>JAGIQG010000005.1:82051341-83251341 GCA_024679065.1 Sphyrna mokarran | reverse complement strand
AAATGTAATGTTACAATCATAGCTAGGGTAAGAGAAAGATCAACTTAATGCAAGAAAGTCCATTCAAAAGTCTGACAGCAGCCGGGAGGAAGCTGTTGTTGAGTTGGCTGGTACATGACCACAGACTTTTGTATCTTTTCCCCGAAGGAAGAAACTGGAAGAGAGAATGTCTGGGGTGGGGATCCTTAATTATGCTGGCTGCTTTGCCAAGTCAGCAGGTAATGTAGACAGTGTTGATGGGTGGGAGGCTGGTTCATGTGATGGATTGGGCTACATTCATGATCTTTTGTAGATTCTTGTGATGTTGGGCAGAGGTGCCATACCAAGCTATGATATAACTCGAAGGAATGCTTTCTTGAAGCATCTGTAAAAATTGGTGAGAGTCGTAGCCGACTTGCCAAATTTCCTTAGTCTTCTGAGGACGTAGAGGCATTGGTGAGCTTTCTAAACTGTAGTATCGGCATGAGGGAAACACGATAGATTGTTGGTGATCTGGATACCTAAAAGCTTGAAGCTCTCAACCCTTTCTACTTCATCCCCATTGATGTAGACAGAGGCATGTTCTCCTTTATGCTTTCTGAAGTCAATCTCTTTCGTTTTGTGGACACTGAGGGAGTGATTATTGTTGCCGCACCAGTTCATCAGATTCTCTATCTCATTCCTGTACTCTGTCTCATCATTGTTTGAGATCTGATCTACTATGGTGATGTCATCAGCAAACCTGAAAATTGAATTAGAGGTGAATTTGATGGTGTATAGTAGGGGGCTGAAAACCGGTGTTGAGGATGATTGTAGAAGAGATGTTGTTGCCTATCCTTATTGATTGTGGTCCGTGCGTTAGGAAGTTCAGGATCCAATTACAGAGAGAGGTGCCGAGGCCCAGGCCACGAAGTTTGGAGAGGATTTCATGAGAATAATAGTGTTGAAGGCTGAGCTATAGTCAACAAGTAAGAGCCTGACATAGATGTCCTTGTTATCTAGGTGTTCCAGGGTGAGTACAGGGCTGGGGAAATGGTTATCTTCTTGAAGCAGATAGGAACCTTAGATTGTTGCAAAAAGAGATTGAAGATGTCTGTGAATACCTCCATGCAGGATTTGAGTGCACGTCTGGGTACTCCATCCAGGCTAATTGCTTTCCATGGGTTGATCTTCAAGAAAGCTGGTCCAACATATGCAACGTTAACCCCAATACAAGTTCATTCAGGGTTTCCAGAGAGAGGGCATGCTCTTGCTGACCTCTTGCTCAAAACGGATGTAGAATGCATTGAGCTCATCAGTGAGGGGAGTCAAAAAGTGAGATATCATCACAGCTGTTCATCATTAGCTGTTCCTAATCTCTGAACAGCTGTTGTAGCTATAGTATTTATATGGCCAATTCAGTTCAGTTCCTAGTCAATGGTAAACCTCAAGATGTTGATGGTGTGTGATTCAGCGATGGTAATGCCATTGAATGTTGAGGGACGATGGTTAGTTTCTCTCTTGTAGGAGGTGAAGATTTCCTGACACTTTTGTCACATAAATGTTACTTGCCACTCCTCGGCACAAACTGGATATTGTCTCATTCTTGCTGCATTTGAACGTGTACTGCTTTAGTATTTGAGGATTTTACTAGGATGCTGCCTCGTATGGAAGGACTGAGCTATGAGGAGAGATTGGGCAAATTGGGGCTGTTCTCCTTATAAAGATAGAGAATGAGAGGAGATCTAATGAGGTGTATAAGATTATGAAGGGTACAGATAGAATGAACAGTGGTAAGCTTTTTCCCAGTTTGGGTACGAAAATTATGAGGGGCCATGGGCTTAGGGGGAGAGGGGCGAGGTATAATTCGGTTGTTAGAGGAAGGTTTTTCACACAGAAGATTGTGGGGGCCTGGAATGCACTGTCAAGTAGTGGAGGCAGGCACGCTAGAGTTGTTTAAGGCTTACTTAGATAGGCACATGAGTGGACTAGAGATGGAGGGATACACAAGATTGTTCTAAATAAGGATCAAGAGTCTTAGGATGTTCCTGGGAATCAATTGATTCCAATGGATCATCCAACATATTTTATGGCTCACCTGGCTTACGTTTGAGCGCCTGGGGATTCTGCGAATGTCTGTTTATGTTGATTGATGTCTTTTTTTTAATCCACGGGTGATTCGGTCCACCTTATTGTCCAACAAGGGGCATAGACGTGGTGGGTCATGCAGGGGCTGCTCTTGGATGTTGCTTTGAGAATTGCCTAGTGCTTCATGTTGTTAGTGTATCTTTAAACTGGACCAGCTGATGGGCAACATGACAGCTCAATATCTATCACTGTTTGCTTTGCAGATACATGGATTTGGGCCAATGTCTGTGGGAGTTTGTGCATTCTCCCCATGCTTGCATGGGTTTTCTCCGAGTGCTCTGGTTTTCTCCCACACCCCAAAAACGTGCTCTTAGGCTGATTGGTGTTAACAAATTGTCCCTAAATTAGGCATCCCTCAATCTGGTTATGGTTCCTTTATCGTGGAGTCTAATAGGCATAGACAAAGGTCATAGGTAGAAAAGGGCTCTCACAATGTTAAAATGGCAGTGTGAGCTTGTTGGGCCAAAGGGCCTGTTTCCTGTGCTGTGTTATTCTTTGTTCTTTGATTCGCAAATGGGGCTAAACTCTGTGTCGTCATCAGCAAACATCCCATTTCTGACCTTATGATGGAAGGGAGGTCATACATGAAGCAGCTGAAGATGGTTGTGCTTAGAATACCACTCTGAGGAACTCCTGCAGCAATATCCTGAGACTGAGATGGTTGACCACCAACCACCACAATTTTGTGCCAAGTACGACTCCAACCAGTGGAGGGTTTTCGTCCTGATTCCCATTGAATTCAGTTTTGCTAGGACTCCTTAATACCATACATGGTCAAGTGCAGCTTTGATGTCAAGGGCAGTCACTTCCACCTCACTTCTGGAGTTCAGCTCTTTTGTCCATGCTTGAGCCAAGGCTGTAGTGAGGTCAGGATCTAAGTGACCCTGGCAAGACCAAAATGGGGTATCAATGAACAGTTATTGCTGACTGAATGCGCTTGATAGAACTGTTGATGACCCCTTCCACCACTTTATTGATGATCAAGAATAGACTGATGGGGTGGTTATTTGCTGGTTTAGATTTGTCCTGTTCTTGTGTACAGGACATACCTGGACAATATTCCACATTGCTGGGTAGATGCAGTGTTGTAACTGCACTAGAATTGCCAGACAATTTGTCCCATTTTCAATATTGGATGTGTGGAAAGACCCTCAAATCAAATATAGAGAAGACTGAAGCCCCTGTCTTTGGTCCCTGCCATGAACTTAATATCCAATATACCTTTTCCACCCCTGATAATTACTTAAGTTTAGTTCAATTGTTTGAAGCCTTGGGATTGTGCCTTTGATTTGATTTATTATTCTCACATGTATGGGAATACAATGAAAAGTATTGTTTCTTGCATGTTTACAGACATACCATTTATAGAGAAGGAGAGCAGAATGTAACGTTAGAGTCACAGCTAGGGTGTAAAGAAAGATCAACTTAATGCAAGGTAAGTCCATTTAAAAATCTGATGGAGCAGGGAAGAAGCTATTCTTGAGTCGGTTGGTCTCAGATGTTTGTATCTTTTTCCTGATGGAAGAAGATGGAAGAGAATATTTCTGGGAACACATCATTACCAAAACAGTCTACTTTCACCCGAGTAACATCACTATACACAGATCTTTCCTCAGCTGATCTTCTGGTGAAAGTCTCACCCATTCCTTTGTTACTTTTATTCTTGACTTTTCCGATGTTTTACTGGCTGGTTTCCCATTTTCCATCCCCCCAAAATTTACACCGTCCAAAAATCCCACTGTTCACATATTAATTCACTCCAAATATGATTCAGTCATCACGTTGCAGCCCATATATTTTGAAGCTTGCAGGAAACTCCATGACCAGTCTAACTAGGTCCTGGTGTAATCTCTGGCCCTTCTGGTGCCCTCTGCTGGAATAACACCGGGAAGACATTGGAGGAGCATGGATTTTTGCTTCCTCTGCCTCAGAAGAAGAGGTGTCAAGGGAAAAAAAAAGTTAATTATTTTTACAAACAAATGTAGTTTTTTAATCAGGATGATATCATCATTCTTGCTTTCTTGCACTGACTGATCTGTGAGGTAAAGTGTAGGCATTTTCATGGGTAGGATTTCAGTTTTCAGATAGGATTATTATAGATTTCATATTTTTGCTTGGTCACATTTTATAATCCATTCTTTTAAAGTAGAAGGGAAAAAATTGGAATAGTTATGGAAAACCTAAACACCCAGTCACAAACCCAATTCACTTGATGCAGCAATTGATAGTGCTGATTTGGCTACCTCATTAGAGTGGTAAACAGTTCAAATGAGCTTATTTTTTAAACAATATCCAATGATATGTTTCTCGCCAGAAATACAAGAAGAATTTTCTTCTCTACTTATTGGCCATTTGAGAATTAAATTTTGATGAACCAATCATTAAATCTGATGCTGAAGTATCCTCTCTGCTTGGAGAGTTAAGCTGATGCAGTGAGGGAACATTAAATCAGTTTCCGGTGAAAAGTCTTAACAGCAATAAGCATCCTCTAGAGAATGCTGATTACTTTAATGATCTAACTCTCTATGAAATAAGCTAGTTCCAGTAAACAGTATCATTTGTTGGTATTATCATTATTTAGTATTGTATCATCACATCATCATGAGGGTGGCACAGTGATTAGCACAGCTCCCTCATAGTGCCAAGGATCCAGGTTCAATTCCAGCATCTGTGTGGAGTTTGCACATTCCCCCATGTCTGTGTGAGTTTCTTCTGAGTGTTCCATTTTCCTCTTACAGTCAAAAGATGTGCAGGTTAGGTAAATTGCCCATGCTGAAGTACCCCTTACTGTCCCAAGATGTGTAGGTTAAAAAGATTGGTGAGGTAAATACATGGGGTTATGGAGATAGGGTCTGGGTGGGATTGTCTATTGGAGGTTCAGTGCAGACTCATTGGGCCAACTAGCCTCCTTCTGTACTACAGGGATTCTCTGATTTCTTAGAAGAAGCATCTCTTGCACCAGATTCATGCTATTCTGCCATTATTATGGGTCAAGAAGCTCCAGTTTGGAAAAACAAAGGCATCAGGTACTGTCTGCAAACATGCATTGAACAGCAACTGGACATCGTGGCACATGTACAGTGTGGATACTAATAATGTTATGTTGTGAGGTCACCACTGATGAATAACTTATGGTCATGTATAGGTCCATAGTAGTTACAAAGGGCTAATCAGTTTACTAAATATTCTGGTTAAAATATCATAGCAATACAAAATATTTGGCCTCTGTTTTCATTATCAGCAATTTCTAGTATTAGATCTAATGATTTTAGCAGTCTGAAACCAGTTCCACTTTCACCAATTTCTTCTTCCGTTTTGATAAGCACAAATTTTAATACCCCCAAATTTTGAAAATAACATCAAAGATAAAGGATCAAGATAATGCATAAATTTCTCTGATTTCTGTAAAATATATCCTTATGCACTGCTAGTCAAATGGATATTAAATGCAATAAAAACCACATAAAAGTGGTTTTTGCTTTGGATGCAAAGTGCGTTTGAAATTTCATTGGTCTTCTGAAGTGAAATGATGGTTAAAGTTTCTACTTCAACTATTTGCATAACTAAACAAAATCTTCTGCAATCTAGTGACATTGGGTAGAGAAAGTAATTATTACATGTACTGTTTCTATTTAAACATTCATTGATGTTGTATGATCAGAATTCCCTTCCAACTGGACTTTTATTAAATATAAAACCCCAAAAGCTTCATGGATGTAAACACTGCAAACAAACAGGCCAAATCTCAATGCACAGAGGCAGGCTGTATTATCAGGGGTTAATCTTCAAAGCACGTCAATAGGGAAATCAAGTTGATACTGTGTAAAGACACTGGGAGATTGCCATCTCATTGACACAAGACAGTGACCATCAGACATTAGACAAAATGGGAAACCAACAGAGCTGACGGCCCCAGATAATAGCTACTTTACAAACAAACATTAGAATCCCTACAGTACAGAAGGAGGCCATTTGGCCCATCAAGTACCACAATCCCATTCAAGCCCTATTCCCTCATTTACCCAGCTAATTCCCCTGACATTAGGTTCAATTTAGCATGGCCAAACAACATAACACGCCAATCTTTAGACTGTGGGAGGAAACTGGAGCACCCAGAGGAAACCCATGCAGATACAGGGAAAATGTGCAAACTCCAAACAGACAGTGAACTAAGGCTAGAACTGAACCCAGATCTCTGGCACTGTGAGACAACTGTGTTAACCATGGTGCCACCATGCCACCCTAAATACCACAGCAAAGGAGAAATGGACTTATTTACATTCATATAGATACGGGAGCCACAGATATCACACCTGAATAGGGATTATTGTTTCGGTTGTGGAAACAATTTTCCAGCGAATAGCTTTGTCTGGACTAGGACAGGAATCAGCCCAAAAGAGACTAGAAAGTGCTAAGCACTAACCATTGTAACAGAATGTCTTCAGGAAAAATGCTTTGGTATTTGTGATAAAGTTCTGTAATAAAAAGGCTAAGACAGTAGCATCTGACACTGCAGACACAATGGAGAATCAGGAATGGTCAACCTGATTCTACAGCTCGCACCAAAATGACCAACCATAGGAGGAGTTGTAAGTATCAGCCAAATCAAAGGGATATTGGGACTAAAGTTTAAAGATAGTTATAAAGGTAGCAACTAAATCCTGAAGGCGTTTGAGTTGAGGTAGCAACACAGATGTGGGATTTATTGCCTTTGGTTTTTCATGGAGGTTTTATATTAATAAGTCATTGTTTCAAGTGTTGTGAGCTGTCACTACCCTAATTGTACATGGTAAAGAAATCTTGCAACACCAGGTTAAAGCCCAAAAAGTTTATTTGGTAGCACAACCTTTCAGAATGCTGCCTCTTCACATGTTGAGTCACCTGATGAAGGGACAGCGCTCGGAAAGCTTGTGCTACCAAATAAACTTGTTGAATTTTAACCTGATGTTGTGAGACTTCTTACTGTGCCTACCCTGGTCCAACACATGACTAATTGTATAGCTACGATGGTGTGGCCAAATCTCCTTCCAACTTGATTTACAAGTTTGCTGATGACATAACCGTAGTGGGTCGGATCTCAAGCAATGATGAGACGATGTACAGAAAAGAGATAGATCATCTGGCAAATGGGTGTAATAATAATCTATCCCTCAATATCAACACAATGAAGGAGATAGTTATCAACTTCAGGAAATGTAGGGCAGGACATGCCCCTGTCTATATCAATGGGAACAAAGTAGAAATGGTCGAGAGATTCAGGTTTTAAGGTGCCCAGATCACCTGTCCTGGTCCCTTCATGTTGATAATATAGTTAAGAAAGCCACCAATGCCTTTACTTTCTCAGAAGACTAAGCAAGTTTGGCATATCTGCTACAATGTACCATAAAAGGCATTCTCTCTAATTATATCACAGCTAGGTATGGCTTCTGCTCTGTTCAAGACCACAAAAATCTACAACGGGTGTGAATGTAGCCCAATCCATTATGCAAACCAGCCTCCCACCCGTTGACACTACATTCCCCATGCCCCGGAAAAGCAGCCAGCATAATTAAAGACCCCGCACACAGCGGACATACTCTCTTCCACTTTCTTTCATTGGGGAGAGGCCACAAAAGTCTGAGGACATGAACAAAGAACAACACAACACAGCACGGGAAACAGGCCCTTCGGCCCAACAAGCCCGCGCCGCCATCCTAACGTCTTAATGACATATAGAGACCAATATAGGGACAATTTGTTACCCAATCAGTCTAAGAGCACATTTTTGGGATGTGGGAGGAAACCGGAGCACCCGGAGAAAACCCACGCAACCATGGGGAGAACGCGCAAACTGCCGCAGACACAGGCCCAAATCCATGTGTCTGTACAGCAACAGCGATAGTCTCTGAGCTGTCATGTTGCCCATCTGATAGTCCAGTTTAAGCATACACTAACGACATGAAGCACTAGGCCACTCCTGAAGTAACCTCCAGGAGCAGCCCTCGCACGACCTGCCGAATGCATGCACCTTGTTGGTCAACAAGGTGGACCGAATAGCCTGTGGAAACAATTAAAGTACTTAAACAGTCCTCATGTATCCCTCTATCTGCAGACCGCTCATGTGGCTGTCCAAGACACCCTTAAACAACCCTAGCGTGCGTGCTCCCACCACCTTACTCAGTAGTGCATTCCACACCCCCACTACCCTTTGTGTGAAAAAATGCCCTCTAATATTAATCTTATACATAGCCCCCCTCACCCTAAGGCCGTGACCCCTTGTTCTATCCGAATCTAATGGTGGAAAAAGCTTACCACCATTTACTCTAACTATACCCCTCATAATCTTATATACCTCTAATAGATCCCCTCTCAGCCGACGTCTTTCAAGGGAAAACAACCCCAGTACGTTCAACCTTTCCTCATAAGACAGCCCTTCCATACCAGGCAGCATCCTAGTAAATCTCCTCTGCACTCTCTCCAGGGACTCCACATCTTTCCGGTAGTATGGCGACCAGAACTGGACACAGTACTCCAAGTGAGGCCTAACCAACGTTCTATACACTTGCAACATCAAACTCCTACTCTTGTATTCTATACCCCGCCTATGAAGGCTAACATACCATACGCTTTCTTTATCACTTTTTCCATCTGTACTGACACCTTCAGAGACTTGTGAACCTGCACCCCCAGGTCTCTCTGCGTCTCTATACTCCGGATAATTTTACCTTTTATCCTATAATTTCCCTCTACAGTATTCCGGCCAAAATGCATCACCTCACATTTATCCGGATTAAATTCCATTTGCCATCTATCTGCCCAATCTACCAGCCTATCAATGTCCTGTTGTATTGCCTGGCACTACTCCTCAGTCCCCGCCAATCCAAGTATCTTAGTGTCATCAGCAAATTTGCTGATCACACCACCTACCCCCTCTTCCAAGTCTTTATATAAATCACTAATAGAAGAGGTCCTAGTACTGAGCCCTGTGGCACACCACTAGTGACTGACCTCCAGTTGGATAAAGAGCCTTCCACTAATACCCGCTGTCTCCTCCTCCCAAGCCAGTTCTCAACCCATCTACATACCTGGCCCTGTATCCCATGCGCCTTCACCTTTTTTATCAGCCTACCATGGGGAACCTTGTCAAACGCCTTACTGAAATCCATGTAGACGACATCAACGGCTTGTCCTTCATCAACCGTTTTTGACACCTCTTCAAAAAATTCCACTAGATTCGTAAGGCACGACCTCCCCTTAACGAAGCCATGCTGCGTATCCCTGATCAGATCGCAGCGCTCCAGATGCGCACACATCCTGTCCCTGAGGATCCTCTCCATTAGCTTACCTATAACTGAAGTCAGGCTCACCGGCCTATAGTTCCCTGGGTTATCCCTCTGACCCTTTTTAAACAACAGTACTACATTTGCAATCCTCCAGTCCTCTGGGACCTCACCTGTGTCCAAAGGAGAGACAAAGATTTGCGTCAGAGGCCCAGCAATGTCATCCCTCACCTCCCTTAGCAGCCTGGGATAAATACCATCAGGCCCCGGAGCTTTATAAGTCTTTATGCTACCTAAAAGCCCCAACACTTCGTCCCTCGTAATGATTATTTCTTTTAACGGGTCCTCAAAATCCTCAAAGCCGGCATCAGACATCAGGCCCCTCTCCTGCATGAATACCGACGCAAAGTATTCATTCAGGATCTCCCCCATTCCCTCAGGCTCTCAGCATAGTTCCCCTCCTCTGTCCCTGAGAGGTCCAATCTTCCCTCTAACCATCCTTTTGCTCCTTACATAGGAGTAAAATGCCTTAGGATTTTCCTTAATCCTACCTGCCAAAGCCATTTCGTGGCCCCTTTTTGCCTTTCTGACACCCCTTTTACGATCCCGTCTACACTCTCTATATTTTTCCAGCGCTGCCTCTGTCCCCAATTGCCTGGATCTAACGTACGCCTCCCGCTTCTTCCTGACCAACTCCTCAACATCCCTAGTAACCCACGGTTCTCTAATCCTACCCTTCCCATCCTTTCTCCTTACCGGCACGTGTCTATCCTGCAAAAATTTTAGTTTTCCCTTGAAAGATTCCCACATGTGCAGCGTCGACCTACCCTCAAACAGCTTATCCCAGTCGGTATCCTTAAGATCCTGCCTAATCTGGCTATATCTAGCCCTCCCCCAGTTTAACACCCTCCCCTTAGGGCAGGCTTCATCTTTTTCCATTAATACCCTAAAGCAGACAGAGTTGTGGTCAATATTAGACACATGCTCTCCTACTACAACGTCAACCACCTGCCCTGGCTCATTCCCCAGAACCAGATCCAGTATAGCCCCCTCTCTAGTCGGGCTATCCACATACTGCTCCAAGGACCCTTCTGAAACACACTGTACAAATTCCTCCCCGTCCGCACCTTCCGCTCTCGGCACCTTCCAGTCTACCCCAGGGAAATTGAAATCTCCCATTACAACTACCCTATTCTTCCTACACATTGGTAGGTTGGACATATACCAACCTACTCAAGAACAGCTTCTTTCCTGCTGCCATCAGTTTTGAATGGACCGACTTCACATTAAGTTGATCTTTCTTTACACCCTAGCTATGAATGTAACACTACATTCTGCTCTTTCTTCTTCCCTTCTCTATGTATGGTATGCTTTGCCTGTACAGCACATCAAATCAAATCAAATTCAGAATTCTTTGGATCTTTAGGAGTGTTTTTTCTGTGTTAATAAACATTAACAGTTGAGCCTAAAAGTCTATGTCCATTTTAAGTTTGTCTTTTGTAAAATCCTAAAGTCAAGAACTGATAGTAAGGTTATCTTGGAATATGCACTTCTTACACATGATTAAGAGCATTTTTTTTAGTACAGCTGAACATGGGTTTATCACAGAAAATGGGCTTTTTTGGTAAATTTCCAATCCATTTTCTTGTGCAATTCTGTAAAAATCTCTGAAAATGACTTCTAGAATCCATTTCTAGAAGTCATTGGTATACATGATTTATTGACATACATTATTAGTTTCCTAGTAAATTGCCTTATTTAATATTTATGTGCCAATTCTTGGCATTGCATCTAAATAAAAACAAGTTTAATTTGAAGAGTCCCCTCAAAGAACATGACAGATTGGTGGAAATCCACATTGCTTATCAGTACAATATGGGAATGCTGTTGATTTGATTTGATTTATTATTATCACATGTATTAGTGTACAGTGAAAAGTATTGTTTCTTGCACTTTATACAGACAAAGCATACCGTTCATGGAGATGGAAATGTGAGAGTGCAGAATATAGTGTTATAGTCATCGCTAGGATGTAGAGAAAGATCAACTTAATGCAGGGTAGGTTTATTCAAAAGTCTGGCAACAGCAGGGAAGAAGCTGTTCTTGAGTTGGTTAGTACGTGACGTCAGACTTTTGTATCTTTTTCTCGATGGAAGAAGGTGGAAGAGAGAATGTTCGGGGTGCGTGGGGTCCTTAATTATGCTGGCTGCCTTGCCGAGGTAGTGGGAAGTGTAGGCAGAGTCAGTAGATGGAAGGCTAGCTTGTGTGGTAGACTGGGCTACATTCACAACCCTTTGTAGTTTCTTATGGTGTTGTGTCAGCTTTGAGGTGGGTTTCCAGAGCAATATTTTTAAACCTGAAAGTTGAAATGCAATTTATACTTAATGTGCAGGATCTTTCTCCCCTATGGGCATGCTTTTGTGTGCCTCAGGCTGGTGGTGGGATCTTATGGTCCTGCTATTGTCAAGGTGTTGAACACACCCCTCAATATGGGGAACTACGAGGCAGGGGTATGCTATTGGTGGGACCATAAGACCTTGCCGGCATAAACAGTAGTTAGATTTCAGAGAATGTAACTTGCACTTACAATTGCACAACTGGTCACACTCTTGTTTGATTGACTCTAAGTAAATTATAGAGCAGCAGAAGCTTTATGCCACAGTATTTACTCAGTTCATGTGGCAGCTGTTTTGCTGAAAGTTTGGAAATGTTTGTTGTGTGATATCTATAAATGAGAAGAATGTTTTGACAATGTACTTGCTATAAATTGTCCCAGGAAGTAACTTCAAAGAAATTGGAATTCAATATGAGACAGAAAAATGATTCAATTTTGCACAAAAAATAAACACTAGATGGAGACTGGGGCTAACTTTTAAAATATAAACCTTTATGGTTTTAGGTTTAAAGTAGTGTAACCAGCTGGTTCCCTGTACTGATAAAACTGTAAATTTAAGGAAGGAAAAGTCTTTTAAAATCAAATATTTAGCTACACGTTTTCATGGTGCACTTACATTTTGTATGGTAAATACAACATAAAATGAACTACAAAAAGAATAATGGGTCGAATCTCCCAGAAGTGCTGAATTCGTGGGAAAACTGTTCTAAATCTCAGTTGTTCTGACAGTTCAATTTCTCACCTGAAGTTCCACGGTCTGTACGCTGCAGAGTTCCCAGTCGTAAATCTCATTAAAAACCCAGGGGTGCAGGGACAATTCACGCTGGAGTTTGATAGTTCTGAAACCCTGCGCAGTGGCTCCAATCTATCAGACTCCCCGTTTGCTGGTCAGCTTGATCGCTGGCCAACCTGGGACCCCCGCAGTGCTGCCCCTCCAGTCCTCCCCTCCCTCCCATGGTTTGATTGCGACTTCCCCAGCAACTCCCCGGGCAAGTCTTGACTCTCTGTCCCATAGTGCTCTGATGTCCAGGACCCAATGCCCAGCAGTGGTGATACCTCCACTCCGGCAGACTCCCTGGTTCCCTCAATCCCCTCCTCCCAGGGTCAGACCCCCCCCCCCCCCCCCCCCCCCCCCCCCCCCCCCCCCCCCACCACAGAGGCAGGTCTCTCCACACCTCCCCCCAGGCAGACCACAGTCCCACCTAATCGCTGCCCTCTCTCCATCCCAGACCGATCCTTTCTTCAGAGTGGCAGTGGGACCTCCCCACCCCCACCGATCACCTGTAGGCCCCACCCACAATCAGCCCCACCCTCTTGGCACTGCCCAATGCCAAGGCAATGTCAAGGTGTCTCTTAGTCATGGGCACTTTGCCCTGTGGACAATGCTGGGGGCACTGGTTGGCGCTGGCAGAGTGCCCCTGCCCAAGAGACACCAGTCCCCGCTTCCCAAGCCGTTGGGGGGCCACAATTGCCTCCCCCCTTCATTGTGGCAGGTTCTCCTGCTAATTCCCCTCTACATGGGGAGCTAGACTAAACCCCACTGGAAAAAAGTACTCTGGCGAGGTGGGAGATTCAATCAGGATCTGAAAGTTCTCCATAATTAATTAATAAACATATTTTAAATACATTTTAAAAAGATTTAAATTACTTACCTGCCTTCTGATGGTTTCCAACATGGCCTGACAAGCGACTGTTCTCCAGCTCTAGGACATGTATGTGCATTCCTGATGTATGTATAAATCCCGGAACAAGGCCGATGATGTGCATCTCCTACCTCAACCTATTAGAAAAATTGTGGGTCGAGGTGGGAGAATCATGGCCATTGCTTCTATTTGTGCAACAGTCTTGATCAGCGATGAGATGAAAAAACCTTACGTTGTTAGCACATTTCAATTTTTTTTGTTTTAAAGAAAGTACTGGGACAAATAAATAAAACATTGATTCAATGCAACTAAAAAAAAATTAAAATATGACCAAGAAATACTTTAAAAATGGCAGTTAACACTTGTATTAATGTGACTTGTATGTACAGTACAAGCCTGAGATCAGAAACTTGCTGCTGGGACTAACCTACTTCTCCATTATCTCATTAGCTATACCATTATCTCACCTCACGGTTTGCCAAGGTGAGATATACCTTGCCAAGGTGAGATATATCATGATCAACTATAGTGTGAAGTTGCAATACTTTACTGATGTGCACTACCACATATGCATAAACATGCCAGAGAAAGTTAAGGTTCAAGGATTCAAGTGTAAATATATTTCTCACAGTGTGCCAAATCTTCATTACTTCAAATACCTCTTTGCTACTGAACATGTACTTTTTATAGGTTGGAGTTTCATTCCTTCAGGTTTGATTTATTGTTGGAGATATAATAAAAATGTAATCTGTGAACTTTTTCACAGATTCACAGAATTGTTACGGTGCAGCAGGAGATCATTTGGCCCATTGTGTCTGCGCCAGCTCTTCAAACAAGCATTGTGACTTAGTGCCATTCCTTGCCTTTTCCCTGCATCACTGCATTTTGTTTCTATTCAAGTAATCATTTATTGTCCACTGAATGCCTCAGTGGAGTCTCTTAACTCTCTTTATTAATCCAAACTTTCTTTCCCTTATTCTGTTTTGCTTTCTGTACATAATTTGGCATTGAATTTATTATTTTATACTATGGCGACACTGCTGCTCATAGCACCGGGGACCTGGCTTTGTGGAATCTGCACATTCTCCCCATGTCTGTGTGCTTTTCTCTGGGTGCTCTGGTTTCATCCCACAGTCCAAAAGATGTGCTGGTTACGTGCATTAGCCATGTTAAATTCTCCATCAGGCACTGGAGTGTGGCGACTAGGGGGTTTTCATAGTAACTCCATTGCAGTGTTAATGTAAGGCTACTTGTGACATTAATAGATAAACTTCAAACTCTTATGGGAAAGATTAATTAACCAATTAAACTAAAATCAGCTAACTGAAGGTCAAATTAAAAGAGCAGTGCCTTAAATAGATACTGTACCGAGCAAAAACAAATCATTAAGGAAGCTTAAAACATGAAACCAAAATGTGTTAAAAGGGGTCGATAAAGCAAGGTGTTCACCAGGCAAGGAAGGCCTCAATGGAGCACAAGATGTCTGCCAGTGTCTTCTCCAGAGATACCTGACCACAAATGTAGCTGTGGTAGAGGAGCAGACGGTCGGACTGGATGACTCCCTTGATCAGCTACTCTCTGAACCTTTTGATGGTTTATTCAGTCAGGCCCAGGAGCAAATTCACGAGAAAGTCCTCCTCCTTCCTCACCCCTCTCCACACCAGGTGCCCATAGGTCAGGAGCATGGGACTGAAGTACAAACCTAACTAAAGTAAGGTCGCAATGTGGTGTACATGACCCATGGACTCCACAAAGCCACAAAAAAGAGAGGCATCTTGGGAGGGTTAACTATATTATCTTGCACTTTCCCTTTCAAACTCTGCACTACAAGTCTTTAATCGGATTGACTAAATTAATAAACAGCTACTTGAATTGTTCAAGGAATCTTCCTCCGCCTTCTCCTCAGACCTTTTGCTGGAGGTACTTGAGAGTGAGGAAAGAGAGTGCAACATGATAACATCAACTGCCTCTTATATGGAGGCACACTCGACACTCAGATCTGCATTGAATGGATGACTTGGTGGATGCCCAAGGCAAAACTCCCCACCTCCAATAATTCTTTTATATTTCACTCCCATGAACTCAGATGCTCTATTCTCAGGAAAGGTTGCTCCCATCCACTCTCCATCCATGTTTTCCTATCACCCTCCCCAGTGGGAAACATTCCCTGCTCACACCACAGAGTTTAGTCTTAGTTGGGGAATTCCACCCTATATACCTGAGCTGGATAGTGTTTCAGTTCCCAGCATCGACTCCCATCAGCTTGATGAGGGCAAAATTCACAAAATATTGATCAAAAATTTATATGAATAAGATCCTATTCAGACAATCAATTTTTGCATAATTCTCCTGATTCCTCACTGTAACTTCAGCAGAAACCTCCTGGCATGGCAACATTTCTTAGTTATCCTGTGGTGATTCTACAAAATATATTCCAAGTTTAACAACTTCCATGCAAATTTACTAGAATCAAGTTCTGAATTGATATAATTTGTGAAATCTGAATTATGTTCAAGTTCAGAATTGGGTTTCCAGCAAAGAAAGAAAGTGTATATGTGTGTGTGTGTGTGTGTGCGTGCATGCGTGCGTGTGTGTGCGTGCATATGTGTGTGTGCACGCATGTGTGTGGGTATGTGTGTGCAGATGTGTGTGTGTGCATGTGTGTATTTGTGTGTATGTGCAGGTGTATGTGTGTTCATTTGTGTGAGTACATGTGTGCATGCACGTATGTATGTGCACGTGTGTGTGTGTGTGTGTATGTATGTGAGTGTGTGTATGTGTAATGTGAGTTTGCAGTGATATTTCTGGATATAAATTCCTATGCACAGTGACAATATATTTGTGTTGTGAAGATTTCCTTTATTCGATGCTACAAACAATTGTAACCATATTTTAAATAAAACAGCTCCAAAAACAAAATTGAATTTACTGTTGGTCTTCTGACTTGTAGTTTCTGTGTTCTCATCCATCTCAGCAGTGACAGTAGTTGTACTGATGTTACAGGAAGCTGCAATAATAGTAGCATTGTACATCCACTTCACACAAGACTTGTTACCAAACTTTCACACTGTGTTAATGTATCATGCCCCCATCACCAGCCCCTGACAGTCAGACCTCATGCCTAACATCTAGACACTCTGGGTGGAATTTTACTGGCACGTCCACCAAAACTTTGCATGATCCTGCCCGAGGACAATGGAGAATGCCATTCTCCGAGTTTTGCCCACGCTGGCTTCAGGGCTGACATGCTGGTAAAATTCCAGCCTCCATCTCACTCTCACATGTATTCCAATGATGCAAATCTGTGCCCAAAATCAGGCTATAACCAATTCTTACCACATGTATTCATTGTGATCTTACGGTTTTCCCTCTATGGTATCTGTAATAGTGGTAAGATTCAGTGAAATCCTTCCAATACGCCAATGGCAGGTGTTAAGAGTGGGCGAGACCCCTGGTCAGCCATGTTTGGTGTGGAATGGTGCACCACAAGCATTTAACAACAGGTAAAGGCACACTATTATAATCAGATGAAAGTTTATCTTGTGCACCACTAGGTGCAGGAAGAGAAACAACAACATGTGGTTTGTTGGTGAATTGTTCTAATCCCCACAGCTTCTTAAGGAGCCTAGTTCACTGTTCTATGAAAGCTCCTACTTTGCTCCTCTAGTTTTATAAAAGTAGGGAAACCTTGGAAATAATGAAAACTATATTTTAAGCTGGTAAAAATCATATTGTATTTAAAATAAATTTGATTATAGTTGGAAAGGGACACTTTCCAAGTCATAAGTCATAATGGGATGCCCAACATTGACAGTTTTATTAAAGAATGGTATGACCACCATGATGAAACTTGGTCACCTGTTGTTTATATCATAAACTCCTGGTCACAATGCTTCTGATATCTCCCTCTGTTATCTGTTACAGGAGCTTGACGCTCTATCTATAATTATGCTGCAAATCCAT
Source organism: Sphyrna mokarran (assembly GCA_024679065.1). Taxonomy (NCBI): domain Eukaryota; kingdom Metazoa; phylum Chordata; class Chondrichthyes; order Carcharhiniformes; family Carcharhinidae; genus Sphyrna; species Sphyrna mokarran. The sequence goes on along the minus strand of JAGIQG010000005.1, from coordinate 83,233,975 downwards.
TCAGCATCCCCTCAAAAAGATGTAAGAATCTAAAGATGAAAAATGGTGTTCTACCACTATTACAGATACCATAGAGGGAAAACCATAAGATCACAATGAATACATGTGGTAAGAATTGGTTATAGCCTGATTTTGGGCACAGATTTGCATCATTGGAATACATGTGAGAGTGAGATGGAGGCTGGAATTTTACCAGCATGTCAGCCCTGATGCCAGCGTGGGCAAGACTTGGAGAATGGCATTCTTCATTGTCCTCGGGCAGGATCATGCAAAGTTTTGGTGGACGTGCCAGTAAAATTCCACCCAGAGTGTCTAGATGTTAGGCATGAGGTCTGACTGTCAGGGGCTGGTGATGGGGGCATGATACATTAACACAGTGTGAAAGTTTGGTCAGTCTGTTGCCATTGTGACTCCAGAGCCACAGCAATGTGGTTGATTCTCAATTGCCCTCGGGCAACTAGGGATGGGCAATAAATGCTGGCCAGCCAGTGACACCCAAATCCCATGAATGAATAAAAGAAGATGCAGGCTGGAGGTACTGAACAATTCAACTGAGGCCAACAGAGTTCTGTAGAGCAATGCTTTGAATCCCAAGAGGTTCATTGCCATCCACATATTTTATTCTTATCTTGTGGGTAATTATAACACAAAGCTAACCCTCACAATACATGATCTTTGTCCTCTATGTGCCTGGCTAATCACTGGAGAAAGGATCTTCAGCCATTTTGAAATGGTTGTGACGTTAACATTAGGAACAAAATTGTAAATAGAATGTGAGAGGTTGCAGCCCCTCTTCATTACCTAAGGGACCATCTCGATTTCAGTACCGATCTTTGATCACCTAGTATTAAAGGGGAACAGGCAGATCAGAGAACTCCCTTGTGGCACTGCTTCTGCACAGCCATCAACAGGTCCAACTAATGGTGATCAAGGATCTGGTTTGGCCTGAATGCCTGCCTCTCTTCCATAGATACATTGGCATCCACGTGATCATTGGAACAGGAACTTTTGGTGCCGGTAAGCTGGAAGCCTTCCTTGACTTGTGAATATCCGAGCGAGTTGAGTTATCATCAAGCACGGAAATGTGGCTTTTTTTCTTAACAGTTCACTAGCATGTGCCCCTTTCAGAAGGAGTAGTCATGACCTCTTTTATTTAATAGAAACATCCAATGATTTCAATACATGATTTAGAAACAATATTAACAAGCAATATGGTGGTTATGTTATTGTATTCACTTGTGATCTAGGGAATGTTTCACAAATCTGGGCACAATTTAACAATTCAAGTAATTATATCTCGGATAACCTCAGCCCCTTTTGGGTACAAAGTTCTTACTTTGCTGATCCTCTCACCGTTCCTTTCTAAGTGGCTCTCATCTTCAATTCATGCTACTCATCATCTGGCAGATGATGGCAGACGCAGTAGGGGAACATCTGGATTGCTCTTTCATTGCACATTTCATGAAAAAAACCTGTTCTATTGGAATCAGCTCCAGGCTGGAACTGTAGTCAATAACCATGCAGACTACTTAAGTATGCAATCAGATTCAGCTTCTAGTTAATGAACTGAATTGGTATTTTACATCAACATTGCTGACCTGTTGCTTACATTAGAAACATCTGTTATAATCTGAACCATATCACAGTAACATTTCTGGAATCAGGTATATCATCCACACAATATTTTTAGCACCTTGAAACTTGCCTCTGATATGGCATATTTTGCACAGAAAGGGAATTTTGTTTATGCGACATATTTGTTTTCTTTGAAAGACAGAGTCTGCCAAATTCAACTTGAGTAGAGTTGAGGGAACAGAGTTATGGAACAGTAAGAAGAGATCAAATATGGTGAGTTCCTCTGCCACTAATTAATTATTGACGTGACCCACCAGTCCCCTTATCTATAGAATCACAGAATCACTGCAGTACAGAAGGATGCCATTTGGCCCATCGAGTCTGCATCAACCACAACCCACCCAAGCCCTTTTCCCATAATTCTATCTTTACCCTTCTAATTCCCTGACATTAAGGGGCAATTTAGCATGGCCAATTAACCTAACCTGCACATCTTTGGACTGTGGGAGGAAATCAGAGCACCCGGAGGAAACCCATGTTTACAGAAGATGAAAACTCCACACAGACAGTCACCCGAGGCTGGAATTGAACCCGGGTGCCTAGAGCTGTGAGGCAGCAGTGGTAACCACTGTGCCACCATGCTGTCCTGATGAATGATGAATTTAGCTTTAAGGTCACGAACGAGATATTTGGTCAAATGGAACCACTTCATAATTTCATCACAATACAGTCTCTTGGAATATTTACCTGGCCTTGCTTCCTCATCTTTAATCCCCTGAGTAGTCCTACGCATATTGTTTTCTGCTTACAGACTTCATCAGTATTAAAAAAAAGGCAATAATAGGAGGTAAATAAGAGATAAGTGTATTCAGCCTGAGCTTACTCTTTATAGACCTCTTATTCTATTATTTTCATGAAACAGTCAATGGAAAAGAAAGAATGAGTAGTTATATAGCAGTTTGTACATGCTCAGGACATTTAAAAGCTAATGTCTTTATTGAAACACAAGAAATATTGTTTTGAACATCAGTGAACCTGTTTTGGTGATCTTGATTGTGGTTGAATACTGGTCATATTAACTGGGAGAATTCTGTTCATTTTAAGAAAGTGCTGTGGAAAAATCACTAGCTCAGTTTTAACATCCCACCTCAATAAATGCACCATCAACATTGCCAGCCTAAATTGTGTACACACAGGTTCTGCAGGCTGGTTTGAACCAACAGGCAGACTTTTGACACTGAGACAAAAATGCTACTAACCAAGTAATAGGAACACTTGACATTTAGCATACCACTAATGTTAACTTTGAAACACTTTTTTTTATGTGCCAGTAGAGTATAAAAACAAAAAGCTCAATATTGCAGCTGTAGCTCGCACCCTTGCTCAGTGTGGAGCCAACCTGCCCCATGCCAGCTCACCCTGCAGCTATAATGCACTGTGAACATGGGCTGAATGAGGGTCAAGTGGGACTTTTATCCTTCACTGACGGAGTTGCCAGCCACTCTAACTGGCTGGAAGCTCCATCAGACCCAGTAGTGCCAACAACATGCTATTGGGAACTGCCAGGACTGTGACAGCAAATAGTAAGAGCGTCCCCCGGAGACAGATAAATCCAGGATCTTGGCTGGGGAGGGTTTGGCTAGGATATAGGTTGGCCACGGTTTGGCAGATAGGGAGAAAGTTGGAGTTCTATCTTAGGGTGCCACTCTGCCACCCCCCTACTGCCTCTTTTCCCCCCTACACCCACCGATCCACAAAGAACAGTTCCTGAATATAGAAGCCTTTCCTTCCTGTGAAGACTGTATTTTAAAAATTGGGTTGCCCACTCTCATCCGATTACTTATGTCAAGTGTTTTATGGCAATGGGCAATGTGTTATCAGGGTCAAATGGCTTGGTACGGAGACTAACTGATCCTTTATTATCTATTCAAATGTAGTGGGCAGGCTGCTGAATGCAGTACCTGCTCAATCACTCCTGTATTACGGGGATGAACTTGGAATGGGTGGCAAAGTGCACCCACCCTATTTTACATGTCCCCTTACCTAAATCCACCCTGCAGGGGAAGGTAAAAATTCGGCCCAAAATTATGCTAAAAATTTTAGGACTTACAAGATGAACATAATCCTTCCTGATCAACTTTTCCATTCAGAGAATACCATTCCAAGTCTGCAGATACATACAATAACAAGTACAGCTGTGAAGTCTGTCAGTAAAGGTTTTTAATTATCATTGTCACATACACATTTTGCATTGTTCTACATTAGATACTATTTAAACTTCAGTACAATTTGAACTGTGAGATGCTGAGGTATTTTGAACACATAAACTATCTGAGTCAAAGAAAAGATGAGGTCGTATGATGTCTAAGACTGGTTTTTTCGGAGAACCAGCAAGATAGAGAGTTTCATTAATCTCCAGGCCATAGTTGCAAATTATCTTCAAAACTCTTCCTACAGACTTTGTAGGTTCTGTTGCCGTGATTAAGTATGTGCGGATAGGACATTCCGAGCGTCCATTTTTGGCAAAGAACTTTCTCTGGATTTTTCCCAGTGATTGTATAAATCCTTTGATATGGTTCTGTTTGTGAAACAGGCAAATTACAACTTCAGAAATAGTTGTTCTGTAATACTGTATACAATTAAAATTCCTTATCCTTTTATTTCAGTTAATTAGTTCCAATGATGAGTTCAGAAAGAACAGCTCGCTCTTTCTTCTCACTGCCCAGTTCTGCTTAAATCAAAATCTAATGAGAGTGGGTAAAAAAAAAGCTTTATTTAAATTTCTACCAGTTTCACAACTCTATCCTCTTAAAAGTACCAATTGCATTTACACAATCCCAAGAGAAAATGAAAGGCTTTATATCATATAATCCCCAAGTTCAGATAACATTTGAAAACAACATTTGCATTATGACCATAAGGCTATAAAGAGCAATTTGCTGATTTTGTACTTGCATTGGGGAGCTTGTCCTGCCAGAATCACATATCTGAAATTCTAGCACAGCACCGTGCATGGTTTTCCACTGTCATTTTAAATAGCTGGAGAATCATGTGCACTGCACAGGCGAATTTCCAATATCTGTTCTCAGCGGGTGAGCCACCCCACCAGGAGTGCCTGGTTAGAAAATTATCCCCATCATGTCATCTGAGCTCTTGCAACTCCCACTTCTTCCGCGGGTATCCAGTATGCTTTAATTAGATACTCTTGGTTACTTAAAGCTGGAGTGTCCCATTGCCTCAAAACTCAGTTTTACTTTTATTATTTACACATTGGATTGTAACTGAAGAAAAGACCAACATATACAGAAATGATTTGATTGAAAATACAAAAGCAGTTAGCAAGCTCTTTGTCCTGCAGCAAGTACAGGGAATATGGATTTGCAGAAGACAAAAAAAAAGAAATATTGTCAACCTAAATTCCTTAACCTTGCCTGAATTATGGGGTGAACCGTGGGGATTGAGTTTCTGTTTGTGTTCTAATTTTTTTTGTGTTCTGAATTAAAATACCTGAGTGTGAATAAGAAAGGACGTGTGTTTTGTACAACATCCACTGTACCCTTGTTTAGATTTTTTCTACCATTTAAAGATGGCTGCTCTGTCTTATCATAGCACATATCCAGACATACCACAATATCCCACAGTAACAGGAGAACATTTGCTTACAGAACAAGCAAACAAAGAATATCGGGTAATACACTGGGGTCAAGCATTGCTCCTGAATAAGCGTGTGCTTATGGGCCACTTTTGTTGTTCTCTCAGTATTGCATTCTAATGTACAAAGACATTGAAAGAGCCTTCTTAAATCTTGATGGTTCTCTCCACCCACAAAGATGCTCAATTACACATATTGATGACATTTGGACATATGCAAAGTGCTTTATAGTTAATTAATCACTTTTGAAGTACTGTGGTAGGCTAAGCACAGTAGCCAACCTGAGTATGACATATTTTCATAACACTGAACAAAGGGATACTTCCTTCTTTAAAAAAAGTCCAATGCAAACCATAAGAAATCTACAAAAAGACAAATATATAAAGTATCAATTAAAACTAATTTGCTTGCCCCTGGACACAGCTCTTATTATTTTCCTTTTTGTAAATTAGTGGGACTGATTTTCAACCTCGTGCATCCCAGTCATTCATTCAATATACTCCTGTTGATAATCAAGCCAATGCATCCTTTCAAATGTCTAATAGGGGTCCTGTGCAACATAAACACATGTGCGTTGTCCAGTTATTTGTTTAGCTCGACAAGACCATAAGCATGTGTGTGATTGGTGAGAACCGTAGGGGGCTGGGTTGCATCTTTAGAACTTTAAAGTTTTGTAGTTTCTATTTGTAGGTTTGCTCTTTAATTACAGTGCTCCTTTAAGGGATTATCCCTTTGTTAGCTCAGTTAATCTTTTGTTAATTTGTTCCCATTTTGTTGATTGATTTGCTCAAAAGAATATAAACAAGCATTTGTTCCATTATGGACATATTTCTTTACAGAATGCTGCAGCAAAGCAGCAGCATAATGTATCCAACCAGGTTATTGCATTGCTCAGTTCACCCAAGTGCAGACTGCAATGTCTAACACTTCTGCAATGCAATGGACTCTTATCATTAATCATCTCAGGTTTCAGACTAGAAAGTGGTGTAATTCACAGGATGTCCAGATTGAGTATGAGCATGTGTCAAGAATCTTTCACGTTAATCACTGACGTGTTGGAAATTGTTGTGATGTCTTCATCCTTAGAAATTCTACCACCTATTCAAAGAGCAGAGTTAACAGATGGCTTCAGAGTGATCAGATATACTGCCTACTCCAATGGATAAATGTGCAAGAGCAGTGGACCATTACAATAGGGTAAATCCATTATCAGTTTGATCATGGAGCTTTAAAAGGCTCTTTCGTCACTGTAAATCCAGAATACCCCTCTGCTTTTTGGAGTATCTGGTGGCCAGTGGCCAATTAAATTAATCAATATGCCGATTAAAGACCTGCTGCTCTGTTAATATTGACTAACACTGGGACACAGTCTAGCCCTGGCATACTAAATAAAAAAAAAACTTACTTGACCTTCACAAATGCCTCAACAGACAGTCATACTCTGCTTCTTCTTGCAAACTCATCAGTGGCCAGTTCTATCAGTGATGCTGCCAAGGCTGCTGAACTACCAGCCCTCTGATCTTCAGGAGAGAGGACAGAATAGGAACATGGATTCTATCTGCACTGGAAATGAATTTTTGAGCCCTATTCCTCATCACTTCCCTTTAACTTCATATCCCAGGTAGAGAACATCAAGGTCGAATTCCATATTCTTGGTTGTTTGCTTCTTGCAATGCTTCATTACTCTTTGAGCTGCAGCAAATTTTAGGTTTTTATCTCTCCTCCAGTTACTCTAATATCCCTCTCCCTGAAGTTAACACTGCTATCTCAAAGCACCAGGAATCCAGGTTCCATTCCTGGCTTGGATTACTGTCAGTTCGGAGTCAACACGTTCTTCCCATATCCATGTGTGTTTCCTGTGGATGCTCCCGTTTCCTCCCAAGTCCAAAAGATGTGCTGGTTAGCTGCATTAGCCATGCCAAATTCTCCCTCAATATACCTGAACAGGCGACGAAATGTGGCAACTAAGGGATTTTCACAGCAACTTGATTGCAATGTTAACGTAAGCCTACTTGTGACACATATATAAACATATGTGCTTGGGCCTAATGGTCAAAGCAATGCCCAAGTAAACTGCTCTATTTATTTTATAGTTTCTTAAATAGTGGTGTATACTTGGAGATGTGCGGAAGTGTGTCTTAACCCAGTATTCAAAAATGCACCCTCTTACAGGTTGTGACAAGACTACACTGGAGATGATTGCAGTTGTTGAGGCTAAAATAAGTTAGTTCAGCACAGATGATAGATTGATCTATACAGCTATTGGCAACGTGGCATAATGATCTGGTGGAAAGTCATCTACCTGAAACATTGGTTGGAATTTTCAGCATTGAGGCAGGTACTGGGACTTGGGAAATTTCAGAAGGGGCTGAGAATGGCAGCTCTTTTAAAACCTGGCCCGGCTCCATGAATTGCAAATGGATCCAATCCATCTATAGGGGACGGAGCACTGAATGTTTTATTGACTTGAGTTTAGAAACTGGAGAGACCATCAGAGCAAAGTCTATAAAACTGACAACAATCCCACCCAGCCTCCTATCATTGTAACACCACAGCTGGAATTTTACCGCCCCACCTGCCATGGGAATTGGAACAGGTAAGGGGTGAACAATGGAAAGGTCTGTTGACTTTGGGTGGAATTTTATGGTTTCATGCCATGTGAGGCTGAAAAATCTCGCCCCTCGTTTTTACCCTGCTAATTCTCCTTGACACTAAGAGGCAATTGAGTATGGCCAATCAACCTAACCTGCACATCTCTGGACAGTGGAAAGAAATTGGAGCACCCTGAGGAAACCTACAAAAACGCAGGGAGAATCTGCAAACTCCATACAGATAGTCGGCCAAGGCTGGGATTGAACCTGGGTCCTTGGTGCTGTGAGGCAGCAGTGCTCAATGCTCTGCCTCCAACTTTTTTGAATCACAGACTGCTGTTATTTACAAAACTCAGCTCTGGTCACTTTGATTTTTTTTGGGGGAAAGTTGCCATTCCCCCTCTCACTCCCTCAATATGTTTTAATGTCAAGTGCCTCTGTGTGATTCAGGACAATTTGGACAGCACTAACCTGATTTCTGCATTTAACTGTGTGATCCAATTTACTTCTTCGTAATGGTGAGTGCTGTTAGCTTCATTATTATTGCTGCTGCATAAAGCAGAATCAACTATCTTTGTTCATCAGGCAAGATTGCAAATGAAATGTTACCAGAATTTGATGACAAGTATGCAATCAGTGAGCACAGTCAAGTTTCAATCAGTTTTTAATGTACAGATGAAAAGACTTTTAAAAATGTTACTAGGATTGAGCTGGTGCAAAGTGACATTCTGTTAAAACAGTTTGCTACATGGGCTTTCCCCTGGAGAATATATTATCAGTAGCTGCACACACTGAAAAAAGTAATTAGGATCCATCAGTGGTGTCTCTTTAATTACTTTGGACATGCACAGCTTTTCTTGTTATTCAGCATTGCAAACATTTATCTGAGGATTTCTTTGCTCCCACTACCACCCCCTCCCCTGTATTTTGATAATGTATGACAGCACTCTTTAGTAATAACTAATTGTATTTTTTGAGATCAATGCAAAGTTAAACATAATATGAGGTCGGACTTTTTTTAGGGTTGCATTTGTCATTGAGCCAGTGTGGATGAGCACTTCATAACCTCCAGGCCCCATTTACAAATTTCCTGCAAAACTCTTTCTCCAGTGCCTATGCCACTTCTGACCATGATTAAGTATGTTAGGATTGGGCACTTCAGATGTCCAATTTTGGCAAAGAGCTTTCCCTGGACTCCTCCAAGTAACTCCACAAATTCTTTGACAGGCTCCTCTTTGTGAAATGCGGTCAATTACAATTTGAGAAACAACTGTGTAACAGTTCCTAGAATGTGATCATATTTTTAAAATCTTGCTTAGTAGTACAATGTATTGTTTTAGCCAAAAAACATCACTGGCCAGTCGAAACAGTTGTGATATCAGATATCTTTTCTAATTTCTCAGATCAGACAACAGTGATGTCTTATACATGTTATAATTGCATTGGGTTCATTAGAATGGTCCTGCCTCCATGCTAAAGACATCTTGATAAAATTGTACAAGGTTTCAATTGTACAAAGTTTAAGTGGGATGACATCTTGAATACTTTGCGCTGTTTTGGTCTCCATATTTAAGGAAGTATATACTAATTGGAGGTAGTACAGTGAAGGTTCACTAGACTGATTCTGGGAATGAGAAGTTTGTCCCACAATGAGGGGCTAAGGAAACTAGACCCACATTGACTAGAGTTTAAAAGAATGAAAGGTAATTTCATTGAAATATACAAGATTCAAAAAGGGTTTGATAGGACAAAGATGTTTTCCCCTTGCTGGTGAATCCCGAACATGAGGACACTCTCTGGATAAGGAGTCAATAATTTAGGACCAAGAAGGTCCTAATTTCTGCACACAAAAAGTTGTGAATGTTTGGAATTCTCTACCCCACAGGGTTGTGAATTCTTAGTCATCGATTATATTGAAAATTAAGAGGAACCCATTTTTTGGTCCCTCCCTCAGGAAATCAAGGGACATTGGAAGCAGCAGGAAAATGGAGGTGAAGCAGAAGATATCAGCTGCGATCATTTAAATTGGTGGTGCAGGCTCAACAGCTGATATTGTCTACTCCTTTAATGTTGTCTAATGGGATGAGTTTTGTAGTGGGTGGCAGTTGACTATGATTTGTCAGTGCTTGCCATCATGTGCCTGAGCTGAGGATATTGGAGGCATGTGCAAATTAGCGCAGAAATCCTGAGGTTGCCATCTTCACTTAGTGCTGTGATACAGTCTAATCTCTGGCGCCCTCAGAGTTGGCAATTATTGCAATTGTTGAGAATTCCAACTTTCCCCACTCCAAAATTGCTGTTAGATAGCCCGTAAAATATTCCAACTTGTTCCATCAGATGTAATTGGATTTTATGGATAAAGTGATCGATAAGATTTCATAAATAACAGATCTAGTGCTGAAATGAAAATGTTATAAATTTTGCTGCTCTTAAATCATTTTTAGTAGTTTTTTTTAATGTTTCAATAATAGTTTTGATTAATAAAAGCTTTCTCAGAATATTTTAGTTTCGGTCTTGACCCCCATGTGTATGCCCAATCTATAATTTACTACATGTAAGAGATAAATGTTTTGCTTTAGTCCTTTTTGCTTCCTGTGTCTTTGAAAACCCTTTAATGTGATTGGCTATTTGGACATCACTGCTGCCGCCATATTGAGAATGACCAGTGATGAACCTGTAATTACTGCACAATGACAACGATGAAATTCTCACCACATCTCTCATCAAAACTAACACATTTGCTTCTCAGTTGACCACAAGCACCTGGATAATGGCTGGTGCAGACATGATGGGCCAAATGGCCTCTTCCTGCACGGTAACAAATTGGTGATTCTGAATGTCTGTAACAATGTTGGTGCAAAATGTATGTAAAATTACACTTACAGGCAGAAACTGTACATTAAAAATAGTCAGCTTGGGGTTTCCAAAAAGGTTTATCTATCTGGAATGATGTTTTAAAGAGATAATGGAAAGAGTGGACAAGGATCAGGCAATAGATATTATATACTTTACCAGAAAAGTAGACATAGTTTCAGATGAACTATATTTATCTTGCTGAGTATTAGAAATGAGGTACAGATTTTAATTGGATTTAATCTGGTGGTTCTGTGTAATAACAGTAAAACCCAGGGACATTTAGTCAGTTCCAACTGTGCTTTGATAGTGCTTAGGGAACTTTACAGTGTGGAAAGTAATCATAAGATTTGGGAAATAATGAGCTGTTGCTTAGCAATCAAGGGCATCTTGACAGTAGAAAGGCTTTTGAGTGTTGTTTTAGCTGAATTTGTGGCTAGGAAGCAAGAGAGTGAACAGCTCTCAGCTCTGCAAGAAGCAGGAAAGCCCTGCAATGGAGAAAAGTGCAAGAAAACAAACTCCAAAGGAACTAAAGGACAGTTAGTACTAGAAACCAGGGAATGGAGAGTAAATTCCATGAATATTGAAGTAAAAAGGAACAAAAGAACAGGATACTGTTCATGGAAGTTAACGTCAGACCTAGGAAGAGAGGAGCAGTTAAGACTGGCTATAAACAAATCACATGTCTGAAGCAGTCTATATTCTTATTTCCACTTTTTGAACCAACTGTATTCTGAGGGGATAGAGTACCCGAGTTTGGGTAGAATTTTGATGGTTGCCTTTTTAGGAGGGGAATTTGGAAACACTTAGGTGAGAATCATCTGGGGCAGACTGTGAAAAGAAATCCATGGAAGATTGGTTGGGTGGTAGTAGCAATTTTGTTCCAGAGTGGGTGTTATCTGTGAAAATTGTATATATTTGTGACCTTAAGGAGTATTGGATTAAAATTAAACTTTTCATGTTTAGTAAATGTTTTTTTCTTATTGTCAAAACTAATTAATGGTCCAATGATTCTGTTCCTCCGTGTTTACACAAAACAGTCAAATGTTATGGATCTGAGCCAGGGTTCCATTTTATGATCTTTCTGTCCAGTTATAACATCAACTGTGATCATAACAACTTGGAGTTTCAAACAATCTTTCTTTAGGTATCACACAATAGGTTCATAAAAACTATTAGAGCATGTGGAATCACGTGATCAATAGTTGAACTAATAGCAAATTGGGTAAAAATTAGAAAGCAGACAATAGGGCTAAAGAATAGTTATTCAAATTGGAAAAAGATGAAAAAAAAAGTGCTTGGGATTGCTGTTATTCATAATTTGCATTAAAGATTTAGACTTTGGAACAGGTCGCTCATATCATTTGTTGTGAATGACAGCAAACATGGCGAAGTGGGTATACCCAGCACTGAAGAAGAATGCATACTACAAAAAGACATTGGCCAGAATTTTAAGTTACTTGGGCAGGTGCGCGTCTGATCTGGAAATGCATGAAATCATGCTAGAAGACATCGAGTACATGTCCCTATGTCATTATGCAATATTTCAATGGACACATGTAAGAGTCAGAAGAGTGCCTGCCAACAGTTAAGCAGGTAATTTAGCCCATTGAGGATTAATGGAATGCAATTTTACATGGCCGTCTGTTTTTATGGTCGGTTGGTGGATGGATTGGCCAGGTCGGTGTTTACACTTTAACTTCAGGCTGAAATAAAATTTAATGCATTGTCTGGGGACTGAGGCCTTTCTTTGAATGTTCTGCTGAGCCACTGTGTGATTTTCTGTTGCTATTCACATTTTACAGGTCTGCACATCCCTGATACAGCTCCCCAGTGGCTGTCGCTCTGAAGGAGCACAAACATACACCCTCTTTCCACCCTCCATGGTGGTGCTGAGCTTTTCAAATTTATGAATATTATTTGGCTAACCAAAGTCAAATTGCATCCCGGGCCGATTGAGGCCAGGAACACATTTTGCACCTGCTTTCCAGCCCACTCAGCAGGTGAAAAATTCAGATCATTAAAAACTTGCAGAGTAAGTAGTTAAATAGATTCAACAGATCTTCTATTTCTTCTCTAGGTACTACCCTCGATTCAAAGATTACTGAACCATGCTTATACCCTGATCTTTCTACAGGAAGGATGAAGAGGCAGGACTCAAGTTTACCTTTTGGGATTGGAAACTACATTATTCTGAACCACTCATTAGCTATTTAGGCAACTTAGCTAACCGCCACCACCCACTTTTAAAAGATAAACACAATAGATGATACATTTTGATAAGGAAAACAGAAACATTACATACATCGCAGGAAATAAGAAAAAGAATGCAATAGAGAGCAAAGAAATCCAGATGAACAAATCATTAAAAGCAGCATCACAGGTCAACAAAGTAATTACAAATGCTTACAGAGTACAATAGAAAGTTCAAGAAGATTTTGCCCTCAGAGATTACTGCTATCAGAAAAAATTGAACGTATTGAAGCAATTTTCTCTACGAAATAGAAAACATAGAAATGATCTCATAATAGTCATTAATGTTAGGGCTGGGATTCTCCCCAAAAAAATTTGAAGAGCTGAATTCAAGTGAAAATTGGAATAACTCCCGCTGGTTATATTAGCAGGACCTTCAAAATGAATCTCCCACACTCTTTGCACTGCAGTCTACCTCAAGGAGATTCACACTAAAAATCCAAGGCAGGGCCTATTCGCGCTGGAGAGGCCAACAGCATAGTGCTGAGCGGGCCACTGCGCTTACGCTGATCTGTCAGAGTGGAGATTGATACATGAACTGTAGTCCTACATCGCTGACCTCCTGATCACTGGCCAGCTCCATTGTCTGCCTCTATTTCCCTGAGCGTTCCACTTCCTCCAATTGTCCAGATCTCCCCGACCTCAACCCCCATCCCCGGCAGTCCTGAGATTCCCCCCACTAGCACATCAGCTGACAATGCTCAAGAAGAACCCCACTGCTTACCCCTAACCTCCTGGGGGCCTCCCTTTATTCTAGCGGGGTCAGGCTGCTAGCTCCCCATTAGTGGGGAGCTGTTATAAACTTTGCTCGAGTGAAACAGGGAAACATTAATGGACCCAGAGACTTCAGTCCTGGGCCCGCTAATAAGAGTTAAATAAAGATTTTAATATTCAAATCACCTCCGCATCAATTTGTAGCATGCAGACAGCAGAAATCCGGATCCCAGCCCTGATGTCTCCCCGCCCATTGCACTGCTTGGGCAGCACAGTGGGCTGGGAGAATTGCCCCCTCGGACTGAGTTTAATAAAGTATAGGTAGAAAGGATGTTTTCACAATTATATTTCCTGGACAATGCATGCCAAGATTTTATCACATCATCATCTTCCCCCAGGCTCGTAAGATCTCGCCTAAGGTCGGATCTGCAATTCTGGGGACGGGCATGCAGATAAAATTCTGGCCACAGTAGCCAATGTGCATGAATGTGGTGAAATGACTTGCATGTGATATTGAGAAACATTTGAGCACACTGCATACAGCAAAGACTAAATCCCAACAACATTCCAGCTGTAGTGTCGTCAAGCTGCTGCATTCAATCTGGCACCTACCCAACAATGTGAAAAGTTGCCCAGATATGTCCTGCTTCCAAACGCAGAGCTAATTCAATCAATTATCATAAGTCTTTTCTCAATTATCAGAAAAGTGATAGAATATCACTTTGTACAGTTTTGGTCGCCCTATTATAGAAAGAATATTATTAAACCAGAAAAGAGATCAGAAGAGATTTATTTGGATGCTACCAAGACTTAATAGTTTCAGTTATAAGGAAACACTGGGAGTGAAAACTGAGGGGTGATCTTACAGAAGTCTATAAAATAATGAGGGGAACAGCTCAGCTAGATCGTCAATATCTTTTCCCAGAGCTAGGGTGTCTAAAACTAGAGGGCATAGGTTTAAGATGAAGGGAGAGAGATTCAAAAGTGTACAGAGGGGCAATGTTTTCACACAAAAGATGGTAAGTATCTGGAATAAGCTTCTAGAGGTAGTAGTAGAGGCGCATACAATTTTGTCTTTTAAAAATCATTTAGACAGTTGCATGGGTAAAACGCGTATAGAGGGATATGGGCCAAATGCGGGTAATTGCACTAACTTAAGTGTTTAAAAAAAACGGTGGCATGGACAAGTTGGGCCGAAGGGCTTGTTTCCATGCTGTAAACCTCTATGACTCTATATAAAGGCAAAATACTGTGGATATTAGAATCTGAAACAAAAACAGCAAGTGCTGGACAAAATCAACAGATCTGATTGCATCTGTGCAGAGAGACTAGAGTCAACGTTTCGAGTCTGGATGACTTTTCTTCAGAGCTTCGGGTTATCCTGACTCAAAATATTGACTCTGTTCTTTCTCCACAGATGCCATCAGACCTGCTGAGTTTCTCCAGCAAGTGACAGAAGATATTGATGGTGGTGCTATCACAAGGCACTTACTCATCAATAACCCACTTACTGATGCTCAGTTTGAGTTCTGTCAGAGCCACTTGGTTGCAGACCAAGTTTACAACCAAATTCAGTTTACAGTTGAATTTCAGAAGTGAAGTGAAAGCGACTGCTCTTTGCAGCAAGGCAGCATTTGACTGAGGATATAGTATTGGAAGTAATTTATACCAGCTCTAGCATGTCTCATCAGGACTTCCTCAGAGCAGTGCTGGAGACCCAAACATTTTCACATATTTCATCATTGATCTTCCCTATAGCATAAGGAAAGATATTACCTGATCCCTGCACAAGTTCAACATTCTGAGAATCACAATTGAACAAAAGCTTAACTGGATAAGCCAACTAAATACTGTGGCTCCAAGTTCAAGTTGTAAGCTTGGAATTCTGCAGTGAGTAACTCACCTCCTTACTCTCCAAAGCCTTTAATTACAATGCAGGAATGTAATGGAATACTCTCAACTTGTCTTGATGAGTGCAGCTCCAAAACACACTCAGCACTATCTAGGACAAAGCAGCCTGCTTGAGTTGCATTCCATCCATCACCAACATCAATCCTTCCACTACTGCCGCACTGTGGTCACAGTATGTACCATCTACAAAATGCATTGCAGCAACTCACCAAGACTCCTTTCATAGCATTTTTCAAACCCTCATCTTCTACAACTTTGAAAGACAAGGGCAGCAGATACATCAGAACATCACCACTTGCAAATTCCTTTCCAAGTGACACACTATCCTGACTTGGAATGACATCATTATTCCTTCACGTTGCTGGGTTAAAATCCTGGAACTTTTCCAAACAGTATTGTGAATATAACTACAAACTATGAATTGCAGCGGTTCAAAAGCGACTTACCATCCCCTTCTTAAGGGCAGATAGAGATGAGCAAAAAGAATTGACTTGCCAGAGATAATCATATCCCATGAAAGAATAAAAAATATAACTTTCATGTCTACAGATGCAAAGAATGGTGCGTGTTTCAGTTTTCCTCAGGTTCTCATTGTTAATGTTGTTATATTGATTTTACAATCCACCAAAATGCTAATAAGAATGGCAGGAAATTTAAAGGTTTGGTGGCACAGTGGTTAGCACTGCTGCCTCAGAGTTCCAGGAAACCAGGTTCGATTCCTGGCTTGGGTCACTGTCTGTGTGGAGGCTGAACATTCTCCCTGTGCCTATGTGAGTTTCTTCCGGATGCACCAGTTTCTTCAACAGTCCAAAAGACATACTAGTTCGATGCATTGGCCATGTTAAATTCTCCCTCAGTATATCTGAACTGGCGCCAGAGTGTGGTAATGCGGGGATTTTCACAGTAACTTCAATGCCATGTTAATAGAACCTACTTGTGATACTAACACATAAACTAAGAAAAGATGGCTACAGGAAACAAGGTAAAGCAGGAAAGAGCACTTACAAAAAAATAGAGAAGGAAAATGCGGGGGGTTAGGGGCAGGATAGGAAGGAAGGATCAGTCAGTGGAATTGACTATCAGGCAATATGGATAATGGGCAATCAATCTGATCACTCAAGCAGGATACACCCACATCCTGTCAATGAATAAAAAAAAAATCACTATGGTGGCCCAGTTTATACAATTAACAGTTAATCTGATGGATCCAATGGTATGGCAAACAATTGCTTGACTAAACAACTTCAAATCTGACATCTAATGATGGACTAATGTCTGAGATGAATTTCTCCATAGTTAAAGCTGCAGCTATGTTTTTGCTGACAGGTCTAAGAAGCTAGGAGATTATATTTGGATTTATGATGATGTATCCATCTACTGACTAACATTGAAATTTATGGAAATGCACTTGAACTAATTTAGCGTTGACATATTATATAAACAGTAATTTCTGCTTATGCATTAAACCATAATCAGCAATAAAAAATTGTATTATTAAGATAAGTTTAATCTTGCACTAAAAGTTTATGGCTTTTCAAATTTATGATACGATGAAATAACAGAATAAAACATGCAGAGAGAGGCCATTCTGCCCATTCTGTTAGTGCCAAAAATTTTTATGCAACCATTATCAAAATTAAGAGCGTCTTGTCTATTTCTCCAAATCTGAAGATATCTTTTATTTTCTGTTTATATCATTGTCAAGTGCTGCATACCAAAACTCTAAATTAAATGCATGTGTACAGTAATGTACACAGAAGTTGCTCAAGGTAATGTCCTATGCCAACCATCTTCAGCTGCTTCAGCAATGACTTTCCTTCCATCAATTGGACAAGCCATTTAAAAACAGTGGCTACCAGAGTAGGTCAGAGGATAGGAATCCTGCAGTGAGTAACTTATCCCCTTACTCCCCAAAATCTGTTCATAATCAATAAGGTACAAGTCAAGAGAGAGATGTAATACTCTTCCCTTGTTTGGGTGACTGTAGCTCCAACAACACTCAAGAAGCTCAAAACCATCCAGGATAAAACAACCTGTTTGATTGCAATCCCTCCCACAAACGTTCAGTTCCCCCCAACTGATGTATAGTAACAGTAGCGTGTATGATTTATTAGGTGCACTGCAGGAACTCATGAAGACTCTTAGACAGCACTTTCCAAGTCCATGACCATGACCATCTAGAAGAACAAGAGCAGCACATACATCGGAAAAACAACACTTGGACATGCCTCCCCAAGCCATTCAATCCTGATTTAGAATTATATTGCCAGTCCTTCACTGTTGCCAGGTCAAAATCCTAGAACTCCCTCCCTAACAGCACTGTGGGTGTTCCTACACCTCACAGGCTGCACTGGTTCAAGGAAGCAGCTTACCACCATTTTCTCAAGAGCAATTAGGGATAGACAATGAATGTCTGAACAAGTGACACTCATATGTCATGAATGAATAAATAAATTATTTCACTATAGTAGCCCAGTACATACAATTCACAGTTACTCTGATATATCCAATGGAAAGATAAGGCAAATACCTTGCTCGACATAAACAACTTCAAATCAGAATAGATTTTAGTTCTGACCCCTTCCATTATTCTATAATGTGACTATTGAAGTATTTTAAAACAAAATGAAAGTTGGTGTAAGAGACAGGGGCATCTTTCTGTGGGAGCTGATCCTGTTACCAACAGATCACTCTATTGCACACAGGGTACCCAAGACAGAGGGACCCCCGCCCGAGAGCTTTAATTTTACTTAGCAGCTCGTGCACATGGCATAGAACATAGAACATAGAACATTACAGCGCAGTACAGGCCCTTCGGCCCTCGATGTTGAGCCGGCCAGCGGACCTTCTAATCTAAACTATTCCAATATCATCCATATGCCTATACACCGACCATTTGAATGCCCCCAAAGTAGGCGAGTCCACAACTGCTGCAGGCAGGGCATTCCACGCCCTCACCATCCTCTGTGTAAAGAACCTGCCTCTGACATCTGTCCTATAACTTAATTTAAAGTTAAAATTCACTCTTAATTTAAAGTTATGTCCCCTCGTGTTGGTCATCACCATCCGAGGAAAAAGGATCTCACTATCCACCCTATCCAGTCCTTTGATCATCTTATACGCCTCAATTAGGTCACCGCGTAACCTTCTTCTCTCTAATGAAAATAACCTCAGGTCCCTCAGCCTTTCCTCATAAGGCCTTCCCACCATACCAGGCAACATCCTGGTAAACCTCCTCTGCACCCTTTCCAATGCTTCCACATCTTTCTTATAATGCGGCGACCAGAACTGTACGCAATACTCCAAGTGCGGCTGCACCAGAGTTTTGTACAGGCATGGCTTACACCTTTCTCTGGAAGAATGCCGGGGGAGTGGGATGAGACCTTAGGATGACCTCAATTGACTTTTGCTTCAGCAGCAAATGGTTCTGGTATTCCTATCCCATCAGCTTCACATTTAAATGTTGGGCACTTGACACCAGAAAACATACTTTTAACAGGTAGCAGTCTAGCAGCAACAGAGCTCTCAGACACTTCCATCTCTCATATGCTTAATAACAGCAATAATGACTAGGATTTTCTATGGTGTAGACAGGAACGCTATTCCCAACCTTTTTCATCCTAGACTAAATTAGCAGAAAATTGGAAAGGTGACAAGCTCTGTACCCAAACCTTCCTGTTGTATTATATGGCACCATCTGCATCCCAACCCACCCTCGGGGTGGGGGGTGGGAGCATTCATTTCTGCCCAATGTGTCAGCCTCTGACAGCCTTCAGTGATTGGTGGATGGTCAACTTATGTAAATACATCCCAGGAGTTCCCCACCAATGTTTTCCATAGGTCTCACCTACTTGTGGTCGTGTGATGGTCAAAAGGTAGTGTGCAGACCATTCAGAAGTTGACCCCTCAGTTTTACTGTACATTCTGCATTCAAATGATCAGGTTTCACATAATAAAAAAAACAAAATTTGAGGGTGTTGTCACCCACTCAGTTTTTTCACTTGGAACAAGCATAATCTTTGCAAACTATCTTCTTTCACATTTCCTATTTGATTGAAGATGTTTCTCAGTTTGAATATCTGCAACATACGAGACCCACCTACACAATATACATTCTCAGACAGATTTTTTCTTGTCCATTAATGTTGTTGATATTGGCAATCTCCATTTGTTAAAGAGTTGGAAGATTTCAGATATTTCCCTTAGAAAAACAAATGAATCACAATTCACATTCAGAGTAATCTTATTTCCTTAACTGATTACAGTCACAACTGGTTAGCTAAACATTCCCAATTCTGGCCTCTTGACCATTCTGAGTTTACATTGCTCCACTGCCTTGTCTTCGTGTTTCCAAGACCCTACCTAAGTCAGGAATTCTTTCCCTAAACCTTTCAGATCTCTATTTAAATAAAACTTATCTCTTAAAGTTGTCTGCCTTTAACATCTCTACATGTGGTCTGGTGACAAATTCAATCAATAATACTCTAGTGAAGCTCATTACAGCCCATTTCTGCATTAAAGTCACTGTATGAGTATAAAGCTAGAGTATCTGGTTAATAATCCAGATCTAAGTGCATGAGAAATCTGTACACACTTTATTTAAATAAAATCTCACCAGTAGAGTATTAATGGCATCATCAGATCAAAATTGATGAAACTTTAATTCTTTCTTCTGTATTTGAATTGCACTTCCCAAAATGATTTTGTAACGTTACTACATAGAGCTCCAACACATCATATATATGTTTTAAATTAGTTGCTTGTAATGTCTCTTGACATTTAGAAATGTATAGCATAATTGATGATTCGCTGTAGAATGAATAGAAAAGATCGAAACCAGCAAACTACTAAATTATAGGGTACTATTATTTTTTCCACTCCACAACATTTCTATGTGTTTGCGAAAATGCCAGTACTGAATGAGGATTTCAGAAGTTTGTATCCAATCAATTGCTTTAACTAACCACAATGCTGAATTCTGAAAACCCAAAAGGGTTAATATTAGAATTCAACACAAGTTCTGGCTAATATCTATCACTCTAAACACATGTTACTTGGCTATCTATCTATCTCATTGCTGTTTGTGGGATCTTGCTGTGTGCCAAATGGCAGTCATACTTGCTGCATTACAAGAATGAACACTTCAAAATCACATAAGTTGCTGTCAAGCACTTTTGGAACGTTGAAATCTCAGAAGATGCTATTTAAATGCAAGCTTGTTTCTTATAAGCTCAGGCAATATTAGACAAGAGACAAACAAACAGCTTCTCAGAAGCAGATGGTTGATCCATTTGCTGGTTGGTACAGACCTGTCAGGCCTCTGCACAGAGGGACATCCTATCTAGCCACGTATGTAGAATCATATATACACACAATGCAGAAGAAGGCCACTCAGCCCACTTAGTTCACATCAACCAAATCACATCCAATCTCAATAAGCCTATATATTTACCCTAGGTAGTTTCCTTGACACTAAGAGGCAATTAATTTAGCATGGCCAATCCACCTAACCAGCACATCTTTGATGAGTGGGAGAAAACCGGAGCACCCAGAGGAAATCCACGCAGACACAGGGAGAATGTGCAAACTCTACGTAGACAGCAACCCAAGGAATTGTGCGGGCATTTTCTCGAGGAAGGTCTTTTAGATAATATATAGTGATATAAGACTGAGAAAAAGAAAAGGAGTTGAGAATCTTCCCTGACAGCCTGCTTTTCAGTTCAGACTCTGACAAATGCCTGTCGGTTGTGAATGATGTAGACATGCCGGCGTTGGACTGGGGTAGTAAGAACTCAGTAAGAATTTAGCAACACCAATTTTAAATCCAACCGATTTATTTGATAGTAAATCTGCGAGCTTTCGACATTCTTGTGCCTTCGTCAGGCAATTGCAGTGTCCTGCATTTGCCTGACGAAGGCACAACAGTGTCAAAAGCTCGCAGATTTACTATCAAATAAATCAGTTGGATTTAAAATTGGTGTTGCTAAATTCTTACTGGGTTGTGAATGACACAGTAATCCACATGATAGGGCACATAGCTATTCATAGAGACAGGGAGGGATAGTGTCAAGAAAGTTTCATTTGGAAGGATTGTGTCAAGATTCAGAAGAGTTATAGGTAGATGTCAGAGAACGTTTGAAGGAAGTCTCTCAAGCCAAAGAAATGTGGAACTTCAGGAATGTTTTATCAGCAAGGGTGAGACTGTTATAATTTATCGGACTGTAGTATGTTGATTTTAATCTTTGAGAAGAGAGAGGGATAGTAAAACATAATCCAAAGTTTGGCCTGATATATATACAAAATTAACTTAATAGGTTAAAAAGATAGTTGAAAAGGAAAAGAAAACAAGTTATAATAACTGATGGAGGTAATTGTCACATGGCTGGATTTTATGTTTCTTTGCTGGCAGACCTGAAGGCAGCAGTATGTTAAATTCAGTGAATGAATTCAGTTCATTACCTATTTCCCCAATCCCATTTTGTCTGGAATTATATAGGCAGCAGAAAAGATGTCCTCCTCCCTCTCTTACCCTGAGGCCATTAACAACCTAAAATGGCCAGTTAATGGTCAATTAAGGGCCTCATCCCTCTACCACTACTATTTAACCTGTGGTCATAGGAGGCCCACACCATGCATGTATGTTAACTATGCAGACTGGAATCATACAAAAGGGTCAGAGTGGAATGTTAGGATCTCCTTCGAAGACCTCTCTGGATCCATTAGGGCAACTCCCACAATAGTCATTCCCACCTTTAACCTTCCCTCCTGCCTCTTGAATTGCGGGTAACGTGGGCTACTACGGGCACCTTTTAAAATTCAGCCCTCAGGTTTTCTGAAAGTAAAACCACATTTCCTAAATAGAAGCAAAACCCTGTGCAATTCTGAAAAAAAAACAGCCTTAAAAGAACAAGGAGTTTTGTCTGGATTGTGTTGGCTTTTGAGAGATGCTGAGAATGCAGCCTCAGATGTTTGGTCAGATCATCTGCTGCACTTCTTTTCATGGCTAAAAAGATCATCTCTGGAATGGAAAAGTCTGCCACGAAGTGTACTTTCTGGCAATGCTGGATAACCTCTGTTGATGCCTTGTTTGCCATGCTGGCAATTACTTTGGAGCTTTTGAAACCAAATGTCAGCGGCAAATTCCTATCCACAGCTGGTGTTGCAATTTTCATGATAGAATTTACCATTTGCCATGGTTGGTGTTAAGGCTTTCATGCCTGGTACATTTTGTCATTAAAAGTGGCTATCCAATTATTCATATAAGTAACTTAATCACAAAGTAAGCTTGGTCGCTTTATGGGAGTAACTAGTTCCCCCAGTTTCTGTGTGTTGTATAAATGGATCACAAATGCACACATTGTTATGAATTCAACAGTGAAATCAAATTAACATTTCAAAATCAGTTTTGAAAGCAATACAAGATTGATGTTTCCTCTTCAGTGCATGTATTTGGTAATTTTATTAAAAGGTTATTAGCCAATGTTAACAGGAATCGATAAGATAGATGAACAACAAATACAGCAATAATTACAAAGAAATGAAAATGACAACACCAAAATGGTACAAAGTCCAGAAATTCTTGGACTGTTGCATAATTGTAACGATATATTTGTGTTGTGGAGTGCTTGTATGGCACAAGAGAAACGAGCAGTCTTGAGGTAAACGAATAATGATATTGCTGACATCTAACTCTAATTTTCTGGATTTCACTGCTTGCAACCATCCTCAGCAGAAACTGTACGTTAATTATTATAACACAGTCGTCACTTCTACTAAAATTAATGGCAGCAGTGAATTTCCTGAAATAACTTATTTTTTTGTTAGACTCAAAAAGCATGTAATTGCTGGTCTGGCAGCAGCAGGATTGAGGTAGTGAAGCTGGTTTTGGGTTTAGTAGTGTAGAAGTTCATTTGACAGAATCCTGTAGCCACTTCAGGATTTCAGGGCTGCATAAGTTTAAAATGTATTTATTAGTGTCACAACATGCTTATATTAACACTGAAATGAAGTTACTGTGAAAATCCCCTACTTGCCACGGTCCGACACTGTTCGGGTACACTGTTCGAGGGAGAATTTAGCATGGCCAATGAACTTAACCAGCTTGTCTTTCAGACTGTGGGAGGAAATTGTGGGAGGAAACCCATGCAGACACATGAAGAACATGCAGTCCCCACACAGACAGTAATCCAAGCTGGGAATTGAACCCAGACATTGTGAACAGTGCTAACCACTGTGCCACCGTGCCTCAAGTATATTGATCATTAATGGATCAGAATTTCTTATAACAGGGCATCTGGCTGCCATCTGTTAAGACTTGCATTTCAGCTCAAAAGATATTTTCACCCAAAGTAGCTGTAAATGTCAGATGCTAATAGCACAGCCAGGGAAAAGGGTTTTTTATTCCTAGGTGAAAAGATCATGCAGAAGAGTGGTTCTATGGTTCTTCTTTTATAATACTTCCTTAATTAATGAGATTTAATAACTCGGGAAGAAACAAAGAAGGGTTGAGGAGAGGAAAAAATAAAGAAAAGGAAAGAAAGATTTAATTAAGAGAGGGCATAAAAAGACAGATATGTAGATTTAAAAAAAACCTTTCCAAAACATTCAAAGCCTGATGGAATTCAATTCTGCACATGCAATAATAATTTTTTGGTGCCAGAGATTGATCAGCAGCAATTAACAATTATTGCGATATTAAAAGGTTACTTACATGTATAATTTCAAAAATTACATTTTTGTGTGCTGGAAAATGGGATTACAGTGGTTGGATGGTTTGTCTTTGACTGATTTAGATGTGGTGGGCCGAAGGGTGTTTTTCTGCAATGCAAACTCTATAACTCTATGATTAATGGAGATCCCATGGAGATGATAATTTTTCAAAAAGAAATATGAATTTCCAGTTAGCAGCTAAATGGATGGTATGGTAAGATTTTACATTTTGAGATATTTACTTTAACAGGCTAAAAGTACTACTGACCAACATTACTTTTACATGCAGCTTATGTAATGGCACAGTGGTTAGCACTGCTGCCTCACAGCACCAGGGACTCAGGTTCAATTCTTAGCTTGGGTTGCCATTTGTGTGGAGTCTGCATATTCTCCTGAGTCTGTGTGGGCTTCCTCCTGGTATTCTGGTTTCCTCCCACAGCCCAAAAGATGTGCCAGTTAGTGCATTGGCCATGCTAAGTTCTCCCTCAGTGTACCCAAATAGGCACCTGAGTGTGGTGACTAGGGGATTTTGACAGTAACTTCATTGCTGTGTTAATGAAAGCCAACTTGTGACACAAATAGGACAAGAGCAGAACAGAACTTTTAATAAAATTGGAAAGTCCCACAATCAATTGTGCATTACATTGTTCTTGAAGTCGCTATTCAATTTTCCTAGAACCAATCCAAATTGACTTATCGCCTGAGGGTTTATTCAAAATCTTTTCCATTTCTAACTTGGAAAACGTTAATTCCGGAATTGTCTTTCATGGTGTGAGTTTTGCTGGGGATTTCTCCCCCTAGCTAATGAGAGGCAAATTTAGGTGTTATTTAACTTCTCATGAATTTGTTTTTTCCCAATTCAAGTATTATCTCCCACCCACATTCCTGCATCATGAGCCATAGAAACTTACAGCTGCTTTCTCTCTCTCGGAGCATGGCAGACTGCCTTTATGTGATTTTTCAGGAATATCTTAGAAACTCTTTTCCTGCCAAAGTCCATCTCCAGGGCAAGATGGATCATAAGTATCAAAGTAGAAATGTTGATTAGCTATTCTTTAGACCCCAATTCTACTCTAACTTGAAATTTGCAGCTTGAAGATTAAAAGTTTACAACCTGACATTTTTAACACTTTCTAGAGACTTTGGAGACTACAAGATTAATCACTCTAAATGCAGCTGCCATTGTCTCCAGATGTGAACACCTTCTTAATCTTTCTTCCCAGCAAAACAATCTGGGTCATTCTTTAATCTTTAATAATCAAACCTCGCCTTGCTGTTAGGCAGACTTCAAAAGAGGTCATATTTTACCTTAAATAAAAGATACCAGACAGAACTTTCCAGTTTCCCCCTTGGCGTGTTTTTGGCCAAGATGCCTAACGCATTTTATATGGCTCACCCATCCCACTGAGGGGGAGCAGAGAGTCACCTTTGATGGGATTGGAAAATCCCAATAGTAGGAAGGCCAGAAAATCCCACCCACACTCTGAAATCTTGCTCTTGTTCACACTGGCAGTATCTTATGGTCCTACCCACAGTGTACTCCCACCATAGATGAAGAGTATGTTCATCAGGAAACACTATTGATACCATTGAAACCATAAGAATGCACTACCAGCAATCAACGTAAAGAAGAAGAGAAATCTCACCCACAGTCCCAAAACATCGCAGTCTTATAAACCGGAACAAAAAATTGTAACAATCAAGAGAATACCAGCAATTTCCATCATACGGTTTTCAATTAATTTCTTTATATCCTTTGTATTTTACATCATTGTGTTACAAAATACAATTCAAATATAATTATATTAGTGTGCCTGCCTTGCTATTTCTCCTGGAGAACAGGAAATGTATCTTTTTTGAAATTACTGCAGAATAAAAGTATTATTTAAAGTACAAGTTGCATCTAACTAGTTTGCTTAGAAACCATGGTAATTAACTGCATCATTTCTGAATGGCTGCTATATTTGCTATGGTATGTTCCAGTTAGATACCTGGGCCATTTTGTTAGAACTTGAGATGTCAAGGTTCGCATTCAAAGAGACCAAAATTATGTGTCCATCATCGTTAAGTAACTTTTCAATTTTTGCATGCTATTGAGTGTAAAACTTATATCTTGAAAGAAATCCATATTTGGATATAACTTGTGTGAAACTGTGCTAATTTCGAAGATAATTTAATTTAAATTAACAGTCAAAACTTTCACTTTTCCCACCTGCTGATACTTGCAAGCCACCAGCAGTTACCCACTGAACATTAAAAATAATATTATTACAAGTACTGATATTTGAGAAACTGATGCAGTAAATCTAATTCTGGCAAAAAATTAAATCTGTCCATGTTGTTTAATATTGGGATTTAAGATTAAAATGATCAATATTAGCATTTTGTGTAAAAATACTTTTCCTCATCACTTCAGAAACAATGGTTTAATCTAATCTCATAAATGATGGTTAAAGGAAAATTTAAGAATTTTGTGCTTTAAGAATAACCATCCAGCAAATGAGAGGTGCAAATACACTGATTGAATATTTTAAATAATAAGGCAAAGAGTTGTTGAAGATGACGCCCTCTGAAATGGTTACTTCTCACTTGCTGTTTTACTTTGTTTGAAAGATATCACTATAACGAGATACAACTCATAATAAAACACATGGTTACTAATTACTTCGGTAATGTGACTTTAATTTTCTGGCAATGCACAGTTGACATTCTTAAAAACTACAACATTGAGTTTTAAAAGAATCATCCATCCCTTAATGTGCCTTGCATTGTTGAGCTTGTTGGCTGGAGTGTCTGCTCATCAAAGTAAATATGAGGGCCTATTTTGTTTAAGAGCTCATTTGCTGCTAAGCCATTAAGAATGAATGCCTCATCAATATCCAGTCCCCAGGAACGAATTGTCTTCAAAGCTTTTAATCCTGCAGTCGAACCGCTGTTTTTTACGATCAAGTATATTCGGATTGGGCAATTCAAGCGTTCATTTTTGGCATAGAACTTTTTCTGGAGTCTTCCGAGTGATTCCAGAAATCCTACGAGGGTGGCCTATTTGTGAAACAGGTGAATTACAACTTCAGAAACAATTCACGTGCAATATTTTGCAAAATCTGATCATACACTTCAAGCGTTGCTAATTTCATTCACTGTCATTTTAGATAATCAACCCTAAAATTATTCATTTTTCAGTTTATTTATTCCATCTCCCACTTTAGCACACATTGGGTGGAATCTGGTCAAGCTCCCAAGAGTGGGAAACGACATGGACAAGGGCACTTAACTGAAAGCAAAGCAAAATGTCAGCTTCCGGGTGACAGAAAGAAAATTGGTTATTAAATTGGCAGTAGATTGACGGTGGATTGTGCTTCCAAAACACAAACAATGAGAACTTATGTTTAATACGTTACCATGTCACGCATGTTCACTGAAAAACAGCCTTGCGTGATTAAATTGTACCTTTCGAATTAAGTATGCAAAGAATGAAAAGAAGCATGCCTTCTGATTCATGACTGGTTAAAAATTGTACAGTGGGTGAGCTCATCTTCCTGCTGGCTTTGGACTAAGTTGAAATTAGTTTCCTTATTGGGTGGGGGGTGGGGGGGGGTGTGGTAATGGGGTGCGGTGGTAGACTTAGGTGGAAACGCCATGAAAGTTCATGGGGGACAGAGGGAGGAAGCTGCTCTACAATTTCTACAAATCAAACTTGATCATTGGGAGATTAAAATCATTATAAGGAAGGTCAATGTTGAGATACTGAGAGTCGGTGCTAACAGAAGGCAGCTCAAGAATGATAAGGGATCATTAATGATGATGGATAGCAGGTGGAGGGTAACAGACAGCAGTTCCAGTGTGCTGCAGAGCTAATCTACAGTGATAGGGAAAAGCTCTAGGGTGAATGATTGTGGGTTAAGGATGATGGGGTTGGGTCAAGATTATGAAAGGCAGGACAAGAGTGGTGGAACAATGTGCCAGACGGGCCAACACCCTCATTGCACCTGCATTCCAGCTGAATGATATGGAGTCAAAGCTTGTCTGGGAGCCATTGAAACATGGCGTGTAGACCTTTAACCCTGTGAGGTCACAATGGGGCCAACGACTTCCTGCCTATTCCCGCTGCATTACTGGCTGTGGCTCTCACTGTCACATATCTAATTGGTTGGCTGCTGCAAGATTGCACTTGGTTAACCTCTCTGTCACTGAGCATACCCTTGATGTGAGAAAAAGATTTCTCTGTAAAGTCACTTGTAGCGCAAGAAATGTCTTGAAAGCGGCTTTGTAAAGTCAAAAGGGCTGAAATTCTATGGGACTTCTTTGAGGTGGATGTCAAGTGCAGGGAGCCCAATGGACATAGCAATTGTGACAAGACCTATAGGTCAGTGTCCATTCGCAATCCCACCCACTGGTATACCAAGCAGAGGCTGGGGGGCGGGGGGGGAGGAGACTGAATTTCAGCTTGCTCTAAATGTGGCCTTGAAAGTAACCACGCTGGAGAAATAATGGAATTTCTTTGTCACCAAACTCTTCACCATGAAGTTTCATTTAAGTGACCAAAGTGGAGCTCATGGGCATGAGGCTTTGAACTCCACATCAGTTTGCTGGTAAAATGAGACAAACTGGTCCTTGCTTTAAGAAAATGGATAATGTGAAAAAAAATCCTTCAACAAGAAGCTTTCCAATGTCAGTTGTCATGTTCTCCTCCCAACCTTACCGGGCATCCAATCCAACATCATTTTTGCTCTTTTGTTAAACTTGTGTCAGTAGAATGTTACTCTGAAATCTTGGCACCAGATTTTTTTTAAAGCAAATATGAGTTGAAGCATCTAAATATAATCAACTGAAACAATCTTATCTTTTCTGAAATTACTCACTGTGGCTCATTATCTTTATGTTCTAACATTTTTTCCATAATATTTTTCAATTTTTTATTGTATTCTTCTAAATTGCACACAAGGAATTCTGTCAGCAGTCTTTGATTCTTCAAGCCGAAAACTAGAAATGGCACATACCCAAAGCTGTTATTGAATATTCTATTAATGTTTAGTCACACTGGCTTATGGCAAGGTAACGATTTTAAAGGCTTTTTTTTGTATGGCAAGGTACCCTGCTTACATTGAAACACTCTGGCAGATTCCTACACAATATTGATTTAATTCCACAAACCACTTTCCAATTGCTGAATGACAGTGTCAACTATCTAAAGGAAAACAAAGCTCTGGACATGATCTTATCAGCTGGTCATGCCACGTTCCTGCTGCAGCAGGTTTGGAGAATTTGGCACCCTGTCAAATCTCTGTTCACTGCAGTGGGTTGGGAAAATCCTGCTAGAGTGAATGACTGTAAGATTTCTGCTTATAAGTTGAGAGGACAATTTTTTTTTATCAGCATACAGCAACAGATATAATGGCCGAGAAATTAGATCACAAATGGCTTTTATTCAAGCAAGAAACGTGGGGCTTAAGAGAGGCTCTTGTGGGTCCCACCATCTTCAAAATGGAATTAATGCTGGTATCTCATTGACATCTCGTTTGGGGCTTTAGAAAGCAATGGGAAATTTGGCAGGCTGACTTGTACCTCTGTCTACAAAACTAGTATTAGAAAGGGGCGTGCAACTTTTGAATAGTCATGCTTCATAGTATAGCTAGGCTGTCACATCTCTGGACCAGAGATGTGGCATGGCTGTGTCCACTCAGCTGAAATCTTGCTTCACCCACCACTGGCTCAAATAAAATTAGTAAACATAATAAGACTATGCTATCTGCGTGTCTCAGATTTAGCAGTTAGTGGCAAATGAATGGAATTCACTGCTTGTTACACTCACAACTATTCATAGACTTGGTGTGGTTCTTTTTTTGCACAGCAACATACGTTAACCAAGGATCCATTTTAGCATAGTGCCCTCTGCAGGGGATTTTGGAACTATGTGAAGAGGGCAAGCAAAAGCTTGTCTCTTCAACCAACCAGATGGGAGAATCCTTACTGAGGCATATAAGACTTGAACCAGCAATTGTCCATTAGAATATTCAATGTCAAATAATGTACAGAAACAAAAATAGAGAGTGTAATGAAAATAGGTTTAAGAGAAAGAGATGAAAACAAGGTAAAATAAAACAATTAAAGTATTATCATCCCTGTGCCAAATAAAGGAATCCCCTCAAGGTCATACCTCTTTACAATCCTTTGCATTTCAGCTAGGCAGTCAGGGACCAGACCCTTCCTCCCCTCCACCATGAAATCCAGACCAGCCTGAATTTTGTTTTAATTTTTAAAGGGCTGGGGACTTACATAACCTCAAATCATGAGACTTATTTGCTCTTATCTGCTTTTCATGAGCATTTCATCTCTAAATTCATAAATTCATGACCCTCACATTGTGGGTTAAGGCCCTTGGAACAGTAGAAATGGAATCTATTTGAACTTCATTAATTTCAAATGGCCCTGAGTTTGGATTTCCAGCTTGGGTGATTCATACACCTTTGCCCTCTCAGTAAAACTGGTGATTTGTTAAAATTTGAAAATAGCAGGATCTCTGCCACCAGCTGAAGCACATCATTTTTGGAGTCCTCTAGGATTGGCCAAATTCTATGACAATCTAACCCTAGATTAATTACAATTTACTATGGTTGCCCGCTGGCAGCATAGGATCACTGAAGGACTGGACAAGTCATATTCCAGAGTGAAACCTCGACTGATAGATCTTGGCCGGAATTCTCTGGCTGTTCATGGCCTGCCACTGCTGCCAGTGAGAATGTGGTGCCCAGTCAAATTCCCATTCACTGCAGCAGGAGCGGAGAATCCCAGCTGTGAACCTGGTCAGAGAATCTGCCTCCCTATCTTTTCCCTTTTCAAAGCTGTGAAGGAAAATTACTGAACAAATTCACAGGAGCCTGTCAATGAACTTTTAGCTCAATGAATAAAATATTATGTAAGAACAAAATGAACTATATTATACCAGACCAAAAGGTTGGAAAGTTCTCAGAACAAACAGAAAAAAAGTGATTCAAATATTCAACACTCCTTCATCCAGCTATATCTTTACAGTCAGATACAAATTCCAAAAGAAAAAAAGTCATATCTATCTTATACTCTAATATTCAGGGTAAGTGCATGGTGCATGTGAAGTAACAGACAAACAGTGGCCAACTCAACCCCAAAGTAAGAAACAGATGCTGCCAAAATAGATTCTATGGATTTCTAAATAAACCCACCTAGATGTTTGTCACAATGTAAGCCATCCAGTCTTACTGACTATTTTTCTCATGGGAGTTTCTAATCTCCATGTTTGAAAATCCGGCTATGGAATTCTCCCCCAAATGTTGTTTCCACTTGGATGGCATCAACCATGATCCACCTCCAGGGTTTCAATATCACCTTCTGAGATTCTTTTTACTTGGATATCCTCAGACATTCAAATTTTTCCTTCCAAGTACACTTTCAGACATTTGGCTATCTCAAGCGGAACACCACTGTTCCAAAGGCTCCTGTAGTGAGTCATCAGGATGAGTTTGTCCTCTAAGATCTTCTGGCTTCTCTACAACCCGCTTTGCTTCTAGTCTGCTCTCCATAGCTCTCCCTTTAATTGGGAGCCTATTGCTCTGTTCTTTCTCAACTTTATTTAACTGGATCTAATTCAGATCTCTATCCTTGACCCTTACCTGGGACCTTCTTCAGGGACTTGTTTCCTATATTGGGATTTTCTTCTTTATTTTGGAGCTTCTCCTAATCCCCCTTCCCTATCCTGCTGAATGGAACACTTTCTCTTTTTCAGGTCTCCTGACCTCTAGTTTTGTGCTGCTTCATTTTTTCTTTTTATGGCTAGTTTCCCGATTTAAAAAAAATCACAAAATGAACAGTACATGTTTGCAGGGCCAGTTCCCATCTGAAGAGTGTAAAAATGGATGAACTGTGCCTCTGTAGCCTTTTTGCAGATTGTCGATACACAGAAGTCCTGAGGCCACCTGAAAACTGTAGTTCTACAGCTCTGATCCAAACCCAAGGTAAGTAAGTATTCCTTTTCTTGGGGGTGTGCCACATTTTACTAAGGCATTTACTCGATTAGTCAACTTTATTTGTTATTAAATTACTTAAATCAGTTAGAAATTGGATTGTATAAAAAAATTGTGCATACCACTTTAATATTGGTAGTGTGATATTAATGAGCTTTGGTAACAATAATCAAGCTTGCATTAACTGGTGATAAAATAATAATAGATTAAGTTGGTATATCTTGTGGCTAACCAGAGTTAATTAAATCATTGAGTCTTTAGACTGCAAGCTATTTGCTATCTGTTGTAGTGTTACATTATTTGAAAAAGTTATGAACTATATTGTTATATACATGCATGTGTCCAAAGTATCACGGTGGGATTTTCCAGTTGCGCTCATTCAAAGCCAGAAAATCCCGCCTGAGGTCAACAGACCTTTCCATGGTCCACCCCTCATCCACTCCGATTCCCGTGGCAGGTGGGACGTGAAAATCTACCCCTACATCTCTCACTACCGAAGCACAGTCTGTGTAGGGTTCTAAAATTCTCATTCCACAGCACATGCTGGGATCTGAGAAATACATTTAATGGCAGTTCCTTGATTTGTGTTTAAAAGCAGGATTATTTCAAACTTTTGCAAACCACCAGACATAACACTGTGACAGCAGGTGTCGGAGCAAAATCCAAGTGTTATAAAAGAAATAAATGGTAAATTAAATTGAGAAAAATCAAGTCAAGTTAGTGCCAGAGAACAAACGGTGTGACAATGAAATGGTGTCATCACAGCAATAAATGTATAGCTCAGGATGAACTGGGAGGCTAATGAAGTTGTAGAGACATCTGAGAAGTTAAATTAAGTGCATATTGACATTCAGTGACTCTGGTGAAGAGGAAAGGATCAGTTACATCCTTTTGTAGACAGAAAAACTTTTGATTTCTCAAAATCTGGGAGATGATTGAGGGCAGTTGCGAAAAGCTACGTAAATCTTTAGGGACATCTAGTACACACTTACAGCCAGCAGGTGGAATCATCTCTGATATCAGCACAGTTTGTTGTTGGGCAGGTAACCAGCGTTACCTGCTTTTTCCTGTGCCATCCTGTGCCATGAGAGGATGAATGATCTCCTCCATTCTGCCAGGATATGTCATTCTTCTCATCACTCTCAGTTTATATGCTCTCACACCCATCATAATTTCAAAGGGATCTTATTCAATGCGTCTGAAATCAGGATCGGTGGGAGTGGGAGTGAGAGCACTTGGGGCTGGCCATTCCCATGGTGAGGTGGTTGTAGGGACTTGCCAGTGGTGCACAGAGTGTCAAGAAAATCGTTCTGATAAGTGCGCTAAAAAAAGATGGGATTTACTATCATTTTCCTGCATGTTGGGAACTTCAGATATTTTTGGGAGAATCCCAGCCATTAACAGTATTCTCTACGTCAATGGGACAGATGGTCCTGCCATCTAGGGTTGCCAGCAGCAGCAGTTGATCTCAATAAACTGTGAGATGAAGGAGACTGAAGGTTGAAGGTAAGATACACCTAAAAAATTACCCTCTGAGGTCTGGTCCAAATGTATCCAATGTTCTGATGAGCTGGATGCATGCTTTGTAAATGGTCAGTATCATAAGGGGGAGGCAGTAGTGTACTGGTGTTGTCATTGGAATTATATTGTATTGTATTGTCACTGCATCTTATAGTATTCAAAAAGAGTTACAAAGATTGGGGACCGATTTTCAGTCCCTGTTCAACACAGACGCAGATCCCATTATGAGTGGACCTTAATGAGATTTAAGATGGGGAGATTTCAGTTTGAGATCTTTCCCTTCCTTGTCAGCAAATTCATCAGCTTCATGCTTCACTAGTGTAAACGTGATTACCATTGACTTAAAAATATCTAAATATGTCAAAACGGCTTAATGCCATATTTTCCAGGAATGTCATATGTTCCTGCTCGCCGATGTGATGTAAACCAATGGGAATCACCCTGGTCTTCAAAAATGGAGACCAGAAATGATGACCATGCCAGGGCTTTTAGTCCATCCCTATATGGTCAGGGGCAGATTGGCACTGTCAGATTGGCACTGCCATGGGACAAGGCCAGAAGTTGATAGGGTCTATAGGCAACCTCATGGCAGGGGTTCGCTTCAAGTGGGTTTGGGGGCTTCGATGCCTCATTGCCAGAGATTTTGAACGTGGGGATGGGGAGGCAAATACCCTGAAGACCCAATGCCAGTGACTGTGAAGGATCTTCAATGTGAATTTGAGCTCAAGATGCCTTTAAAAACGGCACTTCTATTTCTGTGGAACTGGGCTTGCCAGCATCTTTAGACTCTGCCCCTCACAATGATGGTGTAAAACATGCCCTCCGTTTTGATTTTGCAAAGTGTGGGAAGATCTGGACAGAAAAGCTGCCTGAGAAACATATCGGTTTTCAGTCAGAACCTGACACTTTGCCATTTTCTTGGAAAATTCTGAGTAATATTGCAGACATAAGTATCCAGAATATCACATCACTGCCTACTGCACTCACAATAATATATTGTTCTGCTGCACATGGTGCAGTTTGAGAAATAGATTCAATGTCAACTCTCACATGCATGTCAAAAGGAGTAACTATTGCAAATGTCTGAGAACCACAAGACATAACATTATCTTGTAAATGTTAGTGAAGAAGCCGAGCGCCTGGCTTTAAGTACACATGAGTTCTAATAATCAGAATTCCAGTTTCCCTGACACTTTCAATTCCACATTTGAGAAATAATTTGCAAATGCTGAAAAGGTAAAATTGGAAGTTGTAACTTTTGAAAAGGCTGTTCCTAGAAGAGAATTTAAGTATATAAAGCTAAAAGGGTATACAGCCATTTGACTCGATCCATCACATTCTTTAGGTTTCAAAGATCATTTTAATTTCCCTTTTGCTCATTGCCAAACCCATATTTGTACTTTGAATCAGAGATTTGCTTAGAAAATACAAATTGCACAGCATTCTATACCACTGCAGGTATGGATCAATGTCACAACTTTAACTACCAGTCTATGTGAAATAACATTTTGGCCTTGCAGTTCATTAGGGTCACTCTACCAGCTTTGCCGGGTGCAAAATCACCCCGTCTCCTGCAGCTAAAGTTACAGGACCAGGAGTAGGAATACTCCATGTCAGAGCACCACCCAACCATGGAGGGGTGAGGGTGGGTGGAGGGGGTCGGGGGGGGCGGGGGTTGGTGGTGGTGGTGGAGAACCAAAGATCTTCTGACGCCATAGAACTGCTGCCAATTGCTTTTCAGTTTCTCTCCTAATATATGGAAATGTTGTAGTATTCTCCTGGGAGTTTCTGGAGTATGTCTTTATTCCTTTAATGCTGTTCAGGCCAGCATCCAACAGCTGTAACCTCTGCTGGGTTATTTTAAGGGCAGAATGAGTGACATTTCACAAGGATGTGTAGCAACACTCCAGATAACCTTTTTCTTACCAGGCAGAAGGGAGAAGATATAATACACCCCCACTGGCATTTAGAAGGTCAGTATATACAGGGTAAAATCCTCATGGAATTTCTGAGGGAGGAATTTAATGACCTTGATGGGCTGAGTGGCCTAATTCTGCTCCTATGTCTTATGTCTTATAAGGCAGGAGAATGGAGATGAGAAAATATCAGACATGTTGGAATGGCTTAGCAAACTCAATGGGCTGAATGGCCTAATTCTGCTCCTATGCCTTCTGGTCTCCTTGAAGATGGAGCCAGCATCGGAAAGGGGAATGCACCCCCATCCTTGCTGCTGACCCCTGTAACACTCCTTCCCTCTGAACCCCATCCCACAAATCCTCTCATGCTATCACTCTCCGTCATGGCTCAGGTCCCTCCATGATCCTATGTCTTGGGTTGGATTAGTATTGGCAGCAATCACTGCCTCCATAGTGCAGCTGCCATTCAATAGAGCTGCCAGCCTCTAATTAGTAAGAATTTAGCAACACCAATTTATAATCCAACCGATTTATTTGATAGTAAAAACGCGAGCTTTCAACACCTGTGTCTTCCTCAGGCAAATGCAGTGTTCTGGTCTGCAATAGCACACATCAGCACAGACAGTCAGAGATTGCTGATTAGAATGCGAATCCTTACATCTAACCTGCTATTCAAGTGTTAAAGTGGCTAACAATGTGTGTGAAGGGAATCCTGAGCATTGGTTGGAGAATTGTGTATTTTCTCCAGACAGCACAGTAAGTGAGGTTTTTTGCTAACCCAGGCAAGTTACGGGGGTTACAGATAGTGTGTCATGAAGCCAAGATCCCTGTTAAGACCGTCCTCATGTGTGCGGAGCTTGGCTATCAGTCTCTGCTCAGCGACTCTGCGCTGTCGTGTATCACGAAAGCCCCCTTGAAGAACATTTACCCGCAGGTCGGAGGCCGAATGCCCATGACTGCTGAAGTGTTCGCCCACAGGAAGGGAACTGTTTTGCCTGGTGATTGCTGAGCGATGCTCATTCATCCGCTGTCGTAGTGTCTGCATGGTCTCCCCAATATACCATGCTTCGGGACATCCTTTCTTGCAACGTATTAGGTAGACAACGTTGGCCGAGTTGCAAGTGTATGTACCGTGTACCTGGTGAATGGTATCCTCACGTTTGATGATGTCGTCCATGTCTATGATCTGGCATGTCTTGCAGAGGTTGCTGTGGCAGGGTTGTGTGGTATTGTGGTCACTGTTCTCCTGAAGGTTGGGTAGTTTGCTGCGAACAATGATCTGTTTGAGGTTGTGCGGTTGTCTGAAAGCAAGAAGTGGGGGGGTGGGGATGGCCCTAGCGAGATGTTCATCGTCATCAATGATATGTTGAAGACTCCGGAGAAGATGTCGTAGCTTCTCCGCTCCGGGGAAGTACTGGACAACAAAGGGTACTCTGTCCACCGTGTCCCGTGTTCGTCTTCTGAGGAGGTCAGTGCAGTTTATCGTTGTGGCACGTCGGAACTGTCGATCGATGAGTCGAGCGCCATATCCTGTTCTCACGAGGGCATCCTTCAGCGTCTGGAGGTGTCTGTCACGATCCTCCTCATCTGAGCAAATTCTGTGTATACGGAGGGCTTGTCCATAGGGAATGGCTTCTTTAACGTGTCTAGGGTGGAAGCTGGAGAAGTGGAGCATTGTGAGGTTGTCTGTCGGTTTTCGGTACAGTGAGGTGCTGAGGTGACCGTCCTTGATGGAGATGCGTGTGTCCAAGAATGCAACTGATTCTGGAGAATAGTCCATGGTGAGTCTGATGGTGGGATGGAACTTGTTGATATCATCATACAGTTGTTTCAATGATTGTTCACCATGAGTCCAAAGGAAAAAGATGTCATCAATGTATCTAGTATATAACCTTGGTTGGAGATCTTGTGTGGTGAAGAAGTCTTGTTCGAACCTGTGCATGAAGATGTTGGCATACTGAGGTGCGAATTTGGTCCCCATGGCTGTTCCGTGTGTCTGGATGAAAAGCTGATTGTTGAAGGTGAAGACATTGTGGTCCAAGATGAAGCGGATGAGTTGTAAAATTGCATCCGGAAACTGTCAGTTGTTGGCATTGAGTACTGAGGCAGTTGCAGCAATACCATCGTCGTGGGGGATGTTGGTGTAGAGCGCCGAGACATCCATTGTGACAAGGAATGTCCCTGGTTCAACTGCTCCATGTGTGCTGAGTTTCTGTAGGAAGTCCGTAGTGTCAAGACAAAAGCTGGGGGTTCTTTGTACGATGGGTTTCAGGATGCCCTTGATATAGCCGGAGAGGTTCTCACACAGGGTCCCATTGCCCGATACGATGGGATGGCCAGGTATGTTTGCCTTGTGTATCTTTGGGAGGCAGTAGAGATCTCCAATGCGGGGAGTACGTGGAATGAGAGCCCGGAGGGCGTTCTGAAGGTCCGGATCAAAGGTTTTGATCAGAGTGTTGAGTTGACGAGTGTGTTCTTTGGTGGGATCTGCTGGTAACTGTCTGTAGTGTTTCTCATTGTTTAGTTGTCGGTACACTTCTTCACAGTAGTCCGTTCTGTTCAGTATGACGGTGGCGCCTCCTTTGTCTGCTGGTTTGATGACAATGTTGCGGTTGGTCTTGAGAGCACGGATGGCCTTGCGTTGTACTTGGGTGATGTTCGGGACTGTCTTGTAAGTGCGGTTGATAAATCTGGTGTTCACGCACCTCCTGATGGCTTGGGCATACATGTCCAGTCGGGGGCAGCGGCCTGTATATCATGAGCCTCTAATTGGCCAGCATGTTTCAGCAGGTCTTTGCTCCTAGAGAAAGCCTGCAGTGAGCCTGTTAAATGATTGAATGGCATTTAATTTAGTGGTCTTCTCTAAAATGGCCAGGTGGGACTCTTGCTGGCTCGCCAGCTAGTGGGTGAAATTCTCATCGCCTCCATTAAATATCATGTACTGTTTTCACACATCCCTAACTAACTGTGTGCCACCTTCTCCAAATGGCAAATCTTTCTGGTATTCACATATCTTTCCACAAGGTTACATTTGTTGCAAAAAAGGTTGTATATTTCTTTATTTTATGCTTTAAATTAGATGTACAGAAGCAGAAATATAAAGGCCCAGAAATTGCTTGAAACATAATGGTGAGCTCATGGCACCTGCCTTTATTATTGCATATAAAAGCCAGCAATTGATAGCAAAGGGAGTGAGTTCAGATTCACCAAAAACCACTGGACGATTTGCTCTGTCATTAGCCCAAACAAAGCTGAAACAATTACTATCTTGGCACAAGCATTCACATTGTGAGGGTTTTAAAATTAGGGACTGAGAGACGATAACGTAATGTCAATGTCACTGGGCTAGTAATCCAGGAACTAATCCTAAATTTCTGTTAATATGTGTTCAAATCCTACCATGGCAACTGGTGGAATTTAAGCTTAATTAGTAAAAGTTGGTCTCAGTAATGATGACCACGAAACTATCAATTGTTGTAAAAGCCCACTTGATGCACTAATGTTCTTTATGGAAGAAAATCTCCCATCTTACATGACATTTAACTGCTAGCAAGCCTTTCAGTTCAAGGTCAATGCAGAATGGGCAATAAGTGGCCTTGCCAGTAAAGTGTGAAAGAATATATTAAAAAAAATATTTCCGACATGCCTCTCAATCTTGAAGGCCTGGAAAGGGAATAATGCAACTGTGAAGTCTCATTCCTCCAAGCACGCATCAAACATTTGAGTCATAGTTGGATTTTAGTTTAGAGACACATTGTATCAAGGGATGCTACTTGGAGATTGTCAAAAAAAACCTTTAAGTCCTTTTCTGTTGGTTTCCGAATCATAGCCAGCCTTGTGAGACATGTTAGGTGGAAAATTTAACAGCACAAGGCAGAGTCCAGGTGCTGGGGCCATTGTAGCAGGAATGTACAATCATCAGGGTGGGGTTCTGTGTAAGGTGACGGGGCAGGCTGCAAGAATCTGAATGTGATCAATAATGTAATATGTTGGGCGTAACTCAGTAGGGCTTATTAAGGTATTTGGTCTTAGGTAGCTGTTGGAAACTGTATATATAGGTACAGTAAAGATCTAAATGTAAAGCTGCCACCATGCATGCTTCTGCACAGTTCTGTCCATTATTACATTAGTCCCATGTTAATCCTTTATGTGCCGAATCCTTAAACTACAGTCAGGTATGTTTGAAGGTAGACAAGAGGCTGATGGTATGGAGGAAGGGAACCTGTTTTGGTGGGGGTGGGGTGTTGGTGGGAACTGTGCAGACAAATAACAGGTTGGGTTTTCTTTTTGAGTACATTGTTAAGCATGATGTGGAAATGCCAACGTTAGACTTGGATGGGCACAGTAAGAAATCTCATAACATCAGGTTAAAGTCCAATAAGTGTGTAGCTTGATGGAGCAGCAGCACTCCGAAAGTTCTTAATTCTAAATAAACCTGTTGGATTTTAACATGGTGTTGTGAGACTTCTTATTGTTAAGCATAGAAGGAACATTCCTGCTCCTCCTGGCCCACAAGCAATGCTGTAAGGTCTTATAAAATAAGCATCAACTCTCTCAAAGTAATCCCCGTTTAGCCCGAGCCTTCCCTCATTGTTCTTTCCCCAAATTGCTGCAATTCTGTTCTCCTTTAGGTATTTATTTAATTCAGTTTTGAAGACAACTATTGAATATGTATCCACTACCTTATCAGGCAATTGTACACTTGATATTGTTGTGTTTACTAACCCAGCAAGCCGAGATATTCAATCAAAGGAATTCAATTGTTTTAAAATATCAACAAATGCCAATCTTAATTCCAATTAATATTTAATTGCAGCTGCTCCAGGGACAAAGCCCATTTCTTGAACATGCTGTCAGATGGCACAATGCCACAGTGGTTAGCACTGCTGTCTCAGAGCCAGGGATTCAGGTTCGATTCCTGGCTTGGATCACTGTCTGTATGGAGTCTGCAAGTTCTCCCCTCACTGCAATGTTAAGTAAGCCGACTTGTGACACTAATATATAAACTTTAAAAATTTTATATGTCTGTGTGGAGTTTGTACATTCTCCCTGCATCTGCATGATTTCGTCTGGGTGCTTCAGTTTCCTCCCACAGTCCAAAGATATGCAGGTAAGGTTGACTGGCCATGTTAAAATTGCCCCTTACTGTCAGGGCGACTGACAGGGTAAAAATGTGATGTTAACAAGGCAAATGGCCTTGTTCTGCACTGTAGGGATTCAATGATTCTAGGGATTCAATCTAGCTGTTACTGTTGACAAAAAAAAATCGAATGATTACTTATGTTGAAATGATATTTCTTTGCGCACTATTTTAAGAAAGGCATTATTTTAAATGGGTTATATGGTTCTGTTCGATATTAAATAAATACTTTACAAATACAACAACTGCTCATCCAGTATTATGACTATTAGTAGTTTCCAGCCTCAAACTTAGCTAAATCACGATTTCACTGTACTTATTCAATGCACAAATCGACTAACTAAAAGAAAGAACTTACATTTATGTAGCACCTTCCACAACTTCAGGATTTCCTATGGGACATTATAGCCAATTAATTACTTGAGGTGCAGTCAACTGTCCTACTGCAGAGATACACAGGTTCTTTATGTACAGTGCCACATGATCTTTTATATACATCTTTAGTTTAATGTCAGACCCAAAGGAGACAAATGTTTCCTCTGTCAAGTTAAATATTGATGCAGGCAGATAGTTCAATAATTTAACAGTCCTTAAAAATATTTCCACATACATTAATCTTAGCCATGAAAAGATCTCAGTGTCTGAATACAATTATGGGATATTTATTAGTAAAGAAGTGCCAAGCAAAAAACTACCAACTGTATTTTGCTCAAGATCTCAATGTTTTGTCCTCCACTCCTATTGCTGAAGTAAGTACTTATAGGTCTAATTATCATGAAGTGCATCATTTTTAAGTTAATACAAGTTCAGGTTAGTTGCTTGAGTTAGCCAACTAGCCTTGAAATTTTGGATCTATTTGAGAATAAATTGACCAGAGTTTATGGTTTCCAGGGCTCATTATAATCCTTTATTTTGGATATTTAAGAATATTAGGAAATAATTTGGAAGATGATAGTGAGGAAGCAGCAACGTCCTTTTCTTTTGTCTTCTCCTGATGTTTAGGCTTTAAATACAAGAGCCCTGGTGCTCTTGTGTTCTTTTTCCAATACTATCATTGTCCTTGCCATTTGCTTCTTTGAGGGTAGACAAGTCCAAGAATTCTCAATTGTCCTCTTCACAATTCTCTGTTTATGGTACATGACTTTCCAAAACTGATGCTGAAAATATGGCAGTCAATGAATATTCCCCGATCTGTTGACAGATTTATAGGAGAAATCAATTTGTTGGATTTGAACATAATGAAATCACAATACCTTTAAATTCTCAAAGTGCATTCATATTTTGTAGCTATTTATATCTGATTGGCATTCAATTAATATGGCAGATTGCATACAATCATTGTGCTAAATAAACTACTTGCTATGGTTGCCCTATAAGTTTTGAGTTTTAAGTTATGCAGTTTATTTCCCTTTTCTGCAATGGGAGAATATAGAAAATTTACTGCCATTGTGTCAGAAAAGGTTGGAGATGGGGTTAAACTTGCTATGAGGAGGATTAATAGCATTCATATTAAAGTAAACTATGGCTAAAATAATTTATGACTGACCTGTCGACTGGCCTCTTCTTTGAAGGTTATGTGACATCCCGACACATCAAAAACCACCAAATCAGGAAACAGAGGTGATCCTGAGTTCTGAGAAGACACTGTCTGGAAATACTCTGTCTTTGCTTTCCTTGCAGTTTCCTATGAATAAGACAGTAGTTCTCATCCCTGCGGATGGCATCTGACAGCCGTTGTTAGTCCTCTTGACCTGGAAAGTGACATTTGCTTCAGAGGCCATCACCTCCCAGTTCCTCTTCCTCACTGTTCATTGAGACAATTTATAGTGTTTCAAGTAAGTTTCATTCTACAATTCAGAACCTCGTTTGTCAAAATAAACAGTTTGTGCTTTATTGAATTTTCATTTGTAGTAATGAGCAAAGGATTGCTCTACTTCCTGTGCCATTTTCTTCCTTTTTTGAAGCATCTTGTGTTTAATATGAATTCAGGCAAATGAAGTACAACTATGGCATACTTCCAAACAAAAATAAATCAATTGCTTGAGAGATACAAGCAGGCAGCAACAAAATATGTTTCTCCAAAATCAGAATGGAAAATAACATTTGATTCATAAAAGGGCAAAAGCACTTTCTTTTGTTTATGCATTAAGCTTTCTGTTTATACTATTTTGTCAAAAGATTCTTAAAACTTAAATAGATTTATGCTATTGGGGACAATTTCAAATTCTTAAAAATGTGAAATTCATTTATAAAATGTTGAGAGGAATAAATAGGGCGGACTCTCAGAGACTATTTCCCTGAGCTGAAATGGTCACTACAAGAGGACACAGATTTAAGGTGCAGGGAAGCAAATACAAAGGAGATGTCAAGGGTAGGTTTTTCACTCAGAGGGTAGTGAGTGAATGGAACCGACTGCCGTTGGAGGCTGTTGAGGCAACCTCACTGGGGTCTTTTAGGAGACTTCTGGATGAGTATATGGAAACGAATAGGATAGGGGGTTATAGATAGGTCTGTGGATTGGTAGATGTGATTGGCGCAACTCGTGGACCAAAGGGCCTATTTGTGCTGTATTGTTCTATGTTCTATGTTCTATTCCCAAACCACCATACTACCTTCTTCTATTCTATTAATCAGATTAACAGCATTTCTATTACTTGGGTAATTCAATCATTACTACATTTTTTTAATGTCGTGGAGAGAGGTGGCACAGTGGTACAATGGTCCGCACTGCTGCCTCGCAGCGCCAGGGACCCAGGTTCAATTCTTGGGTTGGGTCACTATCTGTGCAGAGTTTGCATGTTCTCCCTCTGTGGGTTTCCTCCAACTGCTCCGGTTTCCTCCCACAGTCCAAAAGACATGCCAGTTAGGTGAATTGGCCAAGGTAATTTTCCCTCAGTGTACCAAAGCAAGTGCCAGAGTATTGCAACTAGGTGATTTTCACAGTAACTTCATTGCAGTGTTAACTAAGCCTAGTTATGACAGTAATAAATAAATAAATAAATAAATAAAGAGTTATCAACTTTTTCTGTTAGAAAATGTCTGGAAGAAGCATTGTAACAGCTTAATGCCAGCTATGAAGAGCATATTTAGATAAATGTGAAGTAAAGCTAATATTCACAGTATATACATATATACAGAAAGAATCTGAAACAAAGACCTGCATTTATTTATACAGTGCTTTCATGCGTTCAGACATTGCAAAGCAGTTTACAGCCATACTTTTGGAATGTAACTACTATTGTAAACATGGAAGTCGATTTGCACACAGCAAATCCCACAAACAGTAATATAATAATGAAAAGGTGATTTGCTTTTGTGAAGTTGATTGAGGGATAAATATTGAACAAAACTCCAGGGAAAACCTGCTTGCTCGTCTTTGATATGATGAGATAGACATCTTTTATATTTGCCCAAGCAGGCAGATGAGGCCTTTGTTTAAGATCCTATCCAAAAGACAGCACTACTGACAGTTCAGCTCCCACAATAATGCAGTAATATGCTTTGAAGTCTGTGCAAAATTCCTGACTGTGACTTGAACATGGTTCTAGATTCAGAGATGCAGAGCAAGCTGCTAACTTGGCTTTCATTAAAAAATCTAGGCTCAGGGTACAGCTGGAAAAAATGCCATTAATGATTTCTGAAAGTAAAAGATACTACAAATGTTTATTTAATCCCAAATAAATAATCTTGATACAAAACATGTTTATGATTCACTATAAAGTATGGTAGAAGGCTAAAAATCTTCCAGCACTTTAGAACTCAAAGCAGTTAAAAATGTTGTTTTAACATCAGAGAATAATAACTCAAATGCCTGTGACCACTCATGCTCAATGTACAAAATAACATAGTAACATCTCAAATAATTTATTTTTTTTTTTAAAAGAAATCCTGTCTAATGAAAAAATAATTGTAAC
This sequence comes from Sphyrna mokarran, assembly GCA_024679065.1. Classification (NCBI taxonomy): domain Eukaryota; kingdom Metazoa; phylum Chordata; class Chondrichthyes; order Carcharhiniformes; family Carcharhinidae; genus Sphyrna; species Sphyrna mokarran. Next base: position 83,189,229 of record JAGIQG010000005.1, on the reverse strand, counting down.
AATGAGTCAACCATTTGCAAAAGACAAAATGTACGGAAAATCATCTTGCTTCACTATATAACAAATTCAATTGTCTAGGCATAAATAGTTCAATATTGTTTTTTGGACGTATTGGCTGGCCTCATGGGTTAGAATCTTTTCAACACCCACCTTTTTTATAACTTGATATTCAGCTTCAAGCGTTCAGCTTCAAGGCGGCACGATGGGCACAGTGGTTAGCACTTATGCTTCACAGCACCAGGGATCTGGCTGTCTTTGTGGAATTTGCATGTTCTCCCTGTGTCTGTGGGTTTCCTCCCACTATCCAAAGATGTGCGAATTAGGTAGATTAGCTATGCTAAATTGCCCCTTAGTGTCAGGGGGACTAGCTAGGGTAAATGCATGGGATGGGGCCTGAGTGGGTTTGTGGTCGGTGCAGACTTGATGGGCCGAATATTCTCCTTCTGCACTGGAGGGTTCTATGACTCATTCAGAGAAGCTTGGAGAACTGGTATCATTCACAAAATGAAAACTGTACCTTCATTCAATTTGCTGAACTTAAAGGTTATCAAATATTGTGCTCCATCAAATCTACATAACCACAGAACATGCGGCTGTGTGCAATGGTAGTCCGCAGACGACCTGAATCTGCCTCTCAATTTTCAAGCATGGAGTTCATTACTTTTTCATGTGGGAGGGAGTTGGAGGGACTTGAAAGCTGGAGGGGAGGTTAGGCTCCTGATGGGGAGTCCATCTGAAACAGGGAAGGGAGCACATGTATGAACAGGAGTTGAAAGAATGGCGATAGCCCATGGAAAGTCTTGAAGAGCTAACACAGAATCACATGGCAGGTATTCTCTCTGCTGTTGTTGAAGGGGAAGAAGGTTGGACCTTTTTGTACTCTGTAAGGGGATTCAGAATGGCTTGGGACCAAAGATCATCAGATCGGGGTAGATAAGATCAGAGTAGATAGGATACAGAAAAAGTTATAAAGCGCCTTAAGTATACTGAATAATAGAGATATATATAAATAAGAGAATTTAGACATGTATTTTTGAAAACATATTTTGTATTAAACCTTTGTTAACAATGTAATACTTGTAAGTAAGTGAAAAAAACACATTCTTTTTGCTGCTGAGCAAAAAAAAAAATAATTTCTATCAGAAGTCTCCAGTTGGCCTTATGAATGGGACACACATTTAACCAAGAACACTGGATAAGGGGGTCTGGGAAACATCAGGAGATGTCCCTCACAGCACGAGGGACCCGGATTTGATTCCAGCCTTGGGTCACTGCTTGTGTGGAGTTTGCATGTTCTCCCCATGTTTGTGTGGGTTTCCTCCAGCTGCTCTGGTTTCCTCCCAGTCTGTAAGATGTGCTAGTTAGGTGCATTGAACAGGCACCAAAATGTGACGACTAGAGGAATTTTACAGTAACTTCATTGCAGTGTTAATGTAAGCCTACTTGTGACTAATAAATAAACTTTACTTCTTTTTAAAAAAAACTTATAAGGTGCATGAGCTGATCACGCAGTCCCATGCTGCCCAAAGTAGGTGTCATTGGCCAAGGTATATAACTTATACTTACTATGATTGGCTCATATCCAACTGGGGTGGGCAAATAGCTTTCAAAAATTGTGTAATTGCAGAACTAAGAGTAATGTAATTTCAGAGTTGATTTGGAAATGCTCCAAATCACTCTTCCTCGTACGTTGACCAAAATAAAGAATGCCTTTTACCAGAGTACTGCCTTTGTGAGGTTTGTGTTAGCTGAACCATAATTAAAAAGGGAAATCCCCCATTCTGCTCCAGTAATGCATCCCAATTTCCAAGCATGGGGGTCATTAGTTTTTCACATGGGAGGGAGGTGGAGGGAGTCGGAGGAATTTGGAAGATGGAGGGGAGGTCAGGCTTCTGATAGGGAGTCCATTTAAAACATGGAGAGGATTTGGAAGAATGGAGGTAGGCCATGGAAGGTCTTGGAGATCTATCACAGGTTCGTATGGCAGGTGTTCTCTATGTTGCTGATAAAACAAAACTCAAGGAGAAAAATGTTGGACCTTTTTGCACTCTTTCTGGGAGGGGTAACAAATTGGGGAAGCACAACCTCCATTTTCTCCCCCCCCCCCCCCCCCCCCCCCCCCCCCCGACCCTTTTCAAGTGTTTAAAGTTCTCCATTTAATTCAACCTAAGGGCTGTGAAATTCTTGAGTGGTAGTGGCACTGGAGATGGTGCGAAGCAAGCCTGTCACTCTCCAAGTGCCATTCCTGTCTGACATACAGTGTTTGGTAGGACAGTTGTGATAGGCATCACTGGGTGTGGCAAAAGTCTCCTAACCTACTGGCTCATCTAATGCTCTTTTTAACTCCAAGTCAATTAAATACATTTCCTTGCCAATCATTAAAAACATTTGAACAGTTACAAGAGGGGCCTAGCACTAGTGTTATTTAAAGGGCCAATATTCCAGCTTGTAGGTAAGAATAACTTCTACCATTGCATCCTCACAAGGGAGGACAGAGGATTTGATGACGATGACAAATTCATACAAAGCCTATAACAGATATGGTGGGGCTGCAACTGCAGTGTCTCTCAGGCATGAAGGAGCACAGGCAATGGAGAAGAGAATTTCTTTGTGATATTCTCTGCTAAGTTGGGCTGGATACTTCGTGTTCAAAACAGCTAAAACAGGCTGTCTGGTCGCTAATGCACCAAGATTCTCAATGTGCATCCTAACTAGCCTTTTCCTGAATGCTGTCCCATCAAGGGTTTTCATCTGAGCACTAGAACTTGTCTGCAACCTCACCCTCCAGTGAACAGGCAAAAGAATGGCAAAAATCTTTCCCTGGTCTGGCTGCAGCCCTGGTCACTCACTCTTTGTAAACCTCTATTCTACACTAATTTCTACACTACATGCCCTGCCACTATCTGAACTGGAGGCTGAAAATGTCAGATTAAATGACAGGGCCTCGGCATCACTGTGGTATTGTTTTTCTCTCTTTTTTATGGGGCTCCTATGGTTGGGCAGGCAGCAGCTGCTGGGTGTTCTGAAAGCAAAAACTCAGAAAGGGGAGAGTTGGAGTGTGGGATTTTCTGACCTACCATAGATGGATAAAGTCACAGGTGGAGTGGGAAAATTTGGAGAATGATCAAAAGTCATAGCAAATGCTTTTTGGAAGTCTATATGTACCATATCGACCCACATCAGCCCTCTCTGTTAACTCATTAAAAAACTCAGTCAAGTTAGTTAAACACAATTTGCTTGTAGCAAAATCCCCATCATCAACTTTCTGGAAGTCATCATTTATCAGAAATATTGTGGCTCTAAGAGGACGTTAGAGACTGGGTATTCTGTGGCACGTAACTCAGCTCCTGGCTTCCCAAAACCATTCCATCATTTACAAGGTGGAGTTTGAGTGTGTCATGAAAGATCCTCCACTTCCTGGATGAGTGCAGCTCCAGAACACTCAAGAAGTTCAACATCATCCAGATCAGAGTGGCCTGCTTGATAGCTTTCTTTAAAAATGTCATTTGTTAACATTTGAAGAGATTAGAAATGAAGAACACTTCAATGTAGAGGCTGTTAATTCACAGTCCTTTCCAAATTCAAAGAAAGCTTTTTTGCAAGGATTTTTCAATTTTAATTTTTTGAGATATTATAATGTAATTTGACTGCACTTGTGGGTGACTACTGTTGTCATACTGCTTTTTCCAAGTAATAACACCTCCCTCCATGCTGATTTGGATGACCATTGCAAAAATTAATTGCTGAACTATATCTGGAATTGTGTACCCAATATTGTGAATGACTTGGGATGAGTACAAAACCCTTAATTGCCCTGACTGTTGCCTTTCTGTGCTGTAAAGAATCTTCCAGGACAGCATCACCACGCCGACACTGCTCAAAATCCCAGAACACCCCATTGCTTTTCCAGTTTCCATGGTCCCACCAATACGCTGCAATATCCCATCGTCCCACCATAATTCATACACTGCAATGCTACCACTGCAAAGGAGAGGTGTAATTACTGAATGAAAGATTGCAAAGGCAAGTTATGGTTTAAATGTGGCATAGAAATTTACCATTACATGTGAAAATAAGGACATAGTGTATGGCTTTAAAATGTGGACAGAATTGCTATGCCTACACACTGCATGGAATTTTCCAATCCCACCCACTATGGAACTTGTAGCTGGCGGATACGGACCATGCAAAGGTCTATTGACCTCAGACAGGGTCTTCTGGCCTTGAGGCTGAGTGTGGCTGGAAATTCATTCCATCTATTTCCTATCCTCTAGCTTTGTTTGCTTCACCTGAAGGCTGCAGTTTGTTTTGACACTCCGAAGCAGATTTTGACTTTGCATAGTAGTATAAAGTGGTGGATGGTGCATCAATGTTCCATTTACATCTCTCTGAACTTTTATTTCTATTAAAAATAAATGAAAGTAAAATTACGAGTAGTGAGGTTGAAACTTTATCACTTTTTCTACACGAGTTGCACAAAGTCAGAATCTATTTCTTTGTGTGTAATGTCAAAAGAAGTTAGCTATTCTTTAAGAAAGAAAGACAGAAAACATCACCAGCTCTTCAATAAAGACTTCCAGAAGTCTTTCATCTTTGGATGTGAAACTGTTGCAAATAGATGGGACTTCTATTAAACATAAATATAGCTTTATAAGCTATTGTCATATTTATTCATTTGTAACTAGCTAATAAAAATCAGACTCAACTATTTTAAGTACTGTAAAATACTGATTTAACAGATAACAGTTCATGAAATTCATCCAATGAAAAGATTTCACATACAAAATCAAATGTAGCCCTTACACTGACCCCAATAACTAGTTTAGCAGACTACAGTCTTGTTTACTGATTGGTCTTGAAGGGATGTTTTTAACAAGAAAAAGCTGCTTGCTTCCCACTGAATGTCAAAACATAGCAACCAGACCAGACCACCCATGTCCCAAATATACCAAACTATTGTAAAATGCGCCATATCTCAGAAAATAAATCTCCATTAAAGTCATGCAGTCCGTCCAAGATTTTAAGGTGGTTTCAAGGGATATTTTTGACAAAAAGAAGCTGTGTGTTCCAATCTGCAGCAGAAGCCAAACTCGGCCACCCACGGATGGAAATAACCAAATATGGAGAAAAGTGCTATTTTTCCCTCGAGTACGGTTTTCTTTCAGGCTGAAATCTACCTCAATATAGATTCATTAGGGAATATATTATACACACAAATGACATTTTGTAAGAATAGTTCACAAATATTCATAGCTAGAAAATGTTGATTTCCCCCCGTCGCTGATCCCCCCTCTCAATGATCTCCCACGCTCCTCTTGCTGATTCCCCCCTCATTTCTAAAAGCAGAGGATTTTATCAGGTTTATTTTGCTTCATGTGATTAGTATTAATATTTTTTAAATGAGAAAGACTCAAGGTAGAAAGGGAATTTTAATAATGGATTTGTTTCTGATTGAAATGGTACCTACTATAAAAACAGAGCCATAGTGACATAGCACAGAACATGAAATAAGTCCCATTATCTGATTGTGATGGTGGAGGAAAGCGTTAATTAGCTTATTTGGCTAGCAAGTGGTTCAGAACAATGCCAACAATACACACTCGATTCTGGATGACAGATTTAGGATTTCCATTCTCACCCTAATTCTGAGAGTGGAAGGCCATGGAAAACCATCACTTACAAAAAATGCCTATAAAGGGGCTCATTCAGGATGAATTATAAATTAAGTTGTTATACTGTACTCAGTTACATGGACAGTTGAACAGTTTTCTGTTCTGACTTCCTGCCAAGTAAAATGGTGAAACAATACACTGCAGTTTTGGGCAGTATTCATCTTTTGAGGGAAATCAGTAAATGATGACAGTGCTGAACACTGCTGTAACTCAGCAAGTGTGATAGGTATGACAACGGATGTCTGCTTTTCTGCATGAATTGTCTGCTGGGCTAAGACAACAGAAGAACATCCAGTCAATGGATTGAATTGAGAAGTGCTAACACGCGCAATCGATGTGAGGTGGAGATGCCAGCATTGGACTGGGACGGGCACAGTAAGAAGTCTCACAACGCAAGGTTAAAGTCCAACACAATTATTTGGAATCACAAGCTTTCAGAGCGCTGTTTCTTCATCAGGTGAGTGGAGGTTAGTCCACGAGCACGGTCTATATAGGCAAAGATGCAATTGCAAAATAATTACAAATTGGGATGTGAAGAATGGTTAGAATGTGAGTCTTTACAGATAATCAAGGTTCAGGTACAAACAGTGTGCTTGGAGAGAGGGATGATCACAGGTAAAAGAGATGTGACTTGTTTCAAGCTAGGACAGTTTATAAGATTTTGCAAATCCAGGCAGTATGATGGGGGTTACGAGTAGTGTGCTATGAACACAAGATCCTGGTTGAGGCTGTCCTTATGCATACAGAATTTGGCTATCATTGACTTCTTTTGGAATATAAATTTTGAAAAATTTTCAGATACTGGATAATAATGGCTATCTGCAGAATGCCAAAAGAGATAGGTAGATGAGTTGTGTGTTTTATTATGAAGTTTGAAGCCTAGGATGAAAACAGAAAATAAACAAATGTATAGAGCAATAATGATTTATGAGATAGGGATTTGAGGGAGGGAAGGGGAAATGAATGCAGCCATAATGAAGAACTAGGAGCGGAGAATGGACCAGAGAAACAAAATGGCAGGGACCATGAATAAGAAGAAAAGTGATGACTCAGGACCTGTATGTGAATGTGAATGGGCACAAAAAGGTTTTTGTATTATGTAGGCATGGCAGAGATTAAGCAAAGCATGCTGTGATCATAAACAGAAAATAGTGTGTTACAATGTAAAACAGTCCCAAGTTAAAGTCTCAGTTCCAGGAGTCATGAAAGGATAACACTCACCTCCTGACCTGGTGAGTCAGCTTGGAGCAGCCACCAGCCAAAGTTCTGGTTCAGACTTAGTAGCAAAGAAGGTGGAGCCAGAAGCTATTGCAGGCTTTGAGTGTTAACTGAGGGGCAGATGGAAGCTATCAACTGGATTCAGCGCTGAATATGAGCATAATGTTAACCAGGAAATGATGACAGTTCATTCGAAGGTCTAGCAGATGTGCACAGTGATCTCAGGTGCGGCAGAACTGCCATTAGATCCGGTGCAAAGCAAAAAGGGAGGTGTAGTGCGAAGGACTGGAAACTGGGATTCAAAGCAGTGAAGATTGGGCGATCTATTGAAGTATAAAGTTAAGGGATGCGTGTGGATGAGGATGAAGGCCAATAGTTTTCAGAAAATATTAGAATAGTTTTCAGAATTTGAGCTCCTTGAATGAAATCAGCGCCCATTGGAAATTCGGACACATTCTGACCATTTGATGACATTCACAATTGAAAACAAAGTTAGGAAATTAGCCCTTAGATTTAAAGATAACAGGGAGATGCAGAAGTTTGATACAGGAATTTTACACAGTACTTCAACCAGGTAGGTAAACTAGTTATTGGCATAGAAAATTGTCCAAAGCAATTCATTTTTAATATGAATATATGGAATCCAGCCAAACTATAGAGACAACTGGACTGAGAAAGGAAAGTACTTACAAATTAAAGACTTAGGAAAATGAACTAAATCATGGAGAGCAGGGGCTGTGGCTGGTTATTCCATGAGGTTTTCATCAGATATCATTGTCGATTCCTGGAGACAAGTAAATGTGGGCTGGTTAGGGGAGGGTCACAGGGATGAGATCACTAATGGAAAGAGTGAAGCAAGTGGGGTCAGATACAAGGCCTGGGGCAGGTGGCTCTTATCAATCACCACCCTTCCAATTACAGAAGACACTGGCCAATCTGAGAGGGTTTGCTGATTGATCTTCAGGAGGCACATGGGATCAGTGCGAGTTTAGGATATCCTTGAGCCACTGCCAAGTCCCAGTGGGTTCTATATATTCTATAAATGGTTGATTATGGGGCCATTCCGTGCATCAGTGCATTCTCACCGCTGATTAAATGGGTGATAGTTTTCCAACTGGCAGGTCTGGACCACATGGGTTCCCCCACAATCATCCATTGTCTAGCCCAATCCAACAGGCTACTAAACTAGGCTTGAAAATGTACTTGCTAAAAGCAGAGTATGTTTCAATTGGATTTACCAAGATATGGCATGTGACATAGTATTTAGCACAGCTGCTTCACAGCGCCAGGGACCTGGGTTCAATTCCCAGCCTTGGGTCACTGTCTGTGCGGAGTCTGCACATTCTCTGCATGGGTTTTCTCCAAGTGCTCTAGTTTCCTCCCACAGTCCAAAGATGTGCAGGTTAGATGGACTCACCATGCTAAATGTCAGGGGGCTAAGTAGGGTAAATGCATAGATTTATGGGGATAGCACCTGGGTGGGATTGTGGTCAGTGCAGACTCGATGGGCTGAATGGCCTCCTTCTGCATTGTAGGTTTCTCAAAAAAAACCAAGACGTGCAACAGGGAGACTAAAATACTAGAGTCTACAGAAGGAACAGGCATTACAAAGTAACAGGAGAGATAACATATACAGAAAGAATAATAGAGGAATAAATGTAAATTACCACCGAGGATAATAAAGGGAAGAAGATTGTTGTTACAGATGTGTTAAACAGGAGGAAAGGATAAACAGGGAAATGTTTTCACAAAGGGAGATCTGTGCGTAAAGAATATATTGTCGTGGGGGTTTTAAATTTGCCAGATGTCAATGAGAAAACAGCAGAGGAAAATCGAAATATTCAGAAACAGTGGAACAGACAGAAATGATTTGTAATTGTTCTATTCGTCAGGGGCTGTGAAGAGTTTAGTAAGATTGATCCAGTGGGAACTGCTGAAAGTTACAATGGATTGAAATTTTGAAGTTGGACACGGCAGCTTTTGTCGCGGTGCAGTCCAACATTTGGCGTGGAATGTGGACCTTTAGTGAAGTTCCTTCATTTACGTATTGTTGGTGGGTGGTTGTTTGCAAATTATATGTTCTGGGAATGTGGTCGTCAAGATTGCTTGGGCCGAAAATGAAACATGTACTCCTTAAAAAGCACCTGCATTTCACATTGGTTGCAACTTGTCTAATTTTGATCTTTTTTGATGTTTACACTGCTGGATGAGCCAGCATTCTCAGGAGAGGCAGAGACAGGTCAATGTACTGAGTGTGCCTTGTCACTCTGAAAATATTTCCAGCCAGACAATGTATCATTTTTGAATTTGAGGGTCACCCAGCTCAGCAATCTGCAAACATAGCAACTCAGGGAAAAAAAGCACATTAATGCAGTTTCTGCAAAGGAGTGCCAAAGAAGTGTAACATTGCTGAAAAAGTTTGCCAAGATAGAGGACTGTGTTGTTATCTTGCAATAGCGTACTTAAGTTGTACACCAACAACACACAGACTTATGCCTCAACCAACAACGCAGTCACATTGGATGATTCCTTAATTTTTTACTCGAAAACTAGTAGTTAAATACACAATTTTAAGAACAAAGAATGAAAAAAATTATAGCACAGGAACAGGCTTTCGGCCTCCAAGCCTGCACTGACCATGCTGCCCCTGACTACACCGGGAGAAAGAATTGATGCATGAAGCACCTCTTGTTTTTCCTGTAAAGATCTTATTGCTGACATGGATAGGACTTTGTACACATTCTCAAAGCTTTTTAATTTTATTTGTTATTATCACGTGTTGGAATACAGTGAAAAGTATTGTGTCTTGCGTGCTATACAGACAAGCATACCATTCACAAAGTACACAGAGGAGAAGGAAAGGAGAGGGTACAGAATGTAGTGTTACAGTCATAACTAGAATGTAGAGAAAGAATATAAGGTGGGTCCATTCAAAAGTCTCATGGCAACAGAGAAAAAGGTGTTCTTGAGTCGACTGGTGCTTGATCTCAGACTTTTGTATTTTTTTCTTGCATGCTGCATTAACTTTCATTTCTTTTTAAGAAGCCTCAATGGCCAGTGTTATGAGGGAACAGAATGTATTGAATCAATACCTTACAGGCAAAGACTGTTACATTAAAAGCACTGAAAACTATATGATGTTCCACTAATCTGAAGCCAGGATTCCAATTTTTAAGTACTTAGCCAAAAGATTTCAGCAAGTTCAAGATGCACCGTACCTAAGGAGTCACCTGAGCTCTTCAATGAAGGAGGGCTGCAATTTCACTGATGTCATTCAAAACAGAAGAAGAGCACTGAGGAAAGCAGCTCGATTCACAGAGGGGCCCTCTCACCCATATGCTGGATGCCATAGAGGAGAGACAGGCAACAATATACCCCTGGGCTGGCAGAAGACCCTCAAGCAAGGTGACACATCCTATCTGGGAGACATTCGCAGCACTGGTCAGTGGTAACAGCCCACATGAAACGGCAGGGATGCAGTGCCACAAGAAAATGAGTGACCTATTCCATTCTGCCAAGGTAAGTGTTCCCAATCTCCTCTCTGCACTCCACCTTCCATCACTCCTTTGAATGTCATCTCGATCCAACAGAATGTCACCTTGCAGGATCCCAGGACGCAATCTCTCACAAGCATCCTCACAGTCTCTAGCATTTCGCCTCACAACCCCTCCCTGCTTATTTGCAGCTCCCATAAATGCTAGGAATCGTCGATATCATGATTGACTGGTAATTTGGTACATTAAATGTGTTCTATATTTTGTGGATAACACACATTTTACATTAATAGACAAATATCAAAATAGAACAGCTTGGTTGACATCCAGTTAGTTAGAGCACATTGATGATCAGCCTGGTTGTAATGCTGAAGACAAATGATCCTTTTATTTGCCTCCACTCCATGATGTTCCTTTCTAGACAGAAAAGAAAATGCAAGAAATGCAGCGTGTTTTGGTAAACATCTCCTGGCCCTCAGGTCCGAATTAGCTGCCTCCTCATCCTCTAACTTCAGCATCTCCAGGACACCCATGCTTTCCAAGTCATTTGTTGCCCTATCATTCGGCTGGCTAACCACTCAGCCACTGGGTGGTTGTCTCCGAGCTGGTGCTTGCAAAGTGAGAATGAATGATAACGGTGTGAAGGAAGGGCTAGTTAGCTTTGAGGCAGAAGGGCATATTGCTCTTCATGCTCTGCCTCTGCTTGTTGCTGGGGCACACCTGGAAGGCACGGAAAAGATACCCAATCAGGCGCAGATGAGATGCTCAATATCTGCAGTACTTTCAGTACAGGGTGTGACCTTAAACATTCGCAATTCATTGTGAGCGATAGCAGGCTACTGGTCTGAAGAGAAGTGAAAAGACGAATGTTCTCATCAGCCTTTGCATGCTACCTCACTTCTTGTTTTCTTTTCTCTCAATGCTTCATCGGTATATCTCTCGAAGCTTAGCAGGATTGTTCAACAAATGGAGTGCCTGGAGCTAGAGGCTCCTGGTTATTACCAGCTACAGTTGTTTGCTGGTATTGGTTATCAGCTGCTTTCTCCCTTAAGAAGAATGTACAGAGTTTGACAACTTGCCACTTGCTATTATTTGGACTGAAACTCAGCAGTCAGTTAGCATCAATAATGGAGCAGTAACAGATGTAGGAACAGAACATATTGTGAGATGTTTTCACTGCTTCCATTTATATTGAGCTGTGCATGATGAATGTACATTTGTAAGGCAAGGGCGTGAATGTTTAGGGGTCACGGACACATTTCTGTTAAATTGTATATGGTGACAGAATTAGGATAAGGTCATTGTAAATATAAAACTTGATTCTCAGTCTACATTCTTACAGTGTGACTCCTTGCTGTGAAACAACTTCAAGCACTGAATTATCCATATGCGGTAAGTGAAGATGACAAAGATTGCCAAAATCAAACTCTTCCTCTGTACTTGGACTATTCCTTGGACGAGCCTCCTCCTCCTCTCCTGTCCAATGTCAAATAACTCCTTAACATTATTCAGGAAGGGAATGAAATGTACAGCCTGCTCCTGGAAGCAGTGCACTCCCCCAGAAACCGGTTCCCAATAGCAAATGCCAACTCCACTGGCAGCAGCTTGATATCAGACTGTTTCAAATCTCAACACCAACAATGTAGCCAGAGAGGGTCTTACAAGCAGCTAGGAATGCTTGGTCAGTTAACCTCTGCTTCAAAAATGTCACTGAGAAAAATACAATTGCATTTTCTTGCTGAGATGAAAAGAATGGGTTAATAGTTTTTACAGAAAGAAGCCTGTCCAATATTTGTTCTCCTTTAAATGTATTAATCTTCCATTGCTCGGGCATCTAAATGAACTTCTGTCTCATGAAATGAATAAATGTATGTGGTGGCTCCACCTCCTCACATACAGCATTTGGTTATATTGAGTCACATAGGTTCCTGAAGTTGCCCTTTCATACATTTTCAATACTTTCCTCTCAGACTTCCTCATGTCACACCCGGTCAAATAATAATAAATACATTCAATATCAACTAATAGACAAGAGACAGCAGAAATATTTCCAGGAATTCATTGGTGCCGAACACTTCTCTCTCTTCAGATAAAACGATCTTTTGGTATCTATTCAAGCTGTTTTTTTAAGTCGAAGCTTATCTGCGGTGTTAGACTCTACTCCCTCTAGTGTTGATTTTTATTCAGTCTACGTAGAAGAACTAAACTACTTTCATAGAACATAGAACATTACAGCACAGAACAGGCCCTTCGGCCTTCGATGTTGTGCCGACCAAAATAAAAAGCAATGCCCCTCCAAACTAAACGATTCCCTTCTCTTCCATATACTTATCAATTAACCTCTTAAACGCCACCAAACTTGGCGCATCTACAACAGCTGCAGGCAGGGCATTCCACTCCCTAATCACTCTTTGAGTAAAGAACCTACCTCTGATATCCGTCCTATAACTCATACCCCTTAATTTAAAGCTGTGTCCCCTCGTGCTAGCTTTCTCCATCCTAGGAAAAAGGCTATCACTGTCCACCCTATCAGTTACCATAATATGTAGGGACAGCCAGATGTCAACATGTAGTCCATAATTGCAACCAGCAATTAGTTTTCAAGCAAAATGGGATGCATGCATGTAAGGGTGTGAGTGGTAGGAGGCTGGACATTGTTGGATCAATGGTTGGGTGGACATGCAGATCATCTCACTTGGTCAACTATAAGGGAATCCCAGCACAGAGTATTGGTGATGCTAGAGACCTGGAAAATGATAGATGAAAACCCTGCTCATGGGAGGGCACATGGCTAGCAAAGAACTCTTTGTCCTGGTGCATACGAGAGGTTCTGTCGATGAGCAAGAAGGTAGGAACTGGGTGAAGCTTGCTCAGCCTTATAGGCTACTCTGAAAAAGACAGTGATCATTATAGCAGTGAAAATGATTATATTTACAGAAGTTAGAATTGTGACAATTAAGTGTTCACACATGCAACCAGTTGTAATCAAAATGTCTTTATTTTCCAACGGCCTACCACTTTTTTTAAGTGCTCTCACTAGTTGGCCCATTGCTTTGATGATTTTGCCAGCTGCTCTCTGGAGGACTTCCGTTTGGCTGTCTTTCTGAAGGCCTGCACTCCCTCTGCGGTGACAGAGGACCAGGGTGGAGAGGTCCAGAAGCTCAGGGGACTCAGAGGGAATGGACAACCCCTAAGTGTCTTGTATGTCCAGCTGCTGTTCCTCCTCACTTTGGGTAACTGAAAGATGCATAGGTGCCCCATTCCCCGCTCATGTAGCCACTACAAAAACTCACCCCTGGCTGCAGCAATGGAATGCAAGTCTATATGCATTCTGGCAAAAACTGAGAATTCTGCTGGATCACATTCTCCATGTTGTCCACCATGTTTCCTCGTGGAGACTTTGATGCGGGCACATATGGACACAGCTCTATCAGAGACCAGGCAGAAAGACCCCTTTGACTTATCTGCTACTCCATTGAGGGCCTCCAACACCTCAGCCTCATGTCGCTCAGCCTTTTCCTGACTCACCACCGTTAGTTGTAAGAACAATTCCAGAGTTCTGTCATCAGATTTGGACCTCGCATGCTTCATCTCCAGCAATCCTCTGACTGCGAGGGAGGTTGCTTGACCTGCCACATCCTAATGCAGACAGGTGTCTATGCAGTGACCATCAGAATGTGAAATCCTACCTAACTAGAAATAATATCATCCAGATATGTATCCCTGGGTAGATGGAGAGTGGGTGGCTGCTGTGTAGGTGAGCATCTTTCTCCTAGCTCCTCTTTACTCCATGGCTGAAGCCTGACACAGAGTCCTCATCCTCCAGCCATGGTCTCTTCCTGCAGGCAATTGGAAGTGAAAGAGAAGACAGAAAGCATCTCTGACATATTCGAGTCTCAGGTTTTTATACCATAGATGGATCCTTACTGGGTAGGTTCCCAAGTCTAAGTTCCACATTACCAATTGATCAGCCCTGCTCCATGCCTGCCAGCTGAGCTGCCCTTTCTTTGAACACTGTGAGAGGCCTCGTATGTGAATAACTTCCTCCTGTCTTCTCCCATTCTCAACTGTTGTGCCTCACCTTCTCTGGCTCAAAGCTAACACAGGAGATGGAGAGGAGATGTATGTTGTATCCATTTGTCCATTGCAATTTAATTCAATTCTATATGTGGCAGGGCAAGCTGTCAGAAGGATTGGGGACCAGTTCCCTCCAGCATATTGAGCCCATCCACATGCAAGGATGGGGTCAGACAGGTATCCGACATGGGTTTTTGGTGCTGTCTGCACTGAAGCCCATTCCTCTCACCTTCTCTTTCCCAGTGTTCTCTATATATTTAAATATGAAGGAATGAAGGAAGCACAATGGTCACTCCTCCACTGAGTGGATGCATTTCAGTGTGCCTCTGAGGCATAATTGTGCTATTGCCACTGAGCCCATGTTTCCTGATGTCCTGGCTTCATTGTGGTTTACACGATCAGCTAAGGTTCATATATCCTGACGGAGTAAATGAATTCATTCTTCCTTTTGCAACATTGTAATGCTGGCCTCTTCTGTGCTGCCTAGACACTGACAGCAATGGCCACCTATGCCCATGCAAGGTTTATTTCCTTGTTGGGCCTCCTCCATCCATTAGCTGGGTACAGTATATTCCTCCAGATCTTGACCCGATTCAGGAGGACACACAGTCAGGCATGACTGAACTTTGGCATCTTATTCTTCATCTTCCCTTCCTGACATCTCTGTTGCTTGTCCTGACAGTGGATGTTTGGGTGCTTTTTAAATATGACGCTCTGATCTGATATGGGGCATGCCATCCAGACCACTCCGCCATGGATATACCCAACTGCATAACCAGTGATGCAGGGGCCAGAAGATACCATGGGTTTTCCTATCAGTCTCCACAGCGGGAAACATTTCCAGCACCCACCACGAGGTTTGGTCCCAGGTGGGAAAATTCCACTCTGACCCTTCTCTCCATGATCAGCCACAGAGTTCCAATGAAGCTCAACCAAAGATCAAGGACTGGTAGCTCATCTTTCAATAATTAATAATGTTCAATGTAATTCACATTAAACTGAACATTTACAGTAATAAATGAAGCCATCACAAGAAAGTTTTACAAATTGGGAACTGGTGGACTAGCCTTCCTGGTTGTGGAGCAGTGGTCATTTGTTCAGTTTCCTTCCACCCTCTTCCAGAAATCTAGGCTTATCTTTGCTGGTCATTGTGTCAAGTAAATACTCTGCTGTACAGAGCAAAGTTATGCAACACATGCTGAATATGGACAATGTTGACAGCCTTCCTAGAGTTACAGAGCAGGATTGCACCTAATTTATTCAGAGAGCAGAACTTCTGTTCCAACATGCCAACTATATATATTTCACAAGAATTAAAACAGAAGATTATTTTATTTCCTTTCACTTAATTGTGGACTAGTGTGACTAACTAAGGACACAGACAGTAGGAAATTCCTAAACAGCTTCTTTCCAGATTGCCTGTAGAAGGTACTGTGACTGTGATTGTAGTATTCTGTATTTACTGGAATATTTATGGTCCTATGGTCCAATAATACCAATATGGCTGATGGCATGGAAATTTTCAATTCAGGTATGTCATAGGGTTGATATCAGATGGCCACATTGGTGACCAATAGTAGTGGTGGAGTAAGCCTTTTCTGTGAATGGCTACTTTAATTAGATAGTGGACACATCAGTGGTGAGCACAGCTACAAAGCCCAAACAGTGTCCAAGGTTAATCATGAGACAGAGCTAAGGGTTTATTTGAATACAGGTGGGCATATCAATAGTACGGCTGGTTTCACTACTGAGTACCTAAATACTCGTTACCTAAAGTAGCTGAAGATGTATTTTGGTCCATGAAGAATGACTTGTTGATAATGCCGAATCCATAAAATCCAAAAATGTAACGACCACATTGTGTAGACAATAAAAACAAATTATTTAGCACTACTCCAGCACCGAAGGTCTCTCGATCCATTTATATCTCACACTTCCAGCCAATGTACAATACTTCATATTTATCAATATTAAAAATAATTTGCCATTCAACTTTCTACCTGATGGCACAATTAATCTAATTTCAGTGTAAATCTTTAATTGCATCATCTGTTTCTGTAATTGATTATTATACAGGCAATTCCTTTCAATTTAGTCAATGGAATACGTAGCAATGATCAATAAAGCTGAGAGACTCTCCAATGGTTTCTACAATTGCTAAACAACACCCTTTCTTTACATATATTTGACTTTCTTGTTCTATTATACAGCATTATACATTTATTTATATTTTCCTCTCTTTATCTCATGTTTAATTGACACAGATACTTGTTGGATGCTGCATATGTATGTATATATGTTATTCCTTAACTGTTATTATGTTATTTATTCTCATCATATTGCCAGATATCTTGATATCATCAACAAAATGTTGCAACACTACAAAACTTTTCTCTTCTAAATCATGAAAAATATATCGTATCTTCTACAAGCTCAGAATGCCCCAGAGTGCTGTACAGTCAATACAGTATTTTTTTAAAATGCAGTTAATGCTGTAAATGTCAGAAACATTCTAAACCATGTATGAATAATATATAGAAAGCAAGAATATAGACCAAGCCCTGCAAAACTCTACTTGTCTTTACCCCAAACATTTTTCCATTTATCGTAAACGCATGCTTCTCGTTGCCAAGCCAGTTTTCAAGCTGGCTAGCAAATATGCTAGAAATTCCATCATTATTTTTCTTTCAGTCCGAAAGGTGGAACTTTATCAAATGCCAAAAAAACTCAAAACTATCTTCTCAACTTAATCATTTTGATTTCCAAATGACTTACTGCTTTTAGATTGTGTTGGCGACTGTGCTCTTTGGATGAGAATCAATTCTATTTAATATTCTCAGGCATTCAAGACAGCACAAATATGGTTAACAATGCTTAGCTCTGTTTTTCTACATTTTCAACATTGAGACAACATATACTGTTCACCAGCATGCAGATAATTCCCACAAAAGTGACCTTATTGTGAATCTTGTCTATTTTCTCTTTCATTGCCTTGAGAAATCTATGAATATTCTCCAAGGTGAAAAGCCAAATCTTTCTTCGTGTTGCCAAAATCTTGTCTTCAGAACAACATTGAAGTTCAGGGCAGGAAAGAACATTTTCAATATTCCAATAGACTTAGGGGAATTTATCCACTAAGCTCAGTCTTAACCCTGGTTCACCAGTTCATTCATGACATAGGCAACAATCAGAAAATTGTTGCTATTTTATTTTAAACTTTAAATAAATTTGAAAAATTCAGCTAAATAAAAATCCTTTAAAAGATCCCACTCTTATATTTCCAAGCGCTGTGTTAATGTGCTACAATCTTCATATCCTATTTGTTTACTTCATGCATAAATGAGAAGGGAAACAAGGCAATGACAGATAATATGAAAGGAACAACTCAAAAAGCAGAGGGGAGACAGAAAAGAATAAACTATGAGATGTTCACACACAAAAAATACTTATAGGGTCAAGAGAAACCAGAGTATACACATCTACGCCATAATTACAGCAATTGGGTTTAAAGGCATATAATTTCATCTGTTAATAAATTGATAAGTTTTGGTGTTAGTGATTATACATAGAGCAGGATGGAAAATTTGACAGCAGAAGGTCCATTGACTTTGGATAGAAAATTCCCACACCATGGCGGACGGGATTAGAGAATTCTGCCATACGAGTTGGAAGCACAGTTTGGCCTGGACGTCAAAGGAAAGGAAACCAGGAGATTTAGAATTCTGAAAAATAAGTGTAGACAATACTGACAAAGAAATGTACCCAATAACAAATGGAAGAAGTGACAAAAATGAAAACTGGAAGAAGAAATAATATTTCTGACAAATCCCCTGGCTTTTATTTATTAATTGTTAGAATTGAACAAATTGCTTCTTAGTTTTTGAAATGGTTCCTAAAATTTGGACTTGAAGATCAGTTTATGATCTAATTAATAATATCAGATATAGAGATTACATAGATAAATTATTCAGATCTCAACAACCACTGAGATTATTATAATAAAGCCATGAGCTAAGTTCGCTGAACAAGAACACAGTTGTTTACCTACAATAGTTTATCAAAGTATTTACCTTGAGATCCTGCTATGGATATGCATTTAAATCACTGGACTTCCTGTTACTGTAAATGAGCTCCAATAGTAGAGGGGAACTTCAAAAGCAGTAAGTAGTTGTCATTCTATTACCTCAAGGCTGCTGTAACTAAATGTGATGCATAAACTGCTGAGCACTGATAACATAGTCATCAAATACAAAGTATAAGAAATGCACTTGTCTCAACATCTTCTCACTAACAAGAAATCATTGCAGATCACTGTTTGGCTAAGTCAGACATGCCACAATCAAAACATGTACTGTCACATTCCTTGGTGTGCAAGTATAGAAACTTTGATATAGATAATTTCTTTTACATTGAAAATTGGTTTCATTCTTTGACATGTGAGGGCCAATTTTGAGTTTACAATTCCAATTAGAGGCTGCAACCATTCATCAAAATAGACAGAAAATTGTATGTTGTCTAGCTGTGATTTCCCGGTATGTGCATCATGCAAGAAAGGTTCTCTGCTAGCACTTATAAGGTCAGCCCTATAAAATAATTTTGAATTGGAAATGCCACAGATTATAAATATTCATGTCTGATGTAAATAATCCAAAGCCAACATCGACTAAAGAATTTGTTGTTTAACTGTAATTCATACCTGTGATGCTGACCTGGAATCATGGGGTAAATTTGACATCATATAACTCTTTTTATCGTCCTGTTCTTGCTGAATAAAGGTATCCCCATCAAATGCCACCCTTAGCTGCTTCTCGGAAAGCTCAGCATCTTTGTCAAGATGCCATATTGTAGTTGCTGCAATTCCTGAAATGATAGAAACAAAGCTATTTAGCTTTGTAAATTTGGAGTTTCCCCTCCCTTCAAATGACTACAGCAGATGAAACCCAAACCATTTCCCTACCTAGGGAGCTTATCATGAACTTGAATAGAGCTTACCAGGATGAGAAATGAATGATGGTGGACATGTGGGTGTTTATGGCAAAACAGAACACTCTTTCCATTCAGTATTACCCCATCCAACATTTTGTGAGTCTAACATACAGCTTCCTTTACTTCTAAAATCATGCTGCAAGGTTTCCCTGTCAGATCTTTTCTTAGTAAGGCGGGGAGGAGGGGTGTAGGGGAAGGCAATAAAATCGCACACAAAAATGTTCTTTAAGGCAAGGTCACAATCCAGGTCTTAGATCCTGAGGAACTCCTTCTTTTGCCCCATCCAGAATCAATTTATCCTTTTTTTGACCAGGATCCTGTGAAAGCTGACACTGAAACCTGGAATCCAAATCCTAACCGAATTGCAAGCCACCACCACACTGCTACCAGATCTGCGGTGGGACAATAGAATCTTAAAATCCTACAGTGGAGAAGGAGGCCATTTGGCCCATCAAGTCTGCATCGAGCACAATCCCACTCAGGCCTTATCCCCATACCTAATGTATTTACTGTGGCTAATCCCTCTGACATTAAGGGGCAATTTAGCACAGCCAATCCACCTAACCCACACATCTTTGGACTTCGATATATCAGAAGAGCTGTAAAATTTCAGGCCCCTCTTATGGGATGAATTCGATGGTGATTGATACTGTGTGTTTACTGCACATGATTATTTATATCTGAGATTTATGGAAAGCTGTTCTTCAGACAAGAATAAGCCTTATTTTAGTGAAATGACTGCTGTGCAGAGAAATCGTCAAAAATTGTAATTGGTTACAAGAATAACATGTAATTAACTTTCCTTAATTTAATTAAAAGATTTCCTTAATTAGCTTTGATATATTCTGTATTACAGATTGTGTAAATAATTAGTTGCTCTGACTCATTTTTTTTCCTGTGTCTGAGTAAATTCAATATTCAATAACATCTCCTTCAATACTGTGAAGCTAAATGATAAAAGGCATTCTCGATAATTATTAAACTATCTGTGTTTAGATTTCCACATTGTTTATACAACTTGCTAGATATTTTACTTTTTATGCTTTATTGATGTAAAGGAGGTTTAAAATACTTATTCCAAACATATGTTTAAGTTTATTTTAGTTTAAGTTTATTTATTAGTGTCACAAGGAGGGTTACATTAATGCTGCAATGAAGGTACTGTGAAAATTCCATAGTCGCCACATTCAGGTACACTAACGGAGAACTTAGTATGGCCAATGCACCTAACCAGCACATCTTTCAGACTGTGAAGGAAATTGGAGCACCTGGAGGAAACCCATACGGACACAGGGAGAATGTGTAATCTCTACACAAACAATGACCCAAGCTAAGAATCAAACACTTGTCACTGGCGCTGTGAGTGGCCAACCGTTGTGCCACCGTGCTGCCCTGCAACCTTTGTACAAGATCTTGACAACTCAAATTATCACCTTTCCTGGTTGCTGAAAGCATCAAATATTAGGATATCATAAGGGCTATGAATAGAATGGAATTCATTTCTTTAGTATAGAAACATCAAAGGTACAGCATAACATTTTGAGAGAAAGGACTATTTAACTATATCAAAGGAGCTGACATGCAACTGTTGCACAAATCTTTAATGTAAATGTGATCATAACTAGTTGGGCAAATTTGCTAAAGGATCAGGGAATCTGACAAGGCACAGAAACCCAGAAGTACTTGCAGTCCATTTGTCAGTGATCTTTCAACCCAGATGTGGCTGACCTCCAACTACCACCCATTCAGAATACTTTGTTGCTCTTGCTCATAGATTTTCCACATTGCTGGACCTGTGCTCCAGAACTTGCCACCACCCCTAAGCCAAGTTGGTTCAGTACAGTTGCAACACTGGTTTCTGTGTACCAGTGTGGAAGACTGCCCAGGTATGCCCTGCACAAAAAAGCAGGTCAAATTAAATTCAGCCAAGTGCTACCCCATCACCCAATCATCACTGAAGTGATGAAAGGGGTCATCAACAGCACTGTCAAGTGGCACTTGCTTGGCAAACTGCTCACTGATACTGGTTTGGTCTCTGCCAGAGTCACTCAGCTTTTGACTGCATTACAGCCTTGGTTCAGACACGGCCAAAAGCGCTGAACATCAGAGCTGAGGTGAGACTGACTGCCCTTGACATCGAGGCAGTACTTAACCGAGTATGACATTAAAGAGCTCTAGCAAAAATGGAGTCAATAGGAATTAGAGGAAGATTCTCTGCTAACTGGAGTCACACCTTAACACAAAGGAAAGTGATTGTCGTTGCTGGGGAAAAATCATCTCAGTTCCAGGAGTTTCTCAGGATGGTGTCCTTGACCTAACCATCTTCAACTGCTTTTTCAGTGACCCTCCTTCCATCATTAAGTCAAAAGTGGGGATGCAAACTGATGAATGCATGATATTCAGCACCATTCATAACTCCTCAGTTATAGAAGCAGTCCATGGCCAAATGCAGCTGCATTAAGACAATATTGAGGCTTCAGCTGACAAATAGCAAATAACATTCCCGTCACCCCAACGACCATCTCCAATAACAGAAAATCTAACCATCAACCCTTGACATTCAATGGCATTACCATTGCTGAATTCCCTACTATCAACATCCTGTCTTTACCATTGACCAGAAACAACACTGCACTAGCCATATAAATATTGTGGCTACAAGAGAAAGTCATAGGCTAAGAATCCTGTGGCAAGTATCTCATCTCCTGATTTCCCAAAGCCTGTACACCCTCTACAGGGCACAAGTTAGGAATATAATGGAATTCTCTCCACTTATCTGGATAAGTGCAGTTCCATTAACACTCAAGAAGCTCGATACCATGCAGCACAAAGCAGCCCACTTTGATTGGCATCCCATCCGCAAATATTCACTCTGCTTTGCAGAACTTTTTCACTGAATCCACAAGCATGATGCCAATGTTCCTGACATTTGTTATTTCAACTTATCATCTTTACTCTCATACCCAAATGCCTTTTCTTAGCCTGCTGCAATATTCCAGTGATGCACATCTAAAACTGTCAGAATCGTACTACATCTTCTGATTAGACACCTTACAACCTTCTAGACTCAACATTGAGTTCAATAACTTTAGACTGTGGCTTTCCCATCTTGAAGCCTTTTTTAAATCAAATTTTTGTTCTCCCACACACATACATCAGAAATGGATTTTGACAAGGAGCAGTGGAGAAATAAAACCCAGAATTTTTTCATAATAGAATGTCAAAAAGGGACATTCAATTCTTTCTCAACGGATTAATTGATAAAGCATGGATGACTTACCTCATCCATAATTACCTTGTAATTTTCAGAGCAGTCTGTTCTGCATAACACACCAGGCCCTAGCGTATTCTGCAAATCATTTTGATATTCAAGGACTAATGATGATGGTTGTTGTTCCTTAATATTCATGATATAGCTTGTTTTGCATGGAAGATTTAGGATATACAAATGCAACTCATATTTCTGCAATGAATTAGTTCCTCCAACCTTACCTTCACTTAATGCACCTGCAACTTTCATAGGATCTGCTGAGAGATATAAGTTGGTGTGATAGGCCTTTAGATAATTGATAGGATTTGTTCCACCAGTCATACAAAATCTTTCAATTGATAAGCCTGAAAATAAGAATTAAAATTAAAATGAATCTTCATTTTCAATTGTTTAATACATTAATTGGCACTACCGTTATTGGCATATTCCTATGTGATATCAAATATTTCATAAAATAACAAAGTGAAATTCCTTTCTCTCCATCTACTGCTATAGTTCTTCCGAAAACAAGCTGCTCATATGGAAAGGAATAATTCATGCAATGAGTGGAAAGCAAGATACGACTAAAATGGAGAGAAACTACAAAGTGCTCTGGGTGTCCTTGTACATGAAGCACAAAACGTTAGCAAGCAGGTACAGCAAGTAATTAAGAAGGCAAATGGAATATAGACCTTTATTGCTCCTGCACTTGTCAAAACATATTTATTAAGTGTATATTCCTGTTGCTTCCTTTTCTTCCTAAAATGTATTATTTCACACTAATCCATATTAAATCACATCTGAATGCTTATTTTGCTCATCTATGTTTTCTTTTCATCTTTCAAAGTTCTCTTGACTGCTTTTGTATTGTCAAGATTGTGTCCCTATTTTCAAGTCCAAATTATTTATTTCAGCATCCTCCAGAGGTCCCAGGCATCATTGTATCTTTATATGTCCTATTTGTGAGTAGAACGCCCACTCATCAGAAGAGGGGACAGTGCTCTGAAAGTTAGTGTCTTTTGCTACCAAATAAACCTGTTGGACTTTAATCTGGTGTTGTGAGACTTCTTACTATGTCATAACGACTCCATGCATTTCTAAATTCTCACTCATTTTTAATTGAAGTATAAATGCTAGAAGCATTGGTCTTCTTGCAGTGAAAGTCACATTCTCTGTTCATCTCGGTACTTTAGAACATTTCTGCACAATAAAACAAAAACTCAAAACCTTGTGCTTTTTAGTACATGCTTTCAATTAATCATTTTTTATCCTCCATGCATCATGAATTTCTTGTTATTTGTATTGTTGTTTCCTTAATTGAGGGTGTAGAAGTGATGAATAACATAATATTGTATTAACGATAAGCTCAGATACATTTCCATCAGGTCCAGCGTAATCCATTGCTAGAATCAATTTGGGTTCATTGCTCTCAAAAGTACCCAAAGCCACAGTGTGCAGGGCTGGCTGATGGTGCTGAATTGATGCTGATTCAAGTGCTAACTGGATGCTACTGTGCCGAAGCCATTACCACACAACATTTTCTTAAAGTGATCCTTCATTAGTGGAGCCATCTTTAGTACCTTCTCACCATTACCAAGATATGTATCCTAAAGTATCTGAATCTATGCTGTTGTTTGGCGAATGTATTGTGCTGGCCCGTTGGTGCCTCAATGCTTATAATTCTGCTGATTGTATTAGCAATGCTAGTGAGATATTTCACCATAGAGAAAACAAGGATACATTCAGTCAAATGAGTACAAGACTGATAAAGTATCTGTGCATGGGTGCAATCTGTGGATAGGTTTATACTCCACTGTCTGCAGGTTTGCAGAGAAAGGATGGGGCTTAGAAATGCCTTCCTGCTGCTCTGAAAATATGCTGCCCTGGTTCCCTTTCCAAATCTAGTGCCTCCAAAGATCTGTTCACATCCTTCAGGTGCTTCTTCCCCACCTGACCTTGTTATTATGACCCCCTAACCTCTGTTCCTTCATTCCCCAGTTTCCCCTTTCATCTTTGCCACAAAACTCCACAGCTACCTGGGCTTCTGCACTTGGACTAATGGGACTGCCAGTTGGCCCAGTAGTTGCTACCACTCATGGTGGCACTAAGGAACAAGAGAGCTGATAGCTAATCTGATGACTGGCGGCTCCCTGAAGTCGTACTACCTCCCAACTGAGGGGCTGATCTTGCTTCCAGCCAATTGAAGCATTAAATGGCTGTGGGGCAGTTAGCTTCTGTGGGGGTGCGTTTCCCCAGTGACCCTTCAGATAGCAGGCTGGGAAACCCCATCATCCAAAAAATTCCTGCCTGCTGTGTGTGGAAACAGTCACACTGGTCCCTAACTTATGGTTAGAATGGCAGTAAAACTATCAGCATATGCTATCATTACTTTGCAAAATTGACAGAAACTTATGGCGTCCACACATACGTATATAAACAAAAAAATCCAGAAGTTACTGTCAGGCCCAACATGTTTCTCCACTGGAAATGCTGTTGTGGTCTTCAAAAATATATTCAGCACGGAAATCAAACTTCCTGGTTTGTTGACAATGAGAATTCATCAATCTCATTGACTGCTCAGCTCGCCAATGGTTTGATTATTCTGGGGTGCTAGAGATTGTCTATAACTGGTGCCAGAATGAAAGTGACATTATATTAAGGGAAATGAACGCTATGGTGTTCACTAGATCTTTGCAGGTTAGCTACTTCAAGGTAAACAGTGCATGCAATATCTTCATTGCCAATATAATTGATTTGAAAATCCAGCCCATTGTTGAAACAGTAGAATATGTGCCATAGAGTGAGTTTCATTCTCTCCCTCCACTGACCTTAAATTCTCTATGATTAATACAAAGTATTCTCCAATAAAGTTAAAGATTTTTCCTCTATGCTTATTAGCTATTCTCCAGATCTTACGTGATGGTTTTGATTGTAATACGGTGAAGAAAGAGGCTGGAGAATGATACAACATTCACCCCTTCCACCACAAGTGAAAGTTGCAGCAATGTCTACCATGTAGAAGATACATTGCAGCAACTTGCCAAGACTGCTTCGACAACACTTTACAAACACATAATCTCCACCACTTAGAAACAAGGGCAGCAGGATAATGGGAGCACCAGCACCCTGCAAATTTTTCTAAAAACCATAATACATGGCTGGTTCAAAATCCTGGAATTCACTCCTTAACAACAGTGCAGAATTATCTTCAATATATAGGTTGCATAAAGGCAAGGAGGCCATTCACCACCATCTTCTCAAGGGCTTTTGGCAAAGTACAATAAATGCTGGTCTTGCCAATGATGCTCGTATCCCATGAACAAATGAAACAAAAACAAAGTGGAATTGTGCAAACAGCTCTAACATGAATAACAGTTTTGATACCATTAGTTGGGCAAGATTGACTTCTGTACTTCTTCCTCTAATACAATTACAGAATGTTTAATATCTGTTTTGCCTACAAGAATAGGCTGATAGTGCCTTGGATAAACATCTCAACTAAAGGATGCCAGCATTGGTAATACAGATCTCCTTAGGGAAAAACAATGGAGTTAGAATTCAGAGTTGATTTTTCTGCTGGTAAGATCTACTGGCCATGATGTAGAGATGCCGGCGTTGGACAGGGGTAAACTCAGTAAGAGTCCGGCAACACCAATTTTAAATCTGTCACTGTCTGTGCTGATATGCATGCTTTTGGAGACCAGAACACTGTATTTGCCTGACGAAGACAAAAGTCGAAAGCTTGCAGATTTACTATCAAATAAATCGGTTGGATTTAAAATTGGTGTTGCCAGACTCTTATCAAGATCAACTGGCCCCATTAATAGTCTGTGCTATCCCTCCCCCTGCCCTTGCCCTGGATTCTCTGGCAGCAGAGGGTGTGAACAACAGGAATACACATTGACAGTGGCAAGACTGGAAGATCTAGCCAATGGCTAATGGTAGGCCTCATTCCTTTCACTGCCACAAAACATGTAGTGAGTGGTGGGGGAGGGGAGTCTTGAAAAATCCCACCCATAATCATCTAAGTCAAAGATGTCATCACAAAGCTAAGCTAAAACAACATTACTATGCAATTTTAACTTAATTGCTACAGTTCAATTAACAGTTCTTTATGCCAGATTCTAAACCCAAGAACTTTATTATTTTATATAAAAATTAAGGTTTGGTTGCAACATTCCAGAAGTAATGCATTCACAGGTATTGTTTGAACATAATGTTACATAACAACATTACATGACAGAAATATGGCTGAAAGACATTTTCTGTCAAAGTGGACAAGTTCACATTTTCCTACATTATACCCCTACTGCCAAATATTTGCATACTTAGTTCATGTACATGCTTTTGCAGACTCCTTAAGTCTTTTCACAAGCTATTTTCTGATGTACCTTTATATCAATGGCAAAGATAACCATACATTAATCCCGAAGGGCCTGTTTCCCGTGCTGTCTTGTTCTTTGTTCATCCAAGTCATTGTCATAGATTGTAAATAGTTGAAATTGCAGCATGATTCCATGATATTTCACTAATAGCAGCTTGTCAAACTGAAAATGACCCAATTATCCCTAATCACTGTTTCCTAATAGGGAAACAATTCTCTATTGATGGTACTATGTTACCTCCCATATCAATGGCTCTTATTTTGTGCAATAAACTTTGATGTGATACCTCATCATACGCCTTTCTGAAAGCTGTTCAACACATCTGCATGTCACCTTTTATCCTCATTGCTTGTTACTTCCTCAAAGAACTCTAGTAAACTAGTCAAACACTATTCCCTTTCACAAGATCATGTTGATTCTGCCTGACAGCATTAAGATTTTTTAAGTGCCCTCATATAACCTCCTTAACATAGATTCTCAGCATTTTCTCAATGACAGATGTTAGGCTAATAAGCCTGCAGTTTCCTGCTTTCTGTCCTCTCCTTTCTTAAAGGGGATTTATATTTGCTATTTTCTATTCTGATGGGATCTTTCCAGGGAATGTTGGAAAATTATCTACACATCTACTATCTGAGCAGCCGTTTCTTTCAAGAATTCCCAGGATGCAGGCATCACATTCTTATTATGTTTAGTTCCAATAGTTTTCTTACTGCCTTTTCCCTAGCAATTAATTGTTTTAAGTTCCTTCTTCTCTTGATTTACAAATGTATCTGTAATTTTTTGTGTCTTCTATAGTGAATATCTGTTCAACACTTTCACAATTTCTTTTTTTCCCAATATCAATTTCGCATTCCCACTCTCTTGGAGAAATGCTCCCTTTAGCTAGTCCCGGGATGAGATTTTTCCAGAAATTTGCAATGGGTCGGAAAAATGGCTCTTTGCCTATCAACTGAAATGACAGCTTGTTCCATGTATTGTGTGCTACTTAATGCTAAACAGTTTCATGCACAGGTTTTATGCCGTACTCCTGGCAAGTGGCCTCTGATTCACCTGCCCCGCCATCACCTTTAATGATCAGGGCATCACATTTAAATACTGCCTCCGCACACAGGGAGCACATTTGCCACTGGAAAGTCATGACAGCAAAAGCCCTTCCAAAAAGTTAAGAAGATAGGACTAAGCCTTGGTTACCTTGCAGCCTTGCTCCTATAATGGTTATCAGATCATGTAAATTTACTTCCATCTGAGCTGTCAATTCATCTGTTTAGTTATAAATGCAGTAAGCACTCAGATGCAGAACTTTTAGTTTGGTCCTTTTATCATATTTGCAAGAACTGTCCTTATCTACTGCTGCATTCTTTTATTTGTTCGCTCAGTACTTCCTGACATCCTCTGATTATCATTACCCTTTCTTACTACCTTATTTTATCTATTACCTTGGCCTATCACTTTAATCTACCACATCACCCCTGTGCGAGCTTTCTCCAAATATTTAGTTTAAAGTCCTTTCTACCATCTTAGTTATTCATCCCAGGTTCAATTCTGGCCTTGGGTCACTGTCTGTGGGTAGGTTGCATATTCTTCTCAATTCTGCGTGAGTTTCCTCTGGGTGTCCTGTTTCCTCCCACAGCCCAAAGGTGTGCAGGTTAGGTTGATTATCCATACAAAATTGCCCTTTAGTGTCAGGGGGAATGGCAAGGATAAACACGCGGGCTTACAGGGATAGGGTCTGGGTGGGATTGTGGTCAGTACAAATTTGATGGACCAAATGGCCTCCTTCTGCACTTGTAGGGATTCTATGAACTCACCAGAACATTAGTCCCAGCACCATTCAGCTGAACACAATCCAAATAGTATAGCTTCCACTGCCTCCGATACTGCTGTTAGTGCCCCATGAATCAAAACTCATTCTTCCCATATCAGCCTTGAAACCAGACTTCAAATCCACTGTCACATTTACCCCATGCCAATTTGATCAAGGTTCAGGTAATAATCCAAAGATTATTTCTCAAGTTTATTTGTTAGTGTCACTAGTAGACTTACACTAAAACTGCAATGATGCTACTGTGAAAATCTTGTAGTCACATTTTGCTGCCTGTTTAGGATACTGAAGGAGAATTCAACATGGCCTAACCAGCATGTCTTTTGGACTGTGGGAGGAAACCGGTGCACCCAGAGAAAACTCACACAGACATGGGGAAAATGTGTAGACTCTGCACAGACAGTGACCCAAGCTGGCAATCAAATCTGGATCCATGGTGCTGTGTGGCAGCAGTACTAAACACTGTGCCACCATAGTGCCCTAATATCTTTGATGTTCTGCTTTTTAATTTAGCTCCTGGCTTCTAATATTCCCAGAGCAGAAGCTCTTTCTTGGCCTCATCTATGGTGTTTGTACCCTAACAGTTGTAGTAGATTTTTGGACTCTCCATCAGAAAAAGACACCAATTTGCTCATTGTTCAAGTGTAGGCAAATGTGCCCTTAATACTTCATCGATCTACTGCAATACATACCAATACGTTGTTTACTTGTAGCTCATTTTTCACCAATTAAACAAATCATGGCATTGACAAGTAATCCACCACATTGTTTAGTAAAGCTTGAAGCAATTTGTCACATATTTATTTTTCTCCGCTGACAGAACTGCCATTATTTCCTTAAGCTAGGTACTTATGGCTGCATTGCCAAATTTAGATGATTTAAACTAGTTAAGTGGCTCATCAGTTGCCTGAGAACTGATAATGGTTTATGTCACGGATGGCTGATTTATTTTGTGACTTTAACAAATTGAGATTCATTGATAAACCGTGGGTTCTTCCCTTGATGTTAACTATTTGTGATTTAAGAAAAGCCAATTTCAATCAATTTATTGTTGAGGTTCTTACTCAAGTCAGTAGAATAAATCAATAGTCATTAATTGTTGCTACTCGTAAAAAAGCATATTATAGTATACATACCATAATGATTAATGCTGTTAATCAGCCTCACTCCTACTTGGGCATGATTATTAGTCATCAGAACGATATCAAATGTTTCATCACTGCCAGGATAAAGTTCATGTAATCGGAAGTTAACTGCCTCCAGTGCCTAGAAATAATATACAGGTTTCCCATTATAACAATATAATTCAGATAGTAGATTATATATATAACATAAATCTGAAGTTCACACTTATTTCCAGCCAAGTTTTTCAGGCACATTTTTATGTCAAATTTTCCTCATTGTAAATTCCTACATTCACATTTTCCATTGAATTTTTCTATCCACTGACTCTTGTTGCTATGTAGCTATCTGCCACTAGGTGACGCTGAATTATTATTTCCCTAGAGTGCTATCAATGACCAATTGAGTTGTCTTTTATGCTTCTTAATGCTTCCATCAAGGAATTATCTTGAACATCACTGCTTTTTCCAAAAATCTCAGCCAAACCCAATGTTTATGCTCTGAGTTATGACATTATCAGCTGAATCCAGAATGTAGAAACTGACGATTTGCAATTGGTCCAACTTCCCAAGATGCAAAATAGCAGAAATTTAAATAGATTGAAAATTTATGTTGAGCTTCCGGCAGTTTTTGATCAGTTTTTATTACTTCTCTGACAAACTCCCAGCGTGTGGCCTTTATTGGCAAGGTTATAATTACTGAGAAGAGCTATAGGCTTGAATAGATAAATAATTTGTTTGAACCTTGCAGTCTGAATGCCAAATCTCCCACCATCGTTTTATCTGAAGAAAAATCTAGAGGCAAATTTCACAAGCTTTGTGTGTGTGTTTGAGTATGTGAGTTTGCAAAACAGAATGAAGGTGTGCATTGATTCTATATTTTTTCTATAAACTTTGAAAAACAGTTTTTTTCAACTGTTTGCAAAAGTTAACTAATTGAGATGAAGAATTCACTTGAACCAATTTCTGCCATAAAATGGGCGGAGGATTGAAATGTGCAGCTGGAGATGTTGGCTGAGTTGAATTTCAGATCTCATTTACACAAAATGACGAACTGTGGATGTCAATTGTCCATCCTGACATCAAGATAAGTTGCATTATTGGGACAGTGCAAGGAGAGGAGAGAACACAGGGTACCAAACTGAGAGGAATGAGCCTAAGATTGCAACCAAGAAACCAAGAGGAACATTCTTGGTTGAAAACAAAATTAATACAATTAGAAAAGCCATTCTTAATTTTAAGGAGTGCCTAGTGGTTCCTTTACAGACTGCTGAATGTTGCTTAAGACCTGAAACAATTTGGAGGAGAAAGTCCTAGGCAAGCTTATATTTGGATCTATTTCAATCAGATTTTTACCATTTGGACCCCAGTTTGTATGTGTAGGATATTTATTGGAACATAGGATTAGAAATAGATAACTTGATCTCCCAAACCTGTTCTGTCGGTCAGTCAGAGAATGGCTGATCTGTGACCTAAGCTCTCATATAGACCTTCTTTGTCTTACTGGAGAGGGGCAGAATTTATAATCTTGCGAATGAGTTTTGTCCCATAACTCTTCATGTCTTTGACTAACAAAAATTTATTAATCTGTGTTGTGGACAAGAGGGGCTTACTTAATACAGCTCTGATTTTGCCCCTCATTACACATCTGTAAACCAATAGGTGTTTTTGACATTTGATTTTCCTCTTTAAGAATGTTGGCATATTTTCTCCAACTCATCAGAGTGATGCAATCCTCTACAAACTTGAGATAAGGTGAAATAAGAAAGTTGGTTTATTTTGTACACACACACCCACCCACACCCACACCCACACATCCACACACAAACCATGGGTAAAAGATTTCACAACATTTCTCCCTTCAATAAAAAAGGAATACAGGGCAAAGATCATGATAAAAATAAGAATTTTGAGTCCAGCATCCAATAAGTCAATGTCAAATAAAGGCTATTTCAGGTGGCTTTTTCTGGCAATGTTCCTGCTCTTGATCTTAGCCAGTCAATTGCAAATTGAATCCATTGAAGATATAACAAAATATTCATATATCCTGGAAATTAGTTCAATCTCTATATGAAATACAGGATCTTTTCTGGTAATCAGACTCGGAGGAAGACAGACTGCTAATGTGGAGTTCAGTTCTCTTCAGAGGTTAAGCCACAACTGAAGATAAAATTCAAAAGCTGTATAACTAAAGGAATTCAGAAAGCTCAAGTCTTGGCCATGTGACAGGGTAGTGTTGGCTCATGTTATTCAGCTAGTCAGACCCCTTTGTTAAAGCCTATTGAGTTTTGGGCAGGTAAACATTATCACAATGTTGGAGATGAGGAGTTATATATAGTTCTGCCTTTGCCCACAACTGGCACAGATGTTTTGTCTGCAAATCCATTGCAGGGGTTTGATGCGTTACTCTTTGTTCATGTTTAAACTACTCAGAAATTTCTTGAACAATCATCATGTGGTCAGTGAAGACCTTTTAATCAGTCCAGTCATTTGTCCATTTAAGAAAAATAAGTAAGTTTATAAAGTGGCCAGGCTGACAAGGATATATCTTTCTCTCCCTGTCTTCTAGATGGGACATCAGTTTTATACAATTTACAATTGATCATCAATTGTCGTTTGCAGAAAAGCGTTCTAAAGTTCTACCCCCCTTTCTTTGAACTTTTCCTAATTTCACTCCTGAAAGATCTGCCTCTAGTCCTAGAACTTAAATTTAACAGAAATAATTTCTTCCATTCTAACTTTTTTGCTCTCAATGTGCTGAATATCACAATCAAATCACCCGTCAGTAGGATTCTAGCTCGTTTAATCTTTTTTCATAGCTTATTCTTCAGGGGTCCGGGTATCATACTAATAAATCACTTTTTGGTATATTTCTTCATTTTCTGATATCCATCCAGTGAGCTTCTTCCCCTTTCTCGCTACATTTGTAGAACTACCTGAACAACTTCCCCTTTATTTCACTTTTTAAAGAGATAGTGTGAGAAAAGGCAACATAAAGAGCCAATAGACAAGTAAGCTAGAAATCACATATAATATCTATTTTCTGGTCATTACAATAGAGAAATGAAGATCAAGATGTACTGATGTAATTCAATCTCCAGTTTAAATCATACTTTTTACTTTGATATTTCCATATTGTTATAAATGAGGATTTTTTTAAATTAGAGGGTTATGTTTGAACTGTCTATTTAATTTATAGTGAAACAGAATAATGAAGTGGATCATGTGATCCACGTTCCATCTACACGTTCCATCCTCTGTGTATTAGTCATCATGAGGACCTGGTCAGGCACGATTGAAACACACAAGGCAGATTTAAAACCTGGAACAAAGACAGAAGTAGATGTTCTTGTTTTTAGAGACTTTCTATTTTAGAGATTTTGAACTGGAACAAAACGAGAGAAGGGATGGGGGAAGACAGAAAAGCAGCAGCAGAAGCAGGAAAAGCTATTCTCTGCTAGCTACCAGACAGAATACAAGTGATTTCTAACTTCAGGGCAAAGGGAAAGAACCAGCAGAGATTTAACAATCCTGGAAGATTTGCTCTAGCGAGGTCAGCATATGGAATCACCAGAGTGAGCCTTGCTGCTGGCAACCAGTTCAGGAATCTTCATCAGCCTGAAAGAATTGTTTTCTGAGAGATACTGGACATTACAGGTTGGCAAAATAGAGAGAAGAAAATCCATTAGAAGCTGCAAGTTTGGACTGTTTCCTGAAAACCTGTCATTCTGTAGAAAATATACTGGCATGGTAATAAATTAGTATGGATAGAGGATTGATTAAAAAACAGAAAGCAATGAATGGGGATAAATAGGTGTTTTTCTGGTTGGCGATCAATGACTAGTGGCGTGCCTCAGGGATCATGTTGGGACCGCAATTGTTTATGATTTTCATAGATGATTTGAAGTTGGGGACCAAGTGCAATATGTCAAAATTCGCAGATGACACTAAGGTGTGTGGCAGAATAAAGTGCACAGAGGACGCTGAAAGTCTGTAAAAGGATAGATAGGCTAAGCGAGTGGGCAAGGGTCTGGCAGATAGAATACAATTTTTGTAAAAATGATGTCAACCATTTTGGTAGGAATAACAACAAAACGGACAATTATTTAAATGATAAAAAGTTGCAGCATGCTGCTGTGTAAAGGGACCTAAGTGTCTTTGTGCAAAAATCACAAGGAGTTGGTTTGTAGGTATAGCAGTAATTAAGAAGACAATGGAATTTTGTCCTTCATTGCTAGAGGAATGGAATTTAAAAACAGCGAGGTAATGTTGCAGCTATATAAGGTGCTGGTGAGGCCACTTCTGGAGTATTGTGTACAGTTTTAGTCTCCTTACTTGAGAAAGGATATACTGGGGGTGCAGAGGAGATTCACTAGGTTGATTCCGGAGTTAGGAGGATTGGCTTATGAGGAGAGACTGAGTAGACTAGGGCTGTAGTCATTGGAATTCAGAAGACTGGGGGGGATCTTATAGAAACATATAAAATTATGAAGGGAATGGATAAGATAGAAGTAGAGAAGTTGTTTCCACTAGCAGGTGAAATTAGATCTAGGGGACATGGCCTAAAAATAAGGGGAAGCAGATTTAGGACTGAGTTGAGGAGGAACTTCTTCACATAAAGGATTGTGAATCTATAGAATTCCCTGCTCAATGAAGCAGTTTAGGCTACCTCATTGAATGTTTTTAAGGCAAGGATAGATAAATTTTTGAATAGTAAAGGAG
The DNA here is from genome assembly GCA_024679065.1 of Sphyrna mokarran. Classification (NCBI taxonomy): domain Eukaryota; kingdom Metazoa; phylum Chordata; class Chondrichthyes; order Carcharhiniformes; family Carcharhinidae; genus Sphyrna; species Sphyrna mokarran. The sequence goes on along the minus strand of JAGIQG010000005.1, from coordinate 83,154,482 downwards.
TTAAGGCTTATGGTGAACAGACGGGTAGGTGGAGCTGAGTCCATGGAAAGATAAGCCATGATGTCATTGTATGGCAGCGCAGGCTTGAGGGGCCAGATGGCCTATTCCTACTTCTAGTTTATATGTTCTTGTGGGATTATTAGTCACGTTAGGCATTAATATATTTTCTGTAATTTACAGTATTAGTTGCCTACTAGTTAATGTTTGTTTACACAATGTTGCTTTTAGATTGTTACAGTAAAAATGCTAAAACTTGAAATATTGTCATGCAACTCCTTTAAACTGGTCACTGAAAATTCAAATGTTTTTTAAAAGTGATTGCTCACTTCAGGGATTATAACAATATAAATTCTTGTGTTAAGTATCTCTTGGAAACTGACCATGTAAATGTGTTGCTCTTTAATTAGACTCTCTTGTCAATGGAGGTAATGATGTACCTTGGTTAGTGTACAACTGATCTATTGGTTAATACCCTGGAACCTAAGTAGGAAATTTACTCAACAGGTTCCCCAGGGAGACAATGCAAATCGGATTTTTTTTTTGGGAAAATAATGTAATCAAATATTTAAATAATTTGAGACATGACATAAAGTAAATGTAACATGCTTGGGAAGGAACAGGTAACTTTGGACCAATGAAACTAGATTTTGAGGTACACCATAGAACATAGAACATAGCACATTACAGCGCAGTACAGGCCCTTCGGCCCTCGATGTTGCGCCGGCCAGTGGATCCTCTAATCTAAACTATCCCAATATCGTCCATATGCCTATCCACCGACCATTTGAATGCCTCCAAAGTAAGCGAGTCCACAACTGCTGCAAGGCAGGGCATTCCACGCCTTCACCACCCTCTGTGTAAAGAACCTGCCTCTGACATCCGTCCTATAACTACCACCTCTTAATTTAAAGTTATGTCCCCTCGTGTTGGTCATCACCATCCGAGGAAAAAGGCTCTCACTATCCACTCTATCCAGTCCTTTGATCATCTTATACGCCTCAATTAGGTCACCGCGCAACCTTCTTCTCTCTAATGAAAATAACCTCAGGTCCCTCAGTCTTTCCTCATAAGGCCTCCCCACCATACCAGGCAACATCCTGGTAAACCTTCTCTGCACCCTTTCCAATGCTTCCACATCTTTCTTATAATGCGGCGACCAGAACTGTACGCAATACTCCAAGTGCGGCCGCACCAGAGCTTTGTACAGTTGTAACATAACCTCACGGCTCCTAAATTCAATCCCTCTACCAATAAAAGCTAACACACCGTACGCCTTCTTAACAACTTTATCAACCTGGGTGCCAACTTTCAAAGAGCTATGTACTTGTACCCCAAGATCCCTCTGCTTGACAACACTATTAAGGGTCCTTCCATTAGCCCTATATTTCATATGCCTGTTATTCCTACCAAAGTGATTCCTACCAAAATTCCTACCATGTCCATGCAAACATATGAATTTGGAGCAGGTATAAGCCACCTTTTAGCCTGCTCTACCATTCAATCTGATCTGATTGTAACTTCACCCTCCTGCCAACTCCTGATAATTTTTCATCCCCTTGCTTGTAAGAACTTATCTATCTCTGCCTTAAAAATATTCAAAGACTCTATTTCCACTGCCTTTTGAGACTCAACCCTCAGAGAAAAAAATTCTTTAATCTCTGTCCTAATGGAACACCTCCTTATTTTTAAACAGTGGCTCCTAGCACCAGCTTCTTCCATAACATCAATCTTACTCAGGATAGAACATAGAACATAGAACATAGAACACTACAGCACAAACAGGCCCTTCGACCCATGAGTTGCGCCGATCACATCTATACCTACCAAGCCACAGACCTATCTATAACCCCCTATCCCATTAGTTCCCATATACTCATCCAGAAATCTTTTAAAAGACCCCAGCGAGTTCGCCTCTACCACCTCCGATGGCAGCCGATCCCATACATTCACCACCTTCTGAGTGAAAAACTTACCCCTAACATCCCCTCTGTATTTGCTTCCTTGCACCTTAAATCTGTGTCCTCTCGTAGTGACCACTTCAGCTCGGGGAAATAGCCTCTGAGAATCCACCCTATCTATTACTCTCAACATTTTATAAACCTCTATCAGGTCGCCTCTCAACCTACGTCTCTCCAGGGAGAAGAGTCCCAGCTCCCTCAACCTATCCTCAGGCATGCCTCCCAATCCAGGCAGCATCCTTGTAAATCTACTCTGCACTCTTTCAATAGCTTCCACATCCTTCCTATAGTGAGGCGACCAGAACTGTGCACAGTACTCTAAGTGGGGTCTGACAAGGGTCTTATAAAGCTGCATCATTACCTCCTGACTCCTAAACTCAATTCCTCGATTAATGAAGGCCAGTACACCATACGCCTTCTTGACCACATCCTCCAATTGCGAGACCTATTTATGAGTCCTATGGACCCAGACCCCAAGATCCTTTTGCTCTACAACACAGCTAAGACTCCTACTCTTGATACTGTACTCTTTCATCCCATTGTTCCTGCCAAAATGGACCACTACACATTTGTCTGCATTGAAGTCCATCTGACATTTCTTCGCCCAGTCGTGCATCCTGTCTATGTCCCGCTGCAACTTTTGACATCCCTCCAGACCAATCACAACACCACCGACCTTTGTATTGTCGGCGAACTTACTAACCCATCCCTCCACTTCCTCATCCAGGTCATTTATGAAAATGACAAACAGCAAGGGTCCCAGAACAGATCCCTGGGGCACTCCACTGGTGACTGACCTCCAGGCAGAAAAAGACCCATCCACAACCACTCTCTGCCTTCTGCCGGCAAGCCAGTTCTGGATCCACAAGGCCAAAGCCCCTTGAATCCCATGCCCCCTCACCTTCTCAAGAAGCCTTGCATGGGGGACCTTATCAAATGCCTTGCTAAAATCCAAGTACACCACGTCCACTGCTCTTCCTTCGTCAATGTGTTCAGTCACATTTTCGAACAACTCAACTAGGCTCCTAAGGCATGACCTGCCCTTGACAAAACCATGCTGACTATTTCTGATCATTCTAAACTTCTCCAAATGCTCATAAATCTTGTCCCTCAGAAGCCTCTCCATCAGCTTACCAACCACTGAAGTCAGACTCACCGGTCGGTAATTTCTTGGACTATCCTTGTTCCCTTTCTTAAAAATAGGAACCACATCCACAATCCTCCAATCCTCCAGAACCTCTCCCGTTTCCATGGACGACGCAAAGATCATCGCCAGGGGCTCTGCAATCACTTCCCTCACTTCCCACAATAACCTAGGGTACATCGCATCTGGTCCCGGAGACTTGTCTATCTTGATAGAATTTAACAGATCTAACACATCCTCTTTCCTAACGTCCACATATTCAATCTTTTCCGTTTGCGTCAAACGTGTAGTACAACCTCCCAGATCACTTTCTACCGTGAATACCGAGGCAAAGTACTCGTTAAGCACCTCTGCCATTTCTTCCGGATTCACACAGACTTTTCCCCCTTCACCTTTTATAGGTCCTATCCCTTCTTTTCTCATCCTTTTACTTTTCACATATTTGTAGAAGGCCTTGGGATTCTCCTTAATCTTACCTACCAAGGCCTTCTCATGACTCCTTCTGGCTCTCCTAATTTCCTTTTTAAGCTCCCTTCTACACACCTTATACTTCTCTAGATCCCTAACATCTCCTAGCTCTCTGAACCTTTTATGCACCTTTCTTTTCTTCCTGACTAGGTTCACCACAACCTTCGTGCACGAGGTTCCCGCGTCTTACCAAAACCTCCTTGTCTCCTCGGAACGTTGTCTTGCAAAGCCCCATCAAACATTCCTTGAATATCCGCCACTTTCCTCCAGTACTTTTCCCCAAGAACGCCTCCTTCCAGTTTATTCGTCCAATTATCTGCCTAACATTTTCATATTTCCCCTTACTCCAGACAAACACCTTCCTAGCCTGCCTGATCCTATCTCTTTCCATTGCTATCGTGAAGGAGATAGAATTATGATCTCCATCCCCAAGATGCTCTCCTACCGAGAGATCCGACATCTATCCTGGCTCATTAGCCAGCACCAGGTCAAGTACAGCCTCTCCTCTCGTAGGCTTATCCACGTACTGTGTCAGGATCTTATATGTTTCAATCAAATCATCTTTTATTCTTCTAAACACCAGCAAGTTCAAGTCCAACTTGTCCAACCTTCCCTCATAAGACAACCCATCCAATCCAGACATTAGTTTCGTAAACCATTTCTGAACAGCTTCCAACACATTTACATCTCTCCTAAAATAAAACGACCAATACTGTATGTTGGAACTAGGAGTTGGGGTAGGCTGCTCAACCCCACAAGCTTCCTTCACCATTCAATATGATCATGGCTGATCTCACCTCAGCCTCATCGTCAACTTCCTGGCCGCTCTCCATAATCCTTCATCTCATTACTAAGTAAAAACCTATCTCCTTAAATTCTTAATGTCTGGCATCGACTGCACTCTAGAGTAGAGAATTGCACAGATTCACAACACTTTGGGTGAAATAATTTCTCCTTGTTTCTGTTTTAGCTCAAAACTCTGGCCTCTCATTCTAGAATGTCCAACAAGGGAGCCAGGGGACGATTTTGCCAGCTGGCAAGCTCTGGCAAAGATGGTGATGTAGGGAAGGGCCCGATCTGAGAGGTTGGGAGAGGGTAAATGGGAATTGTGATCTTGGGGGAAGGGGTAAGTCTGTGGACGCAAGGGACCCATTAAAGTGATTCTCTTACTTGCCCAACACTAACTTATGCAACCAAACCTGCTGAGTTTCTCAGAGCCTCCTTTTCCTATAGTAGCAGGGGTGGGATGAGTCCCTTGACTGACCACTAAATAGCCACTTAATGGCTTGAGTAGACCCAAAGCTAAACAGACTATCTGATGCCTTCACCACCCCCATTAAACATCATAGAGGTTGAAATCAGGTGGCTCTGCAGCAGGAAGGTTTCAGTAAGCTGCAACTTTAGAGCTCCATGCCTTCAAACGGCTGGCAGGGGAGCATACCATCTAGTTCATTCTTCCCAAAGCTTTCCGCCTTAGCGATTTTCTCACTCTGCACCTGACTGAGTTTGTTGTAAACTAATTGACAGTGACAGATTCTTATATTTTGTCAACAACTTCTTTATCGCTGTATCATGTGATTACAGAGCAGGCGTAAGGTGAACTGGAGACACCATTCCTGATTTCTATAATAATTCCAGAGTTTCTATTTCTCTGCTTCCACAATTATTGTAAGCCTTGTTTTTTAATTATCATAAGTACAAAACAAAATGGGAATGGAGTAATGTCTACTCACCCTGACCCTCTCACCCACCTTCAGTTGGAGATTATATTGAATCTGGGCTCTATGCAAGATCAAAGACTACCAACAGCACAAGCCAACAAAATACTCATGGTCTGATTCAAGAAGAGCTTCTTCCCTGCTGACATGAGACTTTTGAAAATTAAACTGATTTTTTTTTCACTCTATCTGTAACTGCAACACTACATTCTGCACTTCCTCCTTTTTGTGTACCATATGAACAGTATGCTCTGTGCAAGAAACAATACTTTTTACTGTATCCCAATACATGTGACAACAATAAATCAGATCACCCTGTTTTTAAAGGGTTTTTTTTTCCATTGAGCTACATAATGCACATAGTGCTGGCAAGGAGCAAAATTGTTACTAAGTAATCAGCGATTTATTTCCAGTCATCGACTTTCTATATTGTAAGTTGATTCTGCAAGAATACGGGATGTTCAAAATCAACACATCTCTTGGTGATGTCCTGAAAGGTCATTTGAATCCTACCCTCATTAATGCGAAGGCCAATCCTTTCTTGAGTGGTTCGTTTTCGTGATCCAGTTGGTATTTCACATAAGACTCCAACCCGTTAGACTCATAAATGGCCCTTTCTTCAGTCATGTTAAAGAGTGTCCTGGAGGACACTGCGATGGTGATGGCTTGATGAGGTTTGCTCTGAAAAGAAGAAAGCGGTTTAGATATACCTCTCAACACTGGTGCTACTTTTTCTCCAGTGATATTGGAGTAGAAAGGTTAATGTTACCCACCTCTGTCTGTACTTGGGGTTGACTTTTGTCTCGATCAGAGGGTGACTTGGCCGATGCACTTGGCGCTCGAGTCTTCTTGGTTGACGAAGCTCTTTCGGATTGGGGCACGGCGCAAATGTCCATATCGTCCAGCGTGTAGATGCCGGTATCACTCATTATTTAATTAGGTTCCGCCCGCAAGGCACTGCGGCTGTAGTGAAGGTGGCTGGAGCAGGGTCGGGGTAACGTCGGAAACGCTAATGTTAGAGTTGAATCTTTGCGATGTGTCCTCCCCAACACCCACCCGCTCCTCCAACAACTTCACACACGGAGGCGTCACAAACACTTGCCCCTGTCACAAGAAAAGGCGGCGCACACGTCTGTACTATGGGTCACTGGGACGAGTATAAAGGCTGTGTGATACTCTCAGCTAGGGTAATAACTGCACTCAGTAACTGTCTAGCCATTCTTGCAACTGGGATATACTGGCACTCTCACATTGATGGAAAAAGGGTTGTTAATTCGCCATTGATAAGTTGCCTGTACATTTTGTTTTAACTACCTTTGGTTTGATACCTCGTATTTCAATAAGTTCGTTTCATTTTTCGCATGCAACCCCCACAAATATAAAGTGTCGCTTGAGTGAATGTCAAAGATCCCATGGCATTAATTTCACGAACAAGAGCAGGGGAATTATTCCTGGTATCCTGGCCAATATTTAGCCGACAAAAAATACATTACCTGACCATTATCAAATTGCTGATTGTAAGATTTATTGGCTCAGCATTGCAAGAACGACTATACCTCAGAAGCAGCTCATTGGCTATATATTTGATTTATTATTGTCACATATTTATTATTGCAGTGAAAAGTATTGTTTCCTGTGCGCTAAACAGATAAGGTATACAGTTTAGAGAGTACTTGGCGGGGGAAGAAGAGAGGGCAGAACATAATGTTGCCGTTACAGGTCGAGTGAAGCGAAAGGTGAAGATCATAATGCTTTGAGAGATCTGGTAGTCCAATGCAAGTTTGTCTTTGCTGTAATTTTTGTATTATTCCTTTTCCAGTATCACTGGCTCAGTGAGTAATTAAACCATGCAGAGATCTGATAGGGGGCATGTATTTTTTTTGCCTCCATTCATTTGTTTAAACTTCACATTTTTATATTTTATCAAGAACTTCATTATTGTTGTATTGTGTGATTACAGGGTTGGTGTAAGGTGAACTGGAAGGACCAAAGCCTGATTTTGATTGCAATTCCAGCGTTTTGATTTTTCTGGTTCCAAACTTATTTTTGCTGATGCTGATTTTTAATCATTGTAAGGACAGAATATATGATTTTAAAACGAGAATGGAATTATGTCTACTCCACTTCACCCGATGAAGGAACAATGCTCTGAAAGCTTGTGATTTCAAATAAACCTGTTGGACTATAATCTAGTGTCATGCAGCCTCTCATCTTTATTGCCTCTCTACCCCCAATTGCAATTGGCACTTCTTTACCCCCCCACAGATTATTGGCTCTTCCTATCCCCCTTTACCTACAGTTGGAGCCTCTGCTCCTACCCACAATCAAATATGAATGAGTTCCTCTCTACCCTATGAAGCTCCCAATGAAGTCAGCCTGCTGGCATCAGTTGGCACTGCCAGGTTAGCACCACCAACCTGTCAAGGGACAGTGTTGGGCTCATTGTCAGGCCATATCCCAATCCTGGTGAGGGAAGGAGGGAGCAGTCCCAGAGAGAGCATTCACTAATAACATTCCAATGTGTTAAAATGAGCTTTCTGCAATATAACAGCATGTTTCTTGCCACTCCACCAGCAAAGGACCAGTAAGATTGGAACTGCACACTCCAGATTTTGAACATTCACCACCATTCCCACAGACAGAGTACAGGCTCAAAATCATCCCCAAAGAAAGGACTTACGTTATAATATTGTGATACAGTCTTCAGTGTAGAGGAAAATGATTGATTTCATAGATTGGCCTGGCATTCCCTGCATTGTAGAATGATAGAGATGATTTTTAAGACTTTCAGGATTTAGATAAATTGGGAGTTTTTTTTTCAGTTGGCAAAACAGTCTATCATCATAATTTTAAACTCTGAACTAAGGCTTTCAGAGAAAAATTAAGATCATTTCACACTAAGTGCAATAAAAGTTTGGAATTCTTTCCCACAAAAAGGAGTTAGCACCATTAACAATCAATCTATATATCAACAGATTTTTGTTAGCCAAGGATACAAATAGATAAGAAAGCAAAGAGCATGTTTGCCTATATCCTTATACTCTACACATGAAGTACAGGACTAGGATAACATTCTTTGTAAGGATCCTACATATGATCGAAATGATGGCTTATTGAACAATAAATAGATATTAATTAGAGTAGTTTATAGGTGGTTATTCATTAATACAAACAATTGAAAGTGATACTTACATCTACAAACCATGCTCCAGGACATTAACCAATCAATGTACTTAGACCCTGAATAAATATCTTGGTATGTCTTTATTCTATTCTCCTTTGTGCTGATGGTTGATATTTCTTAGCACTTGATGCTTAACACCATTACAACACACTCGTGTTGTTTTCCTTTTTGTTACCTTCTTTCATTAATATTTGTCATTGGATTGTTGTTTTGTATATTTGAATAATTCTTCTGGTGTTATAGTTGTGCTATAACAATATTGGGCAATAAGGATCATGGGCTAGAATAGGGGTCAGTGAGTTGACACATCAGGGCCTTTAAAATTATTGGGAGTTAGGATACTATGTCGGAGACTTGAACAACTACATTCCTCACACACTACAGAAGTTTGGTGTTCACTTCCTTTACATTGACAAAACTGCAATCTGGGACATAGATAATGCTGTTAGAAGAAAGTCCTTGTTCTTCAAACTGGTATCCTGGTGCACCAGGACCTCAGGACTGCAATATAGTTTAGGAATTTTTTATTTCTCCTTTCTAACATGCAAAATGTTTTTTTTTCTAATTATATATATAAGCATACATATATATGCTTAATGCAAAATAAAGGTACCGCGTGGACTGTGATTTTTATATAAGCCAAATTTATTGAAATTAAACAGAATATTATATTTAAGAAACATCCACAAAAACAATTGCTGGTAACAAAGCAAATATAAAACTGCAATGTAAAAGGTAGGCCACAACAGATGTAATTTATGTTATAACATGATTCAATTACAGATTTGCATCCCAACAAAACTATCTGTATTTAAGTAATGTTAAAAAAGTGATCTGCAAATGGCAGTTCTAAATGCTGAAATAATTCATGCACAAACTAAAAATGCCAATAGTTAACAGCTTTGTATACCTCTTTCATACTGTATTTAAAATATATCATTCCATCATGATTGTGCTTCTAGCCATCAAGATTTGGAGACAAAGAACAAAAAGTTCCCCCTTGCACACCCACAAATAAATGTCCTTTTACTTTGCTCCACCGAACCAGAGTCATAATTAGTGAAGAGGAATTCACACTGCTCCAGTGTGATATTTACGCTCGCTATAGCAGCCATCTTTTTGGTCCTTAGAGTAATATTGCTAATTGAGGTAAAGTTCTGTATTGTTAGTTTGCATCCAAGTGAGAACTATGCTGAGACTTTTCAGCCTTCACAGAAAATAAGAGATCAAAGGCTTCCAGCCCAATCTGATCTGAAATAGAATCCTGTCTGAAGCCAAAGGACATTCTATAAACTTACAGCACCACCAGATTTTCTTTTAATAAACACATTACTAAATGTTTTTTGCAAATGAATTAAATAAATTATTTAATCACAAGACTTTTACAAATAACTTCTATGGGTTTCTCAAAGAGTCGTTGAATCCCAACAGTGCAAAAAGAAGCCATTCAGCTCATTGACTCTGCACCAACCACAATCCCACCCCATTATGCCATGCTTTGCCTTAGTTAGTCCCCCTGACACTAAGAGGCAATTTAGCATGGCCAATCCACCTAACCCACACATCTCTGGATTGTGGGAGGAAACCAGAGCACCCAGAGGAAACCCAACACAGACACGGGGGAATGTGCAAACTCCCCACAGATAGCGAACCAAGCCAGCATCGAACCTGGGTCACGGGTGCTGTGAGGCAGCAGTGCTAAACACTGTGCCACTCACAATGCCCTAGTTCACAAATTGCATGTGACATTCATTGGATTAAAAAGAGGAACTTCCAACAGATTTTCATTTACTGAGCAATCTCTAGCATTAAGAGTTCTATTATTTAAAAAAAGCTATATAAATCTATCCAATAAGCATTAAAGACATTCATTCGCAAATAAAAACAATTGCACTTTTTGACTTACAATTCAAAACACGGTAGGAAATCCTGAAATATCTTCTAAGATTCAATGTACTCTTTTCCATTTTGTTTCTCCCCCAGCCATGACTCTCTCCTCCAAGGTAACACAGTCCCAGTGTAGTGTCAAATCTAGCTTAAGCTCCAGCAAAGGTATCAAGTAACAGAGGTATTAGTTATGAGGTGGAAATGGGGGAAACTTCCTTTGCTAGCAAATAAAATCTGATAAAAATGAAGAATCTTTATTAGGCAGGGAGAAACAATTTTCCCTTGTTAAATGAACAGAGGGAAAAGATCAAATGAAGATAAAAGGAGGAAGAAAAAAGGGTTATCAGGGCATGGAATAAATTGAGTCACATAGAGCCTGTTTCTCAGAGTACTACAGCCTCAAAATCATGCACATATTGTGAAATACAAGTACACCATTCACCGTATTAATAAAGTCTAAAAGGGGCATTCTGACTCATTTTGGAAGCAGGCATTGTGTCCTTTATTATTGCAACTAAGGAGTTCTAATTCCTGCTGCAGCATTGGTTTGCCAGAAGCAGCCAACACTTTGGCAAAACCGAGTATCAAATGTTTTTTTAAAAGACAAATATTCACCATAAATTGCCACTGTCCCGCAATCCAAAACCTCAGGTCCAAATTCCAATGGTTCACAATTTTGACTCTTTAATTGTTCCTGAGATGGAACCCATAATCTGAACCTGGTCTGCAATCCACACACTCTCCTGCCCAAGTGTGTGATCCAAACTTGCAATCCGACTATCATACCACTATCTTCAACAAGTTAGAGGCCTGATATAAGGGATTCCTCAAACTTCAATAGTGAATAACTCTGTCCTTGGGGTTCCAGACTTTACTGTTGCCAAATTTAACCACAGAATGTCATAGAATCATAGAAACCCTATAGTGCAGAAAGAGGCCAACTGGCTTGAGTCTGTAATGACCACAATCCCACCCAGATCCTATCCCCATATCCCTACACATCTACCCATTAATACCTCTGACCTATGCATCTCAGGACATTAAGGAGCAATTTTTTAGCATGGCCAATCAACCTAACTTGCACATCTTTGGACTGCAGGAGGAAATCGGAACACGCGGAGAAAACTCATGCAGACACGAGGAGAATGTGCAAACTCTCCACAGACAGTGACCCAACCGGGAATCAAACCCAGGTCTCTGGAGCTGTGTAGCAGCAATGCTAACCACTGTGCTACTGTGCCGCCCACAATGTCCTAACACAAAGAATAGCAAAAGCAAAGCTGATAACCTTTGAAAGAGAAATGGATGAATATTAGTTACACCACATTAAGTGTGGGAAAAGGGCAACAAAATGAAACCAAGTAGCTAGGTCTTTCAGAGAGTTGACATAAAAGTGGGTCAATGTGTTGCAAAGTTCTCTTTCAAAGCGTCTCCTTTGACTTCTTTTAAAACTCATCTGGAGTTCATTCAATTTCTAACCTGAGCAAGCAATTTCAATTATGTAATATGCCAAGTGGAACAACGAGGCTGAAAGTATAGTGTATAAATGAAAATAACAATTACAATGGTAAACATTCAATGCCACCCAAAATGGTTATGGTTGCCATAACTTTGAAATCTATATGCCCATAATCTTCAAATTTACGAGTTTTGCAAAAGCTAACCATTTCAATGATATGAATTTTGTTTTAAATCCTGGCAAAATTTACAAAACTAAGTTACTAAGATATAATAAAATAATCTGAAACATTAGCAGTTTTGGAAAGGAAGTAATGTATAATCTACATTTTTATATCAACACAATTGTTCCCAGGCTACTGTCGTCAGAATTAAAAATGACGTGAAAATGCAAGTTAATTATTTCATGCAGCTCTCCTGCACCCCAAGATTGATGATGTGAATAGATAAGTAAACTGTAATATTAGAAAATGTGAAGGAAAAACGAATAGACAAACAGGCTCCACTGACTGACCAGTTTTCTCACTGCCTTAATAGTGTTTTTTTTATACATTGCATATATAGATAGCATAGAATCAAAGAATGATGCAGCACAGGAGCAAATAAGCCATTTTTAAAAAACAGATTAGGTGTTAGTTTTGTCCTGCTCCAGATTAACTTTTCTTTGTAAGTCTAGTTATGGGAATGCTCTTATTGTACTTTTGCCCAATGCCATAAGGAACGTGTGCCGCAATAGTCCCCATCTCTTGCGCTCCTTTAACATGGAACATCTGGTCATCAAAGAAAATATGAGGGCGTATTTTTTCTAAGAGCGGCCCTTTTGGTGCCCCTGCAAGGAAGAGGGCTTCATCGACCTCCAGCCCCCAGCTGCGCAGAGTCTTCAAAGCCCTTGCTCCAGAACTGGCAGCACTTCTCGCTGTGACAAGATAGGTTCTGATGGGGCAATCCAAACGTAAATTCTTGGCATGGAACTTCTTCTGGAGCTTTCCTAATACTTCCAAAAATCCTTTGAGCGGTCCCTAAATGAAAAAGAAATGAGTAAATTACACCTCTCAGAAACAGTTGCTGTGTAATAGCTGTTAGATCAGATATCTTTAACTTCTATTTACAGATAATTTCTCATTTTACACTTGTCATTTGCGATAATTGCTGGCACTATTATAAGTTATTACCTCAAAAGTACCTATCTTTACTATTCCCTCCACCAGCATCCCCCCAAACCCCATGTGCTTTTAAGTCAAGACCAATTTGAATCAAGTGAAATTGGCAGCTCTCCCTACACTTTCCTGAAATATTCCCAAAGCATAATGCAAGAAAGATGTTCCTTTCCACCTTTCACAGGATAGCAGTCCAATATTACCATGTATATTACTGCTTCATTTTGTCTTGTGTGACAAACTCCATTAAATATCTGATGGCGTAGGGTAATTTTATCTTATTCAAAATAATCAAAACATTGTTAAATTCTTTTTCCCTAATGTTGCTCTCATTTCACTGTGGGAACCTCAGTCTGTGTTTTTACCAGCTAACATAATCTTGAATGCAATTTTCCTTCCTTGATCTTGACTCTTTAGTCTTCCCTTATTCAGGAAACCTGTTTTCAGAAATGTGAATTTTCTGCTTTTCAAAATGAGGGAGCTGATGTTGTAAATGTTTAAAAGTTTATTTATTCGTGTCACAAGTAGGCTTATCTTAACACTGCAATGAAGTTATTGTGAAAATTCCCTATTTACCACACTCTGCACCTGTTCGTGTTCACTGAGGGAGAATTTAGCACGGCCAATGCACCTAAATAGCATGTGTTTCAGACTGTGGGAAGAAACCAGAGCACCCAGAAGAAACCCACACAGACACAGGGAGAATGTACAGAGTCTGACAGACAGTCACTCATGCTGGGAATCGAACTGGGTCCCCAATGTTGTCAGGCAACAGTGCTAACCACTCTGCCACCTTTGACAAGTTGGGGTTGAAGAAGACAGAGAATGGGGAGGTGATATGTTGGAGGACAAATAATGGTCCGTCTGAAGGCTTGAAGGCCTTGAATTTCTTTAGCTGTTAACTCTTGTTGGTCAGCCCCGTAATTCAAATAGAAATCAATCCCTCTTGGATCATTTGCTGTTTCAATAGCACGTTATAACTTCTATATACTACTCTCTCTGGCAAATGCTCCTGGAAGTTATGTTAGCTAGTTCATGTTGGAGCTAAGAAGGGGCAGAAAACCATTGGAAATGGTTTCTGCTGCTGTTCCACTCCCAGTACATCAGATTTCAATCCCATAAGAGAGAAGACATTCTATAACTGTGTTTCCAATTGTAGTAGGATTGCTGCCTAAATCATGGTTCATACCAAAGGTTTGTTTTCTTTTAAAGTCATTTCTGGTTACATTGGTCCAGCATTTCTCATGTTGAGAAATTCAGCCAAGGACCGACATTTGAGAAAAAAAGAGTCTAAAAAGAAGCAAGATGCTGTCCAAGGAGGAAAAAGAAGCAAGATGCTGTCGAAGGAGGATAAAGAAAATTGTGGATAATTTATTGCCATCTCCCCTTAGATCCCCTCCACTACATGAATTACATTCAAACAATGTAAAATATTGATCTGATAACATCTTAAAAAAACACTTCTTTGAAGGAAAAAACAGGCAAACTTTCCACTTACTCAAATAAGCAGGATACAATAGCAAATTGCACCAAAACAGATCACTTACTCCTCATATTGTAACAAAATCATCTAACGCTTTGCTCTTCCCAACTGAGTAAAGGTTAGCTAAGCACTTGATGGGCCATTAGTGGCAATAAAATGAGCTGTCAAGAAATTCTGTCAGGTTAACACAAAATTTCAACCATAATCTATCCTTTTATGGGCAACTGGAGTGGCCAATTAGAAGCTCCATTTGACCCAGGCAAGAAATTTAATTGTATATGTATACATTGTACTGGACACAAGTTCTCAGCATGCCTAGGAAATCAGGTAGAAAGGAGCTGCAGTGTGAACTGGGCCCAATTATCAGTTGCATATGGATGACTCGAGGTACAAGCGTGACTCTCTCTCTTTTCATATGCTCAGCTCTTTTTGGCTTCCTGCACCTTCAACAAAAGTTGTTAAAGGGCTCAGATAGCTTTTCTGATGCTGTCCAAAAGCTTTATTTGTGTCCACTTCCACCACCCTCCCCCTCCCCCTCCCCCCACATTCTTTTAAAATGGATTTGAAGTAATGGCTTGCTCCTACTGTGAACACTTTGTGCAAACAGGTTTCGGTCTAAGCATTTAGAGCTATTTGCTCTTTCTGGCAAGCATAATGCAAAACTAGTGCAGAACTGCAGTTGCAAATCAACCAGTGCTTCTTTGCTCTTTGAAACTAAATAAAACAAAAAGTATTATAGAAGTGTCAATTTGACCTGTGCAAGCGGTTTGTTTTCAAACTTCTGCTCATGTTCAAAAAATGAATCCAATCCATGAATCTTTACAATCCTCTCGGACTCATCAGAGAAAAGAACAGCATCTCCATCAAAAGCCACCCTCAGCTGATGATCTGAAAGCTGCAGGTCCTTCTCACTCTGAAACATAGTGGCTGCTGCAATTCCTGAATCAGATGGACAAAATGTAATTACAGTGCATGATTAGTCATGTTGCAAATAGATCAACTTATTACCACAAGAACTGTTCTAGCAATGCTACCCTGGAATCTACAAGATATTAAGATAAAAATTGAAATTGGCCACTGCCTCTCAAGGGACAGAGCAATTTTAATCAAATGAGTTAGGGGAGAGCTTTCACAAAGTAAGGAGGAGAAGTTTACAATGCGACACATTTATTTGTAGCCATCAACCACTCTCTGTATCTTGCCACCCAAACCCCTCCTCCCCCCAATCATTTCCAGCTGTATTTATTTCTGGGTTGTTACTAAATTCCTTTGAAAAGCAGCTTTTACGTAAGCTTACAGCAGCAACTCCCAACGTCCGAGTCTCAGGCAAACGCAGCGGGTGAGATTTTCTGGTCACGCCCATTCCAGGACTGAAAAGTCCCTACCCAAGCTCAGTAGACCTTTAAGTGGTCCGTCAAACTTTCCATCCACCCACAACAATTCTTATATCAGGCAGAACCTGAAAATTTACCCAATGGCTAACCTGAAGTAAACCTGCCAGCTTTTTCAGAGTCAGCCAAGAGGATGATTATCTTTATTTCTGTTAAGATTTTCCTAGGGACTGATTTTAACAGATGTGGTAAGTTTTTTTTGGCATTCTGCTGACTAGTTAAGGTTTGCTCATTGGGAATGTGCAACACTGCTTGGATTAAACCAATATGAAAGCTATTTTTTGTTATTCGTTCAGGGGATGTGGCATCACTGGCAATGCTTGCCTCTGTCATTTATCACTAATTGCCCTCAAAGGTGGTAAAGTGCCAAATTGAATTGCTGCAGTATGTCCCCTTCCACCTCACCATGAAAGAGATTGCAGAGAAGCCATCTCCTCTCTTTGTCCATTACCACATATGGAAATCTGCATAGCAATTGACATAAGTGTCATGTTTCTAGAGAGAAACAAATTGATTAGGGATAGTCAGCATGGTTTTGTGAAGGGAAGGTCGTGCTTCATAAACCTTATTGAGCTTTTTGAAAAGGCGACCAAAGAGGTGGATGAAGGTAAGGCAGTTGATGTGGTGTATATGGATTTTAGCAAAGCATTTGGTAAGGTTCCCCATGGAACTATGCAGAAAATGCAGATGCATGGGATTGAGGATGATTTAGCAATTTGGATTAGGAATTGGCTAGTTGATAGAAGACAGAAGGTGGCGGTTGGTGGGATATATTCAACCTGGAGTCCAGTTACAAGTGGTGTACCTCAGGGATCTGTTTTGGGGCCACTGCTGTTTGTTATTTTTATAAATGACCTAGATGAGGCTGTAGGGGGATGGGTTAGTAAATTTGCTGACGACACCAAAGTCGGAGGAGTTTAGTGAGAATGGATGTTACAGTTTGCAGAGGGACATAAATAAGCTGCAGAGCTGGGCCGAGAGGTGGCAAATGGAGTTTAATGTGGAAAATGTGAGGTCATTCACTTTGGTAAGAGTAATATGTGTGCAGAATATAAGGCTAATGGTAGGACTCTTAATAGTGTAGATGAGCAGAGAGATCTCGGTGTACAGGTGCATAGATCCCTGAAAGTTGGTACTCAAGTTGATAAGCTTGTTAAGAAGGCGTACAGTGTGTTAGCTTTTATTAGTAGAAGGATTGAATTTCGGAGGCAAGGTGTCATGTTGCAACTATACAAAACTCTGGTGCGGCCGCACTTGAAATATCGCATACGGTTTTGGTCGCCACATTATAAGAAAGATGTGGAGGCATTGGAAAGGGTGTAGAGGAGGTTTACCAGGATGTTGCCTCATATGGTGGGTAACTCTTATGAGCAAAAGCTAAGGAACTTGAGGTTATTTTCATTAGAGAGAAGAAGACTAAGAAGTGATGTAATTCAGACATATAAGATGATCAGAGGGTTTGATAGGGTGGACAGTGAGAGTCTTTTTCCTCGGATGGAGATGGCTAACATGAGGGGACATAGCTTTAAATTAAGGGGTGGTAGTTATATGACGGATGTTTCTCTTCCAGGTAAGGGACATCCTGGAGGACCAGATATGGGTGTGCCGGCCGTTCATACAACTGTTCACTGTTTTTTGACTGAGGGGTGAGAGCTGTGTGTAGGAAGTTTCATGCAAACACACTTGTCTTCACTAACCTTGAAATCCTATATAGAGGCAATTGCCTTGGCAGTATAATTCCTTCTCAGTCATGACCACTGACCCAAGAGAATGGAAGTTTGGATTGTGAGTTGGTTGCTATCTACCAAATGTGGCCCTTGGAGGCATTCCACCCTCCTTCCTTCATCCATGTCTCTGACTGCAGTCAATGGCAAATGATGCAGAACGAACAGCAATTCCTAGACACTCTCGCCATCCTTCCCCTATAACCCTAACCCTGTCCAGTCTTCGCTTCACACTTTCACACCCCATCTGCCCAGCAAAGAAATGAAATGATGGGAAGTCCTTGAACAGGAGAATGTAACATCTACAGATCTCAAACTCATGAAAGAAGTGAAGTTTGACAAGTGCATGCTATTTATACAAAGTTATAAAACTGAACAGTCTACATTCTTGCTAAGGGGGAAATTAATATGGGGGGTGAATTGAATTCCGCCAAGGAGACCTTTTACTAAGCATGCATGAGATGCCAATGCATGTAGGTAGGTTTCTCAATATTGCTTGTTGGGAAGCCTTGAAAGTGGGAGTCAAAATTCCAATCATTTAACCCATCAGGAAACAGGATTTTTACCTGTTACCAAATTAAATGCCTCCGTCCATCATGATTCCAGCTGCTGGGGGTCAGCACTCTAGCCTAGCACATCAATTGCAATGACAAATTCACTTAATATTGTTTCATTTAAAGTTGCACTTCACAGTCACACAATTACAAGAGTAAGCCAGATACTTTCTATCACTATTTCTTGTGTGTGTTTGTTTTTCAGATCATATTACCTTCATGAGAATTGGACCTTAAATTATTATTCAGGTGGCAAAAAGGTGTCTTATAGTCTTTAATTATTCAACATATACTATGCAGGATTAGATGAAAAATTGACTTAGAAATTTCAAACTTGCAGTGTTATGACCAGAACTTCTGTTATTGCTGAAGAAGCCAGACCCCTAAGCAAATTTCACCAATCATAAACTTTTGTTAAATTGTGAAAGAGGAGGAAGAGCTACTAACCACAAAAGCACAGAACTCTTGTCGCACCTTTAGAATATTAAGAACCGAACAAATTAAGAAAAAAAAATTACTTAAGCACACAAGATAAAAGCTATGAGTTAAAAACAGATTTACAGA
The DNA here is from genome assembly GCA_024679065.1 of Sphyrna mokarran. Taxonomy (NCBI): domain Eukaryota; kingdom Metazoa; phylum Chordata; class Chondrichthyes; order Carcharhiniformes; family Carcharhinidae; genus Sphyrna; species Sphyrna mokarran. The sequence continues at coordinate 83,135,792 of JAGIQG010000005.1, read as the reverse complement.
ACCCTCAAAAACACATACTTGATCAAAAGTACACAAGCTATATTTTTGGTAACAATTTTTTCTAGATTCTTAACCATAAATTCCCTGTAAATATTATCCAAGACAAGAAATTGTTGTCACTTTATTAAAGGTACTCTTACGATTTCTCAGACATTTCCACTCTGACATAGAATTCCAAAAGGAGGTTCAGAGAGAACTGCTTCTTAAAACCTACTCTCCTGACTTTATGCTGCGTGGCCGCCTGCAATTGAAAACTTTCACAGCTTCTCAGCATCTGACCTTCAGAGATTTCCCTCACATTTAGTCAGACTCAGTTTAAACATTCCTCTACTTTTGGGGTCAATAGAATTTGATAAACCTACCTCTGTTTATTCAGGAAACCCCTGTAACACACAAATGTTTCTGGTCACCTCAGCTCTTCCTTGAAATTCAACAGCTGAAAAGTCAACTTTCCCACTTCTTATCTCATAGAATCATTAAATCCCTACAGTACAGAAGGAAGCCATTTGACCTCAATTATCTCACAGTGCAAATTTCAGACTCAACCTGTTTATTTACAACTCAAACTCAGCATAGCCTCCAATCAAAAAAAATGCACAAACCTAAGAACTTTAATCTTCTATTGGTTAGACCTCAAAGACAATCTATCCCTAGTAATCTTGCCCATGTTCAATTAACCCTGGTCACATCTACCATTACATACAGTTTTCTTTAACTGCATAGAAAACACAATCACAATATTCTATAAACTATACATCTCTCATCACAAAAGTGATTGCACTTTCCTTACAAAAAAAATTATTATTCATTTATACCTTGCATGTAGAAATTATATGGGAAGATTTCTCTCCTACAAATTGAGGATTGCCAACATCTAATTGTATAGTCTCAATATATACAAAAGTTTTGACTGTCTAAACATCATTTTTTTCTTCTTCATACTGTCAATTTGTTAGATGTTTTTATTCTACCAGACATGCTGTTTTCATAGAATAGAATCCCTATGGTGCAGAGGTCATTTGGCCCATCAAGGTTGCACAGACTCTCTGACAGACTATCTTATCCAGACCCTCTCCCCTGCTCTATCCCCCTAACTCCACACATTTACCACAGCTAATCCACCTAACCTACACACTTTGGGCACAATGGGACAAATTTTACTCCGGCCAATCCACCTAAGCAGCACATCTTTGGGCTGTAAGAGGAAACTGGAGCACCCGGCGGAAATAGACGCAGACATGGAGAGAACACACAGACTCCACTCAGCAATTGCCCAAGGCTGGAATTGAAAAGCAGTGATAGCAGTATATGCCATGTAACTGGATCATCCTCTTAAAACTAGCTCTAAAACATGAAAAACAAGCTAATACTTGGCTATTTATTTTCCCAGCTGACTTAACTGCATCTATTTGAGTCAATTTCAACTCCTTTAACACATTACAGGATTAATTAAAATTGATTTTCTTTGTAAACCCTTTTTTATTGTAGCTGTTTTCACTCTTCCACTTTTGCATGTTTGTTGTTGCCTTTTGTAACTGCTCTCCTTAAGCTGTTCCACAGTCTAATTGCCTTCAGCAATGGAAACAAAAGCCACTGACCTGTATCAATGCAAAAAATCCTGTGAGATTAATATCTACCTCAAGATGTAACGCCCACATTACACACTCAATTTGTTTGACACAGATCAGCCAATTATGTTATCCAAATACACAGCACAAGTTTAATGTGCTTAACATTACAAATCATGAATCAACTGATTGTAGGGTTGGGAAATATTTGTGGGGCATATCTAACATGCTTAAAAATACTTCCACATGAATCTGTATTCTAAAATTCAAAGGACAGAATTTTATCTTTAACAAGCAGGCACCAAGCCTAACCCAAAATGGAGTGAAATGGCGTGAGAAAACATCGGGCACGTGTTCTGACATCTTCAAGCTCATAAGCAACATTACGGCCACTGGGCACATGTACGAATTGGAAGCATATGTGGCGACAATTGAGCCCATTAACAACTCAATTGATCTTAATTTTACGTTGCCCCGTACAAGTTAGTGCTGGTCACATGGGCAGCACGGACAGAGAAGGCCAATCCATTTTTTCCAACCCAAAGTTGAGATAAAAAAAGGAGACAGGAGCATTGGCTGTGAGAGCTGTTAGTTCAGGTGAGATTTTGTTGCTGCTTTGGCTCTGAAATGTCATTCTGTGGTTTTTGAAGTATTTGCTTTGAGGACAATTTTGTTTGGTCAACTCTCTTGAAGGATTTCTGCCAAGTGCACCCTTTGGTGCATGAGACAGACAGGAGATTGCTTGCTCCACTGGTGGGATGGTCACTGAAGGGGAACAGAAGGGCAGAAGGAAGAGGAGGCCAGTTGTCCACATACAGTGTTGCTGAGAGAGATCTATGGAAAGAAGAGACAGATGCATAGGAGGTGCAGGGTCAACAGAGTGAGCAAGACTGCAGGCACCACAGGAGATATCATTATCCTGCTGCCAGAGTGTACAGGCAGTGATACAGCCACCTCAACATGTCTAAAGTCCGGTGCCACAGGAGGCACTGTCTCTTTAGTAACATTATCACATCATTATGCCAAATGAATGGTCTGGACACCTCTGACTGGATGGGTAGGTAATCAGTGACTCCAAAGGTCAGTCACCCTCAGTTTTTTCACAACCACATCTTTCCAGAAGCCAGTGAGGATCTGTGTACTGTGGCCAATCAATCATTCACAGTTGCTTTAAGCTGGGCACTGACTCTCTCTTTAGATAGGTTAGGACATTAATTCAAAACTGGACAAAGCTAGCAAGGCTGAGCAAGCCAGAGGTTTTGCAGTTACTGCTAGGTTCTCCTGCATCCAAGGTGCCATAGAATGCAATGGGTGGCATCAAAGCAGGTCAACTGGATGCCTTTGTGAACAGAAAGGGGCTCCACTTCAAGAGTGAGCCGATAAATCTGATAGTGACAAGTATGTGCAAGGTACCTTGGCAGCTCACATGATGCATACATCCTGCAACACTCCCAGGTGTCAAATTTTGTTTATGGTTTCAACTCAGCTGGATGGTAGATAGTGACAAAGGCGTCCCTTGAAAAGGTGGCTCAGGATGCCACTCTGACACCTAAAGACAGAGGCAGAAGAGAAACACAATAGGGAGTCATGCCTCTGCAAGGGCAGTAGTTGAGAAAGATTAAAATAGATTGATGCTTGACGGGCAGCAGACACAACAGGCCAAAGGCACTCTTTTCGTGCTGTAAAACACTATGGGTGGAATTTTACAACCTCATTGTGCCGGTTTTGCAGCAGGGAAAAGTATAAAAGCAGGCATGATGCAATTAGTGGTAATGGCACCCATTTTTGTGCATGTTCCAATTTTACCAAAAAAAAGGGTGCATCCAAAACGTTAATTTGCATTTTTTTTTGTATTCATCACAATGTCATTAGTGAGTTTCACTGCAATCGTCCCAGCTCACCTGCATTAACCACTTTGTTCACTGCAGTCAGATCAGTTCAAACTGCTCCGTACTGCTCAGAGGGGATTGTTTCGTGGTGGCCATGTTGCGTTTCAGGTCTGAGATGAGATGGCCTGCAAGCAGTGGGCGGCTGTTGTTGCTGACAGAGTCCAATCTCGGACTTGGGTCTCACTGCTGAGTTTGGGTCCTAAGTGTTGGCAGCAGCAAACACTGTTGCAGGTGGGGGTTGGGCTAGAAACTTTCTAAAGTGGCAGTTCTGCAGCCTCAGGACTTATCAAGCAGCACTGTCTGAGGTCACTACAGCATGGGTTCTGGATGTGTACTTGAGAGTTGGGGTGGGCTGTGTTGCCATTCTGGAATCTTGGCAGAGGAATATGCAGAATTTATGTTGCTGAGGGTCTGTGGAGGGGGAGGGGTATGCAGAGTGTGCATTGCTTGAGGACCGTATGGGGACTGTGCATTGCTGAGGGTCTGGGGGGCGTGTGGTGTGGGGAATAGGAGATACTGGGGGTCTTTGGTGGGGAGGTAAGTATGGAGAGTGTGTGTTGGTGGGGATCTGTCGGGAGGGGGTTGGGAGTGCAGTATGGGGAGTGTTGTTAGCCTGGAGGCGAGCAGAGTTTTTTAACCTCTTCACCCGAGTCTCCCCTTCTGCAAATTCCCCTCCTCCTCCTCCAAATTGACGAGATAGCTTTTGGGACCCACTGTTCTTGCCATTCTTTTGGTCGCTGCTGGAGCTGAGAAGGAGGAGCAGGAGGATGAATTGCGGGCACAGGATGCCCAGGCCTTACTACTTGCAGGACAAGAGAGAGAGACAGCAGTCAGAGGCAGGACATGGCTGCCATTTGCCCAAAAGCGGGGGCAGGAGAAGGAGGGAATGGAGAGCCCAGCAGTTCAACACATGAATATCCTACAAGCAATTGTCAGACATCACATGCTGCTGATGGCTCTGGCTGTGTACCATCTGCAGGGCCTGGCATGGTGGGGTGGCATCCACTTCTGGAGGGTGTGAAAGTGACGGCTGCCTTAAACATTTACGCCACCAGCTGCTTCCAGACCACCAGTGGAGAACTTTGTGGCATCTCCCAGTCATCCATCCACAATGTGGGAAGGAGGTTGCGAATACTCTGTATGCGCGGGCTGGCTGGTAGATTAAATTTGACATAGGCCAGGCCCAGGACGAGACCGGGGCTGCAGGACTTGCGTCATCGTGAGCGTGCCAAATGTACAAGAGGCTATAGGCTGCATCCACATCACCATCAAGACCCCAGCGAAAAATCCGGGAAGATTCACAAACAGGAAGAGCTTCCATTCAGTCAATGTTCAATTGCTGTGTGACAATCAGCTGAATGTCATGCATGTCTGCACCAGACATCCCTGCATTGTGCATGACAGTTTTATACTGAGGAGTTTCAATGTCCGGGAGGTTTCTGAGGAAGACCCTAGGGTGCAGGGATGGCTTGTGGGGGACATAGGATACCCACTTCAGACTTGGCCAGTGATGCCTGATGATCAAGCTTGAGACTGATGCGGGGATCCAATATAACGAGGCTCGTGTTGCCACCCATTCAGTAGCAGAATGGTCCACAGAGCTCCTCAGGATGCAGTTCAGGTGCCTGGACTGCTCTGGCGGGGCCCTCCAATATAGTCCCTTGATAATACCCTGCATTGTAGTGGCATGTTGTGGCCCACACAACCTGGCGCAGCAGCAAGGAGACCCTTTGGAGGAGGACGATGTGGAGACTGCCCAGCAGAGGTGGAGAAAAAGGATGATGATGAATAATACTCAGGTGCTAGAGGGCTGGGGGTAGCAAAGGTTACGCATGCCTTGATCATCACTCACTTTGGTCAGTAAGGACCTCTGTTGCTGAACATACATTCCATCCCCCCTGCCCCACCCTCGAATCCTACTGTCTTCTGTGACCATGTCACAGAGCGGGGGGCCTGGGTATGTTGTGTTACTGAGGTTCTGTGTTAGGCAGGAGACTCACCATACACCCATTGTGATGGTGCATAAACTAGTACGAGGCCCACCTAAGCTCTGCATGCATATTGGTGCCTGGGCCTATGTCTGAACGGTGGATAAGAGAACACTAAACTCCTAAGAATGGCCCCAGGGTAAATGGGGTAAAAGAGGATGGCACGAATCCTGCAGGGTATCGGGGACGGCCCTTAGAGGGCAAAGGTGATCTGAGCTGAGCTAATCTGAGCTGCTGGCCGGCTTCTCGTGGCAAAAAACGATCTACCTCATAATTTCAAAAATTAGGTGCATAAAATTGGGAGTGAAAATTCTCCCAAAAAGCAGATTAGGAACTCTCCCGTTTTCACACTGACTTGACACTTAGAAAAAAATCTTGTAAAATTCCATACCATTTTGTAACAATTTGTTCAGTGTCATAGTGTGAATAGATCAGAAGACATTTCAATAACGAGCTAAATATTTACAATGCAGCAACTACTTGTAATCTTTCATTTGGTACATTCAAAGTGAAATAGACTGATGTTTAATCAGTAAAGGAATGAAGAGTTACGAAGATAAGGTGGGAAAGTGAAGCTGAGGATTATCTTTTCAATCATAAGTTCAATGAATGGTGGGGCAGAATAGATGGGTCAAACGGCCTATTTCTACTCCAATATCTCATGGTCTAAGTTATATTAATTCAGCTTGGAAACCGTTTTGTGAAGATGACATCCACATACATGAAACAAGCAGCTTAACAACTATGGTTGTGCTGATTAAAAGACATGGTTATATTTCCTTTCCATACATTTGAACAAATTGCTGTAGTATGTGTACACTAGCTTGCTGACTCCGTACCTGCTTTTATTGCTTCTCCCACTTTCTCAGAATCTGCTGAAAGGTATAAATTGGTGAGATATGCTTTCAGATAACCAATTGGACTCTTTCCACCTGTCATACAGAATCTTTCAATTGACAAATCTGTTTGAGAAAAGATCAAAATGAATATTATTAGGATAAGGCTCTCTTTTACAATTTGTTCAAATTATTTTACAATTCACAAGCATGCAATTAAATCTTTTTCATAATATACATATATTGTGAGTTTAATTGCATCCTATTACAAAGCCAGTACTCCCAGATTAATTTAATACCTATGTGAATAACAGTCTGCATGAACTGCCAGTGAGTTTTTTTTTAAAGCTGGCCAGGTCTATGTTGCACAAAGGTCAATCTTCAGCAAAAATCATATCAGTAGGTGCATTGTGCATGAAAGTGTCATTCAACCCCACCCTCCTACACATTCAATCCAGACTAAAAAATATCATGCCGCACCCAAATTCTGGAATGCAAGTAAAAACTCATCTGATTCCATTTCATGCTTCAGTTTATGATTAAGGGAATGTGTGCAATGCTCATGCTGTCTGCTCTGAGTCCCAACTCAAAGCAGACAGTATGAGTATTGCACACATTCCCTCAACATACAGGAATCAAGGGGAGAAATGCATGAATTACACCCTCCCAATAACTCTCATAGAATCCTATAATGCAGAAGGAGGCCATTTGACTTATTGAGTCTGTAACAATCACAATCCCACCCAGGTCCTATCACCATAACCCATGTATTTACCCTAGTTAGTCCTCCTTACACTAAGGGGCAATTGAGCAAACTACCTAACCGTAAGTCTTATCATTACACTTCCAGAAGCTGAGTGGCTAAGAAGCAAGTGTTAATTTATTTCTCTTTTCATTTCATATTTGCTGTTTCCAAGTGGAAACAGAAATGTGACCCAATGACTCAGCAAGGTATTAGTTACACTTGTCACTGTGAGAGACTCAGATCCAAGTTATATATAATTGAGAGAAACCTGGCACGAACAGTTGAGATATGACAGATCACTTATGAGTAAAACAGGTTTGAATATCAGGACAGAATCTGTAATTTTATCTGAAGGCCCTAAATTGGGGGCTGGTAATGGCTGCTGAGTCAGATAAACCTACTGTGAGATGGATCCTGGTTAAGAGACCCATAAAGTATAGCTTAAAGATGTTATTTTGTGGGATAGGTATGCACCTCCGTTGCATTGGGTTAAACTTTCCTCTATCAAACGTTCTCTTCACTTTCCTGAATCTCACTGACAGCCCTCCCTGCAACCCAGCCCATTAACCCCCTTCCTGACCATCTCACAAGCACCAGTCCCTGGGTGCAGCCTCCAGCTGTTAAAATTACTGGAGCCTCCATATCCCTAGCTTTGCAGGTCCCTCTGGGCAACCCTACACCATGTGAAAGCCAAGACCTCAAAATCTCGATCCTAACCTAAAGATGGGGAAGAATCTATAAGCAGAGAGTAGAGGAACCTGATAAACTCCAGACGTTGAGTAACTGTGCCCTGTGTGATTGCGTAAGTTGAAAGGGGAGGGATCAATTTGTCATTTTCACAAATAATACATATGGATGATCCGTTTATTGTAATGGGCAAAATATACTGCACATGAATATTTGTCACCCATGATGAGCACAATCTTACCTGTTGATAAACCAGAGTACATTGGCATATTGCCAGGAGAAAGTGGCCCTGGGAGTTCTGAATATGGACTGGGACACAAAGAAGTCTTAGGACATCAAGGAAAGCATGGGCAAGGAAAACTGCCACTGATGGTCATCTACCACCCCTAACACCCCCACTCCCAAAATCATCCATCCCTATTTCGCAGCCCCTTCTCGTCCCAACCCCCACTCACCCCAAGTCAGATCTAGCAGTTTAAAATTAGACATTCATGAGGCATTTGTAACAGCAGAATTATATTCAATTACAATTTATAACCTCACCGCCTAGCGTATCCTTCACTCTATCTAGTACTAGTATTACTAGTATTATCATCAAGTCAGGGATAAATCTGACTCGATGAATTTAGGAGAGTATGCCAGAAGCAGTAGATAGCTAAATTTGAGGAGCAAACTTTGTAAAGCTACAACAGAGAACTACACGCATTTCAAATAGCAAAAACAATTTGTAATGTACAAAACTCAATAATCCCATTACCAACAAATCAGATTAAAACTCCGTTACACTCAGCCATGAATAATGCTAGACAATTGAAGCAGGAGGCTCAACAAACATTGCCATCCTCAATGATGGCAGAGCTTAGGATACTAATGCTGGACAACATTCAGGCTAATGCTGATAAATGGCAAGTAACATTCATGCGACATCAGTGCCCGGCAGTGAGAATATGTTTTTGTTTTTATTCCAATTCAATCAAATCAAGTCCAATTCAGAATCTCAACAAGTTGAGACATTCCTGATCCAAGTTGACAAGACAGGGCTCTTACCTCCAGTTTTGGGCTGCTGATTGGAGTAGGTATAGCTCCTCCTCCAAGGCTTTATCTCATTTGCATCTTAACCAAAAGGCTGAGATGCTGCTTTTAAAAATTGCTTCAAATGAAGCTAAAATGTAACCTAATGACTTCAACCAAGCACAACATGTCGATACTATGCTTGATCTTAGCCAAAAGGCTGAGAAGTGAGGATGTGCAACAGGAGAGAATCTAATCATTTCCCCTTGTCATTCAATGGCATTACCAATGCTGAATCCTCCATGATCAATATCCGGAGGGCCATCTTTCTGAATTGAACTGGACCAGCTTTAAAAATACTATGGCTACTAGAGCAGTTAGAGGCTGGGATGGTGTGACGAGTGACTCCTGACTCCCCAAATCCTGTCCACCATCTACAAAGCAGGAGTCAAGATATGAGGGAATATTCGCCTTTTGTCTGCAGCTCCAACAACACTCATGAAGCTTAGCACTATCCAGGCCAGAATAAATTTCCTTCCCTAATTGACATTAACGAACCAGGTGGTTTTACAACAGTCAATAATGGTTTTGCGGTCACTATTAGACTAGCTTTTAATTCCAAATTTATCAACTTAATTTAAATTTACAGGCATCATGGTGGCACAGCGGTTAGCACTGCTGCCTCACGTTGCCAGGGACCAGGCTTTTGACTCTGGCTTTGGGTGATTATCTGTGTGGAGTTTGCACATTCTCTCCATGTCTGCATGGATTTTCTCTGGGTACTCAGTTTTCTCCCATAGTCTAAAGATGTACAGATTAAATGGATTGGCCATGGTACATTGCCTCCACAGCATTAATCTGTGCCTCTAAATCCAGTGACCTCCCTTAATTAGCTTTACAACGTGTCTTTCCCCTTTGCTGAGGAATCTCTCTGATGCTGTCTGAGTTGATTGTTATCGCTGAGGAATTTGTGCTTATTTACACTGCCTGCCTTGAGTTGGACTCATGAAAATGACTCACTAAATTGGTGCATCGCTGGAGATGAAACATGCACAAGCCATGGTACCCACTCTGCTCTGAATGCACCAAAAGTAGCTTAGCACAAATAAACACAGAAAGGGGCAGCATGGTGACACAGTAGTTAGCACTGCTGCCTTACAGTGCCAGGGATCTGGGTTCAGTTCTAGCCTTTGTCACTGCCTGCGTGGAGTTTGCACATTCTTCCCATGTCTGTGTGGGTTTCCTCTGGGTAATCTGGTTTCCTTCCACAATCTAAAGATGTGCAGGTTAGGTTGATTGGCCTTGATAAGTTGTCCCTTAGTGTCAGGGGATAAGCAGGGTAAATATGTGGGGTTAAGGGAGTAGGGCAAGGATGGGATTGCGGTCAGTGCAGACTCAATGGCCTCCTTCTGCACTGTAGAAATTCCATGAAACATAGTCACTTAATTTCCTCGAAAAAGCATTTCAGTAGATTTAACTTTATTGCAACTCTGTGAATGCATCTACTACATTGTATGCTTTACATGGATTTTACGAGTGCACCAAATGGCTACAGGCTATATCAATGGTATGCAAATAAAAATGGTATTCAAATAAAACTATTAGATGTTTAATGGCTGGGAGCATTGCATTTAAGTTGACATCAGATATGTCAATGGTTTTACTGGTGAAAATTACCTTTGCTGCTTATAACATGGTCAAAAATTTCAACAAATAACCATACTCCATCTTCTTAAATGAAGGAATCATTTTTTCATAAAATCCGTACAATGCAGAAGGAGGTCATTCGGCCCATTACATTATACCCGCACCAACTCTCCGACAGAGCATCTTACTCAGGCCCTATCTCCTTATCTCTCACATTTACCCAGCTAATTCCCTTAACTTATATATCACGGGACAGTAAAGGACAAGTTAACGTGGTCAATCCACCTAACGTACATATCTTTGAATTGTAGGAGGAAACCAGAGGAAAATCCAACCGAGTATTTCAACCACTCAAAAGGTCAGAGGTTTTAAAAGATGTGTTTTAAATTCCTCTTAAAACATCTGGCCTTTTGAGTGGTTGAAAACTCAGCTTTTAAAAATCAATGTGTAATTACATACTAAATAAATGTACAGTGGCTCCACCCAGAAAATGGTAACTTTTAACTTAAAATCATCTAACTGAGTTTTTTCAAAGCAACTTATTTCATGGGTGTGTCATGCAATTGGGCATATTCATTTCATCAGCAGCATCCACTGGCAAATAGTTAAATCAAGGAGAAGTTAAGTTCCAGAGAACTATCCATGAAAGCAAACAGTTACTACAAGTGCCTCTTCTCAGTGAGCCCTCGAGGAGGTGCACCAGGAGTGGAAAGAATCTGCATCACGTGTTGAGGAAGGTAGCAGAGAAATTACACTGCAATCTTAAAATAAAATCCAATGTGTATCAATGCAGGTAAACATCCAGCAAGCCTCAGGAACACATACCATAGTGATTGATGCTGTTTATTAGCCTCACTCCAACTTGGGCATGGTTATTTGTCATCAGAACCACATCAAATATTTCGTCACTGTCTGGATAAAGTTCACGTAGACGTAAATTAACAGCTTCCAGTGCCTGAAAGAAATCAATTCACTCTTTTACATACACAAGTAATGATCCAACCCTCAATTCATTGAAAGGTTCAAGATCTTCACAAAGACCCACAAACTAATCATAAACACTCTAGCTGCATTGTTGTGTCTCTGTTACTGCTAGCTTGTCAAGTGTCTTTTTACATTGATCCTTTAAAAATATCTATCCAATTCCTTTTAAATGATCTTCAAAGTAGAACGTACCAAGTGCATCCCAATAAAAGCAGAACATCGGTGGTGTTGGGGAGCGAAACAAGGAACATAAAATGATCACTATCATTAGAAAAAAATATAACATACCAACTAATGGCACTAAAGGTTGACACGTCCCTTGGACGTGATGACCAGCATCTTGGGGTTTTAAAGGGATATGGCTGCAGAGATAGTGGCTAAGTTGATTGCAATCTTTCAAAAAAAATCTAAGATTCTGGTGGAAAAGTAGCACCTCAATTTCACAAAGTGGGAAGACAAAAAACACGATGGTGGGGCCACATTGGATTTGGTACTGGGTAATGAACCAGGCCAAGTGTTAGATTTATTTGAGAGTGAGCACTTTGGAGATAGTGATCACAATTCAGTGTTTTTCATTATTGCAATGGAGAGGGAGAGGGCCAGGGCCATATGGCAGGGCAAGCTTTATAATTGGGGGAGGGGTAATAATGATGCAATTAGGCAAGAATTAGGGAGCATAAGATGGGAACAGATACAGTCAGGGAAAGGCACAAATGAAAAGTGGAGCTTGTTCAAGGAACAAATACTGCATGTCCTTGATAGGTATGTCCCTGTCAGGCAGGGAGGAAATAGCTGAGTGATGGAACCATGGTTCACAAAAGAAGTTAAATGTCTTGTAAAGAGAAAAAAGGAAGCGTATGTAAGGATGAGAAAACAGGGTTCAGTTGGGTTGCTTGAGGGTTACAAGATAGCAAGGAATTATCTAAAGAAAACAATTAGGAGAACTGAGGGAGAGGGCATAAGAAGTCCTTGGCAGGTCAGATCAAGAAAAATGCCAAGGCTTCTTATGTTTACGAGAGAAATAAAAGAATGACCAGGGCGAGGTTAGGGCTCATTAAAGATAGTAGTGGAAACGTGTGCATGGAGTCAAAAGAGATAGGAGAGATGATGAATGAATACTTTTCTTCAGTGTTCACCAAGGAAAGAGGCTTTGTTTTTAAGGATAAGAATATGATACCGACTCATAGGCTGGAGGAGGTAGATGTTCTGAGGGAAGATATATTAACAATTTTGAAAAACCTGAGGGTCAATACGTCCCCTGGGCCAGATGAGGTATATCCTAGGATTCTTTGGAAGGCAAGGGAGGAGATTGCAGAGCATTTGGTTTTGATCTTTGGGCCCTCGCTGTCCATAGAGTGAGTGCCAGAGGACTGGAGAATGGCAAATGTTGTTCCTCTGTTCAAAAAAGGAAATAGGAATGACTCTGGTAATAATAGGTCAATCAGTCTTACTTCGTGGTTGGTAAGTTAATGGAAAAGATCCTGAGGGATAGGATTTATGACCATTTGGAAAGATGCAATTTATTCAGGATATCAACACAAATTCGTGAAGGGTAAGTCTTGCCTCACAAATTTGATTGAATTCTTTGAGGAGATAACTAAGTATGTAGACGAAGGTAGAGCAGTAGATATCACATATATGGATTTTAGTAAGGCGTTTGATAAGGTTTCCCATGGTAGGCTCATGAAGGTGGTAAGGAGGTGTGGGATAGAGGAAAATTTGGCCGATTGGATAAGTGATTGGCTATCTCAGAATAACAGTAAGAAATCTTACAACACCAGGTTAAAGTCCAACAAGTTTATTTGATAGTAAACCCACAAGCTTTCAGAGTTTGCCCCTTCTTCAGGTGACTCATTTGATGAAGTTCAATGCCAGCATCTCCACATCATATCTGATAGAAGACAGAGAGTAGTGGTGGATGGAAAATGTTCAGACCTGGAGACTGGTTACCAGCAGTCTATCACAGGGATCGGTGCTGGGTCCTCTACTATTTGTGATTTTTATCAATGACATGGAGGAAAGGGCTGAAGGGTGAGTCAGTAAATTTGCTGATGACACCAAGATTGATGATGTAGTGGATGGGGTGGAGGGCTCTTGAAGGCTGCAAAGAGACATTGATAGGATACAGAACAGGGCCGAAAAGTAGCAGCTGGAGTTTAAACCTAAGTGCAAGATGATTCATTTTGGTAGGACAAATTTGAATGCGGATTACAGGGTCAACGGCAGGGTTCTGAGAAATGTGAAGGAACAGAGAGATCTTGGAGTTCATATCCACAGATCTCTGAAGGTTGCCACTTAAACAGATAGTCGTGAAGAAGGCCTATAGTGTGTTAGCGTTAATTAACAGGGGGTTAGATTTTAAGAGCTGTGGGGTTATGCCGTAACTGTACAGGACCTTGGTGAGACCACATTTTGAATAGTGTGTGTAGTTCTGGTCACCTCACTACAAGTTGGATGTGGAAGCATTAGAGAGAGTGCAGAAGAGATTTACTAGGATGCTGCCTGGTTTGGAGGGTAGGTCTTATGAGGGAAGGTTGAGGAAGCTGTGGCTTTTTTCTTTACAGCAAAGGAGGATGAGAGGTGACTTAATAGAGGTTTATAAGATGATGAGGAGGATAAATAGAATGGACATTCATAGACTATTTCCTCGGGTGGATGTAGCTGTTACTAGGAGACATAACTATAAGGGTCTTGGTGGGAGATTTGGAAGGAATGTCTGAGGTAGATTCTTTATTCAGAGTGTGGTTGGGATGTGGAATGCACTGCCTGCTGTAATAGCAGAGTCAGGCACTTTAGGAACTTCAAACAGTTATTGGATAGCCATATGGAGCACACAACAATGACAGGGAATGGGATAGCTTGATCTTGGTTTCGGACAAAGCTCGGCACAGAGGGCCGAAGGGCCTGCACTGTTCTACATTCTATGAAACCACAAGCCAGTTAGACTAATATTTGTCACTAGAATAATGCTGAAATCCATTATTAAGAAAGTTGCAGAACATTTTTACAAAAATGATAAAGTTAACTTTAAAGTTAAGTTAAAATGATAAACTTTAAGCAGAAAAGTTAACACAGTTTCAATAAAAAGGACATTGGGTTTGACAAATTAAAGATATAAAGAGATTGACATAAAGAACAAAACAGCACGGGAAACAGGCCCTTCGGCCCAACGAGCCCGCGCCGCCACCTCAATGTTCCCACTTCTACCTGTGATCCCTGTCTATGTCCATAGATCTATGGATTGAAACCAAATTTGAGACAATCTAAGGAGAATTTGTTCTGCCAATGAGCCTAAGAGCACATCTTTGGGACGTGGGAGGAAACCGGAGCACCCGGAGAAAACCCATGCAAACACGGGGAGAATGCGCAAACTCCCACAGACACAGGCCCAAATCCATGTATCTGCACAGCACAGCGATAGTCACTGAGCTGTCGTGTTGCCCATCAAACGGTCCAGGTCAAGCGTACACTAACGACGTGAAGCACTAGGATACTCTCGAAAAATCCAAGAGCAGCCCTCTCACGACCCATCGCATGTACGCCCCTTGTTAGACAACAAGGTGGACCAAAGCACCTGTAGGATAAAAACAAGTACATCAATATCATCATCTATTTACACACTTCCCAGGGACTCCCAAGGCTCATGATCCCTATTTTAAATCAGTTTTCTATACCCCTCCATTCCCATTCTGTTCATGTGCCCATCTAAGTATTTCTTAAATAACTCCAGAGTACCTGCCTCCACCACTTTACTTGGCAGCGCATTCCATACCCCGACCACCCTCTGTGTGAAAAAACTCCCTCTAGCATCCAAATTATACCTTCCCCCCTCACCCTAAGCCCGTGACCTCTCGTGCTATTAGAGTCCATCCTAGGAAAAAGCTTAACCCTGTTTACTTTATCCATACCCCTCATAATCTTGTACGCCCCTATTAGATCTCCTCTAAGTTTACATCTTTCTAAGGAAAAAAGCCCCAATTTGCCTAACCTCTCCTCGTAACTCAGACCTTCCATACCAGGCAGCATCCTGGTAAACCTCCTCTGCACTCTCTCCAGAGTCTCCACATTCTTCTGGTTGTAAGGCGACCAGAACTGGACGCAGTATTCCAAATGAGGTCTAACCAACATTTTAACAACTGCAACATTAAAGGCCAGCTCTTGTACTCTATACTCCTTTCTATAAAGGCTAGCATACCATATGCTTTCTTCACAACCTTCTTCACCTGCTCTGCCACCTTCAGAGACTTGTGCACCTGCATCCCCATACTCTTAATAGGTCTACCCTTTATCATATACCTCCCTTCTACACTCTTTCTCTGGAAATGCATCACCTCACATTTATCAGGATTGAATTCCATCTGCCATCTGTCTGCCCAAGGTACCAGCCTATCTATGTCCTGCTGGATTGCCTGACAATGCTCCTCACTATCCGCAAGTCCAGCCATCTTTGTATCATCTGCAAACTTGCTGATCACTCCCCTTACTCCCTCTTCCAAGTCATTTACGTATATTACAAATAGAAGAGGTCCCAGTACCGAGCCCTGCGGCACACCACTAGTGACCGACCTCCAGCTAGATTTATTAGAGTTCCTTGAGGACATAACTAGCAGGCTGGATAAAGAGGAACCAGCAGTGTATTTGGATTTCCAAAGATATTCAATTACATGCCACGTAAATGGTTACCACACAAAGTAAGAGCTTGTGCTGTGAAGGATAATATACCAACATGCATAAAGAGATGGCAACCTAACAAGAAAGAGCAAGTCAAGAAAGAGTTATTAACTAACGTACTAGTGGACGCTAGAGAGATCAGGACTGGAGCCTCAACTATTATATTTACATATATATATATGGCTTGGATGAAAGGACCAAGTGCAATGCAGCCAAATTTACTCTTAGTAAAGAAAAGATAGATATGAAAGAAAGTTGTAAGGAGGACAAAAAATAATCTGCAAAGGAACGCTAGGTTACGTGGGTGGACAAAGTAAAAGCAGCTGGGCTATAATGTGGGAAAATGAGAGGTTAACTACATTGAAGAGAAGAGAGAAGCAAAATATGTAATTATTTAAATGCAGTGAAATGACAACGTTGCCACGCAGAGAGATCTGGGTGTTGTTGCACAGTAAACACAAAACGTTAGCATATGGGTACAACAAATAATTAGGAAGGCAAATTGAACATGAGCATTAAATGCTAAAGAGATGAGAATATAACAAGAGGAAAGTCTTGCAACAATGCTGCAGGTATTGATGAGACTCACGTACATTACTGTGTCCACTTTTGATCTCTTTATTTAAAGGATGGATACACTGACCCTTTCTGCAAATGTCCATATGTTGTAAAATAGATAGGTGGCACAGTGGTTAGCAGTACTGCCTCACAGCGCCAGCGTTAAATTCCAGCCTTGAGTGACTGTGTGGAGTTTGCATGTTCTCCTTGTGTCCGTATGAGTTTCCTCCTGTGCTCTGGTTGCCTCCCACAATCCAAAGATGTGCAGGTTAGGTGGATTGGCCATGCTAAATTGCCCTTAATGTCCCAAGATGTGTTGGTTGGGGGTATTAGTGGGGTAAATACATGGAGTTGAGGGAATAGGATGAAAGGTGGGCCTGGTTGGGATGCTGTGTCACAGAGTCAGTGTGGACTCAATGGGTCGAATGACCTCCTTTATGTACTGTGGGGATTCTATGAAGAAATGTACAGAATGAAATTTTCATAATTTTCTAGGATTAGATTTTAAAATATATTTTTGATTTGAAATTTTGGGAGAATTCCAGCATGTGGACAGACACGCACATAATCTACACTCTTTTTACTTTTTGGTTGAATTCTATAAAAAGATTTGAATGTTTAAAATGAACACATTTTTTCCACAGGTTACCCACAGAGTTGGCCTAATTATTTTTCCAAACCGTTCCGAGCGTCTCACATACCTAACAGGAACTCACAAAATCTCTGTGGTTTTATGATAGATGCTGGCATGGTTTGACGCTACTGAAGCAGGGCTTTCAGCACGGTCTGTGATTCACACCATTGCCCTTTGCCACATCTGAAGGCCCAGCTAATTGAACCCATCCCACGCCCTTCGAGAGAACCATTGCAGGATTCGCCCACTCTGCCTTTGAGTCAAGCAGCTTGTGTAACATTCGCGGCTGGGGAAGTTAATGTATTGTATTGAAACACATCCGCATTGGCAATCGTACAACGAGGAACCTCCCTCTCAAAGAGGTACAGCGCAAAAGAAATATTACAATCATGCAAATAAAATGACAATGTGGGTTTATATCTGAATGAATGAATGGATGGATGGATGGATGGATGAAAGAGGGAAGAAGTCGTGGACGCTCAGAAATCTGCCTTACCTTCACTAAAGGGAAAGCTGGCCCCTGCTTCAGCGGTTCCTCTTCGTGTTCCTGTTGATATTTCACATAGCTTTCCACTCCGGCCGTCTCGTATATTTTCCTTTCCTCCACCATATTGAAGAGGCAGCGTGAAGACACGGCGATAGTGATGGCAAACTCAGACTTGGGCTGGCAAAGAATTAATAAATGCACCATTTAAATCAAGTCATTGATCTTCTGTTTTGATAAGAAGCTCTTTCATTCCAGCCTCCCTCTCCCTTCCCCTTGTACTCACAGTCCGTAGTTTCTTTGTGGAGCGTAGCTTTTCAAATTCTTTCTGTGCATCTTTCCAATCACCAAAGCCTTCTTCCCCTTTGCTTTCAGTCAGGGCGCCGGAAGCTTCCGCCTGCGTTTTGACTTTCTCTTCGCTCATAATTGAAATGAAAGCATTAAAAGCTAAAGCCCCCCCCCCCCTCCGTTAGCTGCTCAAAGGGAAGCTGCCGTTAACAGCAATGAGGAAGTGTCAAGCTTGTTGGTGGGCGTTCCTGCCCCCATGATTCTGTGTGTGTGTGAGAGAGGGGCTGGCTCCACAGCACTGACACTCAGTCTCAGGGAAGCTGTGCTCAGTAGCAGCTTCCCACAGGAAGGCGGGGAATCCAAGTGTATATGGGGAAAGGTTTTCAGATTCTCTGTAGTGTTACGTTTACCAGACTACCCTACAATGAATTGGGTCCATCTCAAATGCTGGTGGACAATAGGGCAGTGAGCTCCACTGCTACCCTAGCCATTTGTTTTGCATCTCAGCAAAGGACACCATGAAGCATCATTCATGTGTGATCCTGTGCTAGATGGCAGATCTTCACAGTAGGAGCTATATAATCATCATTCATTTGCTCTGTGGTCAGAGGCTAATTTCCCTCACACTTTTACAAAAGCATTAGTTTTAAACGTATTAACTTCTCCAACTAACTTCTCCAATGGATTCAATTCTATCCACTGGACAATTCAAATCATCCATGGTACTCAGCTGGAGATGTTTTACATCAATCCCTTTTATTTGATTTGATTTATTATTGTCACATGTATTAGTGTACAGTGAAAAGTATTGTTTCTTGTACGCCACACAGACAAAGCATACCATTTGTAGAGAAAGAAATGAGACAGTGCAGAATGTAGTGTTACAGTCACAGCTAGGATGTAGAGAAAGATCAACTTAATGCAAGGTAAGTCCATTCAAAAGCCTGATGACAGCAGCAGGGAGGAAGCAGTTGTTGAGTCAGTTGGTACATGACCTCGGACTTTTGTATCATTTTTCCATTGGAAGAATGTGGAAGAGAGGATGTCTGGGGTCCATAGTGTCTCTGATTATGCTAGCTGCTTTTCTGAGGTAGTGGGAGTGTAGATAGTAGATAGTTGATAGTGATGGTAGGCTGGTTTGCATGATGGGCTTTGTTCATGATCCTTTATAATTTATTGCGCTCCTAGGCTGAGCAGGGGCTATACAACCAGAAAAAATGCTTTCTATGGTGCATCTGTAAAAGTTGGTAAGAGTTGTAGTGGACATGCCAAATTTCCTTAGTCTCCTGAGAAAGACTTTTTAAAAGGCGTTTTAAAAGCATTAGCATGGAGAGATCAGGACAGGTTGTTGGTGATCTGGACACCTAAAGACTTGAAGCCCTCAACCATTTCTGCTTCATCTCCATTGATGTAGACAGGGGCATATCCTCATTTGTTTTGTTGACATTGAGGAAGAGATTATTGTCATTGTACTAATTCACCAGATTCTCTATCTGTTTCCTAAACTCCATTTCATCATTGTTTGAGATCTGACCCACTACGGTGGTGTTATCAGCAAACTTAAAAATAGAGTTGGAGGGGAATGTGACCACACAGTCATAGGTATATAAGAGGTATAGTAAGGGACAGAGGACACAGCTTTGTGGGAAAGGTGTTGTGGATGATCATGGAGGGAGATGTTGTTGCCTGCCCTTATTGAATATGTTCTGTGGATTAGGACATCTAAGATCCAGTTGCAGAGGGAGGAGTTGTGCCCCAGGCTACAGAATTTGGAGATGGATTTCATAGGAATAGTGGTATTGAAGGCTGATCTGTAGTCAATAAATAGGAGTCTGATACAGGAGTGTTTGTAGTCTAGGTGTTCCAGGGTTGAGTGTAGGGCTATGGAGATGGCATTTATTGTGGATCTGTTGTGGCAACAAGCAAACTCTAAAAGATCCAGACAATCTGGGAGGCTGGAATTGATTCGTGCCATGACTAACCTTTCAAAGCACCTTATAATGATGGATGCCTCTTCCACCAGACAATAGTCATTAAGGCACATTGCCAGGTTTCTCTTTGGCACCGTGATGATGGTTGCCTTCTTGAGGCAGATAGGAACCTTAGATTGCTATAAGAACAGGTTAAAGATGTCTGCGAATACCCTCACCAGCTGATCTGTGCAGGATCTGAGTGCTCATCTGGATATCCCATCCACTCCATTCACTTTCCATGGATTGACTTTCGAAAGGGCTGCTCTGACATCTGTGATGGTGACCTTGAATACAAGTTCATCTAAGACTTCCAGGGTGGAGCACATGCTCTCACTGACCTCTTGCTCAAAAAGGACATAAAATGCATTGAGGAATTGGGGAAAGGTGCATTGATGCCAACGATTATAGATGCCTTTAATCTGCTTATCTAATTGATGGAAGCATTACCTGCAGAAAACTAGCTGAGTCCTTTTGTAAAGATGCATATCAGTCTCTGATTATATTATCATGGGCCTGATTACTGTTTTAATCATGGTTTTGCCAGAGGAAGCCTATTTAACTTTCCTGCTGGGCCAACCAAGTGGGAAAGGAAACCATGGCCAGAAAAGGGGACACTTACATGGGAAGTTTAGTCTTCTCCTGCCCTGGGCATCTGCCCAGATTGCAAGGCCCTTCTGAACCCACTCCTGATAATCTCCAAGTGCCTGGTTCATTCCTTCTGCTGTCCTCCCATCTATGCTTCACCTTTGACTGGAGAGTGGTGCTAACTAAGCTGGCCTTACAGGCAGTGAGCCAGTGAGGATAGAGTGTGCCAATCAGTCTGCTAATGTTTGGCAACAAATCAGGATGTGAAACCTCGGGAGTTTCTCATTTCCGAGATTCAGACAGTTTGCCTCTACCTGGTTAACTGCCACCCACATATCTTTCATTATTCATTCTTTCAAAATCTGTCCTCATTTTAAAACATCTATTAAATTCCCTATTGTCCTCCATGAGAAATAATCCAAATATATCAAATTTCTCCCTACAACTAGATCTTCTGTACATCTTAATGAGTGGGCAGCATGGTGGTATAGCACTGCTGCCTCACAGCGCCAGGGACCAGGTTCAATTCCAGCCTCAGGTCACTGTCTGTGTGGAGTTTGTATGTTCTCCCTGTGTCTCCATGTGTTTCCTCCGTGTGCTCCGGTTTCCTCCCAGTCCAAAAATGTGTAGGTTAGGTTGATTGGCCATGCTAAATTGACCCTAGTATCAGGGGGATTAGCAGGGTAAATATGTGGGATGTGGGAGTAGGGCCTAGGTGGGATTGTGGTTGGTGCAAACTCAATGGGACAAATGGCCTTCTTCTACACTGTAGGGATCCTATGAATCATCCTGTATGTTCTATGGCCCTTCAACAATGGGACATCTGGAACTGCATTTTGTAATCTGACATGCTATTGCTGGTACGGTTATTTTTTGTAAATAAAAGTAAGTCAACTGAATTGATTCTGCATCATTTCAAAGCAATGTAGTCAAACCTCCTTGTTACAATGAAGCATTAAATTCAAAGGGGTCACACACCTTTTTTATGGGTATTGCATGAACACACTCATCTCCAATTGAATCTCTTCACCTATGCACCTAAAATTTCATCCAGTTTCACATCAAATTGCTCTTTACAAGACAAATTTTCAGTCACAGCACGAAGGTAGCTGAACTTTGAAATAATAAGTGCAATGATTGTGGAAATTATGCTGAACCAATATCATGGGTTTTCTCAAGTTCGCTTGTAGGCCAGATTGGATTTAACTATGGAATTTGTCATCTGCAGGGACAGGAAATATGGGCTGATTGTCACCCCTCACTAGCATCAATCATTTTTGATTTCATCCTCAGAGAGTTTGTGGTGATTCACTTAAAAATTGACTACACAAATAAAAGGTCTCTGGAGTAAGTCAAAAGCCTATTTTTAAAGCAAAAAAAAATCTCTGCTTATGGACAGATGATGAAGGAATAAAGGAGTTCAATTTTGGCTCTCTCTTCTGTCTGTAACATAAGGTACACCCTAACAGCAGAATCATAGCTAACATAGGCACAAATGAAACTGCTACTTCTCAGGGCAACACAATCTGATTCATCCAATCACCTGACTAAAATAACAGTAGACATATTGGATACTGAAAAAGACCAGCCAACCATTACAGCAACATATATGGATTGAAATAAGGCCATTTCATTTCACTACATGGAGGAAGAAAGCTTCCTGAATCCTAAGATGTACCTCCTGCTGTTATCTATTGGCCAGCTTCATTTGAAGAACATATACAAGTCGTACCAAATCAGGTTCTACAGCTGTGAGGCAGAAGGACGGAGGTAAAAAAAAATTGCCTGCTACATAAATAACTTATATTAAATTTGATTTCAACTGTATGGTTTATTCATAATAGTGTTTAAAAATAATAATAAATGAAAAGAATGGAATTCACCGTGGTTGAGTTCTTGAAAAGGTTAATGTTGACAGAAGTGCCTGCACCAAAGTGTTGTGCATACACAACAATGGGGTAGCAAGGTGGCACAGTGGCTAGCACTGCTGCTTCACAGTGTCAGAGATCCAGGTTCAATTAGAACCTTGGGTGTCCGTCTTTGTAAAGTCTGCATGTTCTCTTCATATCTCTGTGAATTTCCACCTGGTGCTCCGGGTTTCCTCCCACAGTCCAGTGACGTGTGGGTTAGCTGGATTGGCCATGCTAAACTGCTCCTTAGTGCCCCAAGATGTGTAGGTTAGGGGGATTAGTGCAGTAAATATGTGGGTAGTGAGGAAGGATCTGGGTGGGATCCTTTGTTGGAGTGCTGGTACAGACTTGACGGGCTGAATGGCCTCCTTCCGCACTGTAGGGATCATATGACTGTGCATTAGGTTTTAGTTTAAACATTCAACCTACCATATAAACTTAATGCAAAAATTGTTCAGCATCATATTCTGGCTCAGCATTTTAACATTATCTGCAGTAAATTGAAGTGAATATGTTTTTCTTTCACCAGTTCTGTGGTTATATGTTGTATGGATGAAAAAGTATCTGAATACTCAAGGTCTAAATATCTTTGGCCCAGAAATTAGTTTCTATCCTACTCGCTTGTGTCCAAAACAAGAGGCCTAAAAGCCAATGAAAATTAATTCTCAGGCCTCATCAGCATAAATAGTACACAGTACTTGGAACTGGTCACACCTCAGCAAGACACTGGCCCACTGACTGCAGACCTCAAGTAAGTCCTGACTTTTTTTCTCTCCTGCTAATCAGCACATGAGTCAGCCATGCTTTGATTTACCTCTAAACCTGAGTGAATCTTTAAGAACTAGTGCTAATCCTTCTTTAGTGGTAATGTCTCAATACCTCTCCTCAGTCAACATAATTGCTTCATTACTCACAGATACAGATAAAAAAGTGAACAGATATAAGAAACGTGTTAATAGCAAAACACTGTATGTATTAAAAGACAGGTGTTGCACAAGGGGAAGATATTTTTGAAAGCAATTGGAAATGCTCAAAATGTATCTCAATTCATTAGCATTTTGATCTTCTCCAGCATCACTGGAGAAAGGCTCGAAAATTGGAAGTGATGCTGAATATGCAACATACCCTTCCTTATTTGAACAGACACATCAAAGTTAATAGCAGGAATGTGGGAAGTAATTTGTGTCCAATCATTCACGTTGTCACATTCCTATGCTCCAACATTATGAAGATGAAAAAGGGGCTGAAAACGTTAAAAGACTGTTACAGCACAGATTGTTCAGTTGCACTATGCAAATTGTACTTACATGTATATTAATTTACAGTTTTTGACGCAGCTAAGAGTCAAGCCTACACTATGTTACACATAAATACACCACCAAGCCCTTCAAGCTGTCAGTTGCAAAAGAACTATCAAATAATCATAAAAAATTAAACCAAAGTAATTGGGGAGATGGCCAACTGTAGCATTGGTCCAATGTAATCTCACTGCAGAACAATGAATGTAGCTGCCGTTTTATAGTGTTTAATTTTGGAAAGTACAATATTTTTATTTTGTTCACTTTAAGTTACTGTTCAAATTGTATCAGTAGTGGGAGTCTGCAATCAGAAATAGAGCCTGGAAGAGTTATTTTAACAAAGGAGCCAGGTTGCTCATACAATTTTAATTCTGTGCTAACTCTGGCTGTTTCTAATATCTCATATGGAAAACGAAAGTAATGCAAAATAAGGAGGTAGGAATCTGTACAGAGAAGTTCTCTGACTTTCTGCTGAGCAACCAACATTTTACATTGCACACAATATTTTATACTGCAGACTTTCAGAAACAGTCAAGCTGTTTCAAAGGCTCAACAAATCAGATGAAAGAAGGAGGAAATCTTTTACTCACGATAGTTTAATCACTATTGCTGATAAAAAATGGCAGTGTCTATGGCCAGCCTACGACTTTTGAAGTACATTTAGAGCCATTGTCTGTCTTCTCATGTTGGCAAAAGTGGTTGTGACATTTTGAAGGGGTGATGGCAGATTTGGCCATCACAGAGAACAGTAAAATAAAGGGGTTACTCTTCCACTACAACTGTGAAGAATTAGAATTTTGAAAGACTTAACATTGAGCAAAATGACTGTGACTCAGTTACAAAGACACCAGTATCCTATGTCACAACGTAGAAAAATATAAGTGGTAGAATCTCCCATCCCACTGCACTGATTTTTTTAGCGCAGCGGGCCGGGAGATTGAAGCAGCACTCAATTGGTGTGACTGGCACTGGGTATCCAGTCCTGGATTTCCAGACCCGTCAGTTCCCTGCCAATTTCTGCATAAGTTATGGAGAATACAATTTAAATATAATTTAAATGGCATAGTGTGCCCAGAAATGGAATCTCCAGGTTCACTAGCCTCTCCATTGCACCTCCCCCACTCCCCACCAGGAGTATTTCACTCCAGAGGGGTTTACAGTAACTCCCTACTAATGGGGAGCTGGTAACCTGACCTTGCAGAAATGAAGGAGAGCAATTGAGGCCCCCCAGAGGGTCAGCGGTGGGGGTGGGGGGTTGCCACACTTTGGCAGTGCTGGCCTGGGCTTCCTGGCACTGTCCAAGGAACAAAGTGCCAATGCCCACGCATCACCTTGGCACTGCTCAGCATGCATGGGATAGTGCCAAGAAGGTGGGGCTCATTGAGGGCCAAGGCTTGATGTTGGGGCGGGGCCCGAGAGACGCAATCAATGGGGGTGGGGAAGATCACTGTGCTGTCAGGATCAGAGAGGTGGGAGTGAAGCTAGCAATTGGGGCTGCTTGTCAGGGTGGGGGACGGTCTGCTGGGAAAGGAGTCAGGATGAGGGGGTGGTTGGCATAGTCGGATTGTGGGAGGTGGTCAACACTACAGGGAAGAGTAGTGGGATATCTGGGACTGCCATTGGGAGGTGGGGACAGGAGATCATGGCAGGCTGTGGAGGCTGGGGGATGTGGTGATGGGTGGAGGGGAGGAGTGTGGTGGGTTGGGGCTGGGCCCGTGCATGTTTGGGGGACAAAGATTGGGCCATGGAGGGGAGTATTTGGAATGCCAGCTATATGGAGGTCAGAGGGCTGGCCAGCAATTGGGAGGCAAGCAGATAGGTGCTACTGCTCATTCACAAATCTCAGCGCTGACAGATCAGCGTATGCGCAGTGTCCCCCTCAGCACTATGCCACCAGCCTCTCCAGAGAGGATAGGTCCGCCCCCTCATTTTTAACATGATTCACACTGGTGCACTCTGCAGTGCGCGGAGTGTGGGAGACTCATTTTTAAACTCCTGCTGAAAATAAAACGTGATTTACTTCAGTTTTCACATGAATTGAACGCTTAGAACTTTTTTGGGAGAATCGTCGCCACAATAAATGCAACAGTCATTTTCAGCTGCATGAAGCAAGAAGCCAATGGGATGATCAGTCTTGTACAGGCTTGTAGCAGCCAAATGTAGCTTAACTAACTATGGACAGATCAAAAGGGAAATGAAAATACAAATCATCAAAACTTGTCTCTCTACAGGTAACTACGCAGAAAAGAACTTAAAAAAAGACAGAAAGCTATCAGAGCTGTAGGATCACGATAGCTTTCCAAGTCCAGAGCTATGGAAATTGAAGCTGCCAAAATCCACACTCCAAGTTCAACTCCTGTAAATACTCCTCACCACTCATGCCAGGAAATCACTTTGAAAGTAACAGCGGCAGTCTCACAAACAGAATTGCGATGTGTCCAGACGATACGTCCACTGTGGCAGTGCCTACCCGCACCAGATATGTACTGTCACCAGCAAACAGTGCAAAGCTTGTGGAAAATCCAACCACTTTGCTTATGTTCATCACTCATCATAACAATCAGCTGCCAAAACCAATAATTGTATCACGTAAATATACCACAGTGAAAGTGCAAGAGAATGCAACTAGTTTAAAGGCAAATGAGTCTGGGCATACTTTCAGGCATGGCAACCAATCATATGTGACAGGCACCACTGGCTGCTGAACAATAGATTTAATTTGATTTGATTTATTATTGTCACGTGTATTTGTATATAGTAAGAAGTATTGTTTCTTGCACGCTTTAAAGACAGAACATACATACATGAAGAAGGGAAGGAGGGATGCAGAATGTAATGTTATAGCCACAGCTGGGTGTAGAGAAAGATCAACTTAATATATGGTAGGTCCATTCAAAAGTCTGATGGCAGGGAAGAAGCTGTTCTTGAGCCAGTTGGTACGTGACGTCAGACTTTGTATCATTTTCCTGATGGAAGAATATTGTCATAGATACAGCAGCGTCTGTCAATGATATGGGAGACAAAACATTTGAGAAGTTTCAGAATTACCACATTTTCTGCAAACCAGGCAGTACAAAATATTTCCCTTACAACTATGGAAAATCATTGAAAATTTTCAGGTCTTTTGAAACAGTGGTCTCATTGAAAGACATCAGAATGAATGCTGTATTTTGTGTTAGATTGGGGGAATGTGACATGCTACCAGTTTTTACACAGTAACAGATATTGCTGTCACTTACACGATTTCTATGCATCACAACAAAATTCTCAAATTGTATGCTGACTGCTTCACTGGCATTGGCAAACTGAAAGATGTTATGTGCATGTTCCATGTGGATCTCAATGTGCCCCACTCATGCAAAAATGGCCATTGCCTGTCAGGGTGCAGACTGAGAAGGAACTTTAGTATTCACTTGACCTTGATATTATTGAGAAAGTTATAGATGAACCTAATGCTTGGATCTCACCTGTACAAGTCACCAGGGAACCCAAGGGTGAGAACCAGAATTGAATCTCAATTGAAATTCAGCCACCAAACCAAGCTGTGCAATGAGAAAGATATTGACACAGGCAATTTATGACATCACTGAGAAAGGAAATGGTGCTAAACATGTCACTAAAGTTGACCTCACTGTACTTCAAAGTACTTTAATGCATGATTTGGTCTGCATTTCAAAGACTTGAACATCAGTGATGACATTCTTAATCTATGGCAGCACTGAAATTGAACTGAAACCAGACCTGTATGCATCCATACAATGCCTTAGAGAATATAACCTCACCTTGATAAGATTAATCAAAGCAACATCAAATTCTTTGTTCATGCATTTGATAGCGAAGGAGTATCACCTGATCCATAGAAAGTTGAAGCTATAGCAAATGGGGGCAGCATGCTGATGCAGTAATTTGCACTGCTGCCTCATAGTGCTAGAGACCTGGTTTCGATTCCCAAATTGAGCACTGTCTGTGTGGAGTCTGCACATTTTGCCAGTGTCTGCATGGGTTTCCTTCATATGCTCCAGTTTCCTTCACAGTCTGAAAAGCGTGCAGGTTAGATGCATTGGCCATGCTAAATTCTCCCTCAGTGTACCCAAACAAGCGCTGCAGCATAGCGACTAGGGGATTTTCACTGTAACTTTACTGCAATTTTAATGTAAGCCTACTTGTGACACTAATAAATAATTTTAAACTTAAAAATGCCATAGTCCAAAAAATGTTTAAGAAGTCTGGAGTCTGCTTGGGTTCATCACATATTCTAGTCAATTCATTCTCAACCTCACTACAGTATCTCCCCTCCAATGCAATCTGACAAAAGAGACCACTGAGTAGATATGGAATATATCACAGAAACCAGCTGTACACCAGCCCAAACACAAATGCCTATTTTGACTCTGAGGAAACTGGCTGGCTTAGGTTTCATGCTCCAGTTTTTATACAGAAAGAAAAGGCAGGGAATCTATCAATTGTTGTGATGGCAAGCAGATGTATAACACCCATTGAGCAATATTATTCAGAAACTGATAAAAATGCTCTCAATCACATAGGGTATCTTAAACTTTCAGTTCTACTTGTTTGGAAGTGAAGTCAAAACAAATTATTGATCACTAATAAGTTGTTCAACAATCCAAGAAACAAACTACCTGCTCAAATAGAGCATTGGATACTCAAATTACAAGGATGTGCACAGGGTACAGGAGAGGGGAAATGAGGGAAGGAAGGTTACAAACAGTGCCAGGGGCACAGGATCATGGCTTGGGGTTGGGACTGGGGTGGGGGGAAAACCTATGTTTTAAACAGAGTTTCTCATTGACCACGCTGAGTGGCCAGAGCTATGGACTGGCTTCAAACATTTTAGAACTAATGAGTTTTGATCTTTTTAAAGCTGGTCTGTCAATGTCAATGCCAAATTTACTGAGCTGCTGTGCTGCTGCCTCTGACCTTCAGGCAGCTTTGTGGGTTCAATTTTGTTCTTGTAAAGCTCACCCCCCCCAAAAAAAAACAAAACTTCCTAAAGCAATGCATAAACTGTCAAGAGAATACTCTTGCTTAAAAATCATTTAGTGAAATCCCCACATTTTACAACCAGTTGAATCAGTTGAATGTTGTAACTGTATTTGTGTCAGGAAGGTGGGGGGGAGCGGGGTTGATGTGTACACCGAAGCAAGGATGGAGGGACATCGAGGGTAAGTTGGGGGGGGTTGTTGTGGGCCTTGGAGAGAGTTTGGAAGGTGTTTGAGCAGGTTGGAGGATGGAATGGGGATGGGAAATGTATTTGGGGAGAGTTTAGAGCAAAAGTTAGAGAAAAGATTGGGGGTTGGTTTGAGGGGAGTTTATAAATTAAGAGAAATGTTAGAGGGAGATTGGAGGGAGGTTGGAAAGTAATTGTGAGACAGGTTTGAGTTCTAGTTGAGGAGAGATTGGAGCAGGGCTTGGAAAGAGGTTAGGGGGGTTGGAAGGGATGTTGGAGAGTAGGTTGTATAAGGTTGGGGAATGAAGGTTAGTTATAGATTTGATTTGTTTGTAAATTTAATGACTTCTTGCCTTCATTTTCCTAACACCAGTTGATTGCTGTGATTATTTATCCTTAAAGAATGGGCATTGGGTCTCCAATTTCATCATTACTATAGTCACTCTGACCATCACAAGCAGGTGCAACAAAAGAAATACCTACAGCACCTTTTGTGATGTCCCAAATCACATTACAGCCTACTCAGTACTTTTAAATTATAATCACTGAAATAATGTAGGCAATGTTATCAAATTCTACAGCAGGCTCAAAGGGTCAAATTACCCACTCCTGGTCATAATATCTATGTTTGTATGTCATTCTAGTATGGATGAAATGAGCTAGACTACATTGCCTTTGTTATCTGGCAAATAGAGGGTGAAATCATGGCTGGAGTTCTGTTTATTTTGTTGCTAATGAAAGTTGACCGTGAGTGGAATTTTTGGGGTGAGATTGCTGGCACAAAAGTATGTAATGACTGCATGCTTTGCAAGAGTCTGTTCCATTACTTGAACCTTGTCTTTTTGTCTACTTATTCATCATCCTACTCCATCTTGGTGTCTTTTATGATTTTTTTTTGAGATATTGAAATCTTGTGCTAAATTTGTGTTGCAACTTTGCATAATAGATATTGAAAATACATTGTGGTGAAAAGCAGCAAACAACAGAGTCTTTGGACTTGCTATGGATACAATAGTGAAATAAGACTCTTTGTTCTCTGGCCTCTTAAAGGTTTTGTTCCATAGAGACACCTGAGGGCTCCAATGCTTGAACTATCTCCAGGAGCATGGATTAACAAAGAACAAAGAACAGTACTGCACGGAGAACAGACCCTTCAGCACCCCCCAAGCCTATGCCACTCAATGGTCCAACTAGACTATTCGTTTGTATCCCTCTATTCCCAGTCTGCTCAGGTAAGTCTTAAATGATGCCAGCATGTCTGCCTCCACCACCCTACTTGGCAGTGCATTTTAGGCTCCCACCACCCTCTGTGTAAAAAACGTCCCTCTGATATCTGAGTTATACCTCGCCCCTCTCATCTTGAGCCCGTGAACCCTCGTGATTGATTGAAGTTATTGATTTTACTTGCACACTGGTGAACACCTGCTTGTTGTCACTGAAGTCTACAGCAGATTCCAAGTTGTGGAAATTGTAACATCTACTTCAAAAAAAGCTGTCATACCAATGCTTGAGCAGATTTTTGCTTTATTTGAAATCTGTTGAATACTGAGAAATGACAATGGGCCTCTATAGATGGGAGTTTCCTCTCGAGGCTATGTATTTACTCAGACTTAAGCTATTTACAAAGACTCAAAATGCAGTGTACTGATGTTGGAGACATGACTTTATTTAACAAATGATCAAATGGAAGAATAATATGAGGAAGCCCTACACTCAAGGTAAAAAATGCAGGCAACCAGATATCATTCTGAAGAACAATGCCCTTGTGAAAACAATTATAGATTCCCAAATCATATTGCCTACCTTTCCAGTGGGCATTATTCAATCACCCAATAATCATCATGTTATTAACTCCAGCCAATAACAATGCCCACCCTGATCTTACGGGATTTCATTTGTTACTAAATTACGGATATTACCTCCCTTCTATTCCCCAGCGATGTGGGATGCTGGACAGTGAAATGAGAGAAAGATTTCCACTGAATTGAACCCATTTGACTCTTGTCTGGCCCTGAAAAATTCTTCATGTCTGCTCGCTATCTGCGTTATCTCTTGGAATTGTATGACCGTATTCATAAAGCTAGCATTGGGAGCCATTTTGTTCCCGACTACTGCTGATAGCATTACTGCTTTCAGAGGACGTACTGTTCCTTTCCTCTCTCTGTATTTTGTCACTAACTGAAATTTCACAAAATGTATCCAAAAATCTTGTAAATTCAAAGTACATGTTTTAAATGAGAAATATTTGTTAATGATACAGAGCTGTCTTCTATGGCAGTAGCCCTGGCTTATGTTCCCATCGTACAAGACCATTCATTCTAAAGTTAGTATTGTGTTAGTGTTCCTAAATCTATGATTATGTGTTTATTAGACTAATTAGCCCCCTAACATCAGCCTCCATTCAACAGCGATGGAGTTCAGTAGACTTTTGAATTATCTGGGCTTCACTCATCTGAAAATCAAACCCTGTTGACCAAGTGCTAATGGAGAAGTCAAGAGAATTCTGTGTACCTTGAAATACATGATACAGATAGTCATAGCTGAGAGCAAGTTGTGGAATCAAATGTTGGGGTCACATTTGATTATTGGAAAGTTTCTAGCTGCAATCAGCTTTGCAGATCCTTTGAGCTAATGATCAACACGTCTGTGAATGGGGTGTAGAACAGAAGAATTGAATGAGAATAAATGCGAAGCGAAACATAAAATTTAAAGTTGCACCACTAAAGTGATTGTCAAATATGATGGTCATACTGAAAAGCAAACACCCTCCCCCACAACATCCAGCCATTTGTTACGGCCAACACAATGCTTTTCATTTCACTGTATCACTGATCATGTTGTTAACACAAAAGATAGAATATGCAAAAAATTGGAAATTTGAGTTATGCCTAGGTTTATTGTTTAGACATCACTGAAACATGCTATGGCAGGAATTTTACTGGCATGCCAGCCCCTGGATTGGGGTGGGTGAGACTTACAGAACAATTCTCCATTGGCGTCAGATAGGATTTTAGGAGACTCATTGAACAAGGTTTTAAGATCCGACTCTCTGTCTCTCATTTATGGAGAAGGGGAGAAATGTAGGGCAGGATTTTCCAGTTGTGTTTGACCCGAATCTGGAAAATCTCTCCTGAGGTCAGCAGACCTTTCCATGGTTCATGCCTTGCCCGATACAGTGTCTTTGGCGGACAGAACAGGAAAATTCACCCCATAATGTGTAGTTTTAAAAGGTGCAATATATATGTTTTGTTCACTTGAAGTTACCGTACAGAATTGTATTAGCAGAGGGAGCCAAGCAAGGTCAGAATATGGAGGACTTATTGTAATAAAGGAGCCATGTTATTATGTATTATTAATTCACGGCTGTTTCTGGATATTTCTAGATGTAAGAACCTCATACATTTCACTGTTGAAAAAGGACAGAGAAGACTTTTATTTTGTTTTGTGTTGCTTGCTGTCTCACATGATGGGGCAAATTTTCTCATTCTGCCTGCTATGGGAATCAGAGTGGGTGATAGCAGACCATGAAAAGATCCCCGACATTGGGCAGGATTTCCCAGTTTTGGAACGAGCTTGGTTGGAAAAACCTGCGCGATGTCTCAACAGAGCCAGAGACCAGCAACGGAGGGGCAGGGACACGCCTTGTTTCTCAGGCAATGTCCTGGAGCTCATGCTGGAGGCTGTGAGGGACAGGAGGGTGACCCTCTTTTCGGAGGGTGACAGATGAAGGTCATTTACATGAACTAAACAGGTCTGGAAAGAACTCAGCCACTGTTAGTACTTAATAAGGTGAACCCAGATCCATTGTGGAAAAAGGTTCATAATCTCATGTGTTCTGACAAAATCAGACTCCTTCACACCCCTCAGGATGGGTCTCTGGCTATTCATCCTCTAGAAGACCGTCAGAGTTCATGCTGCTTCTGAACATGGGAAGGGTGTGTGCCCAGGACATCTGCTGACACGCAGAATTATTCAGAGCCAGAGTGTTGTTGAGAACTTGCCACACTGATACATGCACCTTCTAAGGAATAGGGGAAGATACCAATGGCCACATGGAATGGCATTGCCTTCTCCATTATCCTTTGTCATTGCAGGTGAAACATGTATTTAGTAGATGCGCCAAGTTTCATGGTGTTTAAGAGGTTAGTAGATAAGTTTATGGACAAAAAGGGAATGGTTTAGGTTAGAGGGTCATTGCTTTTTCCTAATTGGTCGGCGCAACATCGAGGGCCGAAGGGCCTGTTCTGCGCTGTAATATTCTATGTTCTATGTTAATGCCAGGCACAAGAACAGAAAATGCTGGGAAATCTTGGTAGGTCTGACAGCATCTGTGGAGAGAGAATACAGCCAATCTTTTGAGTCTGGGTGACCTATCATCAGAGCTGTTTCAGATTCAGATTCCAGCATTTGCAGTGTTTTATTTTTATATGATGCCCTGGACTGATCCAGCATGTTGAAGGGGTATCATACTTTTAAATTATAGCAGCAATAGAAGATATAGTGATGAAGATAATCAGAATCACAGATCAGGAGAAAGTCAGCCATGGCAAAAGAGACACCATATAGTGGAAATGGTAATTACAGAAGATAATACACTTATTAAAGGAAAGCGTTGCATTCCACCCCATCCAAAAGGAAGCTGAACATTGAGTTGCATTGGGAAGCTTCACCAATTCAGAGGCTTCTGCTCTCCAGGGTGAGCTCTCATGATCTCTTTGTGTGCCTAACAAGTTCCCTTACAAGATCTTTTTTCTCTACTTCCATGGTCCCTGATGACGGACAAAGATCAAAGGAAGCCTACTATGCTTAATGCACTGTCCACCAGTTCAGATACTCTCACCTTGGGCCCTTGCACAAGTTTACATTGAATGGCACTGGATGATGAACAAATCACTTGTGCGCAGGAGGAGCTGTCAGAGGCAGAGGCAAATGTGGCCATTTTCTCTTGGAGAAGGGAAGATAGGCTCAATTATGCCCAGCTGGGCACAGATTCAGCAACTCTCAAGTTGAAGGTAAGGAGACTTTACCTAGACTCGCAGCAGAAGATCTGCTCCCACATAACAGTGATCCCTGAGGTAGTGAAGGCCTTGGCAGAGAGTGGAGGGGTTCATCCAACTCATATGCATCACAATTGATTCCAGCCTAGGAGTTCTTGGATTCTTCTATTGAGAAAGTGATCAACCTTGCAGACAGCCAATTAGCTATCACTCAGAGTTCATGCCAGGCTGAACATTTTAGTGCAAAGAATCCTTGGGAAAGACATGAAGCAAGATGCCCTGTTTAAGATGTGTTGATAAGGGATGCCTTAATGGCTCAGTGGTGCTGAAATAGCAGAGATGTCTGTTGTGTTGCAGTTGGTGACTCTCTTTCGGCATCCAGTGAACTGGACAAGGGCTGAGGATGACACCAAAAAAGAGTGAGGGTGCCATCCTTCACTGGGTGCCCTCATCATCCTCAGCCTTCTTGACACTGAGTGTGGAGATTATCTGTACATTGGGGCTAAGCGATGGAAGTTGTCCTACAATATTGCAAGTGCAGCAGCCTCTGGAGTTGTCTCCACAGGGATCTGCATGATAAGGATGACTACAACATGCGTCTCAGCTGTGAATCAAAGCAAGTGAAGAGGCTTCTCCCAAATCCTCCAGGGTCACAAGGAAAGAAACAAATGAGTGGCTGAGTGCAGAGGCCACCTGGTCGATCTAAGCGTTGTGAGATACTGAGGTAACCTTTTGCTATAATTGTGCACTATTTTCCTTTCTGATCACAATGTAAAGATGACCACTTGAAGATGCATGTTTGACACCTGTTTACTGATGGTGAGACCAAAAGGGGCATGAGGTGATGAGGGAGATTGAAAGTTAAGGGGGTAAACTGGAGGAATGATTACCATAGTCCCCTTATATTCTGTCTGTTCCCTGTACTACTTAAATGAGTTTCCACTAATTCTCTTAGTCCCTTTAATTAGTGATTTTTAAATTATTGTTCTACTGCCTAGTTTTAGAACACTGCATTTGCCTGACAAAGACAGAGTGTTGAAAGCTCGCAAATTTACTATCAAATAAATCGGTTGGATTTAAAATTGGTGTTGCTAAATTCTTACTGAGTTCTTACTACCCCAGTCCAACGCCGGCATCTCTACACCATAGTTTTAGAAATCCAGCCTCCGTTATTTAAGACAATTTGTGAAGTTGAGCTTGTAAAATTTGACATTAGAAGACCACAAGACTTGGGAAAAAGAAGAAGCAGAAAGACCTGGAGTTGAATATTGCCATGATGTAGAGATGCCAACGTTGGACTGGGGTAAACACAGTAAGAAGTCTGACAACACCAGGTTTAAGTCCAACCAATTTATTTGATAGTAAAATCACAAGCTTTCAAGGCTGTGCTCTTGTCAGGTGAGTGAGGTGTTCTGGTCTCAAACAGCATATATAACAGCACAGATTACTGATTAGAGCACAAATCTTTACTCCTAAGCTGCGATTCAAATCTTAAAGTGGCTAACAATGTGAGTGGACGGAGCACCAAGCACAGATTAAAGAGATATGTACTGGTGATTGTCACAAGGCAAGACTGCTCCCTCCCTGTTGGCGAACACTTCAGCGGTCACGGGCATTCGGCCTCTGACCTTCAGCTAAGCGTTCTCCAAGGTGGCCTTCATGATACATGATACGCAGAGCCGTTGAGCAGAGACTGATAGCCAAGTTCTGCACACGAGGACGGTTTTCACAGGGATCTTGGCTTCATGTCACACTATCTGTAACCCCCATGACTTGCTGGGTTAGCAAAAAACCTCACTTATTGTGCTGTCTGGATACAATACACATCTCTTTAACCTGTGCTCAGTGCTCCGTCCACTCACATTGTTAGCCACTTTAAGATTGAGCAGCAGGTTAGGTGTAAAGATTTGCATTCTAATCAGTAATCTGTAAACAGTCTGTGCTGTTGTATGTGCTGCTTGAGACCAGAACATCTCATTCACCTGACGAAGAGCAGAGCCTCGAAAGCTTGTGAATTTACTCTCAAATAAATCAGTTGGACTTAAACCTGGTGTTGTCAGACTTCTTACTGTGTTGAAAGTTGCAACAGTGTTTTGCTGAAATTGAGGTTTGTGGTGTATAAATAATATTTTCACGCTGAACTAGCTAATTGGCTAAGGATTGCATGATGCACCTGGAATGAATGTGTGGAAATTTATAATTGGCCACAAGAGAAGGAGCAGCCAGGAGAGCACTGACATTATAGGGGCTATCCTTTCTGGGTGCAAAGGAGCGAAGGAAAGAAAAACCAGCAGCAACTGAAGGTGGGAAGATTACGTAAAGTTCAGACAGTTACAAAAAGAGTAAGTGCACTTTGCTGGGAAGAATATTATTAGCCCAGATTGTTCTATTAATATGATGGCCAAATTTGCTCTGGGCAATTGTGTATCAGTCCTTGGTGTTATAAGTTTAGATGTTCCAGGCTGCACTTACAATCTATGTTTTAAGTCAGGCACTTCAGAGTTAATTTTGTTATAATATTCCTTAAAGCAATGGTGTGCTGCTAACCCTTAAGAGCATATTTTGTATAGCACCATGCCATTAATTTAAAGGCTTTTTCCTGGA
Source organism: Sphyrna mokarran (assembly GCA_024679065.1). Taxonomy (NCBI): domain Eukaryota; kingdom Metazoa; phylum Chordata; class Chondrichthyes; order Carcharhiniformes; family Carcharhinidae; genus Sphyrna; species Sphyrna mokarran. Next base: position 83,099,247 of record JAGIQG010000005.1, on the reverse strand, counting down.
TCAAAGGGATTCAGTTGAAATATTCCCAAATAAGATGATCCATTCATGGCACTCTGATAAAACCTTCACACCACACTCTGTGCTTGGCCACATCCAGCTGCAGCAGCATAGATTGCTTCAAGGAAGCATGACAGCTGCCAGGAAGACAAGCGCATGCAAATAAGGAACTCTTACTGTGGTCCCAGTTGAACACTGGGAGTGTGGAAGCCTCTCATATTAATGGATTTCACTGGCAGGTCACTGGGTAACATGATTGCCACATGGATGTAATTGATGGTACCCTGTAACTGGGAGAATCCAATGATGGCTGTAAACCACTCCCCTCCCCTCCACCCTCTATTCTTGGTGATGCCTCTTTTACTGTGAAATAAAAATACCGTTCAACTTTGGCAAATAGGCATCAGTTAAAGTTAATTTATTAGTCACAAGTAAGGCTAACATTAACACTGCAATGTGAAATTCTCCCAGTCGGCACAGTCTGGCACCTGTTTGGATCAATGTACCTAACCACCTCATCTTTCAGAATGTGGGAGGAAACCTACGCAGACTTGAAGAGAATGTGCAAACTCCACACAGACAGTGCCACAAGTTAGGAATTGAACCTGGGTCCCTGATGCTGTGAAGCAGCAGTGCTAACCACTGTGCTACCGTGCTGTCGGGTGATCTGCAAGATGCAGTGGTGTGCAAAGTTTGCGAGATGCCATTAAGGTCCACAGTTGATCTTGGGCAGGAGTCAGAAGTGGAGAAATCCAAGACTCCAATAATTTTGATGGCTATTGGAAGAACATGGAAGGCAGTGTGGTAAGATGAAGGGTTTTTAGTCATGATGACACTGAGAATATCTGGCTGAAGAATGCTGTGGGACTGGTTCTTGGTCATCTCAAGATAGACCCTGCAGATACTATTGTTCTTTATCACCACTAGGTCCAACATCTGAATGTTATTTTATGATTACCCTTTCATCAGTTGGCTATCCAAAAGTCCTTGGCAACCTTGGCTCCATCTCTTTTTCAACAAGAATACCAAGGGCGAACAACCTTTTACACTGCTCGAGTGTGTACTGCTCTCTCTGCAGCACTTGCATTGTCCATGGATGTATTTTCCTCCATGTTGTTCCTCTTTTATGAGTCTGAACTGATCCCCTAGAATGGCAATGACTGGCTCCCCACTCTGTACTTGGCTTCCCTTCAACTTGTCTTCAACAGACAGTGTGTACAGCCCACGAACCCTTGTGCAAATCTCAAAGTTCCCATTAACAAGCTCTTAATGAAATCCTCAACCTCCTTAGTTGACTTAATTCAAATGGTGGAGTGGGGTGGACTTACAATTTCCATCTTCCCACTTGATACTGCCAATGGCATCAGGAAATGAACATGTTAGTTAGTCCCAGTATCTTCAGGACCTTTCAAACTCCATTCGCATTCCTGCAGGACGTGAAACTTAAGCCTAGAGAGTAACAGATACGGAATGACATAGATAATTGGAATATAAGATCTTTTAAGTTAAAATCAGTGCAGGCAATAAGAGGGGAGATTAAGTAAAAACATAAAAACTAAGAGCAGAAATAAGGCCTTCCAGCTCCTTGAACCTGCTCCACCATTCACTAAGATACTGGTTAAATTTCTATACCAATTTCACTATCTCACTCTATTGTTACCATTATTGGGTTTATAAGATTATTACATTTTCAGACTGTAACTTTGAATTTAGGGTAAATGAAGGGAGCTATAACCTGTTCTGAAATCAGCTAGAGGATAAACCTAGCGATTTGATAGATAGAGATCAAAGGAAGGTTTCTATTGTTTTACTGAGAAGAAGATGTTAGAAGGTTATGCTTGGAGACTATGCCAGCAGTTTCTGAGTTTCCCATGAGTAAACTCTGGGGCTGCAATTTTACTAACTTGCCCCATCCATATGGTTCGCCGTTGAGATTGCAGAGATGTCAGCCAATCAAAATTGGCTTGCATCTTTCCAATACAGGAGTTCCATCCAAGTGAGGTGCGAAAAGCCCTTTACTAACCAACTCACACTCTTTAGTTTCTTCTGTCTTTACCAGTATTTATTTTTGTTAATCTCTTCCATTTTACATTCTGGTAAAAGCTCTGATAATCAATTTTTACATTTTTTGCTTGTTTATTCTCATATTCCAATTTATCTCTCTGTATTAATTTATTTTCTGATTCTTTAAACCATCCCTTTTCTTTCGCTTATTACACTTGTAGACAAAATTGTAATCCTCTCCTTTTAATCTAGTACTTTCTTACCTACTCCAGTTATACAAGGTTACACTACTTTACCCAGTGGAGTTTTTATTCCTCAAGAGATTATATGTTGTTGAGATTGTTGAATGAATAACAAAATAAAATAATTTTCCTTTCACTGGCACAAAAGCAAAAGACACTTTTTTACTTGAAAACACAAATGTGAGTAAGGTTCAGTGGGCTACCTTTCTTAGGTAGGGCAGCACATAAGCACAGTGGTTAGCACTTCTGCTTCACAGAGCCAGGGACCTGGGCTCAATTCCTGGCTTCGGTCACTGTCTGTGTGGAGTTTGTAGGTTCTCTTTGTGTCTGCATGGATTTCTGTCCAGTTTCCCCCCACATTCTGAAAGAAGTGCCAGTTAGATGCATTGACTTGAACAGGCACCGGACTATAGCAATTAGGGAATTTCACAGTAACTTCATTGCAGTGTTAATGTAAACCTTACTTATGACTAATAAATAAAACTTTAACTTCAACTTTAAAAACAATTACCATAAAGCCACATGTGGCACAATGGTTCACACTGCTGCCTCTCAATGTCAGAGACTCGGTTCGATTCCCAGCTTGGGTCACTGCCTGTGCACAGTCTGCACATTCTCCTCACGTCTGCGTGGTTTTCCTGTGAGTACTCTGTTTTCCTCCCAAAGACCAAAAGATGTGCTGGTTAGGTGCATTGGCCATGCTGAATTCTTCCTCAGCATATCCGAACAGGTGCCAGAGTGAGGCAACTAGGGGATTTTCACAGTAACTTCATTGCAATGTTAATGTAAGCTATTTGCAACACTAATAAATAAACTTAAAGCAATTGTGCAATACTTACCTGCAATTTGGAGGTGTCCAAGTTCAAGTCAAACCCAGTGTTAACTGGCATGAACTTGCTCTAAGGATCTGAATTGGCTTTGTGCTACAGCATAGAAATTGTAATTTAAAGTAGCTCTGCACACAGGTTGGAGAATTCTTGCTCAATTAGGAGAGACTCTGTACAATTACTGTGCAGGTCAGCTCACACTGGTCTGGGATTGGAAGCCAAGATAATTTTTTTGCAGTCATAAATTTCACATTGATTGGATTGTGCTTTGAGTGTCTATTTTCCCAGAACTCGTACATGCCAAAGAAGAAATCTGGCAAAAGCTGACTCAGCATCAAGAAGCTGGAAGCTCAAAGATATAAATAAAAATATCTGACCTGTGAAAAAGAGGCAATTATCCTTAAGGTGCAGTAAGGCTTGCAATTTGATCCATAGCTCTATATAACAAATCTTCACTTGTACTGGACTACATTAAGTGTGAAACAAACTTTGAAGGAACAAGTTTTATCCTCCCAATGTGTATGAAGTCAGGCTCCATAGAAATCTTTGATTCCCATAGTTGAAAAATAAAGAAACTTATAAGACTATAAACTATAAGGTAAGTTAATTACCAACCATGGGTTATCTTGGCAGCAATCTTGCCTCTGTGGCAGAGGTTATGGGTTCAAGACTCATCCGAGTGAAATAGGGATGGATAATGTGAGTAGCGGATGTCTAACCTTACCTTCCCCAACAAATCCCCAGAAATAAAATTGATGGTGAAGGGTGGTGGAACTTATGCCCTTCATCAAGGAGGAATTCCCAATCTCTAGAATTGCTAGTCAGTTTAATTGGCTGGCACTCCACCAGTCTAGGCACTGCTAAGAGTGTGTTAACGGCTGCTGACGAGACTGCAAGAAGAAGACGAGGAAAGCTGAGGTATCGACAGAACCAGTGAGTCCAGGTCAGAATATCATCTGATTAATGAACAGGTAGTCCTGTGGGGAGTTGGGTTTAAGGTAGAGTGATTAGGAAAAAGGAGGAAGTTTGATCTTAAAGGTGCTTCCCAATCTGCAAAGGATGGCCTCCAAAGATTCAAACCACTTCTCCCCAAGTTCTTTCCCAACCTTTGAAGAAAATTGTTAAAAAAAAAATCAGGCTGCCCACTTTCACCTGTCTGCCCATGCCAAATATTTTATGGTGTGAGGAGAATATATCGGAGTCAATTGACTTGATAGCTTATTGATGTCTTACTTGTGTATTTTGCACAGATGTCAATTTTGGCATCTGGCCAGCCCCCTGTTATGGAATGAACTGGAAAGATGGGATGGACATCCATCCTATTTTATGTGCCGTGTCCATCCCCTAGTGGAAACGTGCTCACTGGGAGCACATAAAATCCAGCCTATGAACACAAAATATAGCTTGATGCTTCAGTGTAATATTCAGGTGTGATGCATTATTGAAGATGCTGTCCTTCAACTGAGATATTAAACTGTCTGCTCTCTCAGCTAAACGTAAAATATCACATGGTACTATATGTCAGTGAGTTTTGTCCCCCCTACGCCCCCATCACAATCACTTGCCAATACTAATTTCTCAACCAACACCACTGAAACTGTTTATCTAGTCAGTATCTCATTGGTGTATGTCTTGTGTAAATTGGCTATCACGCTTTCTACATTACAACAATGACTATATTTCAAAAATACATTAACTTTAAAATCCCTACAGTGTAGGAAAGGCTCATTCGGCTCATCAAGTCTGCACCGACTCTCTTACAGAATGATTTACCTAGACCCTTTCCCCTGTCCTATTCACATAACCGCATTCATTTACCATGGCTAACCCACCCAACCTATACACCTTCGGAAACTAAAGTCGACTTTATATGGCCAAACTCCCGAACCTACATATCTTTGAACTCTGAGAGGAAACCAAAGCACCCAGCGGAAAGCATCACAGACACAGGGAGAATGTGCAAACTACACACAGACAGTCACCCAAGGCTGCATTTGAATCTGCGAGTCTTGTGCTTTGAGGCAGCAGTGCTAACCATTGTGCTACCATGCTGCCCAATTATTGGCTGTGCACTGCTTTAGGGCATCGTAAGGTTTTGAAAGGTGCTATATAAATGCAAGCTTTATATCTTACCCTCGTTCTTTCAGTTAGTAGAGGTTATCAGTTTGGGAGTTGCTGCTGAAGAAATCTTGGAGACTTGCTGATGTGCATTCTACAGGAAGTGTAGCCACATTTTTGCCAGTGGTAGAAGGAGTGAATGTTTAAGTAGGTGGGTGGCAGCTCATCTGAAAAGTTGTTTTGAACATGTGGCTGTTATGGCTGTTGCACTGCTCCATGCAAGAGTAGAAATATAGGAATGGGAGTAGAATATGTGGTGAATATGTATCTTAGATCTATTTATCCACCTTCATTTCATATTCCTTAAAAACATTGACTAAAAAGAATAAAGCCATCACAGTTTTGGAATTTTCAGTTGACCAAATCTTAAGGAAATTAGAGGCAAAGTTCTCCACCTCTAGTCTATTCTGACCTTTCCTCCCTCAGCCTCTTGTAACATTGAAACTCCAGGAATTGCATCTTATCTTCTATCCACGTCTCTGAAATGGCCACAACATCGAAGTCCCAAGCACCAATCCAGGCTGCAAGTTCATCCACCTTATTGCGTATGCTCCTCGCATTAAAGTATACACACTTCAAACCACCCTCCCGTTTGCCACTATACTGCTGCGACCTAGAAACCTTATCCGTGACCTCCCTATTCACATCCTCCTGTATACTGGCACAACAATTCAGGTTCCCATCCCCCCCCGAAATCAGTTTAAACCCCCCCGAATAGCACTGGTAAATTTACCCCCCAAGATATTGGTACCTCTCCGGTTCAGGTGCAGACCATCCCTCTTGTAGAGGTCCCACCTTCCCCAGAATGAGCCCCAATTGTCCAAATACCTGAACCCTTCCCTCCTGCACCATCCCTTTAGCCACGAGTTCAAATGTTCTCTCTCCCTATTCTTTTCTATGCTATCCCGCGGCACAGGTAACAAACCAGAGATAACCACTCCGTTTGTTTTAGCCCTAAGTTTCCACCCTAACTCTCTGAATTTCTGCTTTATATCCCCATCCCTTTTCCTACCTACGTCATGGGTACCTACATGCACCACAACTTGGGGCTGGTTCCCCTTCCCCTTAAGGATCCCGAAAACTCGGTCAGAGATATCACTGACCCCAGCACCCGGGAGGCAACATACCAACCGCGAGTCCCGCTCCTTCCCACAGACTCTCCTATCTATGCCCTTAACTAGGGAGTCCCCAATCACTAATCCAGATCTTTTCTTCCCCCTTCCCACCTGAGCATCAAGGACAGTCTTAACTCCTGAGACCTGTACTCCATGGCTTACCCCGGTTGTATCTTCATCCCCAACAGCATCCAAAACAGAGTACTTATTATGTAGAGGAACAGCTCAGGGGAACTCTGCACTGACTGCTTCTTACCCCTTCTAACAGTCACCCATGTATCACATTTAGGAGTAACTATCTCCCTGTAGCTTTTATCAATAGCCATCTCTGCTTCCTTAATAATTCTTAGCTCCTCCAGTTCCAGCTCCAGGTCCCTAACACAGTCCTCAAGGAGGTGGAACTGGATGCATCTCTGGCAGGTGTAATCAGCTGGGACACTACCAGTGTCCCTCACCTCAAACATCCCACAGGAGATACATCGCACTGCCTGCGCTGCCATCCCTATTACTTCCTTTACACAGAAACAAATATAAACTTAAACTTACCTACTCACACTCCTAGTCGCTCTCCTTTTTTTATTAGATTAGAGGAGGGGGGAGGGTTGGGATACTCTACACGTGTAGAATATCGGGATTCTTCACCTTCCCAATTTATGGAGGTTCAGGTGAAAAAAAAAGACTCCTGCACAGGCCTCCCTGTGACTACTTCCTGTTTCCGGTTTTAAAAGTTAAAAAAAAACTAGAGATGATTTTTGGGAAAAAAAACACAGAAATTTACTCACCAGCTCTCCTCACACCAGCTGCTCCCAAGGAACAATAAGGCCTTGTGGATAGAGCAGGGGCAGGAATGGTTGTTGCAGGTTCCGGGGTTCAGATGTTTCAGTCAGAGCAGAGGTGGTGGTAGAAGAGGGGGAGGAGTGGCATTGTTAGTTAAGGACAGCATTACGGTGGCAGAAAAGATGTTTGATGTGGACTTGTCTGCTGAGGTAGTGTGGGCTGAGATTAGAAACAAGAAAGGAGAGGTTCACACTGTTGGGAGTTTTTTATAGGCCTCCAAAAAGTTCCAGAGAAGTAGAAGAAGGGATTGCAAAGTTGATCCTGGATAGGTGTGAAAGTAACAGGGTAGTTGTAATGGGGGACTTTAACTTTTCTAATATCGATTGGAAAAGCTATAGTTCAAGTACGTTAGAGGGGTCAGTTTTTGTTCAATGTGTGCAGGAAGGTTTCATGACTCAGTATGTAGATAGGCCAACAAGAGGTGAGGCTATATTGGATTTGGTACTGGGTAATGAACCAGACCAGGTGTTAGACTTGGAGGTGGGTGAGCACTTTGGTGATAGTGACCACAATTCGGTTACGTTTACCTTAGTGATGGAAAGGGATGGGCACATACCGAATAACAGTAGTTATAGCTGGGGGAAAGGTAATTATGAGGCTATTAGGAGAGATTTAGGATGCTTAGGGTGGAGCAGGATATTGCAGGGGCTGGGGACATCTGAAATGTGGAGCATATTTAAGGAACAGCTTCTGCATGTCCGTAATAAATATGTACCTGCCAGGCAGGGAGGAAGTGGTCGAGTGAGGGAACCATGGTGTACTAGGGAAGTTGAATCTCTGGTGAAGAGGAAGAAGGAGGCTTATATAATGATGAGACATGAAGGCTCAGCTAGGGCACTGGAGAGCTATAAATTAGCCAGGAAGGAGCTAAAGCGGGAGTTGAGAAGAGCTAGAAGAGGACACAAGAAGACTTTGGTGGATAGGATTAAGGAGAATCCTAAAGCTTTTTACAGGTATATAAATAATAAAAGATTGGTTAGGGCAAGATTAGGGCCAGTCAGAGATAGCAGTGGGAAGTTGTGCGTGGAGCCTGAGGAGATAGGAGAGACACTGAATGAATATTTTTCGTCAGTATTCACGCAGGAGAAAGACAATGTTGTCGTGGAGAATACTGCAATACCAGGTTGTAGGCTGGGCAGGATTGAGGTTCATAAGGAGGAGGTGTTAGCGAATCTTGAGGGTATGAAAATTGATAAGTCCCCTGGGCCAGATGGGATTTATCCCAGGATTCTCTGGGAGGCTAGAGAGGAGATTGCAGAGCCTTTGGCTTTGATCTTCATGTCGTCGTTGGCTACAGGCATAGTGCCGGAAGACTGGAGGATGGCAAATGTTGTCCCTTTGTTCAAAAAGGGGAGTAGGGACCATCCTGGAAATTATAGACCGGTGAGCCTGACTTCTGTTGTGGGCAAAGTCTTGGAAAGAATTATAAGGGATAGGATTTATAAGCATCTGGAGAGAAATAAATTGATTAGGGATAGTCAGCACGGTTTTGTGAAGGGTAGGTCATGCCTCACAAACCTTATTGAGTTTTTTGAGGAGGTGACCAAAGAGGTAGATAAGGGTAAGGCAGTTGATGTAGTGTATATGGATTTTAGCAAAGCGTTTGATAAGGTTCCCCATGGTAGGCTACTGCAGAAAGTGCAGATGCATGGGATTGAAGGTGATTTAGCAGTTTGGATTAGGAATTGGCTAGCTGATAGAAGACAGAGGGTGGTGGTTGATGAGAAATATTCAACCTGAGTGCAGTTACAAGTGGTGTACCTCAAGGATCTGTTTTAGGGCCACTGCTGTTTGTCATTTTTATAAATGACCTAGATGAGGGTGTAGAGGGTTGGATTAGTAAATTTGCTGACGATACCAAAGTGGGGGGAGTTGTAGACAGCGAGGATGGATGTTACAGTTTGCAGAGGGACATAGATAGGTTGCAGAGCTGGGCCGTGAGGTGGCAAATGGAATTCAATACGGATAAGTGTGAGGTGATTCACTTTGGTAGGAATAACAGGCATATGAAATATAGGGCTAATGGAAGGACCCTTAATAGTGTTGTCGAGCAGAGGGATCTTGGGGTACAAGTACATAGCTCTTTGAAAGTTGGCACCCAGGTTGATAAAGTTGTTAAGAAGGCGTACGGTGTGTTAGCTTTTATTGGTAGAGGGATTGAATTTAGGAGCCGTGAGGTTATGTTACAACTGTACAAAACTCTGGTGCGGCCGCACTTGGAGTATTGCGTACAGTTCTGGTCGCCGCATTATAAGAAAGATGTGGAAGCATTGGAAAGTGTGCAGAGGAGGTTTACCAGGATGTTGCCTGGTATGGTGGGAAGGCCTTATGAGGAAAGGCTGAGGGACCTGAGGTTATTTTCATTAGAGAGAAGAAGGTTACACGGTGACCTAATTGAGGCGTATAAGATGATCAAGGGATTGGATAGGGTGGATAGTGAGAGCCTTTTTCCTCGGATGGTGATGACCAACACGAGGGGACATAACTTTAAATTAAGAGGTGGTAGTTATAGGACGGATGTCAGAGGCAGGTTCTTTACACAGAGGGTGGTGAGGGCGTGGAATGCCCTGCCTGCAGCAGTTGTGGACTCGCCTACTTTGGGGGCATTCAAATGGTCGGTGGATAGGCATATGGATGATATTGGAATAGTTTAGGTTAGAGGGTCCACTGGCCGGCGCAACATCGAGGGCTGAAGGGCCTGTACTGTGCTGTAATATTCTATGTTCTATGCTCTATGTTCTATCTTCTGACTTCTGGACTTATTGAGTTTGACATTCTTAGATCATAACCTTTGCCTGCATTGTGGTTCCTTTCTCTTTTCTGTGTTTGAATTTTCTCTTATTTCTCCTTTTCCCCCTTTTGTTTTGAGGCAGCATCATTTGTGTCTTGTCCCATTGCCACACTCTTTGACCTCGTACTATGAAACTTTTTGTCATTTAATACACCTTGCTTTTCATCCTACCACAGACCTTCCCTTTAGTTTTTTTTTCTGGCTTTGCCCCTTTTACTTACTTGAAACCTACCATATCTCTAGCTTTCCCCAGTTCTTATGAAAGCAGAAAACTTTGGAAATATTCAGTAGGTCAGGCAGCATCTGCAGAGAGAGAAATAGAGTCAACAGGCCCGATTTTACCATTTTCATTCTAACATTTCAGGTGAATGATGTTAATAGTTTATTAGCATAGATATGTTGAGATATATGAAAAAAAGTGATTAAGACAGTATATCTACATATTAATGAGTTACTACAATCACTGACCTCAAACATTAACTGTGTTTCTCTCTCTAAAGCTAAAGTTTATTCGTTAGTCATAAGTAGGTTACATTAACACTGCAGTGAAGTTATTGTGAAAATCCCCTAGCTGCCACACTCTGGCACCTGTTCGGGTGCACTGAGGGACAACTTAGCATGGCCAATGCTCTTAACCAGCATGCCTTTGGACTTGGGAGGAAACTGGAGCACCCAGAGGAAACCTGCACAGTTGTTGCTAATCCCTTCCAGCATTTTCTGTTTTCATTTCAGATTTCCAGCATCCAAAGTATTTTATGTTTGGATGATTTCTATATCTGTTCATAGCTGTTAATTAGTGTGGGTGATGTGCCAAATATCTAGTTATATAAATGTTTAAGATAACTTTGAGCTGGTAAACACAGATAAATGTGGTGGAGATGAATGTAGACCAGGCTGCAGCATGTCAGCGATGGCTTTCTTTAAGAAAAATAACCTCCTCAGGCCTGGTTTCGCTAATCAATTCAGGATTGCATAATCTCCACCTGCATGTTCATGTGCGGACTGGTGAGTGCTGTGTGCTTGTCTTGTTGTCTAACCAGAGTAAAGGCACAGATTTTTGCCATGCCAGAGAACTTCTCTGTTGTGACAAAAAATAGTGGTTCCACTAAAGTACTGGCTCCACCCTTTAATGTGGGACTTCTTATTGCATTCATATGGCAGAAGGAATTTTGCAATGGAGAAGGGTGGACAGCGCTTTGTGTAAAGAAATACAGAAGATGGATAGGGCACCATCACACATAGAGGCTACAGATACCAGTCAGATAGAGGTCTCCTCTGGAGAATTTGGATAATCATTCCCATCAGGAGCCATAAACAGAGGCAGAGTGCAGCCTCAACAGCAGCTACATAGTCACCAGGGAGGTGCCATTCAGCAGTCATTGGCACTTTAAAAATATGTCAATCACTAAGGTAGATCTCTGCCATATATCCCAGCAAGGGTATCAAGAATAATAATTGTGTGCCATGCTGCAAAATGTTGCACAGTGGAGGAGTATAGAAATTGATGACACCAAAAGCAAAGCTACAACCTCTTGATGAGGAGGAAGATAAGGAGGAGGAAGATGACAAGGATGAGGAGGAACTTCTGTCCATTCACAAGATTCCAAAATGGAGGAGGATGATGAGGCTGTCAGTGGCAGAGTAGCTCGGAGGCAGGGCTATGTAACCAGGGCTGTCCCTGTGCAGAAGGGGGTCAGCGTTGACAGGTCCTAGTACAGAATAAATTTACATGAAGTCCTTTGATATCATAATTATCATTGGCCACATATTTCCACTGAAAGAACCTTACACATCGACTCTACAATTATCACATAGGAGATAATAAACACCAATGAGTTCTACTCATCATATTCCTATAGCTGAAAACCTTGGCATCATAATCATGGGCCTCATATTACAATCAAACATGGTTATAAATTATACAGAATCTAGCTTTCTCACACGAGTACTAGAGAATGTAAATGATAGAACCATTCAATCTTATTGTCCATAATCAAATCATGTTCTCAATACTGAGAGTGATAGAATTCAAACTCTCTACATGCTGAAAGGATTGTATATTGCAACATAATTGCAGATCAGAAACCTCGTGCGTAAAGAATCCATAACTATGCAGCAACAACTCTTTGAAAGAAATTGTGCATCATCCATTCCAGCCAATAGTCCCACTTCTGACGTGGGCTCCACATCAGAATGGTAACATTATGAAGGCAGTTCTGACCATTATTAACAGATGCAACACACTGAGGTCATCTCAACATACCATCAAGATGATCAAGATTTTTGGCCAAGAATTTTAACACTAGAATCTTGTGTGACACAGCACAGAACGAAGGTATCCTCCAAAACATCACAACTTGGCCAAACACCTTAATCATGTTGATGACACATTGCGATAACTTCAGCATGCCACATCTCTTAATAATGGTCAGAACCACCTTCATAATGTTACCATTCTTTCTGAGTTGTCTAGTGTACAAACATACACTGAGTTATTATAAGTGTAAGAAAATATGTCCAAAAAATGCTCTGATGTGCGATACACAATGTGAACAGGTATAACCATGGTGAACCTATCGATGCTCCAAGCTAGATGGCACCCTTTGTCCTTGCATACTCCTACCAAGTACTCCCTGTGTTTCCTTGGAGGAAATGAAGGCAGACTGCTCACTTGTCTGCCTAAAATGACAATGAGGGGCTTGGTGGCCTACCTTGTTGTACACACATTCTTGGGAACTTCCATCAGATTGTGGTCTTTGCACTGCAGTAAGGACAGCCATGTGCAGCTGACGAGAGCTTTATCAGATGAGGCTGATTAGGTAGAAGAAGATGAGGGTGATGAGGAGCCCTTGGTACTTCTGTTTTCCTCAGTTATCTGCCTTGAGTTGGCATTCAGTGGGGGTTCATGGGATTGGCTGTTATGTGCAGCAGTTATCCATTTCTGCAAATGCTGTGCCATCACTGCAACCATCCTATTAATATTATGCAGCTCCTGATATATTCCATGGATGATAACACTCTTTCTGTGAGTGGACTTCTCCAGGCTACTGACAGAGGCTTGCGTGGTTTCCTGGCCAAGGTACTGCTCTTGCATTCATTCTGAGTACTACTACATGTGTTTCTCCATGAAATTGGTCAGTCGCTTGTGGTCAGAGTCCAAGTGGTTGCCCTAGGACAATTTCTGGCCTGGGAAGGTGAGCGAGTGGAGTTGGGAACATTGTAAGACATAAGAGAAGTTACATATGTCAACCTGATATATGGTTCATGGAGAGTTATTGCTCTTCGCTGTATATGTGTATCACAGTGATCAGTCACGTGTTCCGTGCACATTGACATGAGCTCCGAATATAACTGTCAATGCTGAAGTGGAAGTGCGTGCTATTTCCCACATCTTAGCTTCAGCAATATAGACATGACCTGTCTCTTGGAGTTCTGTGTGGATGAGCTAGGCTATTACCTTGCTAGGTTGCAGCAGGTTTACCTGCACTGAACCTATTATATATTTAAGTGGTTGCATGATTGCTTTACGAGGTGGTGGCATGATTTGATGGTAGTGTCATTGGCATGTTTCCTGGTTTAGTTTCATTTTCTACTCAACAGCTCTTTCAGTAAACCGCAGTAAAAGTAGTTCTGAGTACTATTGCATGTATCTCACCATGAAATTGGTCAAACCCTCATGTTCAGAGTCCACATGGTTGCCCAGGGATAATGTCTGGCCTGGGAAGGTGAGCAAGTGGAGTTGGGAACATTGTGAAATATAAGAGGACTTATTTGCGATAGCATGATATCTGGTGAATGGTTATTGTTCTTCACTTTGTGTATTACAGTGCCCATTCATATGTGTTCCATACATACTGACATGAGCTCTGTATATAAGTCTTAATGCTGAAGCAGAAGTGCACCTTAGCTTCAGCAATACAGACATAATCCATGCCTTGGAGTCTGTGTGGATGAGTCAAGCTATTATCTTAGATCATAGAGTATAGAACACTACAGCACAAACAGGTCCTTTGGCTCACAAGTTGCACTGATCATATCAGTACCTACCATAGAACTATCTGTAACTCCCAATCCCATTAAATCCCATGTACTCATCCAGAAGTCTTTTAAAAGACCCCAGTGAGTTCGCCTCTACCACCACTGACAGCAGCTGATTCCACTTACTCACCATCCTCTGAGTGAAAAACTTACCCCTGACATCTCCTCTGTACCTGCTCCTCAGCACCTTAAACCTGTGTCCTCTCATAGCGACCTTTTCAGCCCTGGGAAATAGCCTCTGAGAATCCACCCTATCTATACCTCTCAACATTTTATAAACCTCTATCAGGTCGCCTCTCAACCTTCATCTCTCCAGGGAGAAGAGACCTAGCTCCCTCAACCTATCCTCATAAGGCATGCCTCCCAATCCAGGTAACATTGTTGTAAATCTCCTCTGTACCTTTTTTTTCCTGTAGTGAGGCGACCAGAACTGCACACAGTACTCCAATAATCTGCTGCAATTTTGCCGGATTGCAGCAGATTATCGAACGTTTACCTCCACTAAATCGGTTATATATTTAACTGGTTGCATGATTGCTTTAAGAACCGGTAGCATGATTTGATGGTGGTGTCATTGGGGTGTTTCACAGGCTCCTAGTTCAGTTTCATTTTCTACTCTGCACAAGCAACAGCTCTTTCAATAAACCTCTTGTTGTTATTTTGAAATTACATGCACAAATTACTTTTCTCTTTTTGTTTAAAACCCACTGTCGCTAATATAGTTAGGACATTACAGAATCCATAAGTGCTGATTGTCTCCTGCTATACTCACTGCAGCTGTAAGTTGAATCCTGGTTGTTGCATGGACATTACACTAGCCCGCAGGGTGTAGAACTATTCTCCTCTTCTGGACCTCTTCCACCAAAATATGAAGGTCGCGCAGTGGTTAGCATTGTTGCTTCACAGCACCAGGGACCCGGGTTCAATTCCCAGCTTGTCTGTGTGGAGTTTGCAAGTTCTCCCTGTGTCTATGTGGGTTTTCTCCGGTTTCCTCCTCTGAAAGATATGCTGGTTAGGTGCATTAACCCAAACAGGCACCGGGCTGTGGCGACTAGAGGAATTTCACAATAATGTCATTGCAGTGATAATGTAAACCTTATTTGTGTCGAATAAATAAACTTTAACTTACATGCAGAAAAGCCTGGGGCAAATTGATGCATTCCTTCTCCTGCATCTCCTCTGTGAGAAACTCTATGAATAAAAGTAAAAAAGGGTCATAAGCCATTTGGATTACTCTCATTAGATTTTGTGTGCTCATACACACTAACCGTTTTCACCATATTATCAAATTACTGGAGAAAATCACTGCACAAAAACTTGAATCCAAGGTAACATGCTGTGCTCTGCAACCACTGACAGCCCTTTCTGATATATTCCAACTTAGTTACACGTTGTCCATGAAAATGTGCAGCTTTAAGGGACCTGACCAAGGGTAAGTGTGGGTGTACCCTGATAGATGGGTGGCATGAGAGCAAGTGGATGTGATAATGAGCATTGCACTGATCATCATTCATCCACCTATTGCGTCTTGATAGCCAGCTATGTGACTGAATAATATTTGTACCAGGTAGTGGTGGTAAGATGGTGCCACCACTGGGGCTGTGTCTTGAGAATCCCATCCATTTTTTTCAGTGATTTATGCTTTGATTAGGCAGCAACAATCGATTTCAACCTCATTAGTGAGTTTGGCACGTGATGGTGTCCCATCCTGGAATGCTCCCATCTCTCCAATAGGTGGTCATGCTGGCACAAATCACTACTGGTGGCCATTTGGAAATGCCCATCTGGCACACAAGCAGTGACTACTGGACACCCCAGTAGTGCCAGTTGGACATGCAGTAGGGGCCTGAGTAGGATCCATGATGAAGATCTATGCCGGGGGGGGGGGGGGGGGGGGGGTTGTCTGATAGAGATCATGATGGGGCGTATCATGAATCATGATGGGGGACCCATTAGGAGGGCTCTGATGCCCCGATGTCAGGGTGGGGGTTGTGGCAACATACCACTGGTGCGGGCTAGTGGCATTATGCCCTGGTTTCCTTGGCGGAAGGGAGGATATCTCCCAGTACATTGTGAAATTGGGGTGATCTTGCAAAATAGTGCCCAACTGCTCTGAAGCACTGAGAGGACTGGGGAGGCAGGTTTGCACAAGTTATTCAAGAGAATTGGATTGCCATGTGAAAAGAAGGAATGTGCAAGGTTATGGAGATAAGCAGAATGGGACAAGGTAGAAAGCACTTGCAGTGAGCCAGGACAGATTTGATGGGCTGAATGACCTCCTCCTGCACCATAAGGATTCTGTAAATGCAAAGATGGTAAAGTACACACCATTCTGTTTTATAACGCCATCATTGAAATGGTGTAAAATTCTTAACTGATGGGATAAATGGTAGCTTCACGGCATATGGCATGAAAACCATAAGGCCAAAATATTTGACTAAATAAGAGAGGGAACAAATCTTTAAAAATAGATCAAAAGATGATGATTAAATGATCTGTCACTTGAAATGAAATATATCATTCGGAGGGGCCCCTTCTTGAGTTTGTGGGCATGAAATTTATGGGACCCGATTCTCCCAAAAGAATTCTAAGTGCTGAATTCACGGGAAGACATTATGTAAATCATGATTGTTTTCTCAGTGGGCGTTCTCAGTAGGAGAAAATCTCCTACATTCTGTGCAATGCAAAGGTTACAATCATGAATATCATTAAAAGTTTGTGGGGGGGGGCAGGGCTTACTCATGTCAGAGTTTGACAGTACTGGAACTCTGCGCATGCGCAATGTCTCCAATATGGCAGTCTCCCTGTTTGCTGGCCAGCCCAGGACACCAGCAATGCTGTCTCTTCAACCCCTCCCCACCCCACCCCTCCATGGCTTGATTGTGTTCTCCACAACCATTCCTAGACCAGCCCCAACACCCCTGTCCTGATGTACAGGGGTCCCAATCTCCAGTATCTGCCCAGCTGTGCCAATTCCCCCCCCTGCCAGAACCATTCCAACCTCACCCATGGGAAGTAGAGATCCCATGGTTGACCAGCACTCTTGATCGCTGGCCTCCCTCCAGCCTTGATCAATCCCCATGCAATGTGGCAGCAGGAGCCCCCACCCCCACAGATCGCCCCTAACCCCCCCCACCCCCACATAATCGGCCCCATTCCCTTGGCACTGCACAATGGCCAATGGGCAATGTCAATGTGTCCCCCAGGCATGGGCACTTTGACCCTTAAGCAGTGCCAGGGGGCATAGGCTGGCACTGCCAGGGTGCCCATGCCCAGGGGCCACTACCCTTCCCACCACTGAACCCCCAGGGAGGCCCTATTGCTTCCCCTTCACTCCGATGGAGTCATCAGCTTGTTCCCCAAATGCGGGGAACTACTCTAAACCCCAAGACCCCAAGATGGGAGATGCTATCGGGCCTGGAAAACTTAGTCCCAGGCCCAATAATCACACTTAAATCACATTAAAAATAGATTAAAATGACTTACTTGGTCTTCCCACCAGTTTCCACCTTCTCTCTGGTGATGGAAATACATGCACAAATTCTATGAAATAGCCCCTAATACTTTTCAGAGAAACATTTTAGCAATGGGAGAGTCGGGTCCGTGATCTCCTCCCATACATACTCTGTGACACTGTACCCCATTCTGAGAATTAGTCCAGTCCATAGAGGTGGGTGCAATAAACTGCCCACATTTCCCTTTTTTGTTATAAGTATCTGAGTTTGTTCTTTCTTTAAAGTGTTATCTTGGCTCAATGTTAGCATTTTTACTTCCTGAATCAGAAGGTTTTGAGTTCAAGTTCCACTTCACAATTTGAGTACATAATTTGGGCTAGCACTTCAGTGCATTACTGAGCAGTGCTACACTGAGGTGCTGTGATTAGGGTAAGATGTTAAATCAGGACGCTATCTGCCTGTTTAGCTGCAAACTATTGCATGACCCTCATTGAAGAAAAGCAGGAGAGTTCCCCTGCTGTCCTGCCCAGCATCTGTCAACCAAATTAATAGGTCATTTATGTCACTGAGGTTGGTGGCAGCATGAAATGCACAAACTGGCAGTTGTGTTTGTGTACTGTTGAGTCCATTCATTCCTTTGAACAGATGAGGAGAGAGCATTGGTACAGGATTTTAAAATGAATTTCTTTTATTGAACAGAACTTAAGAAAATAACATGACAAAAGTGAAAAGAAAAAGCAAACTTGGAGACTGGCATCTAAGGCAAGTCAGTCTCTGGACTGACCCGGATCTTAAAAACAAACTGAAAACTGAACACAGTAGGATCATGCACTTTATATAGAAACAATTATTTTCTTTTTCTGAATATACTAACTAATCTGGCGTAAGGTTGTATAAGTAGCAGTGACCTTTCACAAATTCCCCAACGTGGACATTGAGGAATGTTTAAAATCAATGATATTTCTTGTTTGTTAGGCCTCCCTGCATGTCCATTTATTTCTCACAAGTGCTGGTAGGAATTAGAACCATAGAACCATAGAAAAGTTACAGCACGGAAGGAGGATATTCAGCCCATTTTGTCCTTGCTAGCCCAAGAACACCCAGGTATCCTTTCTAATCTGGTCTTCTTGCACCCAGCTCATAGCCCTGTAACTTACAGCACTTAAGGTGCTGTAAGAACCAGTACTTATTAAAGAATTTAGAGCCCCTGAATCCACCAGCAACTGGGGCAGTGAAATCCAGACACCTATTTACTCCCTGCATATAAGAGTTCTTCCTCTGTGGTTGTTACCACTAGCTTAGGGATGGGTTTCTGCAAAGCTTTTCCTATTCATTCACTGTATCTTTTACTGTAGAGTTATGAACAGCACAGTGAAACTGGCATATTTTCCAGAGTTATCTTGAATCTTCCACCCAAGTTACAGGAAAGATTGAGAGAACTCCATCAAATATTGGTCCCTTTCAAGTTTTTTGAATCTATTTCAGATTAGTTACAAAGAGCATTTTTTGCCTTTTAGTTAATTTTTTTCACTGGTTAAAATATTCAGTAACCTGGTGAATTAAAGTTTCACTGCTTCTTTCGGCTTACTATATAAGGAGCTAAAATGTTTCTCTTTGTAATCAATGGCTTCATAATTGGGAGGAATGCATATCTTTCATATGTGTCATTTTTAAAAAGCTGATTTTGTCAGTGAGTCATAAGTGCAGAGAATAACAGACATCTATCTTTTCTGCTATTGTTTCCAAAGTAATAAAATGAAGCAAGTGACATCAAGAGATTACAAAGGCTCATTGCATTCATCAAAAATTCCTCTGTTTTAGTGGAGATATTGCCTTTTCAAAAGAAGAGATTAAGCACATCCATTAAAACAGAGGGGAGAATTTCGTCCAAGCTAATGAGTAATTCTACAGAATGAGTAATTAATTCTACAGAATGAAAACTTTGCATGTTTCCAAAAAGGAGAATTTTGTATTGCTTTCTATTAGCATACTCTAGGTGGCACTAAATATCTTTCTTTACCTCAAACTGATTTTACAGATTTCAAACATTACATCCTGTCAGGATTGCTGCATTCTGAATCTAAGTACTGAATCTAAGAAATGGTAGTAAGAATGAAACATTGCATCATTGGTTGTTTCAGAATTTGCACAGCTCCTAGAAAGTATTAGTGTTATTACCTTTATCACTGCACAATGGTATTGCAAGTAGCCTGAGGAAATTAGAACTGGGACATGGATGTTATAAATAAATTAATATTAAATCATTTTTGACATGTTTGAATTGGTTTTAAAAATAGAATTATTTATAAATACTATGTGTTAATAAAATTGCACTGCTTCTTAGATTCCCTTTGTATAATTGCTTGGTTTTAAAATCTATACATTTTGTTGAAAAGCTCATTTAAGTCAATAGAACATAAAATCAGGTAGGGTTTACCCTAGGCATAGAACCACTACAGAGCAGGAGGCCATTCAGCCCATTGATTCTCTGAAAGAGCATCCTACCCAGGCCCACCACCTCATCCAAACCTCATAACTCCACGGACTTACCGTGGTCTACATTTAACCTACACATCTGCCATGAATCCATCTCGTCCCCTTGGGAGTGGGTTAATGTTATATATGTTGGGGCATAGCCCCTTTAATGGAATAGGCCATGGGGTATGGGGTGAACTGGCTGGGATATGCCCTGAGTGGGCAGTCAACTTTTGGAGGATGGAGCAAATAGACTGAATAAAGATCTGTGTTCCCTGATGCCTACTGTGGATAGTTCTAAAGGAAATGCCTTAGTACTAAGAGATTTAACAATTAGGTTACAATAATACCCTCACAAAGCCATGAATAACTGCTGAAAATAATAGTTTGTATTCCCTTGATTCTTGGCAGTGGACTGTTCTTCTACTCTATCGAAATGTCATAAGGAAAAGAAAAATAACATTGTCATTACATAGCCATGCATTTTTTGATGCTTGTCGTTCCAAATATAATTTACTTTGTGCTGCAATGATCTCATTTAAAATTTTGGTGTGACTGGATTTGTATTTTCATTTTTATCTTTCAAGATATTGTAAAATTAGGTTTCCATTGCTAGCTTCATTAGCCATTGGATTTTATATTGCAAGCAGGGAACTTCACTTGACAAATGCGCATTATCCCAAGGCAATGTGGGAAGCTAGGAAAGAAATTGCGGTGCTCCTTGTGGAGGTATTTATATCGAGTGATATGCTGGAAGATTGGTTGGAGACAAATGTTATGCCGCTCTTTAAGAAAGGAGCAGGAAAAGCCTGGGAACTCCAGACTGGTGAGCCTAATATCAGTGGTGAGTAAGTTGTTGGAGGAGATTCTGAGAGCCAGGACCTACATGCAAGAACTGATTAGAGATAGTCAGTAAGGCTTTGTGCATGAGAAATTGTGTTTTACAAATTTGATAGAGTTTTTTTGAAGGGTTGACTAAGAAAATAGATGAGGGCAGTGCTGTAGGCGTTGTCTACATGGACTTCAGTAAGTCTTTTGACGAGGTATAAGACATGTGGTAGACTGATCTATAAGATTGGATCATATGGGATACAGGCAAATCTAACCAATTGGATACAAAATTAGCTTGCTGGTAGGAGACAGAGAATGATGGCAGAGGGTTGTTTTTCAGACTGGATCCCTGTGACCAGTGGTGAACCGTAGGGATTGGTGCTGGGTCCACTGCCATTTATCATTTATGTAAACAATTGGATGAGAATATAAGAGGCATAATTAGTAAGTTTGCAAATATCACAAAAATTGAAGGTGTAGTAGACAGTGAAAGAGGTCTGCTAAGACTGCAACATGATTTTGATCATCTGGGACAACCAGTTGAGGAATGGCAGATGGAACCTAATTCAGATAAATTCAGGGTGTTACATTTTGGTTAAAAAAAGCCTGAGCAGGACTTGCACAGTTAATGGTAGGGCTCTGAGGAGTGTTGTTGAACAGAGAGACATAGACGTACAGGTACATAGTTCCTTGAAAGTGGCATCACACGTAGACAAGATGGTAAAGAAGCTGTTTGGCAACTTGCCTTCATATGTCACAGCACTGAGTACAAGAGTTGGCATGTTATGTTACAACTACACAAGACATTGTTAGGTCACGTTTGGAGTACTGCATACAATTCTGTTCACCCTGCCATAGGAAGGGTGTTGTTAAACTGGAAAGAATGCAAAAGATATTTATAAAGATGTGACTGGGATTGGAAAGTTTGAATTTTAAGAAGAGGCTGGAAAGGCTGGCACTTTTCTCCCTGGAGCATAGGAGGATGAGGAGTAACTTTATCGAGGTTTATAAAATCATGAGGGGCACAGATAAAGTGAATAGCCAAAGTTTTTTTCCCACTCTAGGGGAGTCCAAAACTAAAGGACATAGATTTAAGGGAGACCTGAAGGACAACTTTTTCACACAGATGGTGGTGCATAGATGGAATGCGCTGCCAGAGGAGATAGTAAAGGCAGATACAATTAAAACATTTAAAATACATTTGGACAGGTAAATCGATTGGAAAGGTTTAGAAGGAAATGGGTCAAATGCAGGCAAAGGGACTATTTCAGTTTAGGAAACCTGGTCAGCATGGACGAGTTGGGCCAAAGGGCCTGTTTCTATGCTGTATATCTCTATGAATCTATTGAGTGGTTATTTTCATTTGCAGTGTCAATAGGGGTGGTGGTGGTGGGGGTTTGTGGGGAGGGGCAACCAGCAGGTGGAAGGAGGAAGGGTGGTAAATTGATAGCTTTAGATTAAGCTGCCTGATTTACAATTTATTGTAATCGATAGCCAGGATTATAGGACTGGGCATGCAATTGATGGTCAATGTGCAGCCACAAGTATTTCTCTCCGGCAGAAAGTGAAAACGACCACCTGCAACTGATTTTCCTATTAGTTATTCCCAAAGAGTGGCATGTTCAGGGAGCTCAGATCAGGTCTGCAGCTCCTGATTTTCTGCCCTTACATTTCAATCGGAAATTTATATACGTTCCAACAATGATTGGGAAATCAAATGCAATACATATCCAGATTTCTGATAGGGAATCCTAGTGAGGGCAAAGCTGGAATATTATGCCAATATGAAAACCTCTGAATGTTACTAAAGTCTGGAAACACTTTGGAATTGGGTTCCCTGTTCAGATGATCATTTTATTTGCTCAGGCAAATTGTCAAGGTCCACCGCATTCAATTTGTTGTTCAACGCCTCGAAACGTAACTTCTTTCGAAATTGCTGTTGGGGCTTTGTTAACATTTAAGAATTTAGTTATATAGTTTTGATGGACTGAAAACCTTTGGAGATATTTAGTTGGGTTTAGTTCGCGATGAAGTAAGTATCAGCTAAGAAATCTGACCATTGTACTAAATACAGAAACTGCTTTCAGCATCATAATCCATCATTCAGAATTTCGGAATCAGAAAAAAATACAATCAAAATAACCCTGTTTTTTAAGCAGCATCAAAATGACTGGCCTGTAAGATGGCTAGAGTACAGCATCAAATCCCTCACAGCAGGAAATACAGACCAAACCAAATATTACCAAATATTATATCTAAAGAGCTGAAAATTGTTAGAATATTACAAGTCACTGGGATCTATAGATTAGTCATTTCACAGCTAAAACTATATCTGATGAAGACTTTGTAATTATGGTGCACTAATATCAGTCTGCAGATGGTATTGGATAGCATTTCTTTCACATTATTTTAACAGAGGTACTATTTGACATACTTATCTTTAACAAGATCAAGATCTCCATTTAAATTTCATACAATGTGTTAAGTATTCATCTGCTAATATTTGCACAGCATAATTTCAAGGCCAAAGGTTTCTCAGTAGGAATTATTATTCAAGTAAGAAATTAGAAATAGGTTATACATCACAGCTACAGAATTTAGCCCAAATTTAAGTACCTCCAACCAACTAGATGGAGAATAAGAGGTAGTCTGCTTATGTCAGCATTCCAGCTACCATCTTATTGAGTTTGAGCCTCTTGCAACATGTATATTTCAGTTCTATAATGTCCAGGGGATAATGATAAAATTATCAAGCGAAAGAGGCATGCGTTCTGCTAATGTTCTCAGATTTGTAACAATGCTAAGCTGACTATTCAGTGGTTATCATCTTGTTGAAGTACGCTTTAGGAAGAGTAGGCAATCAGCAAATGGATATTACACTATTTCAGATGTACTTTTTCCAAAGGATGGCACCAAGCAAATAAATATTGAAGCAAGGATGTAGATGCAGGCTAGAAAAATAAACAAGTTACTCCTTCCTCAGAATGTTTGCTAATGATTTGTTGTGGAGAAGGAATTTTTAATTGGCATTAGACAGGTGTATTGGACACAGCACATTGGTGTGGAGCAAGTAAAGTTCAAAGAGGTAGGTAAGACTTTTCTTGTTAATGTGCAGAGCTGCTTTTATTTAAAATCCATTATAAGTACTAGTCTGTTTATCTGTGCATCTGTCAGGTTCTCTTCTTTCTCCCCCTCCTTTTCCTACATTGCAGACAAGGATTTAAGTTCACCTTCAAGTCTTTCTAGCTGCATGAACAATCCATTTTCTAATAACAAGGTTATTCAAGGCATGGTAAATCTTTTCAGAACTCTTAGAGGGTCTCTCTGATCTATAATGACATTGAAAGTACTGCTTCAACATCATTATGGGTTTTCAATCTCTAACAACAAGCAATAAGCTCATGGACCAATCTAACTATTGAAATTGAAAGAACAGATTTTTTCTTGTATTTCAGACCCTGACAATAAGAGCAAGTTACTTCATTTTTCCAGTTCTCCCTTGGGACTAAGGTCCCCATCTTCAGTCCAACATGATGAGACAAAATGAAACCCTCTTCTGAGAGACTGTGGGTGGAATTTTACCAGCATGCCCATCCCCATTCCGGGGGACGGCGAGGCAGGGAGAATGGCATTTTCTGTTGGCCTCATGCAGGATTGTTTGAACGTTGAGCAGACATATTGCCAAAATTCCGACTTGTGAATTCCTTCTATGTACTGAAGTGACCTGATTCCACTAAAATTGCAACTCCATTTAAATTCATAATGCAGCTCGCAAGAGCGGGGATGCCATTTAGTTGGGCCAAATCCATCTTTACTCTATGCTGGGGAAAATTGCTGGAAATGGGAATAGGGGTGAGCATCCTGGAAGTGGGCCCCATGTATCATTTTTGAAGAGCTCTCAAGTTGTCCCAATTCAGTGAAAATTCAGGCGTATATGTGTGGATAATGTTTCCGAACATTAACAGTTAGAACAGGTAGGAGTAAAAATAGGAGCGAGAAAGACAAATAAAAGTTACGGGAATACAAATAATGAAACAAGTAAATCTGTTAGAAGAAGAAAAGGATAAATATATTACACTTTTTTGTTATTCTAGAGGGCAAGAAGGAAGTAGAGAGAAGGGCAATTAGACTTACAGAATGGGTTTCTGTATGAGTGGTCTCATTCCAACATGTTTGTTTTTCTCTTTTAACTTGCATTTCAATGTTGAAGTGTTCTATTATCATTATCCAAGTATTATGTAAGTTATTCTGACAATACATTAGGCACAGTATTGTTTCATCATCTTGATAACTAAAATGCATTCCATTACCAATATTCTGTGTAATGATGAACCTTTAAATGATAAATAGTCCTGCCTGTGGTATTGTTTAAATCCAGCATAACTTAAGCAACAGTCATATTTTTGACATAATTATTAATTGTACACTTATTTTTTTCAGCAGTTCAATGCCAAAAACACCAAATTGGGATTAATATTCTGTCTGACGGCAATTTTACCACCAATTTGCTGGCATGCACAAATATTTGGTTAGGCTTAAATGGCAGTGGCTAATGATAATGCTGGCTTATATTTTTCTGTAGCTTTAAGTGGTAGAAAATATATAGCTTTTGCAGCACCCTCACGCTGTAAATCTGATAGGCATGTGTGAAAGAAAGACTAAAAAATAGGTCAGTATCCGAAGCTTTGAATGAGTACATTTGAACAAGATGGTAAGTAACCTAGCAAAGAAACTCATCTCCTCCACTTACACACAATGGGTCAGATCTTATTAGAAAGTACACATGGATATTCGATATTCAAAACACCCAGCATGTTCAGAGCGAATGTGAATTGTGAACTTTTAGAATTGCTGTTCAATTTATGTTGTTTTGCACAAATTCATTCACAAACCATCTATGATTGTGAAGAAATTGTATATTAATTACTCACTCAACTCAGCACAGAAGGTTGGAATTATATTTATCAGTTTAAGTTCTTTTGTAATAACTTCATAATTGTTAATCTGATGCTAATTGTACTGTCTGTTCCAAAAAAAATAATTTAACCTATTCCATCTCAAGTAAGATGATTTTCTTTTTCATTTCTGCATGTAGTAAATTGTTTAAAGTCTAAAGATGTCAATTTTATTTTTTTTCTTACTTTAGTCTTTTTCCTTCTCTTCCTCTCCCTCTCAATCCAATCTTTCTTTCCTTCTGTTTCTCTTTTTCGGTTAGTTTTAACCCTGATTCATCAATCTTTTCAATGATCCTTTCCATCATTGGAAGTAAGTAATTGTGCATTTTACCAAGTTGCAGATTATTGTACTTATCTTCTATGTTCTATAAATGTATACAGTACTTTAGAAAGCTCAGAAATGTTGAAAGAAGAAGTATAAGCCTACAATATGACTTCTGCTGTTGAGTTGTCCTCCTGATTTACTATGTCTAACTATGAATTATTTCACAGTGAAGTTTCACTGTATCATTTGGAGATTTTAGAGACTGTTATTAGAATGGTACTTTGTAAGAATTTATGGACAATGCTTTACAAGCTACTTTTACAGTACTAGGCAATTTCATGGAATAAGAAAATGTAATTTAATTATACCAGACATCAGCAACTTGAATTAGATGCTTCAGTCTTTGGAATGATTTTCAAGATCGTTGTACAGTTATCTTAAAATCAATGTAAGGGTTCAATTCCTCTGTGTGTTACTTTTAGCTTCTCTATTTCAAATTCCTCAATACAATAATTTAATAGCTTCTGTTGCGTTTTTAGTTTTTTACTCCGCATAATTTTCTTAAGGCAATTCTTGGGCAATTTCATCAGTAAACCTAAGTTCAAAATGATCTGGAATGTATCTTCATCTGTCAATGTCTATGTAATTTATAGAAAGCTCAGGAACAAATGGAAATCTCCCCTTTATACATTTCAATGCATTAATCAAATCATATGCCTTCTTCAACAATATAAAACACATATCAGGATTAAATGAATTATTAAAGGGGTGTGTAGAGAAGTAATAGTATATTGTAGGTTTAACTCTGTTACATATTCCTGTACTTTCAGGATTCCTCATGGACCTACTAATCTTCTTAATCTGCATACTATCTTTGACTACATCATGTAAAGACTGTGAATTTACTGAATCCAGTCAGGAGGCAAGGAGGCAGGTGGGTGGTAAAATGTCAGTGAGCTCGATACGTAGACGGGGACTTTCAGTGGCTTCCCAGGGGAAATAATTGAAGCCGGAGGCTCAATGGCCCAAGATGGCGGCAGCCAGCAATCAAACTTGTCCTCTCATTCTTACATTGCTGATAAGGTTTCCCCTCTGATCACCAGGGCCAGACTGCATGACCCTAGCAAAAACTATAAGAGAATGTGAGGGGATCTCAAAATGGAAGTTGCCTCACATTGCTACCATATCAGTAACCACTTCTTTCAACGACTGAAGAGTTGCCAATCTTCTGATTGGGCCCACTCATCTTATTGCAATTATATAATATCTTGGGCTTATTTATTTCACAACACACAATGCACTAATTGTTCATAAGGGATTGGGTAAATTCATTGCAGGTTAATCTATTAAGATTAGATACATGAGAACAGTCATTGGTAGGTATAAAGCTTGAAAACATCAGAACTGTCTGGACACTCACTTCAAAGAATGGTCAAAGAACTGCTGAGCAGTTGATGAAGTTTCAAAGAATTTTCAAGAAGTTAAGGAACTGTCAAAGAATACTGGATGAGTTGGCAAGGAAAGGGCAACATCAAAACATAATATGGAGGATATAAATAAGTATTCGTTGAACTAATTTGGCTTTGGGGCTATAAAGAGCCATGGGGATGTGGGGATCATAGGGGCCATGAAAGGGCAAAACTTGGCATAGAGGGCATGTGGAGTGAGGGATTTAGAGAACCATGGATAGTGATAGTGGGTATAAGTGGTGATGCATGATGTGGGGTGACATGAGGTGATATAGTTTGGCATAGATAGAGCACTGGAAATGTGAGGATGCTGAGGGGTGAAGGCTGGAGGGCTATTTTTGTTTATTTATTTCAAAACAGTGCCTGAGCAAAGAGGTAGATCCTGCACTCAGCCCTTTTCCACATCTAGCCTGTCTCCACACTCAGCAGTTTTTTCATTTGTTCCAGGGGTAGCAGGCTTGAATTCCAATCCAGTCTGCAACAATCTACCACTCTTGACCAAACCTCACACCATCCCCCATCCCTATATGGGGATTTGACCTGTGGGTGGTCATTTTTAAAGTTCACAGAGGTGGGGTTTCTCCCGTCTCTGCACACCTAACCCAGATGCGAAAATCTGGATCAAAATGTTAGACATGTTAGCAGTATATAGTTTAACTCAAATGGTTATCCTGCAGTCCATGATGACAATATGAGGAAAATTATGAGGAATAGCGTCTGCGTTTCTCTGTGTTTAGTTATTGGATTTTTTTCTGCGTGCTGCAGAGACAGCATTCCTGTAAAATTAAATATATTCCACTTACTGATTTTGACATTGTGTAACCAGCCTCCAAAGGGAAAAGTGTTAGGCATACTTTCTTGGACCATATAGTCCTTGGTTTGACCTGCAGTTAGTGCTAAGTTTACAATTGCAGCAAGGGCAGATTCAGAATATACCAATTAGCCCCAACTCTCTCAGCTGTAGAGAGGGCAAAGGTACTGTCCAATGAGTGTTGGTGAAAAATATGTGTATATATAGGAACAGGATCAGAATCTTCTGTGATGCCCCTTAAGGTGTACAGCCTGCTTAAACTCATTTAGGCCCAGAAGTGACTAGTTTACTCCTTGTCAGATAAGTTCAGTATCCAAGAAATTGCTTTCCAGTCAAAATCAATAGCCCAGATTTTGACTTCTAGCTGGTAGAGTCCAAGACAGATAGAAAGTTATCTGTCCCCTTGCAACATGAGGCCTGGGGGATTGTAAACTGAATCTGGTGATGAAAAGCTCAGTTACCCAGCTTTATATCAGGTATTAACCAGAGCAAAACTTTCAAAACAAGTATCATGTACGTCTTTTGTATCTAGCCCCATAGCTCAATCTCTCTCTCAACTCAGGATTGGAGACATTGGCGGAGCATCTCACACAGAGCATTGGAAGATTAAATTTCTCAGGTATTTCCCAGCACATCTTTGCATTAGAACTTTTGCAAAGTCGTGACATATATTTATTGACATATGTCTCATTTCCAATGATCTGGAGACAGGAAGATTTGGGCTATAGTTTTATTCTTAATTGTGAGGATAATGGTATCAGGGCCAAGACAAATCAATTTAAAACTCAATGAATACTGAGAAAGGAACTGGAGAAAACGTGGGGAGAGAAATACAAACTGGAAGGTTTAGTTTGGTTTGGATTTATTTATTACGTTTATAGCTTGCTGTGTGTTATAAATAATTATGAAATTGCACAAAAGTTACTTGTATCCATGTTTTTTTTGCTAAATGAATGATAAATAGTTAGGCTCAAATACTTGTAGAATCTCCATAACTTCATGGATCTTCCACCATGGCGACTGGGACCAGAACAATAAGAGATAAGGCTGAAGCATTTGCAACAACCTTCAGCCAGATGTAATGAGTAAATGATCCATCTCTGCATTCTCTGGAGGTCCCAGTATCACACCTGCCAGTCTTCAGCCAATTTGATTCACTCCACATAATAAAAAGAAGTGGTTGACTCATCATTGTGAAAACTTTGGTCCCAGAAAAAATTCAGCAACAGTGTTGAAGACATATTACTGAATTTACTATGCCCAAAGCTATGCTGGTCCAGTGCAGTTACAACATTGGCATCTACCCAACAATGCTTAAAGTTGACCAGGCATGATCTATCTACCAAAAGCAGGACAAATCCAACCCAAACAATTATTGTCCCATCAGTCTACTCTTGGTCATCAATAGCATAATAGAAGGTGACACCAACAATGCTTTAAGAAGCACTTGCTCAGCAATAACCTGCTCACTTTTATTCAGTTTGGGTTTTAGCAGGGTCACTCAGCTCCTGATCTCATTGCAACCTTGGTTCAAACATAGACAAAAGAGCTGAAGTATGGGCAGAGTGACTATCCTTGACATTAAAGCAGCATTTAATTGAGTATTGACTTCAAGGATCCTGATCAAAACTGGAGTTAATGGAAATTGGTGAAATCTCTTCATTGGAGTCCTATCTGATGCAAAGGAAAATGGTTGTGGTGGTTGGAAGTCAATCATCTCTGCTCCAGGACATCACTGCAGGAGTATTCAGGGTATTGTCCCGAGCCTAACCATCTTCAGTTGCTTCATCAATGGCCTTCCATCCATTATAAGTCAGAAGAGGGGATGTTCACTGGTGATTACAAAATGTTCAGCACTATTTATAAATCTTCAGATACTGAATCAATTTTTTTCCAAATGCAAGAAATCCTGGACAATATCCAAGTATGGATTCACAAATGACAAGTAACGTTTATGCTATACAAGTGCCAAGCAATAATTATTTCCACTAAGAAAGAATTTAATCACTGTCCTTTGACATTCAGTGACATAGCCATTGCTGAATCCCAAATTACAGTTTCCATTGATCAAAAACTGAACCAGACTGGCTGCTAGATTAGCTTGGATTGGGAACTCACTAAACCTTGCCCTATACAAGCCTCCATATAAATTTCAATTAGGCTTTGATGTTGGAGGACCTTGTTGCCTTCTGGCAGAAGCATTGATTCTAACTATCTACCCACCTGCCTTTCTGTTGAGTGACTGGGATTAATATTGACTATAATAAAAGGATTGTTTAAATAAAAACCTAATCCATTCATTCAAATCACTTTGCTAGTAATGTGCAACTAGAACTCATTAAAATGTTGTCATTATTCTTAAGGGGCTATGAATGAAACTCTTTTCCTTCCTTTGTTAGATATAAGACTGGCTGCACACTTTACAGCTGAATAGACAAAAAGAAAAGAAAAAAGACAATGCTGTGGGCTTCATCTGCACCTTAGAATTCAGATGTTTGGTTAACCTAACCTACCGTAACCTTAGCCACCACAATCTTTTCCTTCTCTGAGCAGATACTCAACAGTAGGTGGATGTAAGTCAGATTCACAGCTTGTTGATTTTTGTATGATATTCACTGTTATTTTAAGCTTCATTTGTGGTTATATTGGATGTTATAGACACTGGTTATAAAAACCAGACAATGTTGAAAACTCCCTGATACTATTTCATGAGACAAAGCTTGGAAGCTGCACAGAAAAAGGGTCAGAGCACATTGAAGTAAGGATTTTTCTCTGCCTGACTTTTCCATTGAACTGTCCAAGATTCAAAGAGATTGAACCTAGTAAAACAAAATCTGTGGGAGTTGAAATGGCACCATGCTTTAATGTATTCCGCTAAATAAAATATTTTCAAGAATGATAGTTCACATACTGTATGCCACCCCATTGAGATGGAGGAGTTCTTGACCCAAAGCTCTGCAAGGGAGCCTACCCAGAATATGCAGCTGGCCTCGGTCACTGTGTAGGAGGGCAAACAGCAACAGGAGGCAATCCGGAGGAGTCCTGACCCGTTATAAAAATATGCTTCTTCGAAGTTTACTGAATACAAGACAAGGCCAAAAGTAAAGCTTAAAAGAAAGAGATAGAACCACAAACAAACTGGTGCAGATCGGTTTCCAATTGACTGTTGAGAATGTAGGCAGCACTTTTCCCTGTTCATCTGGACTGCAGTAATTTCTTATGGTTAGCTAAATAGAAAAATACATTAAAAAGGAATAAGTATGTTGCACATACCTTCTCAGGAAATATTGCAGCCTGTGGAGTTCCCTGTGAGACTAAGAGAGGCTCATATATCATGAATGGCCCAAGGCAGATAAAGATGAACAGCCAGCAGTTGCTGATTCAGTGGTTAGAAAATATCTGTCCTTAGCTGAGTAAAGTCAGCACCCAAGAGGCAAAGGTTATCTTTGTGGGGGCCCTTACTGGAAAGCTTCAGCTGGACACATCACTGCCTCCTTAGAGCCAGACTGAAGAGAAACAAGAGGCTGGGAAAATTTTGTTCACTTTCACTCCTTGAAGAGGATTGCCTACTCTTTACACAATACACTCAATTTCCATTTTCGTTCATTTCAATAGATTCATGTGTTTCGTTGAATGTTGATCACATCAATGTGTTCTTAAAGAAGCAAACAGCAATCCTTGTTCCTTACAGCTTCTCAAATCAAAGGTCTGAGTGAAGTAGGCATCAGAACAAGATGAGCTGCAGTGATCTTTAGACCTCAAAAGTCTCCTGTCTGCAATTATTCAAAAGTAGCTCGAGAGGTCAATAAGCAGGTGGCTAATTTTTGCATATCCATTTCCTGGGTGAATGACTGATAGGATATTGGCTGAGATTGCTAATGATGTAACCTACTTAAATTCAAATATTCCTAGCTCTGATCCAGCAAGATGGAGATTGCTTTGGAGAATGAAACTGTTTCCATAATGAGACTGCTGTTTGCTGTGGATAAGAATCATATGTCTACAAGTGACTGAGTCAGCATTTATGATAAAAGGAAGCATGGTCACAGAACAGTTCCACTTGTGGATGCTGGTACTGGTTCTGAAAAGCTTACTCTTATGAGCTCTGCTTGAAAATGTTCAATAGGGTACAATAGGTTCCCTTGTAAAACCTCTTCCTGAAGTGGGATCTTGACTCCTTGCTCTTTGCTGGCCTGCGGCACTTCCATCTGCCCTTCTGAGAATTTATGTAGCAAGTTAATCGATAATAGAGAATTCAGCTAACATCTACCAAAACATCTGAAGCATGTCTTCAGAATGTCAGTGATCTGCTTCATTAGTTTCCCGGGCTGACAATTTCAGTTCTGCTGTTGTAACTGCACTGGAAGTGCAGAGAATACGTGTTGGGCAAAATCTTCCAGCTGTTCGCACCATTGATCTTGCTGATGGTGCACTCCCACTACAGGTTTCCCAACGGCGTAAAGTGAATTTAATGGAAAATCTCATTGACAGCAGCAGGACCAGAAGATCCCACTGCCAGTCAATGGCAGGTCACCTCCCGCCACCAGGAAACACTCTGCAGGGAGGCCAGAGATTCTCACCCATAGTTCAGTTTGAAGGACCATCCTCTGTAAATACATGTGGCTGAGAACCCGTGTGTTTGTATAACACATTTGCCTATATTTGTGCAAAAATATTATATGCCTAATGTTGATGTAACAAACAAAATCTTCAGAGTTGTATCAGATGAGATCGAGAAGTGGTTATGTCCTGTGGTTATGTCCAAAATGGGTTGCAATGGCAAAGGAAAATCTACCCCTTTCTCTTCCACTTATGTGTTTTGAATAGGCATTCCATACAGTACTATGGCCAACAGCAACTTGTGTTTACCATAGTGAAACATATCAAAGCACTTCACAGGAGTGTTGTTAAACAGCATTTGACAAAATAGAGTAATATAGATGAGTCAATACTAGAGTGAAAGGTGACATAGATTTGGTGTATGTTAGCATATGGACAACAGAGTTTTGGATGAATCCAAGTATCTATAGGATAGAAGATGGGAAGCTGACTAGGTGAGCATTGGAATCATTGACTCTGTAGATAACAAATGCACAGTGGAGGGTTTCAAGAGCAAACGAACTGGGTTGGGGTAAAGTCAGCTGATTTTGGTAATGGTGCACATGTGTTGGTTGTAGCTTATCTCTTCTCATTAAGGGTCATATACAGAATATAAACAATGGGTGAGATTTTACATTCTCACTCATCCCAAAACTATAAAGTCCTGTCCGAGGTCAACGGACCTTTCCATTGTCTGTCCCTCGCCCATTCTGATTCCCATGGCGAGTTCGGACCATTTTATTTTCCATCATTTGTGCTTTAAATTTTTAAAGCAGCAGGATCTTGCCCGACACTTCCAGTGCAGTTACAACAGCAGAACTGAAATTGCCAGCCCGGGAAGCTAATAAAGCAGATCACTGACATTCTGAAGACATTTGAATATTTAGATATGATGACTCCTAATATCCATGTGACAAAAGGTTTTAAATCTATTGGAAATATCCTGACTGCCAGAGATACCATGAATATCTCATTCTCTAAATCCCAATCTTTATCTTTTTGGTTTAAGTAAGTTACCTTCAGTTTCAATTGATCATTGTCTAAATTTGTGTTTCACAAATTGTGTCTCCTATATTTCAAATTTCAATTTTGTACCCAATCACAGTCCACCAGAAAAATAAGTTTCTTTGAGAGATAACTAACGTGACATTTCATCACCTGCTCCACCGTATACCCTTAAGAGTAACATTTTTGCCCTTTTAAACATTGATTTTATAAAGTAGATAACAATGCAGCTATCTGGTTTCACTTTATTTTACCCTGTGGGTATGGTTTCCTTCAGGAATGGTCTCCTTCGGAGCCATTCCATTAGCAGGGCTCCAGCATCTCCAGCTCTTAATGGCTCTGCTCTTTAACCTTAGTGCTGGGATTATTCTTCCATTATTATTTCCTGCATGCCAAGAACGACAAGAAGTCATTCAGGCATTTAGAGACGTAAGTATTGATTAGATATAGTCAGCATGGCTTTGTGAGTGGGAAATTGTGTCTCACAAATTTGAGTATTTTGAAGGCAAATGATGGCAGTGCAGTTAATGTTGTCTACATGACTTTAGCAAGGCCTTTGACAAGTTTCAGCATGGTAGGTTGTTGCATAAGGTTAAATCTCATGGGATCTAGGATAACGTATCTAAATGGATACAAAATTGCTTCTTGACCAAAGCCAAAGAATGGTTGTAGAAAATTGTTTTTCAAACTGGAGGCCTGTGATGAGCAGGGTGCCTCAGGGATCGGTGCTGGGTCCACTGTTATTTGTGATTTTTATTAATGATTTGGATGAGAAAATAGGAGGCATGATTAGTAATTTTGCAGCTGACACTAAGATTGGTGGCATAGTGGACAGTGAAGAAAGTTATCTCCAATTACAATGGGATCTTGATCAATTGGGTCAGTGGGCTGACGAATGGAGTTTGATTTAGACAAATGCGAGGTGATGCATTTTGGTAGATTGAACCAGGGCAGGACTTACTCAATTAATGGTAGGGCACTGGGGAGAGTTACAGAACAAAGAGATCTAGGAGTACATGTTCATAGCTCGTTGAAAGTGGAGTCACAGGTGGGCACAGCAGTGAACAAAGCACTCAGCATGCTTGGTTTCATCAGTCAGAAAATTGAATGCAAGAGTTGGAATGTCTTGTCAAAGTTGTACAAGACATTGGTAAGGCCATATGTGGAATACTGTGTTCCATTCTGGTCACCGTATTATAGAAAGGATATTATTAAACTAGAAAGAGTGCAGAAAAAATTTACTAGGATGCCACCAGGAGTTGATGGATTGAGTTATAAGGAGAGGCTGGATGAACTGGGACATTTTTCTCCGCAGCACAGGAGGCTGAGGGGTGATCTTATAAATATCTATAAAATAATGAAGAGATAGTCAATATCTTTTCCCAAAGGTAGGGGAGTCTAAAACTAGAGGGCATCGGTTTAAGGCGGGAGGGAAAAGATATGAAAGTGTCCAGAGGGGCAATTCTTTCACACATATGGTGGTAAGTGTCTGGAGCAAGCTGTCAGAGGTAGTAGTAGAGGTGGATACAATTTTGTCCTTTAAAAAGCATTTAGTTACATGGGTACGATCGTTATAGAGAGATATGGGCCAAATGGGATTAGCTTAGGTGTTCTAAAAAAGAAAGGGTGGCAAGGACAAATTGGGTCGAAGGGCAGGTTTCCATGCCGTAAAGCTCTATGACTCTACGACTTTTTAAAAATTTTATTCCAATTCAATCAAATGAAGTCCAATTCAGAGTCTCAACAAGTTGAGACATTCCTGATCCAAGCTGACAAGACAGGGCTCTCACCTCCTGTCTTGGGCTTGGTCTACATGATCCAAGCTGATTGGAGTAGGTATAGCTTCTTCTCCAAGGCTTGATCTCATTTGCATCTTAGCCAAAAAACCAAGATGCCGCTTTTAAAAATTGCTTCAAATGAAACTGAAATGTAACCTAATGACTTCAACCAAGCACAGCATATCGATAATACACTTGATCTTAGCCAAAAGGCTCTGTAAGGGTTAAGGATAGTGTCAGGGCGGTGGTAGGAGAGGATATAGGCCCCAAAGAGCAAAATGTGGAATCGCTGTGGTTGGAGATAAAAAATAAGAAGGGGAGGAAGATGCTGGTGGGTGTGGTCTATAGGCCCCCAAATAACAACTTTGAGGTCGGGCGGGCTATAAACAAACAAATAAGAGATGCATGCAGAAATGGGATGGTGTTAGTAATGGGTGATTTCAATCTGCATATTGACTGGACGACGCAAGTCGGACACGATGGGCTGGAGAAAGAGTTTTTGGAATGCTGTAGGAATGGGTTCCTTGAACAGTATGTCACCGACGAGACAGCATACTGTATTGGATCTGGTACTATGTAATGAGGTAGGTAGAATTAGGGATATTCATGTGAGGGATCCTCTGGGGACGAGTGATCATAGTATGGTAGAATTTATGATGCAGATGGAGGATGAGGTAGTAGTGTCCCAGACTTGTGTACTATATTTGAACAGAGGGGACTATGATAGGATGAGAGAGGAATCAGTGACTGTGGATTGGAGGAGTGCACTGGTTGGTAGAACGTCTGAGGAACAGTGGGGGATTTTTAAAGAGATCTTTTTCGGTACTCAGCAAAAATATATTCCGATGGTGAAGAAGGACTGTAGGAGAAGGAAAAATCAGCCGTTGTTCTCCAAGAAAATTAAGGAGAGTATTAAATCAAAAGCTGAGGCGCTCAGAATGGCTAAAAATAGTGGGCGATCAGAGGATTGG
The DNA here is from genome assembly GCA_024679065.1 of Sphyrna mokarran. Taxonomy (NCBI): domain Eukaryota; kingdom Metazoa; phylum Chordata; class Chondrichthyes; order Carcharhiniformes; family Carcharhinidae; genus Sphyrna; species Sphyrna mokarran. The sequence goes on along the minus strand of JAGIQG010000005.1, from coordinate 83,062,664 downwards.
GAAAGTTTTAAACAACAGCAAAGAGTGACTAAAAAAGTGATTAAAAAAGGAAAGATGGAATATGAGGCTGAACTAGCTCGAAACATCAAAAAGGACAGTAAGAGTTTTTATAAATATATAAAGAATAGGAGGATGGCCAGAGTTAATGCAGGACCCTTGGAGGATAAGAGGGGTGGTTTAATGGTGGATGACAGGGATATGGCAGAGACCTTGAATAAGTTTTTTGTGTCGGTCTTTACGGAGGAGGACGTAAATAGCTTGCCTGAAATTAAGGATAGAAGGGTGGTGGGAGATGAGGTCCTTGTTGAGATTATAGTCTCTAGGGAGGTGGTGCTTGATAGGCTAATGGGGCTGAGGATAGATAAGTCCCTGGGACCGGGTGGAATGCATCCCAGACTCTTCAAGGAAATGGCAGAGGTGATAGCGGATGCCCTGGTAATTATCTTTCAGAACTCGCTGGACTCCGGGAAAGTGCCAGAAGATTGGAAAAGGCTAATGTTACGCCGCTGTTTAAAAAAGGTAGCAGACAGAAGGCAGGGAATTATAGGCTGGTTACTTTAATGTCTGTGATAGGAAAAAATGCTTGAATCTGTCGTCAAAGCAGAAATAATGAGGCACCTGGATACGAACGGTTTGATCAGGCAGACGTAGCACGGATTCGTTAAGGGGAAGTCGTGCTTGACGAATTTATTGGAGTTCTATGAGGAAATGACTAGTGTGGTAGATAGAGGGGAACCGGTGGATGTGGTGTTTTTGGATTTCCAAAAAGCGTTTGATAAGATGCCTCACAAAAGATTGCTGCAGAAAGTTAAGGTGCAGGGAGTCGGGGGTAGGGTGTTAGACTGGATAGAGGATTGGTTGTCTAATAGGAAGCAGAGGGTAGGTATTAATGGGTGCTATTCTGATTGGCAGCTGGTGACTAGTGGAGTGCCCCAGGATTCGGTGCTGGGGCCTCAACTATTTACCATTTACATAGATGATCTGGAGGAAGGGGCTGAGTGCAGGGTGACGAAATTTGCTGATGACACGAAGATGAGTGGAAAAGCAAATTGCGTGGAGGGTGTGGAAAGCCTGCAGAGGGATCTGGATAGGTTGAGTGAGTGGGCAAGGACCTGGCAGATGGAGTATAATGTTAGCAAGTGTGAGTTTATCCACTTTGGTAAGAATAATGGTAGGAAGGACTACTATTTAAATGGTGAAAAGCTGCAGCATGCGATGATGCAGAGGGACCTGGGGGTCCTTGTGCACAAATCGCAAAAACACAGTATGTAGGTGCAGCAGGTGATTAAGAAGGCGAATGCAATGTTGGCTTTTACAGCTAGGGGGATAGAATATAAAAGTAGAGAGGTACTTTTGCAGCTGTATAGGGTACTGGTGAGGCCGCAGCTGGAGTACTGTGTGCAGTTTTGGTCGCCGCATTCGAGGAAGGATATATTGGCCTTGGAGGGGGTGCAGAAAGCGGAGATGAGAGCGTTGGATTATGAGGAAAGACTGAATAGGCTAGGTTTGTACCCTTTGGAGTTTGGAAGGCTGAGAGGGGATCTTGTAGAGATGTATAAGATAATGAAGGGGATGGATAGGGTAAAGGTTGAGAGACTCTTCCCACTTAGCAAAGATAGCAGGACTAGAGGGCACAGCCTCAAGATTAGAGGGGGGGCGGTTCAGATCAGAGTTATGGAGGTGTTTCTTCACACAAAGGGTGATGAATCTTTGGAATTCTCTGCCTGATGAGGTGGTGGAGGCTTCCTCGCTGAATATGTTCAAGTCAAGAGTGGATAGGTTTTTGATTGACAAGGGAATTAAGGGTTATGGGGAGAAAGCAGGAAAGTGGTACTGAACCACTACAGATCAGCCATGATCTTATTGAATGGTGGGGCAGGCTCAAGGGACTGGATGGCTTACTCCTGCTCCTATTTCTTATGTTCTTATGTAAGTACAACTCTCAGTATGCGTAATGCCAATCCAATACACAGTGCTCTGAAAGAGTACATGCTCTGGAGTTTACTAAGCAACAGAGTGTGCTTTACATGGAATTTCAAAGCGGAGGCATGGTGAGCATCAAAAAAATGCACATACAGGGCAGGATTTTCCAGCTGCACTACCCCAAAACCGGAAATCCCTCCCAAGCACCTTTATGTGGCCTACTCCCACTCCCAGCCCGTTATGTTTCCGTGGCGGGTGGAAAGGGAAAATTCCCCTTCTCACAGTCTTAAAACAGTGAAAAATTCCAAAAACAGACGGGAAAGATACTATGTGTTGGTACCACAATTGTAAATTTGCTACTGTCCAAACTAAAGGGAAAAAAAGAACTGTGCTTGAGTGATTCCAGTTTTTTTCAGTACAACTTGGTTATATTCCAGCAAACAGAATAAGGAGAACGGGGCCCAGTATATCTAACTTTCAATGTACAATGGCTTTTAGATTTTAAAACAAAGTGACAGAAGTTGCTTTTTTCTGTGGGTAGGGGTATTTTTGATAGCATGGAAAAATTGAAGACTATTCCCTTAATTAAGACGAAGGATTTCATCCAGAAATCTGCCACGAACATATATAAATAATTACCAGGGGATGATGAATAAAATCTCAGTCTGATAAATTAAAACCTTGTTGATTGGTCATGCTTGAAAAGTGGAAGAAAATCAAGTACAGCCCAAGAGAATAACCAGAGGAAAAGATAGAATCTTACAAATATACACAGAACTTTACTCCTTCACTTGAGTATGTTAACCTTATCATAACAAATTCAATCAAAAGCACAGGGGAGAAAGGCAAAGACTTTGAGTGAAAAGACAGATTATTAAGGACTGAATTTAAGAGACCTCCTCTCACTTCCCCCCCTCCCCAACCCCATCACCTCCCCCATCCCACCAAACAATAGCAGGGCCTCCCAAAGGGAAGTTTGCAAGCATTGCACCCACACATTTACAGTAAGCCAAATGTTTTGCCTGAGGACCTAAAAATTGTTGTGAGGTTTTTCTTGGGAAATTTAGTTCAAAGATACAGAAGTGTGCAGGGTATATGAGTTATGCTACCATAAACGGACCAGTTAGTCGAATAGAACTGATCACAATTTTGTTTTAAACAGTTTTCAATGTGCTGCTGACAATTGAGAAGTTGGGTATAGACAGCATAGATTGATGCTGCCAGTGTGATGATTTCTCCATCTCATCAGGACTGTCTACGAAGGTGATGTGGCTAGAAGCAAAACCCTTTTCTGTAATCAGTGAAGGAAAGTTACCCTTTGTTGAGTCTGTGAACTCATTTTTCATTCATTTGTACAGGTGTTGTTGCACTTTAAGAGTGGGTTCCTTTATTGCAGTTAGCACACTATGACTAATCTCATCACTACAGCTGTAGGTGAAAATCTCTAAAACTTAGACCTTTTTTTGGAAAACGTAAGTGTTTACATTAAATTATCAGCAATTTAGCTCTGCTATTTTGAGTTTTGTGGCATCAACACTTTTTAAAGTCATCTTCAATGTCTTATGAAAGTTTTTTCACATTGCCATACACCTGCAATTGTGTGTGCATCAATATACTTCTTTATGATCTTTCATAAGTGTCCACCTGAACAAAGAATAAAGAACAAAGAAAATTACAGCACACGAACAGGCCATTTGGCCCTCCAGGTCTGCACTGACCATGCTGCCTGACTTAACTAAAACCCCGCTACCCTTTCAGGGATCATATCTCTCTATTCCCATCCTATTTATGTACTTGTCAAAATGCTCCTTAAAAGTCACTACCATATCCACTTCCACTACCTCCCCGGCAACAAGTTCCAGACACCCATTACTTTCCGTGTAAAAAAAAAGTCTGGCTCATACATCTCCTTTAAACTTTGCCCCTTACACCTTAAACCTATGCTCCCTAGTAACTGACTCCTTCACCCTGGGAAAAAGCTTTTGACTATCCACTCTGTCCATGCCCCTTATAATCTTGTAGGCTTCTTTCAAGATCTGCTTCTCCAACCAGAAAACATTTGATCAGATGTGATCAGATGTGACCAGATATGAACTGTTGAGTGTTTTATTTCATGATATGTTAGACATAGAGAGCAGTCATTATAACTAGACTCAGCTCAAATGTTGCAATTTATCTGTATTTAATAATGTAAGAAAAATCAACATCAGATTTTAATAGTAGATCATCTTACTAGACTTAAGCAAAAGGCCTGCTAACTATCTTCTCACATTTCTAACCTCCTTGCTTCAGCTTTCTCTTTAACAAACATGCAGTGTTTCCAGCTCAAAAACCTGGCATCCCGTTTTGATGTTCAATCTCTTGTTGCTCACAGCCAGGAAAATGGAGAAAATAGTCTGCCTTTTAATGGGTGTGAGGTGTATTTTGACTGTTGAGACAGGTTAATGAATAGCTTATTTATAATCCTTGAGGAAACAGCACAAAAACTTGCTCGTTAGCATTTTTGACTAATCATCCCTGAGAATTCATGTAGTAATGTAATGTAAGTTATTCTGATACATGGGGTAAGTAGTTCTGGGTGCAGCAATTTTGGAGAGCTGAGGCAGTTCTTAACACCCTCATAAATGTTTTCTGCTTGTTGCAGTATGAAACATATATTAATAATGTCCTGACTGGCTGTCTTAACTTCACTGGAGCAAAAAGTGGAAATACTATTGATGCAATCTATCCAGGTTTCCACTGATTTTCCACTAAGTAATGGCCAGTGGTAGGAAGAAATCCAAAGAAATTCCAGTGACAAGAAGAAAGATAAAGGACATCAGGCACACCTTGCTGAAAGATCTAATATTGGTCGACAACTCTGGTGGATTTTGGCCACAGACTTGTGAGGAAATGGTGTATTGCGATAGTGCATTTGGAAATATGAGGCATAATTTCTATTTTTGGGTCGGGGTCCCAATGTCAAGAAATTTCCAGGTTCTGGCCTCACAACTCAACATAGAGAAAACCTCTGAAGAATCTTGCTGAATATCAAAATGTGGCTGCAGCTGCCAAATCATCATTGGGCAGGCCAAGCTCCTCAGGCAACCTATGGTTATCGTGACTGCAGGGAAAACTGAACTATTCATTGCCTCCATTCATTTTGGTTGTGTTTCAATCTCAGGAAAGGTGAATGGTGGGAGGAGCTGCATGCTGACTGACATATTCCAGTCAGTGGTGGGAGAAGATCCTCAATAAGCCCTTTAATTGACTTCAATGGTTATCCATCCCTTACCTCCATCCCCAAAGTAGCCTCTTCCAAAATGATCCAGAGATGGGAAATACCATAAAATAAGCATGTTGCTCTTCAATGGCAACCTTCTAGTTTCTGGTCCCACCTCACCTCAATGAAAATCCAGTCCATGGTGTTACCACCTAGCAAATGTTTATTATTATTATCTTTTGTGGATAAATACACTTCCTTAATTCTAGGGATATTTATATTTGTCTTGGAGCGAAGGTTATCAGTACATTTGTTACAGTTGTTCACCTCCTTGAAAGCATTGTCTCAGGGTGCATTGTAAATCTTTTTATTAATGCTCCTAATCATTTATAGTGTAGAACATCCAGATGAAAGAAGCAAATGGAGGTGTAAAACAGAAACTGCAAAGGGTAGACCAAGCTAAGCCTGGGCAAGGAATGTACAAATCTGCTGAATACTATGGAATAGTATCTTCATGGTCATCTGTAGAAAAATCTCAAAGCACACAAGGAATAAACACAAAACACATTTTTCTCACATACATAGTATCTGAGAATATCAAGACATTTAATAACCAATTGCTATTAGATTTGACTATTTGCCACAATGAAAATAACGGGTGCCGGAACCAGGAGTGCACTCCACATATTTCAACTTCTGGGGCCTTTCCTTTTTGGAAATCTACACTATTGGTTTGTGCAGGCTTATTTCTCTTTTGTAACTCAGAGCTATTAATACATTTATACTTGATTTTCTGAATTTCTGAACCAGCCACCACATCAATATTAGCCCTAAAAGTTAGACAGAGAAATAATTGCATTAGCAATTCTTGTTCATTAAGCTTTCAGGGAATGATTTTAAGTTTTTATTTCAAGTTTTCTTTGTTTTTTTAGCTTTTGACTGGATTTTACTTCATGCATTGATTATATTTGCTGGGGTAGTAACATTTTATGCATTTTTGTTTGTTTGCAATACTTTCCTTCATTATATTCTGTTACTCTTTGTTTTGATGCTGCGTCTTATGAGGACATGGGTTAGGCATGGAGCTTCCCATGAAAATGAAGGTTAGAGCAGCATGAAGCTTTGAAACTATTGCATTCTTCCAAGTCACCCCAGAAGGCATCTGCCACATCATTAAATTTGGAGTGCAGACAAGCATCAGGGAGATAATACATGATGTCCATATGGCTTCCATCTATTCCTCTTTGGAAGTTTGCCAGTCAGTAAAACCTCTGCATTCTTCCAGCTGGTGCCACTTTTTCACAAAAAAGGTGATAAATGTGTTTTTCCGGCAAACATGACATCAATCACTGGGTTCAGATATTTTCTGTGGCTAGAAGCATCCTGCTGCATAGAAATATAATGCCACAGTGGCCTTTATAACGAAAGGAAGAACTATCCTAAGGATGTCTGTGAGTTCCCCCATTGCTTGAATATTGCAACTCTTTAAATAAAGCATGATAAATTTAGGAACATTAGAACAAAAGGAACATAATAGTAAGAACAGGCCATTTGACCTCTCAAACTTTCTGGCTAATCTTCTACCTCGGCGCCGTCTTCCTGGATTATCTCAATATCCTTTAATATCATTGGTATCTAACGTATATTGATTTCTGGTTTGAGCATATGCAATGACTGAGCCTCCATAGTCCTCCGAAGGAGAGAATTCTGGAGATTTACTACTCTCTGACTGAAGGATCTCAATCCTAATTGCCTTACCCCAGAGTTGTGTTCTATAAAAGTAAGTTGTTGAGTGGTGATTATAATGACCAGACTGGCAAAGTGTTGTTGAATTACACTCGGTTTTGTCCCCTCATGAAATTGTATTCTCCATTAAATGTATCAAGCTTAACCTAAATAGACTCCAAATTGCCCAGCATGTTTGGTTGTATTCTGGTATTTATACAGTTTTTAAGACTGCAGGAGAGTATTAGCTGGAAAATTGAAAGCTTCAGCCAAAAAACAGAAACGTCCAGGACAAAAATCAATATAATACGTTAATAGTGAATTAATAAATGCTCACACCCCCAAAAACTTTCCACTCCACTCATAGCTCAAAAAATAGCAAACCTGCTTTAAACATGAGGCTAAATAAGACCAAGCCCCTGGAACCATTCTAAGATAATTCTACACTGACAAGGTGTGTGCTTGGGGCAAAATTTATCCATGCCATGAAATTCAGTGTGAAATCTCATTTTAATAATCCTGGTATTTAAATTGGAGTTTCACTTTTTCTTGCAGTTCTGTATCCTTTGACCACTCCAAACTCCACAATTCAGAAAAAAATGTCAGATTATGAATCAGACAGGTGAGGTGCCTACCTGCTTTCTATGTTCAAAGGAGGATCTGGACTGATGTGGAATCTCATTAAATGGGGACAACCCTGTATCATTTGTTTGTTTCAGTAATGGGTTAATATTTCTGCAGTGGTGTTCCTGACAAACACCAGAAACAAAGTTGTTCACTGTAGCCTGCAAATTTACATCTGTTAATTTTAATGAATTAGAACATCATAGGCTATGAGTGTAGTCTTCATATAACCATTGTGTCCCCACAGTGCAGAAGGAGGCCATTTGGAGTCTGCACCAACCACAATCCCACCCTGGCTCTATCCCCACAACACCACACATTTACCCTGTTAATCTCTCTGACACTAAGGGGTAATTTAGCATGGCCAATCCACCTAAACTGCACATCTTTTGGACTGTGGGAGAAAACCGAAGCACGTAGAAGAAAGGCATACAGATACGGGGACAGCGTGCTAACTCCAGACAGACAGTAACCCAAACTGGAAATTGAACCTGGGTCCCTGGTGCTGTAAGGCAATGGTGCTAACCACTGTATAACCATGCTGCCCATCTTGTTATATTTACTCCTGGCATGTCTTATTTAGCCTTCTAAAATATTGCCTACACAATAAAATGGAGATTTGGCTTTGAAACCAAATATAGGAACAAAAAATGGAACTTCCTTTGGTTATAGGTCTGGTATTGTCCTATCTTGGAGTAAATGATTTGTTCCATATTTACTTGTTCTGTTTGTTGTAATTTTAATTCACCTGCACCTATTGACTTGAAATATTTATTACATTTAAAATGGGAAAATGCAAATAAACCAATTTTTGTACCACTGTTCAGTACCATGCTGCTGCTTGTCCTTTTGCTCCTTTTTCCACTGGAAAGCTCTTTGTTTTCATTGCAATTTCCTTGGAATAAATATGATTTCACTACATTGGTACGAAGATGTTGTAAAAACTCTTTTACAAATATGTTGGAATTCTATTTCCAAATCCTTCAGGGAATAACCTCATACAATTAATGTTTCTTTAGTATCTGAAATATGCTAAAGGCAGATTAAATTACACTAGAATGGATATAAGATAGCTTGGGTCTAAATTGTGAAAATGAACATTTGGCAACTTAAGCTGTAAAGGTTCCCTAAACCCTTCTAAAAGAAAACAGACATTAACCTAATGTGCTTTTATAAAATGCTTTTATAAGATTATTATAATTTCACAGAAATACAACTCAATAAAATTATTTGGTGAACTATGCTCTTCTATTACAAAGCTATAACTAATGATGAATATTTATATCGCAAAATACTATACAAATTAGAGGAAACTTAAATACATTTTCAAAAACAATATTATTTATTTATGTCAAGGAACAATGAGCACCTTAATCACCAGCAAAGTAACTTTATGACACACACACACACCATACACAGATTTAATGCTTTAACTGGTGCAGCTCACCATTTGCTCCACAACTGTTCGCACAACGTATAGAGATTTAATGCTTTAAATGTACAAATCTCTCTCTCTCTCACACACACACACACACACACACACACACACACACACACACACACACACACACACAAAACATATTCAGAGTATGCTTTGAACTGGTGCAAATCACAAAAATAAAACAGAAGAGGTTTAATGCTTTAATTATTGCAAATACTATGACTAAAATTTGTGGTGAAACAGCAACTTTTGCATCAATTTCACTGCCTCAGCATGTTTTGTCACATTCTTGGAGGACCTATGCAACTTTTATTCAATTAATTTCATGTTCATTTTTATTGGAAGATACTGTCCTAACTAGGATATAGACTTCAATAATACTATTATTGGAAATATTGGCCTGAGTGAAACTCCATTATCTGTTAATTTGATTTATAAAATTTGGTGAAAACCATGTCTTATTTCGAAACACACTTTAAAAAACCTAAAAATTGATCCACTAAACTCAATGTGCAAAATTTCAAAACAAAATTATTTTAGGTCCATTTTTACAGAGAAAAGATATTAGTTTTTCAAAAGGTTTTTGGTTGTTTCAGTTGGATTTTGCATGTGACATGTAGTGTGAAATTCAATTTATATCTGCATAATTGTTTGAAAAGTTAGAACAGAGCATTGAGTTAACATAATTCATTTGGTGCTGATCCTGAAAACTAAATTCTAAAATGTGAGTAAATTATTTTCTAATTGCTAAATTAATTAAAAAAGCCATTGATTCATATACAAAGCTTTTGATTCATATATAAAGCTAAAAACATATGTATACGTTTCAGAATTCTAGTAGGTGCAGTGTGAAATTGTCACGTATTATTGTATATTTTTCTTAATTACTCCAGCATCAAGATATTTGAATACATGTATTTTCTGTTGACTTTTAGCTAGATTAGTTGAATTGCAGAATCCTGTAGACATCAGCCCAAATCCTCCAGAGATTCATTTTTAAACCAGAGTAAATTTATTTTGAATTTCAATTGTACTTGTTCCATTTTATTTGTTTCTCTTTTCCAGTTTTTAGAGAAAAATACAGAAGAAAAAAGACCAATCAACTGGAAAATGTGGTTTGTTAGAATTTAAGAAGAGAAAAGATGGGATAATATTTATAGTATTGACTTTTCATTTGTTCTGGATATTACATTCTGCTTTTCTTTTGGTTTTCACCCAATCATTTTTGATATTTCAATTTAAAGATCTCTGGAAACCAATTGGCACATACAGCACATTTCAGTATCCAGAAATGCAATTTTCTCTTTATTTAATTTACATGTTAATTCCACTTCTTTCAATGGGTCATATGCAATTTACACTATAATGGACTAATTCATTACCTTGATCTTTTTCATTTAGTTTTCCTGAAGTAAGCAAGATACTTAGATTATTTTCTGTTTGCTAAAGCAGGCTGATGATCCTCTCCACCAGGCTATCTTTCAGGCCATCTACCTGTGCAGTATTGAGCTGGCCACAAGAAACTCAGTCTGTTGTATCCCTCAGTTTTTGCTGTTAGCACTTCTGCTAAGGATCACCTGGACATCAGTTGTATGTCCTAAAACAGGACAGCAGTAGAACTTGCATCAATCGGTATGAGACACAACAGATTGGTAACTGGAAACACTGTAATGTTATAGAACATGTTTTTTGAACCTTTAAATAACATTCGTGGACAACAAAGAACAGTTAGTTAATCTTTGTGGTGGTGTTACAGTTTACTCAGGGTTTTAAGTTGCCTTGGTGACATACGTTTTTTACATATTAGTTGTAATGGATCAATGAATAATGATTCCATCATATGGCTGACCAGGAATCTCTCTTTTTTTGAGATTCCTGGCATGTATTGGAAAGATTTGATGGTTGATGTTCAATCTATTTGGCAACATTATGAATACATCTTCCTTGACCATTAAGCCTTGGGGTGGGAATCAAATCTAAATTTACTTTTAGATAAATGTACATAAAAACTATTTTGATTTCATTTGCACAGAGATTCTTACCATAATGGCAAGAAGATATGAACTCGTGTGGGACTCTGATAATGTGATGACACCCAGAAAATTGTATGTGAAGACCGACAATATGTTCAAGGCAATCATTGTGCCCCATTATGGCATGCAAGCATATGTAGGTTGGAAACTCGACACAATTTGTACAGGGCCCACAAGGCACTAATCTCACATTTACCATGGTTGCTTACCAGGTAATGTGAGTGGTGTATTGGAATAGCAGGATCTCTATCTGGAATGGATTTTGCCAATAGTGTTAGAGAATCATAGAATCCATAAAGTGCAGAAGGAGACTATTTGGTCCATTGGTCCAACAATACCACCCTGGCCTTATCCCCACAACCCCATATATTTAACCTATGAATCCCCAGGACTTTAGCCAATTCACTTAATATGCACATCTTTTGACTATGGGAAGGAACTGGAGAATATGGAGGACAGGCAGCATGGTGGCATTGTGGTTAGTACTACTGCTTCACAGCTTGAGGAACCTGAGTTCAATTCCCACTCGGCTCACTGTCTGCGTGGAGTTTGCACATTCTCCTTATGTCAGCATGCGTTTCCTTCAGGTGTTCCAGTTTCCTCCCACAGTCCAAAGATATGCGGGTTAGCCATGCTAAAATTGCTCCTTTGTGCCCTGAGATGCTTAGGTTAGAGGATTAGTGCAGGGATATGCAGGGATATGAGGGTAGGGCCTGTATGGGATTATGGTTGGTGCAGACTTGATAGTCTGAAGGGCCTCTTTCTGCAATGTAGGATTCTATGATTCTATACCACACAGACATTGGGAGAACATGCAAACTCCACGCAGACAGTGACCGAATCTGAATTGGGTCCCTGGCACTGGGAAGCAGCAGTCCTAACCATTGTGTCACAATGCTGCCTGTGGTCACTCAGGATCCATCCAGTTACAACATCAGAATTAATGAAAAGATACAGACCTGAAATGTTAGTTGTTTCTCTCGCCACTGACGCTGCTGAGTATTTGCACATTTTATTGTTTATTTGATCAAATGAGGCATTACATTTTAGGGAACTTTTCTCTTCTAGAAAAGGGCAGGGCCCCTTTTTATTGATGTTACCATTCCAGGAAAAGTTATGAAGTTGTTAGCTGTGGAAAACCTAATATATACAGCAGTACATTGCATACTGAGTGAGTTAACTTACTTAAAGCAGCCAGAAAAGAGTCTATGGCATTGAATTTCTGAAGAGCTAAGTTGTTGAAGCCCAGTGCTGGAACAAGTTTGGTGTTCTATATACAGAAGACGACAAATTCCTGCAACTGCAGTCCTGTGAAAAATAGGCAGCAAAAACACAACTCCTCTGAATTATACTGCTGTGCTCAATATACATTATTTCTTTATTAGACACCGGTATACTTGCTAATCAGAGGAGGCTGATACAACATCACAGCAAGCGTCCTCTGAATGGGAGTTTAGGACAATGAAAGACAACAAAAGTGTGAGGAAAATTTCATTATTTTGAGCAGAATTTTAAAAATGCTGCAGATGTAATACTATCCAAACAAAAGGTCCCCTAACAAAGTCATAGATTCCTCTGGAAACTCTGTGTGCTAGTTTTAAGGTGAAATGTGCTGACATTGTGCATTGATAGAAAATAACAAGAATTTGAGTATCAATTCTATCCATTGGCAGGATCTTCCAGACCCAACATCAGCAATCCCCCGCATTACAGATTCCCCAGTGCTAGAGTTTGCATGCTACAGAAAAAGAAAAGACTGTGATATACATAAATGATTTAGAAGAGGGTGTAACTGGTGCGATCAGCAAGTTTGTGGATGACACGAAGATGGCTGGACTTGCTGATAGTGATGAACAGTGTCGGACAATAGCAGGATATAGATAGGCTGGTAGATTGGGCAGTGAAATGGCAGATGGAATTTAATCCAGATAAATGTGAGGTGATGCATTTTGGAAGAAATAATGTATTGGAGTTATACAATAAATAGTAGGACCATTAAGAGCACAGAAACCCAGAGGGACCTAGGGATGCAAGTTCACAAGTCCTTGAAGGTGGTAGCACAGATGGAGAAGGGTGAAGAAGACATATGGTATAGAACATAGAGCATAGAACATTATAGCGCAGAACAGTCCCTTCGGCCTTCGATGTTGCACCAACCAATTATGAAAAAAAAACAATGACCCTCCAAACTAAACCATTCCCTTCTCTTCCATAAACTTATCAACTAACCTCTTAAACGCCACCAAACTTGGCGCATCTACAACTGCCGCAGGCAGGGCATTCCACTTCCTAACCACCCTCTGGGTAAAGAACCTATTTCTGATATCCGTCCTATAACTATCACCCCTTAATTTAAAGCTGTGTCCCGTTGCATGCTTCCCTTTATAGGAAGGGGTACAGAGTATAAAAGCTGGCGTCTAATGTTGCAGTTGTACAGAAAGTTGGTTAGACCACATTTAGAGTATTGCATCCTTTTCTGGTCGCCGCACTACCAGAAGGCCTTAAAGAGAGAAGGCCTTAAGGAGGTTTAACCAGGATACTGCCTGGTATGGAGGGTCTTAGCTATGAGGAGAGATTGGGCAAATTGGGATTGTTCTCCCTGGAAAGATGGAGAATGAAGGGAGAGTTAATAGAGGTGTATAAGATTATGAAGGATATAGATAGAATGAACAGTGGGAAGCTTTTTCCCAGGTTGGATGTGAAAATCACAAGGGGTCACGGGGTCAAAATGAGAGGGGTGAGGTATAACTCAGATGTTAGAGGGATGTTTTTCACACAGAGGTTTGTGGGGTCCTGGAATGCACTGCCAAGTAGGGTGGTGGAGGCAGACATGTTAGGATTGTTTAAGACTTACCTAGATAGGCATATGAGCAGACTGGAGATGGAGGGATACAAAAGAATGTTCTAGTTGAAGATCAAGTGCCTCAGGACGTTCTGGGAATGAATAGATTCCTATCGGCCGTCCAACAAATTTTAAGGCTCACCTGTCTCTTACGTTGGAGCTACTGGGGATCTTCCATTAATGTATGTACAGACTGTTGTATGTTTATTGATGTCTCCTTTTTACATCCAAGATGATTTAGTCCGCCTTGTTGGCCAACAAGGGCACACACGTGTTAGATCATGCAAGGGCTGCTCTTGGATGTTGCTTTGAGAGTTGCCTAGTGCTTCATGTCTGTTAGTGTATGCTTAAACTGGACCATCTGACTGGCAACACGACAGCTCAGCGACTATCACTGTTTGCTGTGCAGTTACAGAGATGCAGGTCGGATCCCTGGCTTGGGTCAACGTCTGTGGGAGTTTGCACATTCTCCCCATGCTTGCATGGGTTTTCTCCAGGTGCTCCAATTTCCTCCTACACCCCAAAAACATGCTTTTAGTCTGGTTGTTGTCAATAAGTTGTCCCTAATTGGATCTCCCTTAATCTGACACACATATAATTCCTTAAATTTTCACCTTTTTATTGTGGAGTCTACTAGATGTAGACAAAAGTCGTAGGTAGAAGAAAGACTTGAATAAGGCATTCATTGAGCATGAAAATGAACGGCGCGGGCTTGTAAGGCCGAAGGGCCTGTTTCCTGTGCTGTGCTGTTCTTTGTTCTTTGTTTGTTGGTGGAGTACCCGAGGTGACTCCATTCCTCGGTTGCCAATTAGCCTAAGACAGCCCAGAGTTGAAATAAATATTCTCACGTGTTCCCTTAAAGGTCACTGTCTAACCTGACTAACTCATGAGACCATGTCTGGGCACTGGTCCATTATGTCTGGATGGTAAATAAACCCTATTCATGAAATATGATTAAATGTTCTAAACATTAACTGATAAAACTTGGATATTTCCAAGATCCAAATATTGTTTCAAAGTATGGCTTTGCCTTAATGACCCTGATGCCTAGCAGTAAATTGCTTTTTGCCAAAGTGAACAATACCACTTGAAATCAATAATAATACATTCAAAATATCAGCATATGCATCTTATAATCATAATCATTCATTTGAATCAATTACTGCATCTCATATGTGTCAATAGCTTCATGTTAACTCATAAACTTATTTTAAAAGTAAGTTAACTGAATGTTGCTAGTTCCATCAGTGCTTTAATGTCTATTGGTTTAAAAATCTTTCCATCCCATTACAGCAGGATATTCTAAAAGGCATGCCATGATGGGGGAAGGGTTGGAAAATCCCACCCAAAGTGCTGAAGCTTCTTATCCTCGGCTGGAGTTCCAACCTCAGTTAGAATATTGTGTACACTTCTGGGCTCCATGCTACAGGAAGGATTTGATTGTATTGGAGAGAGCACAGAAGTGGTTTACAAGAGAGATTATTTTTCCCTCTGATCAGAGCTTCCTTTAAATATGGCACTCTGTGCTTTGCTGGTGTGGTTAGACATGATGGTGTGAAGCATAGCCACCTGCATTTTTTTTGACAGAATATTGTAAACCAGTGCTTTGCTCAATGAGAATGATACTTTGCCAAATTCTAATGCGGTCACCCTCCATAACGTGAGGTCCTTGCCTCTCATATCAGGACAAATGCAAGACTATCAAGTCTCAAAGCAGACAACACTTTATACTTCATATGAAAGGGCACTGATTGATTGGCAAGTGGACTTTGATTGATGGAGGCAAATTAGAGTCCACTTGCCGACAATCAGCACTCTCTTCTCATGAAGTATAAATTATTGCTCCTTTTGAAACTTAGCATTCTTGCATTTGTCCTGATGATTGCAAGATGAAAGGGTTTGCTTTTTTTAAGCAGTATTCCAGTTTTGAACTATCAAGCAATTATGGTAGGAATTGTAAAGCTCAACAAGCCTCACACACAATGCATATACATTTCAGTTCTGAACTCCCTTTTCTTCCAATGATGTGAAGAGAGTAGGTGGTTTCTTTTTACTACATGTTAGGCATTTGATTCCCCATCATCCTGACACCCAATACAGGCTTGTGACAATTGAGATACAGCAGAGTTTCTGCTACTTATCAAAGCTTAGTGACTTCCTGTACACTTGAGAAAGCAGGAATTGATCAAAATTGATTTCCTATGTGGGTTGATGTAACTTCTTCACAATGAGCAGGATGAAAGTTGTGGCAAAACACAATATGACCTATTACCTCAGTAATGCAACAGTGTACAGGCAACTGTTAACATTGGCTGGAAAAATCACCAGCAACAGTGTTGCTTTTACACCTGATAGTTATAGTTTACTGAGTACATTGATGAAGCTTCTTTATTGCAAGAGTGCAAGATTTTTCTGTTGACATTCAATATGCTGTGAAATAATTTTGAGTCCGGATTGGTTCCTGTTTCTTAATCCAACTGATTGGAAATTTTGACATTTAAGGGACTTCACCTTTTTTTTTAAAATTAGATAAAATTTCCATGGGGAATCTCACGAACTTCAGCCATAACCTCAGCAGAATGTTAGCTGAAATACCAGAGAAATAGTGTAAGTGACTATTCACACCATGAGCCGCATTTTCATGTAAGAACGGGAAAATGTGAGTTAGGCTCCTTTCCAACTTTCCAAGCATGAGGCTATCTCTGAACTCACTCTGTGTCATCTTTTTGTATTTTGGACGCTAGGTGTTCCAGGTGGAGTTCGTAAGTCATGATTGAGTATGGGCTTAGGGTCAGGCCACTTAGTCGAGGCGTTCGTCCTGACCTCTGTCCGACAAAAGGGCAAACAGTGCCCTTTAGACAATCTTGGACATGAACTGTGACCTTTCCATTGTAAATAATGTTGAGTTAGGTGTTGATCGAAACATTGTTGCCCTGTGTGAGCTTGTCCTTTGGCTGCCTACCCTGAGGGGACTGACAGTCATTGATATGTGCATTGTTCTAAGCCACTGAGGCCAACCTAGACTATGTACCTCGCAGTACCAGCTTTTTACAGCTCACCATTGAATGACTTTTAAAAAAAACTCACACAGCTCCAGGCATCACAAGTATGTTGCATCCCTCACCCTCAAACATAAAGCACACACTTCAATCCATTTCCCTCAGAGAGTGCATACTGCTGGAACCCTTTGGAGGTCCTCCATTGCCACTGCAACCTGCAACATGATTCACCACCTTTCCCTTCTGCTAACATCAAATCTGTCAACATTTATGAATGTGGTAACAGTGATAAGGATTACTAATGTTAACTGATAGATAGATAGATAGAAAGATAGATATTAGCCAGGACACTGAGGGTAACTCCCCTGCTCTTCTTTGAAATAATGCCACTGGATTTTTTTTATATCTATCTAAGCAGACAGATGGAACCATGGTAGCCACACATGCTGATCTGTTGCTATGGGACAGGTTGTGGTTATGAGGTTGTGCTCAGGAGATTCCCTTTACCACTGAGTATTTGGATCTTCATTGATAGATCAGTGTCAACCTGGCTAGTCCCCTGAGGCACATGTACTCCAAGCAGAAAGCCTGTAGCGGTCCTGACTTTGGCTATACCTCAGGTTTGGGGAGGGGATCACCTGAACATGGGTGCAAATTCTCTCCCTCACATTTGTGAAAATGTAGAAATATTTACTATATAATTATAATATGTTGCATTTAAATGCATAAATGTCTTTACATTCTCATCTACCATCTTAGCACAGCATCCAAATGACCCTTATTTATGTGGTTACACATTTGATTTTTCCAAAGCCTTTTCTTGGTGTTACTAATGACCACCTCTGACTGCTAGATCAGTCTTTGCACTCTTGAAAAGTTCCCAACCTGTGAAGAGTTCAGGAGTCTGGTCATAATGATATGCAGCTTGGATTCCTTGTCCCATCAACTATGAAGTTGTCTGCCTCATTTTTCTGGGCCTTCCTCCTCTCTCTTCTCCTCCTGAAATTCCTCCTTCTCCTGTTGCCCCCATCTGCGAAGAGGCTCCATTCCTCATCCTCCTCATCCAATACTAAACACCTTCTCTGCGCCAGGTTATGCTGCAATCAGTTTGGAAACCCTGTAAGGTGCTTACTGTGGAGCCCCCAGGTCTGAGCTGTCAAGGCAATTAAGCATCTTCTTGAGCAGTCCAATTACTTTTTCCATGTGTGAAGTTGACTATCGTACCTTTTCTGGCTTCTGTTTGAGGTTGGCATAGTTGTATGATCATTCATTTCCTCAGGAGATATCTCTTATCCTTGAATGTCCACCAATGCCCCTGGGATTGTTGGTAGGAACATTTTTAGCAGCCCAGATTTTGTTTAAGTGAAAGAGTTGTGTCAACTGCCAGGGTAATAGGTGTACATTTGCAGAAAGCTGGTCACAGTGAAGTTGGACAATTAAAGAGTGGAACTTGGTTTGGTTAATATATTGGCCTGCATGCTGGGTCAGAACCCTTATGTGTGCTGCCGACCGTGCCCTACACCTGGGAAATGCCTGTATTGAGGCAAATCCGTCCCATCTGTGACATACATGATGGAATTCTGCTGCCCTGCCCACACAGGAATCAGAACGGGCGAGGGGCGGACAATGGGATGGTCCATTGACCTCAGGCAGAATTTTCAGGTCCTGGGTCAAGCGAGGCCATAAAACCCCACCCACAGTGACTGTCCTGAACGAGATAAGCTGGTCTGCCCTGACAAAATGTTCATTGATAACTTTACATACACCAGTGCGCTGTTCACTTCAGTGTGCAAGTTGTTGTGAAGCCTTGGAATGACTTGCTATATAGATACATGTTGTTGTTAATTGAACAGTGTTAATTCCCATAAATGACAGATGTGAAAAAATAAACAAAACACATTCCAGACTTGCTTTCCCTTTTCAATCAGGGAGCTCAATGCCAGAGATTTAAGAGGTAAAACTACAATTGAAAGATTTATGAACATTTTCAAGAACTCATTGGATACTTTTAAAATATGGATGTACGCACTTCATTCTGGATTTATCCTGATCCCACTAACTAGCACTAGAATGACTGGTGGCATTGGGGCATTGGCAGGCAAAGTAAACATTTAGTAAACATTATTGGAGTAGAAAGAGTTAGCATAAGGGTTAAGCTATCTCCTCCTACCATAGGAGGACCATCCTACCATCCTCCTACCATCTCCTACCATCCTACCATCTCCTACCATCTCCTCCTACCATTTTTTGTTAGAAAGGAGGAGGCTAAGAGGGGACCTGATCGAAACATATAAGATGATTAGAGGTTTAGATAGGGTGGACAGTGATAGCCTTTTTCCTAGGATGGAAAAAGCTAGCACGAGGGGACACAGCTTTAAATTAAGGGGTGATAGTTATAGGACGGATATCAGAGGTAGGTTCTTTACCCAAAGGGTGGTTCGGGAGTGGAATGCCCTGCCTGCAGCAGTTGTAGATGCGCCAAGTTTGGTGGCGTTTAAGAGGTTAGTTGATAAGTATATGGAAGAGAAGGGAATGGTTTAGTTTGGAGGGGCATTGCTTTTTATATTGGTCGGCGCAACATCGAAGGCCGAAGGGCCTGTTCTGTGCTGTAATGTTCTATGTTCTATGTTCTATGTTCTAAAATAATGAGAATTACTCAGCAAAAAAGCTTGTTTTCAGAAATGAAGATGCGAAGGTAGAGAGCCCATCATCTTGATTTGGGATGGTATGGGGTTGGCCTGGAGAAAAAATGGAGCTGGAGTGAAAATCCCACCCCATTTCCATCACTGGCTATTTCCAGCAGTACAAGAAAGGGGTTGGGTGGGGACATCTGCACATTGCTATCTAGAAGTTACTGGCAATGTTTTGGAAGAGAGCATTTCAGATGAGGTAGCTGCATTTCGGAACTGTTTCCAAATTATATCTGGTGAATGGAGGTATGAAGCAGGGATGGAGGTGGGAGGAGTCTAAAAGATGAGTAAAAGTCATGTTTTCCCATTTGTAGTTTATCATGAAATGCTGGAGCCTGAGTTATACCTATCTTTATTAAAGTGCATTATGGCAGTGCTGTGACTGGATAAGATAATATCATTAAATAATATGATTTTCAGATTATCATTTCTGACAACTGGCAAACTTCAAGTAAAAGAACAGCACTATAAAAGTGTAAAGATCTTCAGATGCATTGGAATAACTTTGTTGGTTGTCCAAGCTTCTAGCTGTCTTTAAACTCTGTAATGAGGCAGCACTGTGGCACAGTGGGGTGAGCACTGCTGCCTCATAGTACCAAGACGTAGCAGGTTCTATTCCAGCCTTGGGTGACTGCTACATAGAGTTTGCATGTTCTCCCCAGGTCTGCACGTGTTTTTTCCAGTTTTCTCCCGTAGTTCAAAGATGTGACGGTTAGGTGGATTGAACATGGTAATCATGCAAATTTATGAGGATATAAAGTTGAAGGGATGAGTGAGCCTGTGTAAGATGCTCTTTCACAGAGTCAATGCAGCCTTGATGGGCCAAATGGCCTCCTTTTGAACTGTATGGATTCAATGGTTCCATGGATTCTACTCTGCAGGTTTTGTTTACACAGTTTTATTAGACTGATGGGTTTGTACACTTCTGAAAAGGATCATTTTTTCACGTACATATACAAGTAATTTTTGTTTATTTTGGCAGATTTAAGAGCCCTTCAAAGACTTCCAAATGGTATTATAGGTCTTGTGAGTTCTGATTATAGTGGATATTGCATTAGTAAGTAGGGGGTAGGTATGATATAAGGTGGTTGAGGGTGGGAGGATACAATGGGTAAAATATGGTGAGGGTAGATAAGTGGAATGAGTGACATTGATGGTGAGGGGTACTGCTGAAAATAGAGATGGAAATGGGGGCGTGGGGGGTAGCTTCTGCATTGATCCTCTAGCTGCTATTTTTTCTCCAGCCCAACTCCATATTGTCCCAAATCGATATCACGGGATCTCTCCTTTCACAACTTCTTTTCTGAAAATAAGCTTCTTTGCTGAGTAATTCTGATTTTGGGAGGGGGAGACAGCTTAGTGCTACATTAATATTTTGTACTCTATTAACACTTACCGAATGTTTAGCTTACTACCAGTCACTCGTGCTGCCTCGCGGGATCAGGATGAATCCAGAATAGAATATATACTTAGATATTTCAGAATTATCCAGTGGGTTTTTGAAAATGTTCATTAAGGGTTGAGAGAGGTGGGGGCTGGGGAGGAGGAAGTAAGGGGATAAAGGGTTAGATTGGCTGAAGGAGCTGATATTAATGGAATGGGAGTTTAATGGATGAGGGTGAAGGGGCTTTTTACTGATCTGCAGATTTGGGTAGATGCCTTTGCAAATGGAGGTAGGCCTTTTAAAGTGGCTGCCTCAGCATTGGCTAACCTCAGTCTCTGTCCTAGGCCTCAGACTCCAATATGTCCCTACCTCCCTGGATGAAGCTTCTCCCAGCCAGCACTGCAGGGAGAGAGGGAGGATTATGGCATTGAGGAAATTCACGACTTCTGATTTCTGCCTTTATGATGAAAATCCAGCCAAAATTTTATTTTTGCAATATCTAAGAGCTTTTATAATTGGTGCTTCCTTTGTTAAATTTGCAGGAGAAAAATAACAATAAATCCTGGCACAAACATCACTTCCCTTTGAGTCAATCTAAAATAAAGAAGCCTTCAATGAAATAAAATGGGAATGGAGGGGCATCAATATATTTTCAGTTTTGTTCAGTCTTACATTAACAAGAACAGTATCTAAGGCTCAATTTTCCAAATATCCAAGCACCAGCATGGAGCCTCACCTACCAGAAGCATTTGCTAAGTTATGTGTGGGCCTCTGTGACGTCTTGATATACATTTTCAAAGGAAGATGTCACTGTGCCAGGACTGTGGATCTAGAAAATTAGTCATTTGACATTATTTACTGTTCAAATCCAAGAATAAAATCTAAATTATCGCCTGCCAAATATTAATCTTTTCAGTGCTGAATATAATGTAACACTGGCCTACCCACTCTCCAATATTCCTTTTTTAAACTGTTCTACCAAGGCCAGAGCTACTGCCCACCCAAAACTGTCCTTTGATGAGAATGAGACACTTCTTCTACCACTGTAGTCTGTCTTGATACTGATAGAATTCAGCAACGTGAAGGAACAGAAATATATTTCCAAGGCAAGTTGGTCTGAGATTTGGTGTTCCAGTGTACCTACTGTCCTTGCCCTTTGAGATGTTAAAAGTTTGGAAGCGGTTGTTTGAAAAGCCTTGGCAAGTTGTTGCTGTGTGTTTTGTAGATGCTACACACTGAAAATGGGAGAGACAGTGAATGGGTTGGGTCGGACCAACGTGCCTGAAACACTGAAGCTAAATCGGTGTTTCCAATAGTGCAGGGAAATAAGAATGCGGCTCTTGCCACATCCCTCCCAGGCAGGATAATGCCTCCCTTTGGCCCTCACAGAAATTACTGACCCTCTTATTCCACACCCCCACCATCTAGACTGATTGCAGGTTCCTCCACCCATACTGCCCCACTGATCTCAGCAGAGTGGAAGTAGACCTCCCCTTCTGTCTCACTGTTCTCAAGCAACAGACGCCCCCCTTTGCCCTCACTGAGCTCCGGTGGGGTGGCAGTTGACCACCCTCCCCCCACCAATGATCTTAGGCGGAGAGCCATCAGAAGCTCAGCACTTACCTCCTCTCCGACTGGAGTGCCTGAATGGAACTTCGATGGTGCATTTCTATTTTGTGCTGATTCTGGATAGGCAAACACAGTGGTAAAGAGGAAAGTGTTAGTAAAGTTGGAAATGCAGCCCATTATGCAAATACATTTAGAAGATCATGCCTATTTTGGGCTCAGTTCTGATCACATCCATTTTCGAGCCTTGGTAAAGGGGGAATCGGCACAGAGGCAGGCGTGGATCGCGTTACCTGCTTCACACCCGACTTTACAAAGTTTTTGCGCCCATTTTTGGGTGCAACATGATGGTAAAATGTGCCCAAAGAGTTGTGAGTGGCAGTTGGATAAGGGGGAAACATTATTAAAGTACAAAAAGGAATGAAAACTTCAAATTGATTTAAAATTTGCTTCATTTTTCACCTTTCAGTATTGGCAAATATGTCCTTTGGAGTTTGCCAGCCCTTTGGTTATGTTTTTCAATTGCATTCTCCACGCATGTAGTTTTGCCTACCATGTGTACATACCAAGAGAACATGTATCCAGGGTTTAAGTTTTTCCATTTATAACTCTCATGGAAATAAAATTCTGTGTTATGCCTTTGATTTCTTGTTACTAACTCACATGAAGTGAGATGATGTATAAGAGCACATCATAAGAAAATTTAATCTTGTAAGTGATTGACATTAAGATGCCAGTGAGCAGTGGTCTGTGTGTGCACGTAAGATGACATACACAAATTTTACAAATGAGGCAGGAATGACAGTATAATTGAGCCTTACTGTGATTGCATCAAGTCTAAATCTGTGCTGGTTTGAAATACCTAAAAATAATAATATTGTTAATCAGTGAATATTAGAACGGATTAAGATCCTTAGATAATTATGTTCATACTCTGAATATCGCCTGTGCTGAAGGTACAACAGTACGCACATGATAATGCAATGATAGCGCAATAATGCCCAATTTGAATGGTTCCTAAGATACCAGATGACAGAGATTTGTGCACCCAATAATCATTCCCAATTGTGAGAATAATACAATTAACCAGTCTGCACTATATTCCAAAAATGCAGTCTTCAAAAGTTCAGTGTCAGTTACCTAAACTAATGAAAACCATTGTGAGTGAAATGTAGGTTTTCTGCTGGTACCCAGTGGAAAACACCACAAAACAGAAGCTTCAGGTTCACTTGAAATTCTATATTATCTAAATAATAATGAGTAACTGTAGTAGTGCCATTCAGGTGCCCCAGTGCACTTTGCTGATTGGGGCCTTCCCAATATTGACTGGCTTAGACATTGAGCTGGCTCACGGATAAGTCACGTGAGGTGCGAGGGTGAACGTGCTGAGTGAAAACAAGCTAAAGTGAAAAAAAAAATTTCTTTGGTGACTTCTAGTAGCCCCTTTAAAGATTGCTTATTGAATCTGGAAAAAAACTGATTGGTGCATGGACAGCAAACAGTAGACTCGATTTCTACCAAATTTGGCAGCTGGTTCCAAAAAATTGTCATACTGAACTTGAAACATTAACTTTCCTTCCTCCTCCACAGAAGCTGCCAGACCTGTTGAGCTTTCCCAGCATTTAATGTTTATATTTTTTATCCCCAGAGTCGGCAGTGTTTTGTTTTTATTTTATAGATGGGCCTTTGATTACCATGCCAGAGTTAGGCAGTTTCTCCATGCTCTCAGATTTCACTGCCTATCAGTGTAATATCTGGGTACTTCCAGATGAACCAAGCACTCAAAAATTAGAACAATTTTACTTTGTATTCATAAAATGGGGGCCAGCTTCTCCTCCTGGCAGTCCATAATTAGAAACACTTAAAGGAATAGTTACCTTAAACACAAAAAGAAGAGAGGGTAAGAAGCGTTCACAATGAATACTTCTACTTACTTCTATATAAAGCTGATGAGGTAGGTATGATGCTTAGGTCATAAAATATCAATCAACAATTGGAAAGAAAATGTATGTTTATAATGATACAATCTAGAAAGATTGTTAAAATCCTTGAATATTTGGTTAGTCTGTTAAACAAATCATCAGTCCAAAAAGAACAAATGATCCCACATGGAAAATAGAAGGTTTGCAGATTGTTTGCAGATTTGCAGATTGTGATGTTAAAATAATATACATAATTATATCAGTTTAAAATCTATGACACTTAAAGTTATGTTTTTTATCTAAATAATCTAATTTGTATTTAGGTGTAGTTGCTAAAATAGTTCCTTTCATGCAGATCTACCCCACCTCCAGATCTCATTTATTAAACAATTCCTCATCCTACTGGTGCCAAACTCTTAAGAAAACAAATTGAACTTTTGTGGTAGATTTGCCAAGCAAAATATCTATCATTTCTGGTAATTATGTAACTTCCAGGTTTGTTAGCAAGGCCAGAATTGATATGTCACTAACATTAAATGGAAATGTTACAGGCTGGGATTTAATAGTTTGCCATTTTTTACAAACTGCTATTCCAACTTTAGTGAACAATTTAATGTTATTTTTCCTCTCTTTCTGTCCCCTACACAAAATCATCAGACATACCAAAAAAACTTCATCGAAGGACGAAAATGAACCTAAGCCCAAATAATCAGTTAGTACAGTATCTTTGATATTATTCCACTTCTATAATCTTTCAAATGTATTCTTCTAACTCCAAGAGAATATGAATAGCAAATATTTAATATTTAAACATATTAAATATGTTTAATATTTGGCAGTGAATTTTAATGTATCCGTGGTTAAACAAATTACTATCAGAAAATGGATGCAAAATTGTAAGAAGATATATACAGAAATGTTATGTACATTCTGATGACTTGTTTAACAGACTAACTAAATATTCAAGGATTTTAGCACTCGTTCTGGATTGTGTTATTATAAACATACATTTTCTGCTCAATTGTTGATTGATATTGTATGACTGAAATATTATATTTACTTTATCAGCTTTATATAGAAATAAATAGGACTATTCACTATTTACACTCCTCTTGCCTTCTCTCCTTTTTGTGCTTGGGGTAGCTATTCCTTTAAATATTTCTATTTAATCGACTGATCTCCCATTACTATCAGAAAATGGGTGCAAAATTGTAAGATATAAGATCTTTACAGAAATGTTTTATCTTTTTCTTTGGATCTGTTGGGGTCAGAAACAATGGTATTAAACAGTGCCACTGAAAAGCAGGATTTGCAGCCTTATGAAATCTGAGTGGTTTACAGAAAACTTACTCTTTTCACAAGAATCATCTGAGTTCTTAACATTTAACATATTGCAGTTGTGTTGGTTCATATATTCTCTCTAGAAAAGAGAAAAGAGAAAACAATGATTAGCAGTGCTGCTTCACAGCACCAGGACTTGGGTTTGATTCCCAATTTGGGTCGCTGTCTGTACAGAGTCCGCATATACTCCCCATGTCTGCATGGATTTCCTCTGGTTGCTCTGGTTTCCTCACACAGTCTGAAAGATGTGCTGATTAGGTGATTTGGCCATGCTGAATTCTCTCTCAGTACACTTGGAATATGACAGCCAGGGGATTTTTGCAGTAACTTCATTGCAGTATTAACGTAAGTCTACTTGTGACACTAATAATTAAACTTAAACTTTAATCTAATAGGGGTCTTTAAGATTACGAAAGGATGAGGATAGCGCTTTTCTCCACAATGTTATTCTCCACAATGACTTCAAATTGCTGTTCATCCAAAGTTTGGAATTGGCTTTGATTTCAGGATTGGTATTGACCTAGTCATTTGTTATTAAAAGTGGAACTATCTATGTTGAGGGTCCAGTGTTTGGAAAGCCATTGTTAAGGCAGACCTACTGACTTTGCTAGTAAGGTGAGCTTCTAAATGCTTTCCCTGTAATTCCCTTTGAATTGGATCTGAACAGTCAGAGGTGTGATTTGAATCTTCTATTTCCTTTTTGATTTTTTGAATAATGAATTGTGAGATTCTGTAAGATGAGAAAACAATTATTTTGTTGTTGAAATTCTGGGGGTCACTTGCAAAACAAAGAATGACTCTGTGGCTGGGCGACTTGTAGCAGACATCTTTTAAGTTCAGTAGGAAATTTGCTTTTAAAAATATATCAATAAAGATAAATGAAAATGTGAATATAACGCATGGGGGATTTTCTCATATCATATCCCAACAATAGACATAGAGACTGGAACTCTACCACCTCACCCCACCAGGGAATCAGAGTGGATGAATGACAATGGAAATCTCCCATTACTCTCCCTCGAGTAAGAATTTCTGGTCTTGCTTGAGCGAGTCCGTAAAATCCTACCAAGGGAATATGTTTCTACCTGTGGGTGAGACCATACTAAGGGCTGTAAATATAAAATAGGCACTTATAAATCAGAGACTGAAAGAGAAATTCATTGCCATTGAAGTGAATAGCATGAATGCATTTAAGGAAATACTGTATGAGCACTTTGAGAGAAAAGAATAGAAGCATATGATGATAGGATTAGAGAAAGAGGTGTGGGAAGAGGGTCATTTAGAGCATAAGCAGCAACATAGATTTGTTGGGTCCGTTGCTACCCTTTGTATAGCAATGTAAACATTCCACAGTTGTACTAGACAAAGCACCAGTCAACAGGACTGATTACAAATTTTTACTCATATCTATGCAAGGCTTGACTAAGCACAGAATAAGTAAGTAAGGAGGCATTTTTTTTGTCTCATCATTGTACTATTGCATCCAGAACAGGTGTGTTTCTTCCTCTTGCTAGAATGAACAAGGGAAAAAAAAACATTTCTGATGAGAACATGTTAATATATGTTTTCAGCTGTGGGAAAAAGAAAGGCCATAACACAGTTGGATAGAAGTTAGGAGCAAGACCAAGCATTCAAAAGAAGCAAGCTTTCTGAGCCCTGAGGTAATCAATCAGATAGATTAATGAAAATGGAGGTATAAACCGGAGTGGGTTTGGATTACTGCAAAGCAATGATGTTATTGTTTAAAATATTTAATCATTTAATTTATTCATCTTGCTTTGTACAACTTCCACCACAGAAAGACACCTTTGCTGACATGGAAAAATGTGCGCCTTTCTAAAAATAATACATTTTTTATTGAAAAGTTTAAGAGATAAAACACACTGTCAGCAAAACGGAGCCTGTCTGATAACTCCACGATAAGATGATCTCCAGAACATGACATAGTCTTGGAATATATTATCAGGAATTGAAGTACAAGGACCAAACTAAACATTAAACTAAAAACAATAATGTTAGGCAGGACACCATTTTTTTTGCAATGTGACAAGTTAATTTTCACTGAATTAGATGTAATTGATATCCTTTGGCTTTGTTTGGCTGTTTTTGCAAGGCATGAAATTGAATATATTTATTTAAGCTGACTGTTTGCTTTGTAAATGTGCCAGTCCAGTTCAGGAACAGTAATGTGTATTCCTTCGTAGTTCAAAGTGGTATTTACTCCTTCCAATGATAGTATTATTTACGTTTTTCCTGTCATGTATGCCAATTGATAGAATTATCAAAGAAGTGATGTGCAACGTTTTTGCCAGAGAGCATTTGCAAAGTATTATTTTGAGGCTTGGGTACTGAGATTCCAGAGAATGATGCAAGGTATTCATTTTGAGTTTGTAGCACTATGTGAGAGACACATTGCTGAATGAGTTTTTTTATGTCTTCAACTGTATTTTATTTACATAATATGTTCAGGTGTGAAAACTGGGATTTATTTCCTCATCTGCTCAACTCTCAAATCTGTCCCGGATCATGTATCAAAAATATTACTTTCGTATTATTTTTCTCAGTTCTTATGAAAGTCTCTGGGACTGATCATATTTTTGAATTGACACTTGGGAGGACTTTTTTAAGTAAGGGCTTTGAAATTAGCCATAAACTAATTGCACCCTTAAGATATTTACACTGACAGAAATGAGAAAATGGAAAACTAAACTAGTAATTGCAAGGATTGGCGAGCACCAGTTAGTATAATGAACTGTAACGGTTTATTTACAAGCAGATAAATATATACAGAATACTTTCACAATGTTAGCACTCCCAGCTTTGGAATCCATTCTGGCTGCAAAGGATCTCCCCACATTCGTTCTACATTGTGTAATCAGGTCACATGACCTTCCCGATTTTTTTTTTCCCCCTTAAAGGGGCCAACTACCACATAAACCTTCTCAATTACCATTTTTTGAATATATTGGTTTGGGTGGCTGGTTCTCTGTCTGGCAGTAATTTGATAGCAACTCACTGTCACTTGGAAAACAATAGTGTGAATATTAAAATTCATTTGGCTGGTACTTACTGTGGTTTATATTCTAACACAAGTTTCAAGTGGAGAAAAATTAAGAAAACCATCTAATAATGGGAACAATGTCCCCTTTCGATAAATCACAAACCTTTTTGCCTGACACCTCTCAGTTTTGGGAGGATATACCTATTAAAAGATAGTACAGAAGCTATTCAATGAAAGGGTAAGTCAAATGCAGATATTGTTGGCCACAGAAAGAATTTCGGATAATGCAAGAGAGTTTGAATGGAAAACAGATGCAGCAGTGTTTCTGGCTTTATTGAATGGGGCTGATATGGTTAGTATACCTATTAGAAAACCACATTGCTTTGCCACTTCTATCCAGTACCATTGCATAATGTAACCATATCAGTATTTATTAACAATTTTCAAAATGTATGCAGTCAAGCTATCTTTCCTGTTCTTAAATGATTTGGATATTTTGTGCCTGGTTTATGATATAATCTGCATAGTCATGATAATTACATTCTTAGATTCAACCTAATTATCCATTGTTGTCTCCTTATTAAATGTTATTCATAACTGATCAGTTAGCATTATATCATAAAAAGGCCAGTGAGGAGGGCTGTAAAAAAATTCAGGGAATATAGAGGGGTTAATGGACTTGACAGACAGATGACAAAAGCAATTTAATGTAGATAGTTGTGATGTAAGAGATTATTGAAGGGAAAAAAAAGCAAAGTACGGAGTGTATACTTAATGTAAAGGTACTGAAAAATATAGGTAAACCATTGAGGATTTAAAATACACAACTCTGTTGTGTGAGGATAGCCAAATATGGCCATGAAAAACAATGAATTGTAGATTTTATATATAGAAATTAGGACTAAAGAAATTGGAAATGCTAGTTAGGTCACACTATAGAAAAGAAACTAAAATTACGGAGAACATCTAGCTTAGATTCACTAGGGTTACATTAAAGATGAGTATCTATAGTTATGAGGGGAATTCTGAAAAATTGGCATTGTTTCCACTTAAACAGAGAAGTCAATGGTATTTAATTTGAGTTTCTAAAACTATTAAAAGTTGTTATATGGTGAATGGGAAAAAACTATATTCCTTGGTAACAAGAAGTCATCAATTTAAAATTATCACTAAGAAAGTGAAAGAAGAGATTGGACAAAAATGCACAGATGATTACAGCATGTGATGTGTTACTACAAGAAGTGATTAAAGCACTGACCATTGTTTCTTCCATGGAGAATTTGTATAAATATTTGAAGTAGAGAAAGATACAAAACCAATATGGAAAATATAGCAAAGTGGTATTAGCAAGGAGCCAGCACAGATACAGTGGGCCAAATGGCCTCATTTAGAGCTATAAATTGTTACGGTTCAAATACTGCTGAACTGTTAAAGGTTGATGAAAGAGTTATTCAAGCACATAGTAAATTTTATTGGCTATGACTTTATTAAGTCAATAAACTGTATCAGACTAAGTTTTTATTCATTAACCTTTGCAATTTTAAATAAAACAAAATTTGCATAGCAGTATGTTTAATATAACATTGGTTTAATTAACTGACTCTTTCACTGTATAATTAGGATCAAAACTCTTTTTCAGAAATTTAATTAATTACAACAGAGATGGGGACTGCTCTGCAAAATATCATAAAAAAGGGAATTTTTGGCTTGCCTTTATCCATTAACACATATTTCCAAATGTTGTTGTTCTCTGGCTGTAAAATCCTGCTGTTCTTGCATGCATAGTTACATTAATATGTTCAGCTATTAACATTCTAGAAAGGTTAGACTAATTTCCAGGAACTGTAACGTCAAACAAAAGAAATCTAAACAAATTAAGTTTGCACTTGTTATCTACAGAAATTAAAATCTAATCAGTTACATTAATGTGCTCATTAATAAAAATTACTCTGTAGATATGTCAGAAGAATGTAAACATGAAAGAGCATGTTACAAAGAAAGGCTGAAGCTGAAAAGCTAGCTGTGGAACAGCAACATTGTCACCTTAGGGGGTCGCAATTGACCAGAAACTCCTCTGGACCAACCATATAAATGCTATTATTATCACAGGTCAGAAGCTGGGTACTCTGCAGTTAATGGTTCAGTTCCTGACTCCCTAAAGCCTCTTCTGCACTTTCAAGACTATTTTGATCTTTCTTTGACAAACAACTAATCAGCCTGTTTTATTGCAATGATTGCTCCTGCTGCATGTCAGTTTTTATTTAGCTGCGCTTACAAGAGTCTCAGCAACAGTGTGGCTGAAATTCTGTTTATTTTTGTTTCTAACAATGATAGTAAATCAGAAGTAGGCTAGAATTTTGGTTATTTTGAATTTAGTTTAAGTCAACCCAAAGAGACAATAGTTCATCCTTTTTATAATGGAATCACCATCAAGCTTACCTCCAGTGTGTTGGATGTTATGATGTATGAGACCATAATCTCTGGAATCCAATGAATATAAGGGCAAATTTTCAATAATGTATTTATGGGATGTGGGTGTTGCTGGCCTAGTCAATATTTGTTGCTCATCTCTAATAGTCCTTTGAGAAAGTAATAACTTCTTAGGTTATTTCAGATAGCAGTTCAGAGTCGACTGTTGGAGGAATTTGGTTACGGAATGGTGTCCCTTTGAGCAGTCTTAGTTTTCAGTAGCTTAATAAATTGTCAACTGCTTTCAACATTATACATTTATTCATTAAGAAGTCATCTCTGTGTCTGGGTCTTCACACATCTCTCCTCAACACCACACTGATCCTCAGTCTGGGTCATGTGTCTTCTTACCAAACCATATGCTCAGTCCCACATTAACTCTGTGTATGCCAGGCCTTTATACAACACCTCCTCCAAATGTTTTTCCAATGTCTCATGCACTTACATTGTTATTACTACGTTGTTGTTATTACTACATTATCTCAATTATAATATTATCACTGCACCATCTCCCCTCTTCAAGATCAGATATTACAGGCCAGGTAAGATTTTACACTGAGCAGATGGGTTTTTACAGCAATCTAGCAATTTCATGGTCATCTTTACTGATGCTATCTCTTCAATCCTTTATGAATTTAAATTCCCCAGCTGCTATGAGATTTAAACTCGTGTCTCAGGATTGTTAGTCCAGGCCTGTGGATATTGATACACTAATATAATTGTTATACGTTATAATATTTTGGAAGTTAGTAGATTATATGGAAGTTGGAAAATAGTCATACTTTAATTCCCAGTATGATGAGGTAAAGTAATTGTAAAGTCAATGTGATACTTCATCTGCTTCTTTTATTCGCCTTTTCTGTCAATTTTCTCTCCTTTTCTGAAGATGTTGGGGTGATTTTTTTTTGCTCCAGGCTGCCCATTTATCTCCTGAAACATGAGCAGCAAGCAAGAGAGATTTGGGGGGCATCAGACACAGCCTCAACTGATGTCTGATCATGTAATACAGTTTTCAGGGATTGTGTAAATGCAGGAGCAATCTAGCCAGTCAAACAAGACAGCAAGCTGCTTAAATTTGCAAATCAGCTGCAGGCTCGTAAAATGCAATTTCCAGGTGCAAAAAGATGGAGTGTGCACTGGTGAACAGCCCAGGAAACTGGTTATTTTGGCAAATGGGGCTATGAACTCTCCTTGCCCTGACCCCAGGGTCTCCAAGTCCCATACTTTGCTGGCTAGGCCTGCTGGCCTACTCAGGGAACCAGCAAGCTATGCATGCGGCTTGTTGGCAGCACATTAATGATCCTGGGCCTCAAAATGGCTCAGTTCTCACATCTGAGCTAATTGGCAGGCCAAACAGCTGCTTCACTAACCTGTGGGTTTTAAATCCCCCCAGTTAATTCCTTGCTGAGGTAAAGTTCCGCGGCTGCCAGGCAGCTTCTGGTTTCTTGCTCAAATAACTATTCATTATGTGTGTTGATTGCTAGGACATCAAAATAGAGTCAATCTTTCACCCACCCTGAAACCCTATCCAGCAGGGATCTTGATGATTTCCTTGTCCATTGTCTGAAAATATGGATGCCAACTGCAGTACCCCATCTAAGTGTTACTTCGTATAGACTGATGACTGAACCTGGAGGCTTCCTGATCTGTAAGCTTGCTGCCTTAATCAGGTGAGAAATTGAGGAAGTTCAAATGTCTTCAGATATCTCACTTGAGAACAGTGAGAATTCCCTTTTGGTTGTTAACTCATGGCAGATCTTCATTATCATGAGACTTTTTAATTTTTCCTATTTGCAAGGGCTGGCAGGTTTCAGATAAGTTTTGGAACAGGATAAAGCTTGGCAGTGCAACTAATTTTAATTATCCAGTTATGTAATGGTACTGCCAACAGCGGAGATAAGACCAGATGAAGGTCTGCTTTTCTCTCCACAACTGCTGAAAGACTTGTCCCCAAGCCAATGCAGTCATGGTCATAGATTTATATGTAATGTAAAAATTAACATCATTTTCAAATTAACAACAGGAAAAGAATTTGGCTTATCATATGGGTGCCATTATCATAGATTGTTCTTCAGTATTCTCTATATTAGTGGCCAAAGAAAATGTCTGTTCTGTATGTCAAATCTTTGAGTCAGTGACTAACATACCATTCAAAGATTCCATCATTCAGGCTGGGAAAATTCAATTTTGAGGCAGGTCACCACCAGCAGCTTCAGGAAGAATTGCACCTCAGGTTATTTTATTTCATTTCCATATGTTGCAGCCTGGCTCACCATTGCCAGTTAAACATTAAGCAAAATAATAGCCCTAGTGCTGCCTCTGACAATCTACTTATTTATATCAGCTGCCGGTACTGGCTGCTGAAAGCATCAGATTTCATTGAAACCCTAGTACCATGTCACTGTCATATTCCCTCAATGTATGAAGGGGAAGGTATTCTATTTTGCTGGCTGCAGAAACCAATTCAATTGCTGTTCCTCAGGCTATCCCAGTTCTTATTGGTGTGCAATTGATTAAACTGTCCTTCGACTTCCAACTCGGGCAACTTAGATTAAATGCAACAATGCACAAAAGAAACTGCTTTTTATTCATTGTGTAGTAAATTAAAATAAGTTTTAATTCTTAAAGACAGCCAGATTGTGCATTGACACTGAAGCTGAATGTAGCAGAACGAGCATTGATCAGAATATGGTGCTCAAGTGTTGATGGTGCCATGTCCATTTTTCAGACCCCAAAAGGTTATTCTTTTACATGCCAAAGGTACTGCACTCACGATATTGGCATTGACTGCACCTCTGGCTTGTCCTCAACAAACTTTTCTCCCACATCTAATTTCTCTTCCTCCCAATAACTGCCCCACTTTCATTTGTTCCTTTCATTGCCCACATTTCTTTTTCCCACTTGATGACAGCTGAATTCCTCTTCTTTGAACTTCTTGCACTAAAAGCTGCTGACGTGAAACCATAAATAAAAATACTCAATTAAGGGGGATTCAATCCTTATAAGAAAAAAGTTGCATTTATATAACAACCATAACATAACCTTAAGCACTTTGCAATTTTTGAAATCATTTTTGTTTCATAGTATAGTCACTACTGTAAAATTGGAAATGAACAATCAATTTGCAGACAGTGAGGTCCCTCAAACAGCAACACAATGATGGTCAGAGAGCATGTTTCAGTAGTATTGACAGAGGGATAAATATTGACCAGGACATTGTGAATAATGCCTCCGTTATTTTCTAAAATAATGTTGTTGGATCATTTATAATGGCTTGAAAGGCTTGATAGGATCTTGGTTTAACATCCCACCTGAAAGAAGGCCCCTTCAACAGTATATTATTCCATCAGTACTGCACTGGGAGTATCAGCTTAGATCCAGTTAATGAAGATGTCAAATGGTCAGACATCATATGCTCAACTGTCAAGTTGTCTTGATATCATATGGTCAAACCTCCAGTAATTCCTCCAAACAGTGTGTTGGTAATCCTAGTTTCGAGTCTACACATTTTTAGTACGGATATGAAATTTCTCCATTTAGTTTGTGCTAACATACCAGTGCCAACCAATTTCTAACCCATAGAGTTGATACCACCACATTCCCAACTGTCAACTCAACAGTGACAATGTTCCAAATGAATTTGTTTCATTCTTTGGAACTTGCCTGGAATCTTCAGCCACTTGTAGCTCTGCTTTGTGATAAGTCAGTTTTACACTCTCTATTCAGTGCCTCCTGTGTGTTTCTCAGCTTCTTGTTCTATATATGTCTATATGCAGGACCATGAAATGTACTCCAGCATTTTTCTGGTCTTCAGATATGCCCAAACCATCATGGTTGCTTTTTGTATAAGTGTTGTTTCTTGACCAAGCCATGCTATTATCCCACTTTTGATTCTTTTGCATCCTGGATATTCTCAGCAATTGTTTTCAAGCAATTTTCTTGAGGTATTATTATGTAAACTTTACTCATGTTCAACACTTAGACCTGTATAATATAGGCATATGTCAACAACCAAAATGAGAAACAGCAGTTACCATTACACAACTGACAGTATCTAAAAGCCAACAACAAGGAAAGAGATAGAGGATCAGGTGAAATGATGCAACTGAGATAATCTCTCCCTCAATGCCAGTAAAAGGAAAAAAGATAGCCATTAACTTCAGGAAGTGCAGTGGAGGACATGCCCCTGTCAACATCAATAGGATGAAGTAGAAATGGTCAAGAGCTTCAAGTTTCTAGGTTTCTAGATCACCAACAATCTGTCCTGGTCCCTCCATGCCAACACTGTAGTTAAAAAAGCCTACCGATGTCTCCACTTTCTCAGGAAGCTAAAGAAATTTGGCACGTCTGCTACAATTCTTACCAATCTTTACAGATGCACCATATAAAGCATACCTTCTGGATGTATCACAGTTTGTTATGGTTCCTGCTGTGCCCAAGACTGCAAGAAATTACAAAGGGTTGTGAAAATAGCCCAACCTCCCATCCATTGACTCTATCTACACTTTCTGCTGCCTCGGAA
Organism: Sphyrna mokarran; assembly: GCA_024679065.1. Lineage (NCBI taxonomy): Eukaryota > Metazoa > Chordata > Chondrichthyes > Carcharhiniformes > Carcharhinidae > Sphyrna > Sphyrna mokarran. Next base: position 83,026,980 of record JAGIQG010000005.1, on the reverse strand, counting down.
AAGCAGCCGGCATAATCAAGGACTCCATGTACCATGGATACAGTTTCTTCCACATCTTCTTCCACATATATATAAATGACTTGGAAGAGGGAGTAAGTGGAGTGATCAGCAAGTTTGCAGTCGATACAAAGATGGCTGGACATGCAGATAGTGAGGAGCATTGTCAGGCAATGCAGCAGGACATAGATAGGCTGGTAGCTTGGGCAGATAGATGGCAGATGGAATTCAATCCTGATAAATGTGAGGTGATGTATTTCGGGAGAAAGAATGTAGGGGGGAGGTATATGATAAAGGGTAGACCTATTAAGAGTATAGAAACACAGAGGGACCTGGGGGTGCAGGTGAACAAGTCTCTGAAGGTGGCAGAGCAAGTGAAGAAGGTTGTGAAGAAAGCATATAGTATGCTAGCCTTTATAGGAAGGGGTATAGAGTACAAGAGCTGGCCTTTAATGTTGCAGTTGTATAAAATGTTGGTTAGACTTCATTTGGAATACTGCATCCAGTTCTGGTCGCCTTACTACCTGAAGGACATGGAGACTCTGGAGAGAGTGCAGCGGAGGTTTACCAGGATGCTGCCTGATATGGAAGGTCTGATTTATGAGGAGAGATTAGGCAAATTGGGACTATTTTCCTTAGAAAGATGTCGACTTAAAGGAGATCTAATAGAGATGTACAAGATTATGAGGGGTATAGATAGAGTAAACAGGGTTAAGCTTTTTCCTAGGATGGACCTGAATAGCACGAGGGGTCACAGGCTTAGGATGAGGGTGGTAAGGTATAATTTGGATGCTAGAGGGAGTTTTTTCACACAGAGGGTGGTGGGGGTATGGAATGCGCTGCTAAGTAAAGTGGTGGAGGCAGGCACTCTGGAGTTATTTAAGAAATACTTAGATGGGCACATGAACAGAATGGGTATGGAAGGGTATAGAAAACTGATTTAAAATAGGGATCATGAGCCTTGGGAGTTCCTGGGAAGTATGTAAATAGATGATGATATTGATGTACTTGTTTTTATCCTACAGGTGCTTTGGTCCACCTTGTTGTCTAAGGCTGCTCTTGGATCTTTTTCGAGAGTATCCTAGTGCTTCACGTCATTAGTGTACGCTTGACCTGGACCATTTGATGGGCAACACGACAGCTCAGTGACTATTGCTGTGCCGTGCAGATACATGGATTTGGGCCTGTGTCTGTGGGAGTTTGCGCATTCTCCCCGTGCTTGCATGGGTTTTCTCCGGGCGCTCCGGTTTCCTCCCACATCCCAAAGATTTGCTCTTAGGCTAATTGGCAAAACAAATTCTCCCTAAATTGTCTCAAATTTGGTTTTTAATCCATAGATCTATAAACATAGACAGGGATCGTGGATAGAGGTGGGAACATTAGGGTGGTGGTGCGGGCTTGTTGGGCGGAAGGGCCTGTTTCCCGTGCTGTTTTGTTCTTTGTTCTTTGTTCTTTGTTCTTCCATTGGAAAAAGATGTGCCAGCTGACTCAAGAACAGCTTCTTCCCTGCTGCTTTTAGAATTTTGAATGGATATGCCATGTATGAAGCTGAGCCTTCTCTACACCCTATATGTAACTGCAACATTATATTCTGTAGCCTCTCCTTTTCTTCTCACTTATGTACTCTATGTATGGTATGTTTTGTTTGTATAATGCGCTAGAAACAGTACTTTTCACTCTATCCCAATAAATGTAACAATAATAAATCAAATCAAAAAGTGGAAAAGACATGGAGGAACCAACTTGTGGCAGAAGTGGGAGCTTAAATTATTCTAATATAATTTGGGTTATAGTAAACGTCAGAGGAGGAAGAGTTTCAAAATTTTCTTGATCAGTATTTTTCCTGTCCAATAAGAAAGAAAGCATTGCCAGATATAGTCTGGTGGGGTATGGGATGGGGGATGCTAGAGGGGAGGGGTGGCGATATGGGTCATGTGGATCAAGTGTCTGTAGAAGAACACTCACGGGAAGCGTTTGTGGTATGAAAAGGTACTATAATGGAAAAGGATAAACAGCAATCTAGAGTAAAAGAAATTCATACTAGCTAACAGCCAATCTGTGGGATGAGAATTGGTCTATCCCAAAGATTGTCAAGCAGAACCGTGCCCAAACTAGGAAGTTCAAAAAGAAAGTTAAAAAGGAAATAAGCAAGGCAAAGGAACATTATAATAAAGCAGCTAATGAATGCAAAAGTCTGTGGCAAGCACACAAATAGTAGAAGAGTAGTAAGAATGAGCTGCAATAATATGGTCGCATTCTGACAGTGGGTTCTACACCCTGTAACAGATTAATTGCATCGATTAGCAGCAAGAATGGGTCACAGACTTCGTCATGCCCTATGAGTGTTGGAGGGTGAATATCCAATTGTGGAGGCAGCAGACTGAGACCTGGAACAGGGTGACAATCGGTATAGGACATCGTCAGGTGACCCAGCAGATGAGCAATCTTGTGCATTTATTAAACAGAGAGAAGTTTTATGCATTTTCCAGTCTGGTGAAGTAAGTGCATTTAAATTTTAGTTAATCCCTGCCAACTATGTCATTTTCATTGGTGTAGAAATTTTAAAAAGTTGCAACTCTTCCATCTCTATGACATTGAGGAGTTCTCTATTTGTTACACATATTGGCGGTTCAAGCTGGTGGGATTCTCTGATCCCACTGGTAGCATGCCCCCACCCCAAGTTTGCCAATAGCATGAGATAGCTTCAATGGGAATTCCCATTGACAGCAGCAGGACCAGAGGATCCTGTTGCCAGTGAATGACACACTGCCTCCTGCCTCAGAGAAAAAATGCTCAGAGAAGGCAGAGAACCTCACCCATAGGTATCTGCACTATCAGAGTGAGAGAGAGACATTCTAAGAAAAGCCAAACCAGCTCCCAGGTTCAGTGAAGCTTCTCTTGGCTTCCTCCTGCTTGTAGTTTATGATCAATACAGACTATGATAGGCTCATGCAAACTGCTGACAAGAGGAGGAAGCCCAGCCAGACTTATGCTGCATACTGTAAGGAGCTAAAGAGATCAACAGTGTGGGTGTAATGAGAAAGATTTGGTCCCAGTGCCACAAAGGCTCAATGACGTCATGAAGCCAGCCAATGTGGGTATAACATTGATATGAGCAATCTTAGTCCAGTACGCTACTAGTCTTGCTACAAAATGCAGCAGCTAATTATAGTTTGCTGCTCATCAAAGATATCAAAGATTCCATAAGGACACATTACCCTACACCATGCCATTGTGCATTTCAAGTAACGGTTTATATGATGGGTGATTGGTAGGATCCCCTTATAATGCATGAGTATAGGCTATCAATAGGTTCAATCCATTTGACACTGAACATTCTGCATGAAGGAGATGTAGTTTCCCAACCATCTGTGAACACCTTAATATAATTGTGTGCAGCAGGCTGCATTATCCCAATAATATCTCCACAGGCTGCCTGGAATGACCCTGTTATGAAGAGGTACAGTGATGTTTGGAGCATAGGAGTTAAGAGCAGACATAGGCAATTCAGACCTTTGAGCCTGCTCCGCCATTCATTCAGATCATGACTGATCTGTCCCTGGTCTCAGATCCACTTCTCCAAATCCCTTTCGCGTGTTTTTAAAATCAGAAATATATCTATCTCCTTCTTGAAACTATTTAATGATTCAGACTCTGCCACACTATGGGACAGTGAATTCCACAGATTCACCATCCTCTGCAGGAAATAGTTCCTCCTCATCTCAGTTTTAAATCTACCCCCTCTCAACCTATTCCTGTGACATCTTGTTCTAGATTGCCCCACAAGGGGAAACATTGGTCTACATTTACCCTATCAATGCCCTTTAATACTTTATATACCACAATTAGATCCTCTCTCATCCCTCTAAACTACAGTAAGTATAAAACCAAACTGTTTAATCTATCCTCATTCACCAACCTTTTCATCCACAGAATCAACCTGGTGAACCTCCTCTGAACTGCCTCCAATGCCACTATGACCTTCCTTGACAGCAATTGGGTGGCCCCCAACACAGTTGGTTAAGCATCTCTGAAAAGTGGTTCTTGAAATCTTGAGTCTTATCTGCACTGAGTCTCACTCAGCTGCTGGTAGCTAATTCTCGACCTGTATGCTCCTTGGACAGCATAAGATCATCTGTCCCTCTGCTGAGGATCTTTGTGTCCGCCCTGACTTTCTGGGTCTGATGTTGCTCTATCCTCTTCCCTCAAAACCACAGCATCCTCAGCCTCTCTATGTTCCTTTCTTCCTCTCACCTTTTCTTCCTCCTCTTCCTAATCCTCCTCACTGGAGGCTTGGTTTCAACTGAGACCATTAATGCCCATCTGTCTCAGAGACTTTGCAGCCGAATAATGGACAAGAGAAAAAATAAAAAGATTCCTCTGAATCAGAGGAGAGTCCTCCTAATGAAACAATCTCTAAAAGGTTCCTCTGCTCATTCACATAAGCAGTCTCTGCAGTCAATGAGGTGCTGACTGCAAATCTGAGATTCTGGTTTCAACAAATAAAAGTTAAAGTTTAATTGTTAGTCACAAGGAAGGCTTACATTAACACTGCATTGAAATTACTCTGAAATTCCCCTAATCATCACACTATGGTGCTTGGTCGGGTCAATGTACCTAACCAGCATGTCTTTGGACTGTGGGAAGAAACAGGAGCACCCAGAAGAAATCCACGCAGACACGGGAAGAGTGTGCAAATTTCACACAGACGGTGACTCAAGCCGGGAATCAAACTTAGGCCCCGGCACTGTGAAGCTGCAGTGCCATCCACTGTGCCACCATGCTATTACTCAGCAATACAAGTCTTCCCATCAAAAATAGATTGCCCACTTGTTGGCATTTTCACCCTGAAGGCATATTATTACTTCCAGAGCATATTATTGCTGTGAGTTAGCTTGCTAATAACCTTAATTATCTTCTCAATTGCTATTTGAATAACATGGTACAATGCTGACTTTTTTAAACTGCCTGTGTACTGTCTTACCACAAACCAGAGTGATTACATCAGAAACAGTACTCAACATCATCACACTCCATAGTTAACTCTGATAGGCGGCGAATACTTCAAATCTGGGAGTGTATTATTGAGCCCATGGACTGGGACTGAAAGAGATCAGAAAGGGAATCTGTACATTGAACCAGAGAACATGATTGAAGTTCTGAATAAAAAAGTACTTTATCCTCCTGCTAAAGTCAGCATGAAGGAGGTGGTTGAAACACTATGTGGGCTATGCATTGAGAAAGAGATGTTCAAAAGGCTGGGTGTAATTAAAGATGATGGGTAGGATTTTATGGTCTCGCTCATCCCTAAATCATAAAATCCCACCCAAGATTAACAGAATTTTCCATTGTCCATCCCTCACCTGTTCCAATTCCCATGGTGCTTGGGATGCTAAGATTCTGCCAGATAAGTCTCCAGGACCAGTTGGATGCATTGAAGATGCTCTTGGAAGTATGGGTAGAAATTGCTGAGGTACTGGCCAGAATTTTCTCATCCTCCTTTGACATGGAGGGAAGATGAAGAATTGAAAATCTTGTGTCCATGTTGAAACAGGAGTGGAAAGGTAAAGTCAGCAACTCCAGATAGACAACTCGCAGTGATGGAAAAGCAATTGGAAATCACGGACATCATTTTTGGATTTATTTTCAGAGTAGCAGTTTGGACAGAAAAAGATATTGGCTGATTTACTGAGACTCTGAAGCAAAAACTGAAGGGTGGGTCCTACAACATCATTCTGGAGGAATGGACTCTGATTGAGCCCACCCCACCAGCAACTTAGGTTATTGGAAGCCTTTTTAAACGGCACCCTTCCTAACCGAATCATGCCGATTTGTATATTTAAATTACTATTTAAATATGCATAACCTATTAAAATCCCAGTCCATAGAATTCTCTGGCCTTCAGATGTGATAAGAGAATGACTAGAATCATTACCGGTCTCCACTAACAGATGGTAATGCCCATCGGGCACTGTGATGTGCTGGAGCAGTGCCAAAGAGGGCCTGAGTGGGGTTATGATGGGAGGGCTATGCAAGAGAGCTTTGATGGGAGAACTATGATGGGGGACAATATAAGGGGGGGTTATGCAGGGGGGTGGTAGGTTTGATGTAGAGGTGAAACATGGAGAGGGTCATGTCAGGCTCTGGCAAGGGGATTTGTTGGGAGGACCCCAATGCCACCAACCCCTGTCGAGGAGGAATGTCCCTGTGCACCGTGAGATTGGGTTGCTCTTGTGAAACAGCACAAGACTGCTTTGAAGCCAGGTCACCAGTGTCTTTAGACTGGTGCGTAAATACCAACTCTTCAAAATAGTTACTAGGTATGGGAGAATTGAGGTATGGTGCACACCTGAAAGATTAAATTGGTCATTCCATTATTCCTTTTTTCTGGGAGAGAATCCCACTCTACGTCTTTTTTTTGGGAGCGAATTCCACCCTACATCTTTTTGATTCTTCTAAATGCATACATATGCTCCATTTGGCAGTAACACCATAACAATTGTGTATAATGGCATGCAGAACAAAACCATCAGTTGTATATGAAGGGGTTCTTAAATTAGCAATCTCTGAGAAAGCATGAAAAATGTTTGCCATTTTAAGGCATTTTTCAATGGAACATAACACTCGTAATTATTTTTCAGAGACTACTAAAAATGTTCTGTTTTGCTGTAAACCTCCATCTGGTGTAGGAATGGGAAATGTCACATTGGAGTACTGGAAGAATTCTTTTGTCAGCTCTTTCTTTTTCTCTTTTGGAGGCACTAACTCTTGCTGAGGTACAATTCCATAACACATTTGTGGATTACAAATCTCATCAGAGAAAGAGGTCGGATAGGATGTGGAAAAGGAGGAAGAGGAAGAACAATGGAGATTCTTCGGTTGCCCAACAAGGTGTCTGGTCCTGGTGCGGGACTTAAGGATCTCGTCAAGGTGTTGTCAACATCAGTGATCATCTGATTCAGGCACGTTTCAAATGAATACTTCTAACTCAGGAGGACAGCATAGTCTGGAGCTGACTTTGAGCTGCATGTGAAGCCACTTCCATTGAAGATGCTGCTTAGAATAGATCCAATCTTACTAACAATGTTGAATCAGATCAGTCCAGCAATAGCAATGCCTCCTTCAAAGACTCAACTGTATTTTGTTCTCTTCAGCACTTCTTCCCTCTTTTTGAGTTTAACTGTTGAAGACAGAAGCTTACATTTTTGACATTGTGTCAATATTTAATGTGTGTTTAAAGAGTACAAATGTGCATATTTGTAACTGAACCCAAGTGAACCATTCTATATTCTTCTTAATGATTTCACTACTGGCCACTTTTATGTGATAGTCCACTTGTTCCTCAGATGAGATTGAATTAGCTTGCTCTCATATCCAGGTGGCTGAGATGCATGTAACAGTTGTTATTGTGGAGGTGCCAAAGGAAGAACTCCAGGGGCCAGTTGCATTGGTTTTATAGAGGCAGCCTCCATCACTAGGTCCTTTGCAAAGATGCTCCCTCACTCCCAAGGAGGATGATGAGGATACTCCCTCCCAGTGACAATTTTAATCCTTGTCTGGTGCTACAGTAGAAGAAAATCACCTGGGGCACAAATATCATACACTCCACATATCGCCATGGTAGCAGCCAATCCAGGCTATAGAAGGTTGCATGAGGTTGACTACTCTCTTAATGGAGAGGCTTGTGTTCAAAGATGTGAGCCAAATTGTGTATATGAGCCATATGGACTCCTCTATTCTCATTCCTGGGGAACTGTGATATATGCTAACATCTGTTGCTGCTGGTTTAAGTAGAGGATAATTTGTTGTGACTCCCGAGGCCTTGCAACTGCATCCAACCAAACATGGCTTTGTTTGTCCTCTATTCTCTGAGGAGTTGTGCTCACATAGGTCTCTTCCTTGGTTAGAACGGTGGTACAGATGGTTAAGAGTGCCCCATTGTAAACTCCAACCATGTGCACATTAATATTGCAATTGGTATGCTAACTACCCCATTAGAACCTTGATTTGAATGGGAAAAAGACTTACTTCTCCTTTTAGGCAATTTCTCTTTCTAGCCATGGACAACTATGGACGTTGTGTGGGTAGATTGTCAGAATTAATATGGTTTTATGTTACCAATCCCAGTTTTAGACTTTAATTGACCTGTTTTTGCAAGTGAAAACTTACTCCTTGATTCCTTAGTGCTGTTGGGCTGCAGAAATTTGGTGGTTAAACATTTATAGAATATATAACAGTGTTGCTGCTGGGTTCATTCATTTATATTTCCTTGCTTCAGGCTCATTAATAGCAGCAGTCGGTAAAACCTGAGTTGCCAAGGCTCTGTGATTGTGGTAGAGGGGGTAATGTTTTTCTTCACGGTGTATCAAATGAGCAACGGTGCCCGACACAGAGTGGTATGTTATCTTGTGGAACAAGAATATGGATCATCCCTCACTTTTCATAGTGGAAGGTATCCACTCTTCAACTTCATGACACAAAGCAAAATTTGTTTTCAATTAATATTATAATGATGTTTACAATGTCATAAGTACAATAAAAAAATCACAGCACCACAGAGCATTTTTGCTTCAGCAATGTTCTCTGAAAAAATAATTAACAGTGTTATGTTTGGGTGAAAAATGTTATAACAGGCCTGAAACTACTAACTGTTTTTGTTATTAGAATGCCAATAAATTGGATCCAGATGGAAGAGATTAGCCAAAACTCTTGAGCTGCCAAGTATTTTTCTAGTTATAAGATAATAGGACTGAAGTTCACAACAGGTAATTTTGCTAATATCTTCCATTTATTCACTGAGTTTTGCTGCTGGGGAAGCAGAGAAGGTTTAATAGGAACCTTTCAAGGGAGCATTTGTTTGCACATGGATTGTAAGATTGGGGACCAGTTGGAGATCTTTGTTGGAATAATAGGCAGTTCTGTGAAACGTAAGGCACCATGGAATGGATGGTGAAATGACTCTCTGAAAAATGAATGATCAGTTGTGTAGGATAGTCAAATTTGAGTTCACCATCATAGCCCCTGTCGTACAAATTCCAGACAGTTGCCCAAAAAAATGCCTCCAACTTCAAGTTTCACAGTAACTTGAAGTTTTGAAAACAAGTCACAGCCGCTTAGTGTTGTGTGATTGTGGTAGAATTAACTCCTAAGTTGTCTCTGGGTACAGAAGTCAGATTTCCCAAGGTAATTCTCACTCTGTTCCCCAATTGGTTTCCTAGATCATGTAAAGCTTACTCTGCCAATTGATCCTTAAAGGGACATTCACCACAATTGTCTTTCATAGTTGGAGAGGGAACTGCACATTCTTTGGTACTCAAGAGATATTAAGCGAGGCCATTGATTTCCCAATACAGCATTATAACTTACTAATTAAAGAACAGTTAGATGTCTTCACAAGATAGGTTTAATTCAGTAGCTGCTTGAAACTCCATGAGTGGAATTTTACAAAGAACAAAGAAAACTGCAGCACAGCAACAGTCCCTTTAGCCTTCCATGCCTGTGCTGAACATGATGCCCGAACATATTTTTTTTAAACTAAAAAAAACTTTCTCCCCTTACTCGGTCTGTAGTCCTTTATTTACCCCTGCCTATTCATGTACCCATCCAGATGCCTCTTAAATATTGCTAATTTGCGGGCTTCCACCACTTCCTCTGGCAGCATGTTCCAAGCATCCACCACTCTGCATGAAAAACTTCCCCCACACATCTCCCTTAAACTCCCCCCTCTTACCTTGAACCTCCTCGTAATTGACATTTCCACCCTGGGGAAAAATCTTGGTCTATTCATCCTGTCAATGCTTTTCATAATTTTGTAGACCTCTCTCAGCCTCCATCTTTTCAGTGATAATCCTCCACGAATGGGCTTGAAGCAGCGGGGCTTGTAAAATACAGCTGCCTATCCACCCACCCACTCTCCTCCAACATATCTTACATTTTATTGGAGAACGGCAGTGGTGGCTGGCCCTTCCTTGGGCCTATTAGTAGTCATTTATGTGCCATCCTATCACAGCCACTATTGTGTCAATGGCAGGAGCATGTCCATGCCAGGTGGGCAGTCCAGCAGCTTTAATGACTGTCAAGCAAGGGAAGAGGGGGTCCCACCTTTGGAGTCGCCTGTGCCCATTGGAGGCACTCTGCCTACAAGGCCATATCCCCCTCTCAACGCACTTCTGGCTTGCAATCCTGGCTCTTCCACCCTCTCCACCCTCTCACCGGTTCCTGGTACTGCAGGGCCTACAAAGCTGCTGCTAATTGGAGAGAATTCCCCTTCTAATGAGGGTGGAAGTTTTACCCTCAAACAGACGCCAGAGTGTGGTGACTAGGGGATTTTCACAGTAACTTCATTGTACTGTGAATGTAAGCGCACTTGTGACACTAACAAATAAATTTTACTTTGTTTTTAGCAACATAGTGCCACACCAAGCCTGAAATGGCTGAGAGGCAATCGATATCAGTGGGGATGTGTTACCCATCTACTCTTCAGGTGGCAAGATGGAAGACCCACCATCTGGAAGCTCCTGTCTGTGTGTCCTCAGCTCTCTTAGACCATAAGACCAAAGGAGTAGAATTAGGCAACTCAGTCATCAAGTCTGCACCATCATTCAATCATGTCTGATATTTTTCTCATTCCCATTTTCCTGCTTTTTCTGGAAAAAGTAGTGGTGACAGCAACAAAGTGAGATGCCTGAACAAGGAGACAGGAATCTGGGAAAATATGACAAATTAGATCATGTCAGCAAAGGGGTGACTGCTTGATTAATGAATGTGGAGAGAGAATGAGACTGGCCAAGGAAAGGGGTCAGAATTTAATAGTAATTTGATGCACTGCTGGGTGGGATTGGGAGAAATCCATACATTAATTAATGAAGCAAAAGTAAATAGAAAAAAAAAGAATAAATTGTGCTTTTTAGCTGTAATGCAAATGGTGGCACAATGGTCCAGCTTTATGGAGTTGGGTTTGATTCCCGGCTTGGGTCACTGTCTGTGTGGAGTCTTTATACTCTCTCTGTGTCTATGTGGATTTCCTCCAGTTTCCCTCCCACAGTACTGATTAGGTGCATTGGCCATGCTAAATTCTCCCTCAGGGTACCTGAACAGGCACCAGAATGTGGTAAATTAGGGGATTTTCATAGTAACTTCATTGCAGTGTTAATGTAAGCCTACTTGTGACACAAATAAACTTAAATGAATGCTAAAGTGGTGCTTTATGCAAAGCCTTTAATAGGTTTACCAGCAGCTTTTTTCATGGCAGCTAATCTGAATGCTTACCTGAATTTAGTGCTTAAACATTCTGCGGATGATTTTCAATTCTGAAAGAAACCTCGGCCAGAATTCTCCCATCCCACCCATAACTGAAAATGTAGCGAGAGGGTTGTAGAGAATGTGAAACGTCATTGATAATCAGGCAGGAATTTCTGTGTTTTAGACCAGCGCAGCTGAAGAATTCTGCTCCTAGAAAGCCCAGACAAATGAATGTACTGATGCATTCTGGAGTACTGCACTGCCCATGCTTAGACAGTAAGAAGTCTCACATCACCAGGTTAAAGTCCAACAGGTTTATTTGGTAGCACAAGCCACTAGCTTTTGGAATGTTGCTTATGCTCAGACAGACATGGCAGGTTAAAGCCTTTAAGCAGAGAGGAAAAATATCTGATCAAAACCCAAGTTTCTAAAGCAAGTCAAAGTCCTGAAGTAAAAACCAAGATGAAGATACAAAAAGAGACAATAGACAATTGTATATGTAAATGTAAATACTATTTTGACATAGAGGGGGGCAATTCTTCCTGCCCGCTGCACTGTTCAGAGCTAATTTCCATATTTAAATATGTATTTGTATCCTGTTAGTGGGCCTGGACTGAACTCTCTGGACCCATAAGCCATTCTTCTCTCCCTCCTGTCAAGGGTTCATTCCAGCTGGGTTTACAACACCTCCCCACTGTTAGCATGACCCCAACAAAATCACATCTTCAATCTTTATAGATGTTGATCTTCATTTATGTAGAGAGCAATGGCAGGTGAAATTGGATTTTGTGTGGGATTTGCTCTTTTTGGCTTTAATATATAGATCTTGTGAACTGGTTGTTTTACTGGTCCTTTGCAGTTTGTCATCGGTCATTTTTCCAAACATTTTTCAAACAATTCATCATAATTTCCAAACAATTATAGGCAGCTCTCACTTTTGAGGAGAAGAGCTGACTGCTGGTGGTGATTTAACCTGGGGATCACCACACTTCAGGTGAGGGGCAACATTGAGAAGGCAGAGCCCTTCATGAATAATCTCTGCCTGTACAAGAATTGAACTTACCTTGTTGGCATTGCTCTGCACCATGAACCAGCTGTACAGCCAGCTAATTGGTAGCAAGATGGCACAGTGATTAGCACTGCTACCTTACCACGCCAGGGATCTGGGTTGGGTCACTGTCTGTGCAATTTGTACCTTCTCTCCGTGTTTGTGTGAGTTTCCTCCAGATTCTCCACTTTCCTCCTACAATCCAAATGATGTGCTGGTTAGGTGGATTGACCACGCTAAATTCTCCCTCAGTGTACCTGAACAGGCACTGGAGTATAACAACTATGGGATTATCATAGTGTTAATGTAAGTTTACATGTGAAACTAATAAATAAACTTAACTTCAAACTTTTTTAACACACAGTTACAAATTTAAAATAATTGTAATAGCAAGCACTGAGGCCTTGAAAGGGTGTCTGGCAAAATAATGATGTTGTTTACTACTAAACACGCTTGCCTGCAGGTCTCTGTGTGCATTCAGAGATCAGAAGCTGATTATATTACCTCCTGTACTATGGGAGTATGAAGTATATATTTACAACATATGTTGTGTATTTTATATGTACCTTAATGTTGGAAGAAAAAGAAAGTTTCTGAGGAAATTACACTTTAACAAAAGAGTTTATAGGGCTTCATTGAATCTTTAAAAAAAAACTAAATTGCCTGCAATCTCAATTAAACTTTTAATAAGATTCATTAAATACTGCTGCCATACCAGTTATATATGCTACCAATAGAATAAATAACATTAAGTATGCCCTGCATTATCTATGAACCAAATAAATGCTGATACTTTATGATTTATTAAATAGTTAAATAACAAAACAGCTGTAAAAGTTACAAAGACAGTACAGCATGGTAGCACATTGGTTAACACTGCTGCTTTATAGTGTTAGGAATCCAGGTTCAATTCCTGGTTTGGGTCACTGTGTGTCTGGATGTACACATTCTCCCTGTGTCTGCATGGGTTTCCTCTGGATGTTCTGGTTTCCTCCCATACTCTGAAAGAAGTGTTTTTAGGTGCATTGACCTAAACAGAAGTTGGACTTTTGGCGACTAGGAGAATTTCACAGTAACTTCATTGCACTGTTAATGAAAGCCTCACTTGTGATTAATAAATAAATTTAACTTTAAGAAACGGTATTCTACCTCTCAGCTTTACCTTGATTTTTGAAAAACCTTGCATATTTTGTAAAGGTTCACAGCACAGTTGATGTGACAATACTTTTGTATTGTCAAAATACAAGGATCCTCGTCTGTCATCAATGCTTTTGGAGATTTCCACAGTAAGAAGTCTCACAACACCAGGTTAAAGTCCAACAGGTTTATTTGGCATCACCAACTTTCAGAGCGCTGCTTCTTCATTACTCACAAAACTCGTGCCCACCCCAGTCCAATGCAGTCATTTCAATGCTTTGGAGATTTGAATTCACTTCACACTACATTGCAGCCATTTCCTCCTGAGGCAGCACACCACCAAAATTCATCTATGTGCTGCTTTTGTTCTTTTCTTATCCACACTGCCAGCAATCGCAGCCTTCGCCCAGTTGAAAAATTATCTATTATTTTGACATCAACTTTTCATGCAGCTTTCTTTCTAGCATCCTAGAAATAGCAGCACAGAAGGAGGTCAGCTATTCAGGTTATTGTCTTACTGCTGGTATTCTCTCCCAGGTTGGAGGCAACCTACCATTACACCCTCTATTCTGTATTCTCTGCTGTATTTTTCTGTGGCACAACTTGTTGTAATTTTAAAATATGGATAATAAAGTGAATACTTCCTAAATAAAAACAAGTTATTTCCTTTATTAGACCGACATCACTAAGTATTTCATAATTGATTAATAAGAATAAACTTGGTTGGTGTGTAAAACATGCATCTGATTCAAATCTACTGCAAATTTTGGTCAGTACTGTTACTGTTTTGCATAGCTTTAACCTTATTGTGTTGGAAGCAATGGAATATACTCTCTGCAAAATGACTATGCTGTATGTTGATGGTTCTTTCTTGCTTTTCTTTGATCAGGTATCATACCAATCTCCAAATGTATCTTAGACAATAGTATCTCCGTGTTCTGGTGGATTCTATGGTTGAGTCCTCAATTGCTTCTTTCACTCTAACGTGAGTAAACACAAGCTGCCACATTTTTAAGTAGCTTAAAGCATGATGAATTCCACATGATTGCGTGTCCTTAGCTTGAAGTTGAAGTGATGAAAACTTTGACAGTGATCAGACAATATAGCAGGGGATTAAATGGTGGTGATAACTTGGTGATGATGGTTGCTAGTGAAGCAAAAGTAGCCAATCATTTCAATTCTGGCAGGCATAGTTTGGGAAAATTCGCTAGCATATGTGTCATTTTCAGTTTTGCCTTGCACACAACTGCAAGATTCTATGGTTGCAGACTTCAACACCAATATTTTAGTCTATAGATTGCAAAATTATCATTAAAACATTTACAGCACATTTACAGAAAATGTTATGGAATTGGAATGTATGTCAGAGTATAATTTTCATCCTGTCAACTTGTCAGGGTATGAAAAACCTTGCATGATCATACTTGCTAAAATATGTGGGGGATTTTATACTGACTTTTTTTCATGTAACCAGCCCATTTCAAAAAAAATGTGACTGCCATTATTACTCAAACTGTTGGTGCTGTTTTTGTTATTAGAAGGGAAGGAATAGGTGCAACAAGGTAGGGCCATACATTGACTGGTTTCATTTCTTTGAGGCATAAAATTTCCAAGGCATTCCTGACAGTGTACAGTTTTGCAGGAAGCAGGTGAGGTGGTCAAACAGTTCGAACTATGGCTGCGATTCTCCCATTGTTTTTAAGAACAAAGAACAAAGAACAACACAGCATGGGAAATAGGCCCTTCGGCCCAATGACCCTGCGCCGCCACCTCGACGTTCCCACTTCCACCCATGACCCTTGTCTACGTTTATAGAAATCTGCATTGGAAACAAATTAGCGAGACAATTTAGGGGTAATTTGTTTTGCCAATCAGCCTAAGAACACATCTTTGGGGTGTGGGAAGAAACTGGAGCACCCGGAGAAAACTCACGCAAGCATGGGGAGAATGCGCAAACTCCCACAGGTACCGGCCCAAATCTATGTATCTGCACAGCAACAGCGATAGTCACTGAGCTGTCGTGTTGCCCATCAACTGGTCCAGTTCAAGTGTACACTAATGATGTGAAGCACTAGATACTCTCAAAAAATCCAATAGCAGCCCTCTCATGACCCGTCTTGTGTATGCCCTTTGTTGGACAACAAGGCGGACCGAAGGACCTGTAGGATAGAAGAGAAATACATCAACATCATGCACAACTTTCGCAATTCCCAGGGATGTCCCAAGGCTCATGATCCCTATTTTAAATCAGTCTTCTATATCCCTCCATCTCCATTCTGCTCATGTGCCCATCTAAGTATCTTTTAAATAACTCCAGCGTGTCTGCCTCCACCACCTTACTTGGCAGTGCGTTACATATCCCCACAACCCTCTGTGTGAAAAAACTCCCTTTGGCATCCAAATTATACTTTACCCCCCTCACCCTAAGCCTGTGGCCCCTCGTAATATTTTCTTAAGTGCTCTCACCTATGGGAAAGCTGGAGTGTTCCCCACTGGCATTGGCAGTGCCAGTCAGGTGGAATTCAGCTACCTTACTTTGATATGTAAAGTTATACAAAATGTAAAACACATCAATCAGCCCAGCTTCACAGGGATCGGATGTCATTTAAAAAGGGTGCCCCGATTTTAATGTTTGGATACAGGCTTCCTCCCAAGGACATGGCGGCACCACCAACCACACCCCCCCCTCCATCCAACAAGGGCAGCATCTCTAACACCTCAGCTGAAAGGAGCATCTTGCACCAAACAATAAAAGAAGGCTCACACCCACCCAACACAATGTAGGCATGATGGAGACCCGACATCCTCCTCTCCACCCCCCACCAGTCTCATCTACTTTTCCCACAAGCCAGACACATTGAACTAGTCGGGAGCTTAATCAGAGCCAGTGTAAAAGGCAGGGTAATTCTCAACAAGCTTGATAGCTGGTGAGAATCCTATGTTTTACCTACTGTTTGATTCAATGAGACATGGCAATTCCCGCCAGGGCCTGGAGAATAGCCCTCTATCTCTGCATCAACTTGTTTGAGGTGCACTCGATTTCCAATCATTAATTTCTGCTGTAAAATGAAGCCATTTTATTGGTGAGCCCATACGTAACATTGTATAATGATAGGTGCAAAGGGAAAAGATTCCTTCTAGCCAGCCTCCTCACTGACATCAAAGTGCAGGCTCCCTCCGGCAGCCGCAAGGTGAGTACGTTCCTGTTAGAGGTTAATCAGAGACAAATTAGTCACAGGTGTGGGGTGAAATAATATTTATTGTTGTCAGCATAAGTGCTTTCAAAATAAGTGAGAATATAAAAACATTACTGCTGTAAAATGAAGCCATTTTATTGGTGAGCCTGTATGTACAGTAAGAAGTCTCACAATACCAGGTTAAAGTTTGAGACTTCTTACTGTGTTTTTCTCAGTCCAACGCTGGCATCTCCGCATCATGAGCCTGTACGTAGCAGCCCCTGAGCCATTACCCTCTGTGAGGGAGCCATATTCTCAAGGGCAGTAGCAATGGCCCATTGTGTCTCAGTGCTGTCCCACTGGTCTCCGGCAAGCTCTCGAGCCTCTTAGCCATGGGCCGCAGAATCTCAAGAAGCCTGCTGTGACTCAGCTGTGATGACCACATTGGACTCTACTGTGGCCTGCTGTGGTTCATCCAATGCTTGGAGCCTGCCACTCATGGTGAGGATCCCCTCCCCCAGGCTTTCCACTGCAGACACCACCCTTGCAATTTTGGCTTGGGAAGCATGCAAGACAGGCAATTCCTGGTCAGCCTGAAAGCTTTGGGACTCCTCCCAGCAGCCTCACAGTTAGTCCAGTGTGGGCGTCAGCCCCTCCTGCATTCCTTGGCTCTGTTGGTGCATCTCCAGCAGCTGAGGGAGAAGTGAGTTCAGAGGACCAGCATGTGGCCAGCTCAGTCCTCGCCTCTGGCAGATTCCCGCATGCCAGAGGCCTGGATGTTCCCCGATATAGATCGACAGATATATTGTGCTCACCAGAGAATGACTGAGATGCCTCACCAATAATTGGACCCACCATTATAAGAGTCTCTGGGATGGTGATTTGCGAGGTGGAAGCTGATGCAAAACTGATGCCGGCCTCAGAGGTCCCTTTATCAGCTTCCTCCAAGGAGTTTTCTGAGCTATCAGAGATAGGATGGTAGGAGCGACAGTAAGAGTTGCAGTGTTAGATGGCCCAGACACCTCAGTGTCCCTTCCTGCAACACAGGACATAAGATTAAGTGCAAGGAAGGGAGAAGAATCTGGACTGCATGTAACTTACTTGAGATTTCTCCAATAGTGGAAGATTGGCAGGTGCTCATGTTGCCCCTAATAGCCTCCATCCCATAAGCTCCAGTGCACGCTCCTCAAAGGGGGTGAAGACTTAATCTCAGGCACACCACCCCCTATCTTTGTCCTGTCCTGCTGATTATAGGCATTCTTCTCCTATGAGGACAGAAGGCTGATGGCACAAGTCTTAGAGGGTATCAGGGTATAGCCCTCAGAGGGCAAGACTTGTGATACTCCTGTGGTGGGGGGCAGGTGGGGAGGGGGTGAGAAGAAGGTGGTGCTTGTGGGCCAGGGGCTAGAAGCATGAAGGTGCTGGAGGTGGGGGCATCTGGGGGTCATTCAGATGCTCGATGAGGTTTAAATACTTGCTGCCTGGATTAGGTCATTCAGTTTTTGCAGCGCTGTTTCCCAGTTCTCCTGGCCAGTGCCCTGGAACTCACACATGCTATCCCACTTCCCAGGTTGCATTGCCATCCCTTCCTCTGGGGCAATGTCCTACTGGGGGGAAAGGGGACTGTCTTCCTGGGAGCCATTTCTTACTGCACTGCGTGTCCATCCATGGAGTTCTCCCTTGTTAGGGCAGATCAATTGCAGAGAGTGGGCGAGTCATGCACCGATTTGAGCATTCTGGTGAGTTTAATGCAGTTTGCTTTGTTACCATGGAGAGGAAGTCAAGTCAGCACTTGCAGGTGTACTGATGGGGTGGGGGGGGGGGAGGCGAAGGGTAGTGGGAGAGGGGTGGAGAGGGATTTTGTGCCCTTCAGGGCTGGGAGAATGATGGCGGGTGGGGGAAAGAGAGGGTCATGATAGTCAGCCATTAGGACCAGGGGGATGATGAGGGAGTCATGTGCAAGGGGGTCCATGGAGTGGTGGGTAAGGTTGGGGGAAGTGGCATATAGGGGTCAGTAATGTTGGGGGGTGTGATTCCCAATGTCCGTGGCAGGGGGAGGCAGAAGGAGCTGTATCTGGCCTGGCGGTGTTCTGTCAGGAGACTGTTTTTTAGCTTTTTCTGCGCATGTGCTGTTTGTGGCTCTGATCTGAGCTGTCTGGTGAATTAAGCACCACCCACTGCCTCTTGTGGCTGGAAATGGTCTCGTCTTCATATTCAAAGACTGAATGCATAAGATTCAGCATGAAAACTCACCCAAAAAACTGATCAGGAATTTTCCATTTTCACACTAGCTGGACACTTAGTAAAACTCATGTAACATTCCGCTCCTCATCTCTAGAATCAGTCTGGTGAACCTCCTCTGAACTGCCTCCAATGTCATTACATCCTTTCTCAGTCTAAACTATACACGGTACTGCAAGGTTGGTTTCATCAATACCTTGTATAGTTTCAGCAACACTTCCTGACTTTTATACTTTAGCGATAAATACCAAAATTCCATTTGCTTGCCTTATTATCTGCTGTACCTGCATGCTAGTTTTCTGCAATTTCTCTTCATGAGGACACCCAGATTGTTCTGCACCAAAAGACTCGAAGTCTCTCTTTATTTAGATAATAAGTTGCATTTCCATTTTACTGACCAAATGGATAGCCTCACACTTATCCAAGTTAATTCCATCTGCCACATTTTGGTCCACTCTGCTAACCTATCTATGTGCATTTGTAAATTTCTTATTTCTTCATTGCAACTTACCATCCCATTTACTTTAATGCCACCTGCAAATTTGGCAACAGTACCTTCTATTCCTGTATCCAAGTCATTGTTATCGATTGCAAATAGTTAGAACCTGAGGAACAAACCCTGTGGCACCCCATTAATTGCATCTTGCCAACAACCATTTTTCCTGACTCTCTGACTCTATGTCAGAATCTCGTAATTGGCCACTCTTCCATCCAAGATAATAAATTACCCTGAATCCCATGTGATCTTACCTTGTGTATTAATATCTGTGTGGTACCTTAACAGTTGCTGCTCATTAGCTGTTCTACCTTTCAGCCTTCTTGCCCAATCCACCAAGATTGTCCTCATCCTTATGCTCTACTCCCAAATGTGAGCATGGGGCTCCAGTTTCTCGCTCTCAGCCTGAGTTTTAAATTTTACCATACTATGATCACTCTTCTCCAGATAATCCTTAACTATGAGGTTATTAATTAATCCCTCCATAATACTCAATACCAAATCTATAATAACCTGCTCCTTGGTTGGTTTCACAGCATATTGCTCTAAGAAACAATATCTAATATGTTCAGTGAACTCTCCCTTGAAGCTACTTTTGCCAATTTGATTAATCCAGTCTATGTGCATGTTAAAATCACCCATGATTATTGTTGTACCTTTCTTACAAGTCCCCATTATTTCCTGGTTTATATATGCCTTACTGTGGAATTACTGTTTGGGGACTATAGATTACTTCCACCAGGGACTTCTTTCCTTTGTTATTTCGTATTTGTATCCAGACTGATTTTGTATTATGACATTAGTATACTTTAATAAAGTTGTTTTTTAAATCATTATCTCTGCAGCTCCCACAGCTTCAGTGTTTTCTCAGCTTATAGTTTTAGTTGATGTCATTATGGCAGTGGCTTGTCTGGAGATGTCCTTTTATTGCTACTTAAAATGGTTTGTTTATTTTTACAGTGGGATCTTTTATGGCCCTGCATTTTTAGCAGAAAAACTGGTTGGCCGGTCAGGTGACAAGAGCTATTTCATTTTTCTGTTTGGCTGCAATTAGGGTTGGATGTTAGAAAGAATAGCAAGCTGAGAAGAAGTCTCTTTCTCTCTCCCTGGTTTTGAAAATTTTGCTGGAATCTGAAAGCTAGGTCTTGGCTTTTTGAAGGGGCTAATCTGCTGTGTGTGGCCTGCCTTGAATTCCTGGTATTTTGGGAAGTTATTCTGACTTCAATCTGGTCTAAATCTATCCAGAAAACTGCAGACTTCATCCAAAGTACTCAATTCCAGTGTCACATAAGCATTAGCCTTTGCTGCATTAAGCTTGTGAAAAGGGTCTTTTGTCATCAATATGATCGCAGTTATGAAAGTACTGGACAGTATTGAATTGGTTTGATTGGAACACATTAGATAGTTGTTAAGGGTTACATATTAAGGGTTACTTTGTTTCTTGTTTGTAATTGATAAAAGTTCTTGCTAATTTTCTTAGTATACATGTTAACTATATTTTTAAGTAATCTTTGTTTGATAAAAGCTCCCTAGAGGGTCATTTGAATTATACCTGAAGTGAAGCATATCATGCTTATCCTAGCCAAATTCACGATGCAAAACTTATGATCCAGGTAGGCTCCATAGAACACTTTGGAGTTTCTGATCTGAAACATTGCAACATCTTGATCTCCAGTGCTTATATCATTTCTCATTCTTAATGAGACTGCTGAGATCTCATAGTCCATATCCTTGCACTTGAGCTGATTGAGCAGGGTGTATCTACAACCCTGGGTTATTTTTTCAATTGAGTTTGCGTCTTTATATGCTCTGTTTGTGAACAGAACCCCCACTTACCTGACAAAGGAGTAGCGTTCCAGAGCTAGTGGCTTTTGCTACCAAATAAAGCTGTTAGACTTTAACCTGGTTTTGTGAGACTTATTATATACACCCCAGTCCAACGCCGACATCTCCACACCATGATTGTTGTGTCAGATCTGCTGAGATTTTACAGAATTTTCTGTTTTTGTTTCAGATTCTGCAATATTTTGCTTTTATATCATTACTACATCAATATGATCGCAGTTATGAAAGTACTGGACAGTACTGAATACTTTTTAGGTTAGACCATAATCATTTAAAGAACATAATATGTGGAACAACCAAGAATAAGGAAAGATATGACAGGACTCCAAGATTAAATTGAAACACTAAAAGAAAACTTACCATATAAACGTGAACAAAACAAACACAAGCTGTATACTTGTACACTGAGCAAGATATACTAAGCTAGGTTCAGTAGATATCCGTAAGCCAACTCCTGCTCGTAAGTTATATGTTTGAATGTTTTAGATAAGGAACAGAATTTTTTAATACTTTGGCAGTGTTAACTTGGTTGGGAAAACTAAACTTGGAAGTATATCTTCTTCTTTTGCTGTTGCCATGTTAAAAAATCCTAGAACTTCCATCCTAGTAGCAATGTGGGTTTACTGACACAGTAAAACTTCAGTGGTTCAAGAGGACAGCTCACTACCGCCTTCTCAAAGGAAATTAGGGATGGGCAGTAAATACTGTGCTTGCCGATGGTGCTTCCATTCCATGGAAATAATAAAATAAATTCCTTTTAATGATTAGCTGCAGCTCTTTACATGAATTATATTTAGTGTTCCCTGGGCAATTATGATTCAGGCCAAGGTCTCTATGCATGCCACTTCCGTCCTTCGTTTATTTAAGTTAAATTAAATAACTGTCATTGAACACTTGCGGCAAGATAATGTCTGGGTTGTAGACAAACTAAGCCTTAAAATCAGGCCAGAACAACTCACACCTTTCCATTGCCATTAAAATTAATTTTTATGGTTGTCATGGTTGATCATATACTGTTTTTTTAAAAGAACACATCCCTTTGAACTTTGCCTGTGTTAGAAATGGCCTTTAAAGATGGTTACAATAAGGAAATACCTTGTTTCAATCTGACTATTGCTTGCCACACAATAATGGTCATTCTCTATGTAAAACATAGAATACTTTTGGAAAGTGTTTTTGATAATCTGAATCTGGTGGTTAATGGGGTGGAGCAGCCTTACTGATCTTTCTACAGCCTGTGGTATGTTTAGAGCCATTACTCGGGACTCTGTGCAATGTATACAGAACCTCCATACAGAATTTAACTGAATTGTTGAACAAAGGTTGTTGATATAGGTGCTGATATAAACTATCCTTAAACAATTAATATGAGGTTAGTAATTGATGTCATCTACCTCAATGTCTAACTCAATTCTTTGAGCAATTTGAGCCTCTCTTCTGCTGATTATCTGTTAACCTCTGTCATTATGGCAGTGCTTTACTTAACCTCTCCAGTCAGCTTGTCAAAATCTGTTATAAAAATCAGCTGCTTATAAAAAGAGGCAGTTCATGTATTTGCTGAATACACAATTCAGCAGTTATGACTTTCTTTCTCTAATAGCCCATCCCATTTTCACCTTGCAAATTCTGGAATTTCTCATTCTAATTTGTTACAGTCTATAGCTGTGCAAATTAAATGTTTCTAAGTATTTAATAATTGCACATAGTTTGGTGGTTGATTTAAAATTTCAGTTTTGTTGCTTTCAGATTAACCCTAATTTAAACTCCATGTACGCTGCCACTCTGACATTGAACAAATGCTTTAATTTATTGAAACATGATAACGGGGGCAAAGCCCACTTACTCTGGATTTCTGCACTCTGATGACTGAGCTGGAAGTCTTGTGGCACAGTGGTTAGCGTCTCTGCCTTTGAGTCCTGGTTTCAAGTTTCACATCAGGACTTGATGACTAAAAAAGGTGCATCTATAACATTGTCAAACTGGTTGAATATCAACTTGTAAATCCTTCCAACACATGGTCATGGCAGACTGTAAGAGCAGGCGAGTTTCCTGGTTAGGCATGTGATGAAATGAAAACTGGAGCCTCTATCGCGTCTCTATATTATAACATCCGAGTAAAAATACATGTTTCCATAGCAACTTAGATTACTTGCGTTGGTAGGGCAGTGGGGCAGGGTGTGGGGGTGTGGGGGGGGAGGTGGTGGGGCGGGGTGGGGTGGTTTAGATGGCTGGATGGTGTGAATCAAGCTGGTCCCAAGAGCACAGACTTTGATGTTCATTCTGACTGGGATGGATCTGGGACCTACCTCCCTGCCCTACCCAAGGTAGGGGTTGCAGGGCTGCGGAGGTATCCAAATTTGGGCAGAGAACTAAAGAAGAATCACTGTGTTGCTTTGTGGGGCTGAGGCTTTCCCACAATATACATGACAATACTGCCTGGAACTCACGTTAGTAAATAGTGAAGAGGAAGACTGACTTGGAGTGGCTCAAATGTATGACCTGCTTTCAATTCACTAAGTACAATTTGGAATTAATTGTAAGAGGCATTCATAGTGCTAGCTTCTGTTGAAGCTTTGGAGTCCAGAACAAGGATACACTTTGAGAGCAGTTGCTTGGTTTACAAGGGAGGTTTTGAAAATCTTTTTTCATTAACATAAAGAGAGCTGACCTTATCTCTGGTAGCCTGTGAGCCAGACCACCAGGATAGTCCCCTCCCTTCAACCATAGTAACTAAATTCATGTCACAGGATTCACATGTGACATGAATCCTGTGACATGAATTCACAGGAATTGTGAATTCCTGTGAATTGTGAAGAAAGCATTACCTATTTCAAAGGGGCAGCAGGAACAGTATAGGCTGGAGAGAAAGGATTGAAAAAACATTTCAGGAAAAAATCCTATCTCAGTGACTAACACTTAGGAACAGTTTCTACAAATTCTCAAATGTCAACATCGATAAATGTGAATTTCAACCTCAATGATCTATAAGTCTCAGCCACCTGTGTGATCATTGTGGAGATGGCCTCCTGGAACCCCATCCAATAAAGGACAGCAGGCAGGTTACAGGGACTGTAAGCCCATTCAGAAGGCTTCAATCTCTGGACAGCTGTTAGCCCCACCAGGAGAGTAAACAGTGTTCAGGCAGCAAGGAAAGTGCATGATGTGGACGACTGCCCTTCAGAGCAGAGGGTAAACAGCTTGATAAATTGATAAGTTGGCGAATATGGCCTTTCCCATTTATCATGCTGCCATTGAGGCACAGAGCTCTAGCTTTGATGATCACCAGGCCTGCTGACCTAATCGAAATGTAGCACTTTATAATGTGAAAAGATATCAGAATGTGTAAAAACCTATGATTAGTAGAGTAGCCTGGGAACAAGCTGGAATTATAGCTGAGTTATGTTCTCCCTCATGCATATTCAATAAAGTCATTTTTGTTGAAGTTCCATATGCCCTTAGAAGTCTCAGTTTATTCATTTCCTCTAACAGAACCTCTGAATGGTTTTTATATCAAAAAAAATGTCTTTGGTGGCTTGTTTCGTGAGGACCATGAGCTTTTCAAGGATGACTCAAAGGTGCCATCATGTATCTCTTATTCATGGACAATGACTACTCTGTGAGAACCAAGAACAGCAACTGAGAAAATTACAATCCTGCAAAATGAGGGCTGTAACCGAGAAATTTTGTATTTATTCTGTCTTGCACATGGCATATCAAAGAAGGGAAACTTGTTATTTCTTTTGTAGTATGACCATCTCAGCCTCAGGATATTGCTGCAGGAGTTCATCAGCCCAGGAATCCTTTATCCAGATATATTCCCTTTATCATTACTAAGGCTAATAATGTAGCTAGATCTTGACAACATCAAGGCTTTGGTGTAATATTGGGCAATGTGTATCTCAATCAAAAAAAAAGCCTCTTTATCCTCAACAAGTTATGTGTGTGATGGAATCCTCTCACCTCAATTGGATGGGGACGACAGCAGCAACATTCAGGAAGTTTGATACCATTGATCATCCAGCAATCCACCACTGCCACTCAGTATACACCTCTTGTTTCAGCAGTACATTGTGGCTGCCCACAAAGTGCACTGAGGCAACTCATCAACAGAAGTTCCCAGACAAGTGCCCTTATGACCAAAGCAAAAGACAGCTCCAAGTAACATAGTGTCTTGACTTGGACACAGGTCATTGATTCTTAATGATTGGTGGGTGAAAATCCTACAATTTCTTACCTCCGTCCATTATGAGAGTTCTGTCAGGTCAAGGATTGGAGAGGCCCTCCATCACATTCTCCTGTTAAATAGGGCTGTCACCCACATCCTAAGGACAAATGAAAAATTATCTCTAATGAGAATAAACAGATTTTTGAGCCGTTTGATGTAAGAGCACTTACATTGTCATCATGAGGAATGAGTTATTTCTTAGATCTGAGTTGAACATTCTGCTGCTCATTGGCAAACAAGCCAGTATAATTCTAATGTGTTTCATTGTTCTACACAGTGAGTTCTGTTGGGGATAATAGATGCTCGTTATGCAATAAATCTTTAATGCAGATGCTTTAAAAAATTGGTCTAAGCATTTGTTAAGATGTTTTGATTATTTTTCTTTGTCGAAGGACTCTGATTCGGGAATAGCTGAGATGCACATTGCAAAATGGATGCCTCCTTTGGAAGTGCCTTGAATTTAAGGTCAAAATGTATACACATTTCATAAACATATCGAGGGAGGGAAAATCATTCTTTGATAAAAGGCACCATAAAGACAAAAGTTAAACCATCTGTTCTTTTACAAGTTTGCTGATTTAAAAATAAAATGGCCTTTTAGTAAACCTTAAACAGGGAAACACCACCTGCTGTTCCATTAAATGTGACCTGACCTCTTCTTCTGCCTAGTTATAATAAACACTGCACTTTCTTTAAGAAAAGCCTGTTTGAAAGATAGTGGACTGTAAGTGTGCCTTCTTAGATCCCAGATGAAGTTGCAGACTTGTGGAGTGTTTGATCTTTTATGAGTGTCAGATAAATTGGCTCTGGCACCTGGCAACCAAAAATCACTAACTGTTTGGGCACAACCTTTCTGTCAAACATTTTGACCAAGCTCATTGTTTGGATTAAAAATATTGATATCTGCTGCAGCGTGTTTATCCAAGAATACTCCCATTGATGTTTCTCATTAGGAGTCTGCAGATGAAACAAGCTGCAGTAGATATCCTGCAGCCTTTCAATTCTGCTACTTTTAGTGCTGATTTTTCACTGTATTAAAAACTCATTCACATTCATGATTTCTAAGCATCTTATTTTTTACTCATGTAATCCTTGGAAGAACCAGCAGAAGAATAATAATATATAGTCTTTGATTTAGCTTAGTAAGGATGGGAGAAATCTGAGTTCCTCCCGGATACATAATTAGTGTTCCATGAAGAATGGCCACCCAAGAATGGAAGTTGCAGAGGTGAAATTTCATAAATATTGTGTTACAAAGATACATATATATGTATGTATATATGAGAATGCTATTCAGTACAAAGCCAGGCCAGTGGTACCACTGTAATAGGTCCAGTGGTACATATTATTCTTTGGCTGGTTCTTACAAAGAATTACATGGGTAAAATTTAAGATGTTCAGAAATCATGAATATGAATGAGTTTTTAATCAGTAGTAAAAGTAGCAGAATTGAAAGGCTACAGGATATCTACTGCATAAAACATGAGGATATATATTCGCAGAGTGTATTTTTCTCAATTCCCCTCTTCATTCATTATAATTTTCCTCTGATGATGAAATATTACTTACACTGAGAATCACAAAGATCTTCTTTATTAACAGAATTTCAAAACAATATATGGATTTACAGCTATAAGTGTTATAAATAAAAGTAAGTCAGAGAGGTAGAAACGAATCAACAAATGGTGTCTATTTCCATATCTCGACGCAGGATAAATTATTTCCAACTTTATTTAAAAACTGTAAATAATGACAGGTGCAATTTTTAATTTACACATAGTGAACATACTACATAAGTTAGGTTTGACTCCAGAAGATTTGAATTTTGAATCTTGATTTGAGTTAGTTATAAAGTGTAATTCAGATTGCTGACATTGGCTATTTAATTATTGGCTACATAAGTACACTTACTTAATAAAAGTAATTAAATATTAATTCTCCTGTTTGTTTTTCTGTTTCTTTAACTGGGAAATCTTTGGCTATGTTCAATTTTTGAGGTCTTACTTAGAAAATGCTAAAATATAACTGGATGCCACAAACAAAGCTTTTTAAAAGTTACCCTGCTCTGTTTTCTAATTATTCATTTGCCTCATGTTATATGTTAGTTATCGAAGGTTGTAGTGAATTATCAACAGTAGCAAAATAATTGAAGTCTTGGTTGCACCCTAACCTATTATTTCTCCCATATCTGGTTACATAAATATATGTTGGTCATTAACCTGGATTTGTCTGAGAATTGGTTGCTGCAACTTTGATAGGAGATTGGTGGAAACAATGCTTTTGTAGCATAAACATTTTTTTGGTTAAACCTTGGCTGCAGTTGTCAGTAAGGAAATACCCAGCGCACATTAAGTTGTTTACCCCAAATATAGTTAGACACTTGAGTATCACCTCTTCCTAGCTCACATCCGAAAGCACTCATCAATAGTTTTTGCACTACATTCACTATTGCAATATAAAGAAGCACAGCAACTAACTTGCGCAGAATAAGGTCACAGAAACAATGAGAAGATAAATGGTCAGAAAAGCAACTTGCTGATCTTTATGGAAGGATTAACTCCCGTACTTTGCTTCAATAATAGGCCTATTATGACCACCTATGTTTCATATCTCAAAGAAAGAACATAACTTCAAACAAGGCAGTTCTTTCATTACTACAATTAAATATCTACTGTAGATTATGCATTCAAATCTCTAGGAGTCAGACTTGAGCCTGAGACCATCTGACTCAATGTCAAGAGTATTAAGAGTGAGTCGTGTCTTTTTCTTCACTCTTGCCATATTCCTTTCTTCATTTTACTATGGAGTTGCAATTTGCCTGCCCCAATTTCTTTCATATAATTCAGAATCAGTTTCTGCACAGTTAACTCAATTTATCTTTGGTTCTTAAAGAAGGACAGTAGAAATAGGGATAATTAGCCCTAAGGAATAGCTAAGGAAGTAAAGGAGGATTTAAAATTGAAAGAAAATGCATACAAAGTGCAAATATTAGTGGGAAACTAGAGGATTATGAAATCTTTAAAGGTCACTAGAAAGTCAGAAAGAAAGTTATAAAGAAAAGTAAGACAGATTATGAGAGTGAATGAGTTCAGAATATAAAAACACATAGCAAAAGTTGCTACAAATACATAAAAAAAAGGGGCTAAGGTAAACATTGGTCCTTTAGATGATGAGAAAAGGGACTCATCATGGGAAATGGAGAAATGGCCGGTGCATTGAACAGATATTTTTGTTTGGTCTTCACAGTGGAAGGGACAAATAATATGCCAAAAATTGATGGTAAGAAGGCTGCGGCAGGCAAGGACCTAGAAAGGATTATTATCACTAAAGAATCAGTGTTAGATAAGCTAATGGCTAAAGGCAGACAAGTTTTCTGCACCTGAAGGAATGCATCCCAGGGCACTAAAAGAGATGGTAGGGGAAATAGCAAATGTACACATGGTAATTTATCGAATTTTGCTGGATTCTGGGCCATCTCCAGCAGGTTGGAAAATAGCAAATGTCATGCTACTGTTTAAAAAAGAAGGGAGACAAAAAGCAAGTAACTAAAGGGCGATTGGCTTAACTTTTGTAATAGAAAAAATGCTAGAATCTATGACCAAGGAGGAAATAATGAGACATCTGGATAGAAATTGTGCCATTGGGAAAATGGTTCATGAAAGATAGAGGTGTTTAGTTAATTTTGTGGAAATCTTTGAGACATTATGAGTTAAATGGACATTAGGAAATCAGTGGATGTGGTGTATCTGGATTTCCAGAAGGCTTTTGATAAATTGCTGCACAAAAAGGCCGTTGCATCAGATAGAGGTGCATGGCCTTCTGTAATGTATTAGCATGGATAGAGGATTGGTTAACTAACAGAAAGTAAAGAGTGGGGATAAATGGATATTTTTCTGGTGGCAATTAGTAACTAGTGGTGTGCCTCATGGATCAGTGTTGGGACTGCAATTGTTTACAATTTATATAAATGATTGGGAACCAAGTATAGTGTGTCAAAGTTCACAAATATCAGTGAAGATGAGTGCTGGAGCAAAGTGTGCAGAGGACACTGAACTTCTGCAAAGGAATATAGATAGTTTAAGTGAGTGGGAAAGAATCTGGCAGATGGAGTACAATGTTGGCAAATGTGACATCATCCATTTAAAGTTTAAAGTTTTTAAAGTTTTAAAGTTTAATTATTAGTGTCACAAGTAGGCTCACATTAACATTGTAATGAAGTTACTATGAAAATCCCCTAGTCACCACGCTCTGGTATCTGTTCAGGTATAGTGAGGGAGAACTTAGCATGACAGATGCACCTAACCAGCACATTTTTGAGAATGACAGAGAAAACCCAAGCACTGGGAAGAAACACATACAGACACAAAGAAGATGTGCAGACTCTGCACAGACAGTGACCCAAGCTGGGAATTGAATCCAGGTCCCTGGTACTGTGAGACAGAGTGCTAACCACTTGGCCACCATTCCACCCATTTTAATAGGAATAACAGCAAAATGGGCTATTATTTAAATGGTTAAAAAATTGCAGCATGATGCTGTGCAGAGGGACCTGGTGTCCTTGTGCATGAATCACAAAAAGTTGATTTTCAGGTTCAGCTGGTAATTAAGAAGACAAATGGAACTTTTTTCTTCATTGCTAGATGGATGGAGTTTAAAAATGGAGAAGTTAAGTTACAGCTGTATAAGGTGCTGATGAGGCCATACCTAGAATACTGTTTACAGTTTTAATCTTACTTGAGAAAAGATGTACTGGCACTGAAGGGGGTGCAGAGGAGATTTGCTAGGTTGATTCTGGAGTTGAAAGGGTTGGCTTAGGAAAGACTGAGTAGACTGGGGTTATACTCATTGGAATTTAGAAGAATGATGAGAGTCTTATAGAAGCAAATAAGATTGTGAAGGGAATAGATAAGATAGAAGCAGGAAAGTTGTTTCCACTGGCAGATGAAACCAGAACTAGGGGCAGAGCCTCAAAATAAAGGGTGGGGGGCAGATTTAGGACTGAGTTGAGGAGAAACTTCTTCATCCAAATGATTGTGAATTTGGAATTCCCTGCCCCGTGAAGCAGTTGAGCCTAGCTCATTGAATGTTTTTAAGACAAAGATAGATTAAGATTTGGAATTAAAGGTTATGGTGAGTGGGCGGATAAGTGGGGCTGAGTCCACAAAAAGGTCAACCATGATCTTATTGAATAGCAGAGCAGGCTGGAAGGGCCAGATGGCCTACTTCTGCTCCTAGTTTTTATGTTGTTATAGAAAAGGGAGGAGAATGTCAGGTTGATGAGGCTGCCATGCAGGTGCATGGCACTTCTCTGCCAGAGCGTACAAGCAGAGATATGCTCCTGTGTTGGACTGAAATAATTTGTCCAACAATGTCAGTTTAAGATAATTTTAAAAAGCATTTTTAACATTTCTGAAATTCCCACACTTTAATTAATTATTTTGGACAAATCCACCATTTAAATTTTAATCTCCAGCATTGTTAGGATAACAATGGCAGGAATGACAGTATGTAATGGGACCCTATTTATTATGAACGATCATAAGAACCATATTGAACTGTACATATAGAGCCAACATCATTTCAGGCATGTGATCTCTTAATTATTTGATCTATTTTGCTATGTCTTTTCTCATTCTTTCATGGGACATGGGCAGTGCGGGCAAGGGGCAATGGGTCAACATTTTTTGCTCATCCTTAATTGCCATTGAGAATTTAGCAGTGATCTCTCTCATTGAACTGAAGTAAATCTATCTTCAGTGCTGTTGGGAAGGAAGTTCCAGGACATTTATCTACCCATCTGCCACGTCACTTTTCCATACTTCCCCCAAAGTGAGGGGATGACATGATGATATCTCTCTGGAGGACATATTTGCAGGTCATAGTCTTCTCAATTGTTTATTACAGCCAGTTCAAATAATTCAGTTGTAAGTTATCATTTTATGG
This sequence comes from Sphyrna mokarran, assembly GCA_024679065.1. Classification (NCBI taxonomy): domain Eukaryota; kingdom Metazoa; phylum Chordata; class Chondrichthyes; order Carcharhiniformes; family Carcharhinidae; genus Sphyrna; species Sphyrna mokarran. The sequence continues at coordinate 82,995,631 of JAGIQG010000005.1, read as the reverse complement.
AAAGTTATGTGCTGGAATTCTACCCTCCCACCTGCCATGGGATCAGAGCAGGTGAAGAGCAGACAATAAAAATGTCTGTTGACCTTGAGTGGGAATTTCCGGCCTCACTCAAGTGAGGCTGCAAAATCCTGCCCGTGCTTTATATTGATAATGTTGTATTCAATTCAAAATGAATTACTGGACTGAAATGCTGATGTGATTGATTGTCTGTAAAGTTTATGTAAAATTCTGATTGATATGTTTAATGCTAATAAAGTATAATATTTGTTGGCAGCTAATAAAATTTGTTGTGGGAAAGAACATAGTTTAAAAAAAACCATTAGCCTATTAATTAGAAATATATCAAAGAACACATGCGAAGAGCATTTATTTCAGGAAATTCATAAAACCAGTTGTCCCTTTCTAATGAGAAAGAGCGTTATGGTACTTTGTAGGATCGTGGTTAAATACTTATTTTAGTACTCAAAGAGCAATGTGGTGAAGCAATACTAGGTTCACAATAGCTATAAAAAAAGCCAAGGCATATTAAAATGTTGAAATTTAATGTTGAAAATTTGGAATAAACAGAATTGATTAAACATGAAGTCCTGCTGAAAAGTTAGTTAGGTCCATGTTCCTTATTCTGGCGATACTAACCAGTTCTATTTCAAATTTACATTGACATAACATGGTTTGGAAGTGAACTCAGCAAACTTATGGCCTATCATAGCTTGAGAAATGGTAACTAGCAGTGCAATAACATAATTTCATTTTCTTTAGTTTTATGCTGGCTATATATTTTAAGAAGTTCCCAAATGGATGGCAGGAATGACTAGTGAATGTTACTTTAAGTCATTTTAATAGCCTTCTCTTAGAAAGTCACTCAGGGTTGAAGATGGTTTGCTTCCACTCTGTTTCAATGGACTTTGAAACGGTTAATGAATCTAATGTGTGATCTGCAGATTCTGCCACACGTGGGGCAGATAGCAGTGAAGGTACAGATAGATGGGCTGCTTGAAGTTTAGAAGAGAGGCAATTTCATATAAACTTATAAAATTCTAACAGGGTTAGATAGTGTAGATTCAGAAAGAATGTTCCCGATGGTGGGGGATCCAGAATGAGGTGTCATAGTTTCAGGATAAGGGGTAAACCTTTCAGGACTAAGGTGATGAGAAACTTCTTCACCCAGAAGGTGATGAATACATGGAATTCACTATCACTGAATGTAGCTGAGGCCAAAATGTTATGTGATTTCAAGAAGAAGTTAGCTCTTGGCATTAAAGGATCAAACGATATGGGGGAAGGGTGATCAGGATGTTGAATTTGATGATCAGCCATGATCAAAATCTATGCAGGCTCAAAGGGCTAAATGGCCTCTTCCTGCTTTTAATTTCTATATTTCTATGCTTGGAAATTTGTGCTTTTCCTCCTTGGACTTTGCTTCTCCATGTTCCCAACAAAGCTTCTTGATATAGGCAGGTCATGCCTTACGAGCTTAATTGAGTTCTTCGAAAATGTAACTGAACACATTGACGAAGGAAGAGCAGTGGACGTGGTGTACATGGACTTCAGCAAGGCATTTGACAAGGTCCCCCATGCAAGACTTCTTGAGAAGGTGAGAGGCCATGGGACCCAAGGGGCTTTGGCTTTGTGGATCCAGAACTGGCTTGCCTGCAGAAGGCAGAGGGTAGTTGTGGATGGCTCTTTTTCTGCATGGAGGTCGGTCACCAATGGAGTGCCCCAGGGATCTGTTCTAGGACCCTTGCTGTTTGTCATTTTCATAAATGACCTGGATGAGGAAGTGGAGGGATGGGTGAGTAAGTTCGCTGATGACACGAAGGTCGGTGGTGTTGTGGACGGTCTGGAGGGATGTCAAATGTTGCAGCAGAACATCGACAGGATGCAAGACTGGGTGGAGAAGTGGCAGATGGACTTCAATGCGGATAAATGTGTTGTGGTCCATTTTGGCAGATCCAACGGGATGAATGAGTACACTATCAAAGGTAGGAGTCTTAGCTGTGTGGAAGAGCAGAGGGATCTTGGGGTCCGGGTCCATAGGACTCTCAAATCGGCCTCCCAGGTGGAGGATGTGGTTAAGAAAGCTTACGGTGTACTGTCCTTCATTCATCGAGGGATTGAGTTCAGGAGTCAGGAGGTAATGCTGCAGCTTTATAGGACCCTTGTCAGACCACACTTGGAGTACTGTGCGCAGTTCTGGTCGCCTCACTATAGGAAGGATGTTGAAGCTATTGAAAGAGTGCAGAGGAGATTTACAAGGATGTTGCCTGGATTGGGAGGCATGCCTTATGAAGACAGGTTGAGGGAGCTGGGACTGTTCTCCCTGGAGAGACGAAGGTTGAGAGGCGACCTGATAGAGGTTTACAAGATGTTGAGAGGAATATATAGGGTGGACTCTCAGAGACTATTTCCCAGGGCTGAAATGGTCGCGACGAGAGGGCACAGATTTAAGGTGCAGGGAAGCAAGTACAGAAGGGATGCTAGGGGAAAGTTTTTCACTCAGAGGGTGGTGAGTGAATGGAATTGGCTGCCGTTGGTGGTGGTCGAGGCGAACTCGCTGGGGTCTTTTAAAAGACTTCTGGATGAGTATATGGGATCCAATGGATTGGGGGTTATAGATAGGTCTATGGCTGGGTAGGTTTTGATGTGTTCGGCACAACTTGTGGGCCGAAGGGCCTGTTTGTGCTGTAGTGTTCTATGTTCTATGTTCTATATGCTTAGTGCCATCCTGGTTGGTCATAAGCCATGGTTGTCAATGAGTCAGTGGGCATATTTGATCTGTTCAGTGAGCCTTTGAGGACATCTCTAAAGAATTTCCACAATCCTCCTTAGAGTCCTCAGCCACAACCAAGCTTCAAATAGAGCAATTACTTCAGGGGTCTGATTTGAGGCATCGAAATGACATGTCTCACACAACAAAACTCAGTTTGAGTGATTGGCTTCTTGCTGATGGCCTGGACAGAGCAGGCTGCTGGTGGGCCACCTTTATTTTCACTAGATTTGGGAATCTTATGAAGGGTCCACTGATGGTGCTACTTGAATGCGTTGATTTCTGTCAGTTGCTCCAATATTGGAACATATATTTTAATAGCGGTGACAAAATGATGACCATATTATTCTCAGTACTGAACATTTAATCAGCAATAGGATGCTTTCTACAACATGATACTGAACCATAGTACAATTTAACATTGTCTGCTTCACACTTGCTGATAGAAAACACTGATCTCAAATGGTTACTGTCTGTGACAGTATTATAAAAGTGGTGAAAAAATTAAAATAAAAAAAGAGGGTATTAGACAGATTTATCCTCTAGTCTTGAGGTTTTTTTTAAGAGCTTGTTAATATTATTGTGGATTTTCAAGCTCGTTTGTCAAATTGAAGAAACTCCTGTCCAATCAGTTGGATGTATAAAATAGTTAATCTATTAATAAACTGAATTTCTTAATTAATGCCATATTCTCAAAGATTTTATATAGCTGTGAAATGTTATTAAGTTCACACAAAAATAAATAGTCACACAAATTTCTATATAGGTTCATGCTGGGGAGTCATCTGATACTGGATGAGCAGCAGCTGTGAACTGAGTAAGGCTCTGCAGGATTTTCCCCGCAGCTCCTTCCTGGTTAGAGTGAGTGCCTTTTCTAAAATGATGGGAAAAGCTCTCCCCTTACCAAAATCAATGCTGGCAAGAATCAAATATTATCTTTGCTGGTTTGAGGCAAGTCACAAACAATAATCCAATTGCACCTGAACAAATCTCAAGAAAGGAACTCTCAAATATTTGTTCAAAAAAAAATTCAAACCTGGAATACCAAAGACAGGAGGTGATGAGTGGGTTAATGAAGAAACATAGCATAAAAAAGACATTACTACGTTGCTGAATCTTAAGCAAATAAAGAAAACTGGTTGGAAAGCAAAATTTAAGCAAAGGAGGATGCAAACAAAATAAAATAATTTACAGTTTGTGGAACTATATTATTACAGAAGTACGAGTCTAGAAATTGCCTTGGTGCATTATGTTTCATATGAGACTTTTTATCTTAAGTAGAACAGCAATGTCTCGCCTTGGGGACCCATTTCCATTCTTCTGGCTTTAGCTTTTTAAACTTCCATCATTCAGATTACTCTGGTAGGTGAATATCAATTACTTATTACCCAAGAATCTTCATTCCCGATACCTTAGTAGATCGCTGGCTCAATCACCAGCAAGAAACACATGAAAAATATTCAGTGAATGACTTAGACCATCAGTTTTGCCATTCCATGCCCTGAACTTCACTTTGAGAGAGCATGCAAAGTCAGTGGGGCTTGAAGCAGATGCAAAACTCTCCCAGCCCAGACCACGTTCTCCAAGTGATACCAACTGGGTGCCCATTGTGTAACACACCTGCTGTTTAGGTTGACATTGTGGGTGATGCTGAGAATGAGGTGGATATCAAGTCCAATGCGGGACTGGCAAAGGTTTGGAACACCCTATAAACAGCACCCAGTAGGCTATCAGAGGCTGAGGGGGAGGCAGAGGGAGTTCTCTGACATCATGGAATGTAGACTTAGGAGCGGTCGTGATGCTTGATGGACATGGAAGGCAGGAGGGCAAATTCATTGGGCACTTTGCCATCTGTCCCTTGGATGAGTGCTTGGGAGTTCTAATGGAGGAGGTCAGTGCCAGGTGGGAAAAACTCATGCCCAGGAATGGCAAGAAAAAGCCACCTCATTTGACCAAAGGGCTTGGGCAGAGGCCTTCACCCCAGTCAGTGGGTATAATGTGGTGCACCGCGTATAGTTTCAGTCATGAAAGCATTCAATGATCCTTTGCAGTTGGCAACAGTAAGTGCAGTGATGTATTAAACCGTATGAAGAAGTGCAGTCAAATGCCTGTTCCTTGGAGGCTCTGTGGAGTATAGGGGTATATGTATCAACTGGCACTGAAGCCTACACTACCAAGGCTGAAATGTCAGGATACTTAGCCTCAGTCTATTGGAGGGTGAGGTGTGCCAGTGGGACAAGCCTACATGGCTGGGTACAGGGAGGAGGGGCTACAGGGTGGGCAGCTGCAGGATGGGGATGGTGCAAGGTGGAATGGATTTTTAAGGAGAGGGAACACTAATAATAAATTTTATTTTTATATTTCAGGAGAAGAGAAGACATAATGCAGCAGAACGCTGAAGAACATGCATTTGGATTCCCGATTTGTATGTTTCCAGCTGATAAGCAGCATTGTTGTCACTCTGAGGGATGAAACGCTGACCACAAATCATTTTCACGTGTCCTGTCACCATACAGCCTACTGATCTCTTACCTTCCTCATAGATGTCAACCTCTCTGCAACCTGATGCCCTTACTCCAAGCTCCACTCAAACCCCAAGGCTTCCAGATTATGGCTAGTGAGGATTGCCAGGTTAATTCCAAATACTTAGGGCAGCTCTCTCCTGGTTGCTCTGGCTGTATTTCCTGCAAGTCAGTGCATAGTCCCCTTGAGTTCCCAACTCACCATGCTCAATGGCAGAGGTTCTGAGAGGCTGCAGAACTTTCCTCCAACTCTTGAGACATCTGGCCCTTTGATGTACCCAGATCCTCTCTCCAACCTTGAGATGCGTGTGCAAATATGCACCCCGAGATTGCCAGACCCACATGTTTGATCATAACTACAGACAGACATGTTTCCTCAAATCCTCACACTGGACAATGCCCACTCAGAACTTACCCTTGCTGAGTGCAAAAGTTCATTGAATCTTTTGGGGCATTGGGTCAGACTGGGTCATGCCCACTAAACTCAGCAGTCACCTTTGTTCAGACTTTCTTGATGAGCTGTGCTGATCTTCTCCTTCCATCACTGGGTATGAGGATAGCTCTCCTGGCTGCACCAGCCTTCAACAGGGCTCACAAAAAACAAGGATCTTGCTGGCTGCTAGAAGTTCCCTCCTGAATGCTGTGTCTTCCAGTGCTGGATATTCTGCATCCATATATGCTTCTAAAGCCTCTGGAAACTTCACAATGGGTTGCAATTTGACACAATGCCCACTGTGCACCCACCTCTGCTGGCCCAATGCAACTGTGATCCACATTGGCTGGCACTTAAGTGGCCAATCAAGTTAATATTGCAATGTTTAATTGCTTGCGGGTAGGACTGGGAAAGGCAGCCACTTCTGGTTCCGATCGCTGAGTGTGTACATCAAATACATGATTCTACCCAGTGTCACAAGCCCAGTTGATGTTATTTGCAAGCGTATCCCACCCTGAAACACTGGTTTGTGTGGTGGTGCATAGCTTTGTTTACAGGAATGGTGTGAGGAACTAAATGCAAGCCCCTGTGAGAACAGTAACTAGCCCAGTTGTAGGACAACACTAATTAAAGACTATTTATTGCAATACACAAACAATACTACAGTGATCTGAGACACTTACATACAATAAACTACGAACCACACCACCCAGTTTGAGCAGAAATTACTCATCCGATCTTCAGTGTGTTTACATGATTTGAACTCTTTCAGGATTTCCCTTTTCCCAAACAACATCCATAAGTAAAGGCCAGCTTATAACTACCACACTGTGTACAATGGAATTGTTATTCTGGGGAACGTCTTTTCTTGGTTCAGTGAAGATATGGGTTTCAACTGTCTCCACAAAACTTTCTTACACTCTTGCTTCTGGTTGTTAGTTAGAACTGGCTTACAGGCTGCTAGATGGAACCTGTCCCTACCTTCATGATAATTATATCCAAAAGAGAAAATACTGGAAAATCTCAGCAGATCTGGCAGAATTTTTTTTTTAGCTTTGACAAAGGGTCATCTGGACTGGAAATACCAGCTCTCTTCTCTCCTTAAAGATGCTGCCAGACCTACTGAGACTTTCCAGCATTTTCTCTTTTGGTTTCAGATTCCAGCATCTGCAGTAATTTGCTTTTAGTTTTGCAAATTATATCATTGTTTCCCTTTGAAGATGCTCGCTGCATATTTGGCTCCCCTCAGCTTCTGTCAGTTATAAAAAATAGCATATCAATGTCTTTTCTGGATGGAACAATCACCTCCCAAAAATATTTCTTATTAGAGAATAATGCGTTTCTTTTGGGTCTGTCGACAACTGCTAATCTCATTAGTGGGATTCCCATTCTGTGGAATATCTTCTGAAATGCCGGTGTCTTTGAACCTCCAGGCACATTCATGACACCTGAGTTACATTGTTTTTTCAATGGCAAAATCTATGTAACAAGGCATTAACTCTCAAGTTCACAAGGTAAAGTTAAAGGAAATTATTTATTTAAACAAGCACTTCTAGCAAGTACAAGAAATATAAAAGCTAACACTACTTGCTTTGCTATCTTATTTCCAATTTTGTTGTTCTTGACCTGTTGTATTCAGTTTAATAAGAATAAGAAGATCTGTTAAAGTTACTTGTCATTATTTCCTATACTAAGCATTAAGGAACAAAATCCACCATCAAACATATTACTTGTCTTCCCATTAGAGATGGACAGGGGGAAAATCAACTTGACAATCTTTCAGAAAATATTTCCTCACACCATATATTGAAGTGTCAGTTTTTCTCCGACTCCTTCATAAACACGTTTCTCTTTTCAAAGTGAGCTGAAGAGTTTGACAACAGGATACAGCATGTGATGATTATTTTCAATACCCATGTGAGGCAGTATCCTTGGCTCAGTTGTAACATTCTTGTTTCTGAATGAAAAAGTCACCGGCCAAATCTTTTTCCAGAAATTTCATCCAGACTGGCAGTGCAGTGCAGTAATGGGTGCTCCTGCCCATACATGTGTCATGGCAGGTGGAAGTGGAAAATGTTGCGAGTGAAAAAAGAAAATCAGTTTTACCGTGGTAGGAAAACAGGTGTGAGTGTCTGCTCCCAACTTAATGATGGCCCACATTTCCTGCTGCATCATCTTGGGAATGATGTTTTAACACATTTGAATGTCATGCATACTTATTGTATTAACTGCTTGCTGACTTTACCACCTCACACTGGATCAAAAGGGCAAGTTTCTGTCTGAATAGATATGACGTGGAGGTGCCGGCGTTGGAGTCTGATCTTCGGGTAAACATTCTCCAAGGTGACCTTCACGACATAAGACAACACAAAGCCGCTGAGAGAGACTGATAGCCAAGTTCCACACACAGGAGGACGGCCTCAACTGAGATCTTGGGTTCATGTCACACTATCTGTAACCCCACTGAGCTTGCAAAATCTCACTAACTGTCCCAGCTGGAGACAATACACATCTCTTTAACTGTGTTTAATGTTCTCTTCCCTCACATTGTCTGTACCTTTAAGACTTGATTACCTGTAAAGACTCGCATTCCAACCATTATTTTGTAAATTGAGTTTGTACCTTTATCTGCCCTGTTTGTGAACAGAACTCCCACTTACCTGATGAGGGGGCAGTGCTCCGAAAGCCAGTGGCTTGTACTACCAAATAAACCTGTTGGATTTTAACCTGGTGTTGTGAGACTTCTTACTCTAGTCTGACTGACAAGTTTCACAAGTGATGTGTCCCTGGAAACCTACAATTTACTTAGGACTTTGAGGTTTGTTTGCATACCTTGCATTGCACAGCAGCATATTAGGCCTTGTATCAAGCTTTGCAAATAGCACTACATAGGGGATGGGAGCTGGCTCAGTTCACAGGCAAGGCCCTGCCTACCGAACCAGCAGTAATGCTGGATAACATGTTAAAGGCCACATGACAAAGGCTTGACTGGTGATAGAGAGAAGTGGACAGGATCGAAGGAATAGGCTGCAGAGAAAGGTCTGCACAGGAATGGGGTTGGGGGGAGAGTGTGGAAGAGTGGTAAAGGTTTCACTCAGACACATGATGAGGAAAGTACGGGTTGGAAGCGTCCTCTGGACCAGAATGGGAAAAAATATCTTAAAGAGGGACATAAGGAAGTTGGAGCCAGAATGAGAGGAACACTGAGTGAAGAAGCACATCTGACCACGTTACTGTACTTGCAAATAGTGTGCTTGCCCCAGTCCAAAAAAGGAAGGGCATGTTAGCCCAGTATCAGTCGTGCCCAGCTAATTGTGCATAATGATAATAACCAGATGAACTGAAGGCAATAATGTTCACGAGGAGTTTAGACGTGGTGGCGGTGACCGAGACGTGGTTGAAGGAGGGGCAAGACTGGCAATTGAATATTCCAGGGTATAAGTGTTTTAGGTGTGACAGAGTTGGTGTGAAGAGAGGCGGGGAGTGGCTTTATTAGTTAAGGACAACGTCATAGCAGTGCAGAGGGAGAGAGGTATGGATGATTTAGGAACTGAGTCTCTATGGGTGGAGTTGAGGAATAGGAAGGGAGTGGTTACTCTGTTGGGTGTTTACTACAGACCGCCCAACAGCCCGCAGGCTGCGGAAGAAGGGAGATGCAGGGACATTTTAGATAAGTGTAGGAAAAATAGGGTGGTAGTAGTGGGAGATTTCAATTTTCCTGGAGTAGATTGGAGTGTGCCCAGGGCTGTAGGAGTGGATGGGGAGGAATTTGTACAGTGTGTTTTGGAAGGGTCCTTGGAGCAGTATGTGGATGGCCAGACTAGAGAGGGGGCTATACTGGATTTGGTTCTGGGGAATGAGCCAGGCCAGGTGGTTGACGTCGAGGTAGGAGAGCAGGTGTCAAATAGTGATCACAGCTCTGTCTGCTTTAGGATATTAATGGAAAAGGACGAGACTGGCCCAAAAGGGAGGGTATTTAACTGGGGGAGGGCTAGATACGGCCAGATTAGGCAAGATCATAAAGATACGGACTGGGATAAGCTTTTTGAGGGCAGGTCGACGAGGTACATGTGGGAGTCTTTCAAGGGAAAACTAAACTCTCTGCAGGAAAGATATGTGCCGGCAAGGAGGAAGGATGGGAAAGGTAGAATTAGAGAACCTTGGCTTACCAGGGAGATTGAGGACTTGATCAAGAAAAAGAGAGAGGCTTACATTAGATCTAGGCAACTAGGGACTGAGACAGCGCTGGAAGCTTATAGAGAGTGTAGACGGGATCTTAAAAGGGGTATTAGAAGAGGCAAAAAGGGGCCACGAGGTGGTTCTGGCAGGTAGGATTAAGGAAAATCCAAAGGCATTTTACACCTATGTAAGGAGCAAAAGGATGGTTAGAGGCAAGATTGGACCTCTCAAGGACAGAGGAGGGGATCTATGCTTAGAGCCTGAGGGAATGGGGAGATCCTGAATGAATACTTTGCGTTGGCATTCACGCAGGAGACTGGACAGATGTCTGTTGCTGATGTTGACAAAGTTGAGGATCGGTTGAGGGAAATAAGGATTACGAGGAAAGAGGTGTTGGGGCTGTTAGGCAGCTTAAAGACATATAAAGCTCCGTGGCCTGATGGCATTTACCCCAGGCTGCTAAGGGAGTTGAGGGAAGACTTGGCTGGGCCTCTGACGCAAATCTTTGTCTCTTCCTTGGACACAGGTGAGGTCCCAGAGGACTGGAGGATAGCAAACGTCGTACCGGTGTTTAAAAAAGGTCAGAGGGATCACCCAGGGAACTATAGGCCGGTGAGCTTGACTTCAGTTATAGGTAGCTAATGGAGAGGATCCTTAGGGACAGGATGTATGAGCATCTGGAGCGCTGCGATCTGATCAGGGATACGCAGCATGGCTTCGTCAAGGGGAAGTCTTGTCTTACAAATCTAGTGGAATTTTTTTGAAGAAGTGACAAAAACAGTTGATGAAGGACATGCTTTTGATGTCGTCTACATGGATTTCAGTAAGGCGTTTGACAAGGTTCCTCATGGTAGACTGATAGAGAAGGTGAAGGCGCATGGGATACAGGGGCGGGTATGTAGATGGGTCGAGAACTGGCTCGGGAGGAGGAGACAGAGGGTAGTAGTGGAAGGCTCTTTTTCCGGCTGGAAGCCTGTCACTAGTGGAGTCCCACAAGGCTCAGTACTAGGTCCTCTTCTATTTGTGGTCTACATAAACGACTTGGAAGTAGGGGTAGGTGGTGAGATCAGCAAATTTGCTGATGACACTAAGATGCTTGGATTGGCAGGTACAGAGGAGCAGTGCCAGGCAATACAACAGGACATAGACAGGTTGGTAGACTGGGCAGATAGATGGCAAATGGAATTTAATCCGGATAAATGCTAGGTGATGCATTTTGGCCGGAAAAATGTAGAAGAGAGTTATAGGATAAAAGGTAAAACTATTTGGAGTATAGAGACGCAGAGAGACTTGGGGGTGCAGGTTCACAAGTCTCTGAAGGTGTCCTCACAGGTGGAGAAGGTGACAAAGAAGGCGTATAGTATGTTAGCTTTCATAGAAAAGGGTATAGAATATAAGAGTAGGAGTTTGAAGTTGCAGTTGTATACAACTTTGGTTAGGCCTCACTTGGAATACTGCGCCCAGTTCTGGTCTCCGTACTATCGGAAGGATGTGGAGTCCTTGGAGAGAGTGCAGAGGAGGTTTACCAGGATGCTGCCTGGTATGGAAGTACTGTCTTATGAGGAACGATTAAATAGACTGGGGTTGTTTTCCCTTGAAAGACGTCGGCTTAGAGGGGATCTCATAGAGGTGTATAAGATTATACGGGGTATAGATAGAGTAAATGGAGGTAAACTTTTTCCACCTTTAGAAATGGATAGGACGAGAGGTCATGGCCATAGGGTGAGGGGGGATATGTATAGGACGAATATTAGAGGGCAGTTTTTCACACAAAGGGTAGTGGGGGTGTGGGATGCACTGCCGAGTAAGGTGGTGGGAGCAGGCACGCTGGGGCTGTTTAAGGGTCTCTTGGACAGCCACATGAGCGGTATGCAGATAGAGGGATATATTAGGACTGTTTAACTACTGCTTTTTTCCACAGGTAATTCGGTCCATAATTTGAGCATGCATTCGGCAGGTGGTGCGGGTACAGCTCTTGGATGTTGATTCATGGGTTGCCTGGTACCTCATGTCGTATATGAGTGCTTTATGTGGACCATCTGAAGGGCAACATGACAGCTCAGAGACTATCGATGTGGCTGTGCAGACACTTGGAATTGGTCCGGTGTCTGCGGGAGTTTGCGCGTTCTCCCCGTGGTTGCGTGGGTTTTCTCCGGGCACTCCGGTTTCCTCCCACAACCCAAAAATTCTCTCTTAGGCTGATTGGGTAACAAATTGTCCCTATGGTGAAAATTTTCCATATTAGGAATAATATATATATTATTATATAGGAATATTATAATAGGATAATGTATTTGGTATGACGGCGGCGCGGGCTCGTTGGGCCGAAGGGCCTGTTTCCCGTGCTGTGTTGCTTAAAAAAAAATCATTGAAATAAGTGCCATAGTGAGGCAGGTTTCTGGCTTAATACTAGGCCATAGATGGCACACACACTGTCAGGATAGGCCTCTTCAGTCTGTAGGTGAGGAAAGGCTGATGTAGGGCTATTTGACAGTCTGTGGAAGGGAGGGATAATGCTGAGGCTCAATATCTCACTGTTTAATAGGCTTCAAGGTGGGGACAGGTAAGGTCCACACGAGGCATAGGCACACCTACATCAAAGCAATCAGAGGTTACACACGGTTATCCACCACCATCAAAATGACATAAGGCATCAAAGTGAGAGGGAGGAAACGCTGAGGTGTTTCCATAATCACACAATGGAAGGCCCAAACTGGTTGGTTAGTGCGACCTTAGCACCACCATCTTGCAGCCGAATGCAATGTCATAGTACAAAATTAAACGGGAGAAATCTTTGCTGGTGAGGGACTAGAGGGCCATTTGGGAGAAATTGGAGGGGCCTCTAACTGAACTGTGCATTCCCAAATGAGGAGAGTTGTACAGCAGAGACAAGTCAGGAGCCTTTCTATGACAATGCAGCAGTGAATAAAGATCCCAATGGTTGGCCAAAGCTATATCATGTAAAAGATAGGGTAAGAGGACAGGGAAGGAGCTGGTGGGTGGTGGGGGGATGGTGGGCAGAGCAGGGTGCAGGGGAAGAGTACCTTGAAATGTTCTGTGCTGCATTTCAGCGGTGATTATGTGTTGACACTGGAACCAAGCACTTGGCACACAGCCATTCGCTACTCATCAACAGAAAAATGATCTTCAGAGTTTCTTGCTGAATCATGTCTTTTTCTTATTGATACTGCAGGGAGGAGAATTTTGGGAAGATGCAGGCTGGATTTATTGCTACCTTTGTAGGAAGAAACAGACAGGAGAGATGATGAAGAAGATTACGATGGCAGTGCCAGGCTTCCCAAAAGGAGGAGCTACATCCAGATACGCAGCTTGAGGTTCATAAAAATGCTATCCGTTGGAGGATTTGAAGACCATGGGTGTAGGGAACATGCATGCTCTTCCTGCAGATGAGTGAGAACACTGAGAGGCCCTCTTCATGTCTAGGAATTGGTGACTCACATCTGTCATATTCTCCAGAATTTGGCACCATGGGAATTAGAAGGTCATCCATTGCTAATGGTGCTAAAAGTCACTGCCACTCTTCTACATGGGTGACTCTCACCAGTGATCCACTGGGGATCTCTGCAGAATTGCTTAAGTTTTCTCAAGAAGGTAACAGATCCTTTTATGCAAAGGTCCCGAATTACTTTGGCTTCACCAGAGATCAAGAAGGCCAGGATGCCAGAGTATTGGGCTTCACTGTGAATTTTAAAGTCCCACAGAGTGCAATTGGCTACCCTCATTTGAAGCTCCAAGGCATCAGATACTCCAAGAAATCAACAAGAAAAGCTTTCACTCACTCAATGTACGTTTGGTTAGTGAACAGAAGAAACAAATCATGCAGGTGACATACCCAGGAAGCTGCCACGACTCATTAATCTTGAAAGATTGCAAATCCTAACATCTTTAAGGAATCACACAGAATTCAGCCTCTTCAGTTTCAAAGGATACTCATAAAGGTCATGGCTGATGATGCATTTGCTACTAAGAGATGGTACAACGATGCTCATGCTGCTACCCAAACTTCGGGGGAGCAGAGCATTGGCATCTCAAAGATGTTACTCTGATGCCTTGACCCCAGAAAGATGTCCCAGATTATTGTGACTTGCTGCAGATTGCGCAATCTGACTCTGCAAAGGGGAAGACTTGCATGATGCAGTCATGGAGGAACTGCACATATCTCTGATGAGAAGAATATTGAGAATGATGAAGATGATAAGGTGGATGAAGCGAAAGCTGCAGAGGAAGATGTCATTGCATGAAATAGGCGAGAATAGCGTGCAAGTGAAGCTCTCATTGCCACTAGATTCCATGATGAGGATGACAAATTGTGGTGAATATCTTTTTGGATAAATGTCCTCCATCATGAGTTCACATGAACACCAGCATTGTTATTCCTTTCATTGTAATCCTGCACTTCCAACGGTGAGTTTATATAACTGGCTAGCCATTGTCTTGTTCTGTTGAAGAATAATGAAACTGTGTCCTTGCTGGGATAAGGCATTACTGGGAAAACGGCATTGTGGCATTGGATGTCAGAAGACATTTCTTCTAATGTCTCTGCAACATCCCAGTCACCATAGCAACCACATTGAGGCAAAAGCTGCTCTATAATCCTTGTAGCTGTATGCCTTCAGTTTGCAAAACTCCTCAACGAGACTCGTCTCCACCAATGGGTTAATGCATGCTGTATCACCTCTGAGAGGTATCTGAGAGGTCACATTTGGGCCAAGGCAGCCAAGGAAGTACTGCAGGTCTTACTCCATTTTGAGATCACTCAGTTCTTGGCATCACTTTCTCCCTGATCCCCATTGATATCTTCTCAGTTAGGGATGTGGGCTTTATTTATGCTTATTTTTCCGAGCATATGGACCATCTGAGGATCACAAAATTCACACAGATAGTCAGCTTTTATGACTGTCCCTTGCCCTTGCAAGCTCCAAAATGCTAAAGACACCAAGAAGCCTTCAATGTCACACTTCATTGATAATACAGCATACTTCAGCTTCATTATGACTGACCAACTAACTACATATTTTGTTTCTGACTTTACAATGGAGGGCACAAATAATATATTGGAAATGTTGGGAACACAGGATTTAATGAGATGGATGAACTGAAGGAAGTCAGGATTAATAGAGAAATGGTGTTGGGTAATTTGATGGAATTGAAGGCCAATAAACTCCCAAGGCCTGATAATCTGCATCCAGGAAGTCACCCTAGTAATAGACACATTGGTGGTCATCTTCCAAGATTCTATAGACTCTGAACTGTTCCTACACATTGGAGGGTAGCTAATATAACCCCACTATTTAAAAAGGAAGGTGGAGAGAAAACTGGGAATTACGGACCAGTCAGCTTGATGTCAACAGTGGGGAAAAGTCTAGAATTCTACTAAAGATCCTATCAAAGATTTTATAGCAGCACACAAGGAAAACAATGGTAGAATTGGACTGAATGAGTGTGGATTTACAAAACAGAAATCACACTTTACAAACCTAATGGAAGTCTTTGAGGATGTAACTAATAGAGTTGGTGAATGATGGGTGTGGATGTGGTTTATTTCGACTTAAAGAAGGTATTTGGCAAAGTCCCACAAAGTTGTGTAAAATTAAAGCACATGATGTTGGGTGTTGTGTATTAGGATGGATAGGAAACTGGTTGTCCAAGAAATAGACAACCAAGATAGGAATAAGCAGTTATTTTTCTGAATGGCAGGCAGTGATTAGTGATGTACCTCAGAGATTAATGCTAGGACTCCAGCTATTCACAATGTCTACTAATGATTTAAATGAGGGAACTAAATGCAATATCTCCAAATTTGCAGATGACACAAAGCGATTGTGAGGAGGAGGAAGAGATTCTTCAGCGAGACTTGGACAGGTTGAGTGAGTGGACAAATGCATATCAGATGCAGTATAATGTGGATAAATGTGAAGTAGTATAAGTAGAAAAGCAGATTATTATCTGAATGGTTATAGGTTAATAGAGGGAATAAAGAACAAAGAACAGCACAGCACAGGAACAAGCCCTTCAGCCCTCTAAGCCTGTGTCGCTCATGAGCCCAACTAGACCATTCATTTGTATCCCTCTATTCCCAGTCTGTTCATGTGGCTATCTAGATAAATGATTCCAATGTGTCCACTTCAACCACCTTGCTTGACTGCCCTCCCTCCTTCCCCCATCAATCCACAGTAGTAGTGGAAGCTCCCACCCCCACTGATCGCCCCATCAGGCTTCTTGAGCATTTGGCACTTTGCCCCTTGCGTAGTGCCTGGGTGAACAGAATGGCATTGCCATGCCAGGGTGCCAATCCTCGGGGGTAAACCTCGACTCCCCACTTGACCCTCTCGGAGGCCCCTATTGCCCTCCCTTTCACTCCAGTAGGGTCAAGCTGTTAGCTCCCTGAAACTGGGGAGCTCCTTCAAACACCACATGAGTGGAACAGACTGGCAGGGAAGGAGATGCTAGCAGGCTCAGAGATTTCAGTCCTGGGCCCACTAATCACATTTAAATAATGTTTTTTTTTTAGAGCATCACAGCACGGGAAACAGGCCCTTCGGCCCAACGAGCCCGCGCTGCCATCATAACTATATAGTAACAATTCCATTATCCTATTCTAATTTTAGGTTGTTCCTAATATGGAAGAGTCTCAATGTAGGGACAATTTGTTTCCCAATCAGCCTAAGAGCGAATTTTTGGGATGTGGGAGGAAACCGGACCGCCCGGAGAAAACCCACGCAACCACGGGGAGAACGCGCAAACTCCCGCAGACACCGGCCCAATTCCAAGTGTCTGCACAGCTACATCGATAGTCACTGAGCTGTCATGGTGCCCTTCAGATGGTCCAGATAAAGCACTCATTTACGACATGAAGCACCAGGCAACCCATGAATCAACATCCAAGAGCTGTCCTCGCACCACCTGCCGAATGCATGCTCCTTGTTGGTCAAGTATGGACCGAATTACCTGTGGAAAAAAAAGCCATAGTTAAACAGGCCTACTATATCCCTCTATCTGCATAGAGGGATGTTAAAATACATCCTCCCCCCACTCCCTGCATACCTAATGCAGTTCCATATCTATTTCTGGCAGAGATGTAGACATCAGAAATCTGGCACTGGGAGAGGCATTTGAAGCTGGACACCCAGCATGGATCACACTAATCAGGCCTCACTGAAACCTCCCAATCCGCTGCATTAATTTATTAGATGGGAGAATTGTCCACTGTATGTTTTGAAGAAGGAGTTAGATATGGCTCTTGGGTGAAAGGGCTAAGGTGTGGAAAGCAGGATCAGGCTTTTGAGTTGGATGATCAGCCGTGATCAGAATGAATGGTGGAGCAGCTAAAAGGACCAAATGGTCTACTCCTGTTCTAATTTTCTATGTTTCTGTTAGCAAGATTTTCTAATGGTTCAAAGAGTTGAGGAAGGAGAAAATAGAAATTGCTACATCAATCCTGATAAGGTAACTTTTAACATTTCTAAAGTTCTGCACAATATTTTTAGCTAAACTGTTGACAGAAATCTGGGCATAGATCAATGCTGGTGGTACTTTCATCCAAAAAAGGCTCAGCTAATTATTTTCTACATACCAAGCCAATGTCGCAGGCTGGGTTTGATGTCTGTACCATATAGATGATCTAATTCATTAGTTCTTCAGAAGCCTGAAACTGTGTGCATTCGATGCCTTAGTTTATGTTGTGTATTGAGCTTACATTGTAATTGGTGCTTTCTTGCAGAAAATTGGAAGAAAGTTTAAACCATAGATGTCACCTGAATAAACTATTTCCAACATCATTTTCAGCTGACGACTATTTGAGTTGACTTGTTTCTTACCTAACATCATAAGTTGACAGCTATCAGCTATGTCATTTACAGCGCCCTGTACTCTTTCTATCCATCTTCCAATAAGACAATTCATTCTTTTAGAAATAATAGACAAATAATATACATAAAATGCTGGCTATGAATGGCCAGACCATATCCTTTTCTTATGTCTCTGATTTTAATCTTACTGAGGATTAGTAATGCCTGAAAATTAATAATTTCTGTTTGGTGCCTAGACATAGGCTCCACATTCCCTGGATATGGCAGCAGTGGTTAAATTTACTCTTAGCTTACTGATTTCACATTAAATGAGAGTTAATTGTTTCTCCTGGGCCCTTTTTTTTTGGAATCCAACTTGACAGGAACACAGAACTTCACTTAGCGCATTTTCATGAAGTTCAGATGTGCTACAAGCTAAGCACAACTGAACAACCAATCAATGAATGAGCTCCAACCTGCAGATGCTGGTTAACATGGCTGTGTGAAATGCGTGCCTCTCCTGCCTTTTGTTTTGATTGGCCCATGCAAAAGTGTGGGAAATCCGATATACCCAGAAGACTCTGCATTAGCTCATTCCTGTAACACTAGCCATCCTGGTTTTACTTACTGAAAATAAAAGCCTATGTTCAAGTAATTATTTGCAGGAGAACTCCTCACTGTCCTTTATCGAGGACATATTATCAACTGAAAGTACATATGCATCCAATCACAGCACCGATCAGTATTTTTTTCAAAGGATGAAATTATACAACATGCCTCAAGAGGCGATATGGGAGAAAAATGTTACCTCATCATACATAGGAAATGAGATATAAAAACATGCAGTCGGTCTGCATGCATCTATAAACAGAAAATGTAGTACAGTGAGTTCCAATGAAGACACTGTACTCATAATGGACATTACTGTATGGAAATTGGCTGAAGCGATTCCCTACATTGCAATAATGGCTTCATTAGCTGTAACATGTTTTAGAGTATCCTGAGATAGTGAAGAGCTCTGTATAAATCTTTAGTCCTTTTGTATTTACCTTTTTATCTTTTCCGTTGCAATGCATTACAAACACAGTTTGCTTACTATTTCCAATGCAATTTAATGGTGGTGCTATGGTGACTTGCTTTGAAAACCTGAGTGCATATTCATAATGGGTGTAAATTTGGAACTACTTTGCAAAAGCATAACAGACAATTACTGCCGATTTGGCAATACCAATACAGCCAAGTTATGATCTAAGATCAGAAAATGTATTTTTGACATGTCCCATGCCTGCCTGTAATCAATGATGGAACTGGACGCTAAGGCAAGTTGAAGAATAAGGGTGGCAGTGGATGAGCGAGGATGATCTCACTTCAGCCAGGTGTCAATGAGGAGTGAGGGGTTTAGGAGGTTAAGTTAAACAAGGCAAGATAGAAGGTGAAACATGGGGGTAAGAAAACCTTGGGCACAGGAACTTACAAAAGAGATTCCATCCATAACCTAAGTTGTGAAAGTTGTGGACCTCACCCTTGGTCTAGTCTCAGGTACAATGTAGTGGGGATGAGGGTGGGTAATTAGGCTCAGGGAACAGTAGCCATGGCATGCCCTCTAATTTTACACCCTCCCCTGCCTACCAACTGCATGATGTAGAGATGCTGGCATTGGACTGGGGTAAACACCGTAAGAAGTCTGACAATACCAGGTTTAAGTCCGACCGATTTACTGATTAGAATGCAAATCTTTACATTGTCAGCCACTTTAAGACTTGAATAGCAGGTTAGGTGTAAAGGTTCACATTCTAATCAGTAATCTGTAAACAGTCTGTGCTGATATATGTGCTGCTTGAGACCAGAACACCTCATTCACCTGACGAAGAGGATAATCCCGAAAGCTTGTGAGTTTACTACCAAATAAATCGGTTGGGTTTAAACCTAGTGTTGTCAGACTTCTTACTGTGTTTACCAACTGCATCCCAAGGGTATTTCACCCAGAATAACTGTGCTTAAATACACAGGATAAATTTAACCCCTTGTTCATGTGATGCCAGACAAGTTCCAAATTCAAATTCACATAATGGGAATAAGTGATTCTCTGTATGTTCAGCTGAGAACGTCAGGCATTCACTCCTATTTGTTTTGAACTTGATGAATTCATTGACAGTGGCCATTTTTGTCTGTATGAGCCTCAACAGTAAATAGTAATTAGTTAGCTATTTAGTATACGGACATTAATGGAAGCCAACGATGATATCTACATAATTTTCAGCACTGGCTGACAATCAGTATTGAGAACTATGATTACTGTTTCTCTCCCTTTAGTGTGGAAACACTGAGGTTAATTGTAATGCCCCATAGTTACATTAGAACAATGTAACAATGGGACAATTAGCTTAGCAGAATCCAAGTTTGGGACCTTTCTGCATTGTCTGATTCAGTATCACAATGCAAAACACTGAGAGCGACCCCCCATTCTCCTTGAGTCTTCATGAAGAGGAGGATACCATGTAGCATTATGTTAATTATCAGAGGGATAACATGAATTCCATGTTATCTTTGTAAATGACATTTTTAAGTCCCAAATGAGAATCTTAATCTCAAAGAAAGTCAATTACAAAGGTATGGGGGACAGCCTGGCTAAAGTTGATTGAATAAGCTAAAAGGAGTTGCATTAAATAAACTGTGGGAAACATTTAAAATAACAATTCACAATGATCAACAAAATTGCAGTACATTAAGGAATGAAATTCAGCAAGAAAGATACATCTATGATCTAGCGAAGCTAAGGATAGCATTGGATTAAAAGAATTTGTAATGCTGCAGAGAATAGTGGTAAACTTGAGGATTCAGGATGATTTAGAAAACTGTAAATTAAACAAATTGATTAAAAAATGGACAAATATGTATTAAACCATCCAACACTATAAAAAAAAGATTCTAAGAGTTTTTACATGTGTATTAGAGGGTGAGTAGCTAAAGTAAACATTGGTCCCTTATATGCAGCTGAGTAATAATTATGGGGAATGAGGAAATGGGGCTAGTTAGCTTAATTGGCTGGACAGGTAGCATGCAATTCAGAATAATATTGACAGCATGGATTCATTTTCCATTCTAGCTGAGGTAGCTTTGGACCTGCCTTATCACACTGCCCCTGAGAATAAAAGGCAATGGCAAACCACCACTGAGAGAAACAGTCTAATAAATGACTCAAGGTAAAGCATCCGCAGACAGCGAGCCAAGGACCTGCCTTCAGACAGATTTCACTTGAATGGAAATGCAAGAGACATCCAAACAAATATTCTTTTGGTGGGATTTTATAGCTTTGTTCATCCCAGAAAAATAAAATCCCACCCAAGGTCAACAGACCTTTCAATGTTCTGCCCCTTGCGTGCTCCAATTTCCATATTGGGTAGGTGGGCTGGTAAAATTCAGGCCTATGTTTTGTTTGAAGGTAGAAAATATAAATTAATGCCAGAAGTAGAAGACAATCAAGAGGTTAGTAAGTGTGAGGAATCTAAGGTAATTAATATCAGCAGAAAAAAAGACATTGGAGAAAATTAAGGGAATTTATTGGTAGCATTTGTTTAGTGAGACGGTGAACTGTGTCCAGGGTGTATGTCAGTTTTATATTGAACATTATCTCTTGAGGCTATAGAAACAATCTGGAAGTGGCAATCCCTTTCACCCCTTAATAACACTGACACAAGGTCACTGAATTTTTTTTTCCCTTCTGACTCTCTTTTCTACCATCTGCTCATTTCTTTTATCCTCTGCTTTCTCCAGGCCCTTCCTGACTACTTGTCTTCAGGCACTCTGGTCAACAGTGAGGGCTCCTCATGCATCAACCTGTATCCCAGTCAACTTGATGTTGCTCTTGCAGATGTGGGTAACATGTTGATCTTGTTCCGACAACAATTTCACCAAGGAGCGTGTCCTTGAAAAACAGCCATCATCCATTTGGTTCTTATGTTCCAGACAACAGAGTTGCTGCTGACTCTAAAGGGCAAACATACTGGAGGTTCCTGCATTCTGGTATACTTCCATCTTCTAACATTTTGCCTGGCAAAGAGATGTCCAATATTCATGTGAGGCAGAGAACGTGGGTGCTGTTTAACCTCTTCAAGACTTGCATTTGTTGTCCGTGTTTGTAAAGGAGGGCATTGGGAATTCAAGCCTTGTACCCATGGAGCTTCATGTTTTCTATTGTTGTGTTTTCCATTGGTACACACTCAACTTTAAGATGACAGTTGTTGCCTTGGTGATGATAGTACTGATTTTGGCATTAAGGGACAAGTTACTAGTGATTTATCCAAATTATGTGAAGCTGTGGACAATTTCCACAATAAGGTTGTCAATGTTGATGGAAGATGGAGCCTCCATGTCCTACCCATAATGTTAGTCTTGCTGGTGCCAAGTGTCAGTTCAGAAAACGTGCAGGCCTGGGAAAACTAATCTCCAAGTTGTTCCAAGTGAACCTCACTAAAAAATGTCAATGCAGCATCATCAATGACAACAACTCACAGACAAGGATATTACCACTTTGATTCTGATGTACATTCTTACCAAGTTGTAAAGATTTCTGTCAGATCTGGCATGCAAGTAGGCACCATCATTTCAGTCACTGAAAGTGCACAATAGCAGCATGAAGCTACGTTGAACAGAGTTGGTGCCAGAACGCAGCCCTGCTTTACCCCACTGCTGATCTTGAAAGACTATGAGAATGCTCCATCCTAACTGATGAAACTGCACATCTTGATATGGAACAAAGAAACAAAATTCAGGAATCCAGCTGGGCTGTTTCCACAACAATTTTCCTGACAAGATTGAAAGCCTTGGTGAGGTCTGCGAAGGCAAAGTCAAGTGGTCGGGGTTGCATTGTTTGCAACTCTTCCCCTTTAACTGCTGATGTGAGGAAATCATTTCAACTGTCCATCTGTCAACTTTGAAGGGACAAAAAGATGAATAAATCGCAGAACCTGATGGCCTACATCCTACTGTTCTGAAAGAGCTAGCTGCAGGGATAGTGGATGCACTAATTAGGATTTTCCCAACAGATTGGAAGTTAGCAAATGTAAAATGAGAGAGAATGCAGGTAACTACATAAAAGTTCACCTGACATCAGTCATCAGAAAAATGGTGAAATCTATAATTAAGGAAGTCTTAATAATGCATTTAGCAAATCATAGTATGATAAGGCAAAACCAACATGGTTTTATGGAAGGAAAATCATGTCTGACAAATTATTTAGAATTTTTTGAGGATGTAACCAGTAGGGTAGATAAAGGGGAACCAATAGATGCTGTAAACTTAGATCATCAAAAGGCATTCAATAAGATGTCATGCAAAAGATTAGAATGCAGCATGGAAATGGGGTTGATGTCACAAAATGGAAACCTATCATCAAACATGAAACAGAGAGCAGAGATAAACAGGGCATCTTGATGGTGACAGATTGTAACTAATGAAGTGCTACAAGGACTGGGGCTCAGTTATTTGCAATCTATATTAAGGATGTAGATAAACAGGCTGAGAGTAATGTATCTAAGTTTGCTGATGATACAAAGTTGTGTGAGAATGCAGACAGCAAGGAGGACACAAAATAGCAAAAAGTTATAGACAGGTTATGGGAATGGGAAATGTGGTCACAGATGGAGTATAAAGTGGGGAAACATAAGGTTATTCACTTTGGCAGTAAGAAAAAACTGAATATTTTTTAAAAGCCATGAAACTTTTAAATATTGATATTCAGACGGATTTGGGTGTACGTGCACAAGGAACATGGAAAGTTGGAATGCAGTTACAGCAAGCAGGAAAAATGCCATGCCGGCCTTTATTGCAAGGAGATTGGGGTACAAGAATAAGAAAATATTGCTACAATTTTGGCATTACAACCAAATCCATAGCTTTGGTCTCCATATCTAAAGAAGGATATGCTTCAGCAAGGATTGGTTCCTAAGATAAAAGGTTATGTTCTATGATGCGAGGTTGAGTATATTGGGTATATATGCTCTAGAGTTTAAAAGAATGAGAGATTATCTCATTGAAAATGCAGGAGTTTGGCAGGGAATACACTGACAGGTATTTCCCCTTAGCTGGGACAATAGAATCTAGGATCACAATTTCAGGATAAGGGGCTGACAATTGAGAACTAAGATGAGGATAAATTTCTTCGCTTAGAGGGATGTGAATTTTCTATTCCAGAAAGTTGTGGATACTCTACTGTTGAGTACATTTAGCACTGAAGGGAAGTTAGAGATATGGGGAATGGGTGGATAAGATACCGAGTCAGAAGATCAGCTATGATCATATTGACTGGCAAAGCAGGCTCAAGGGTTGGATTTTCTACTTCTCCTATTTCTTATATCTGTTGTATTTTCTCCGAAGTGAATACATATTCACAAATCCAGGAGTGTCCATTTGACAAAAAAATAGTCCAGAGCAGAAAAATATAGAGAAAACTAAGAGGCATGATCACAAAGTTCATTTTATACTTTTTTAGTCCCATTTCAGAGCAAACTTTCACCCAGTTCCCTTTCTATTTCGTACACTGTAACAGTTTAAGTGCTACAGCCAGTCTATTTTTCATGTTTCCACAGAGCTTGCCTTGTTAAAACACCCCATGTATAAATCAGGTACCTGCAGGGCCATCACTTTTAAACCAGAAGTACAAGCAGCAAAAGTTCTCTTTGTAGGCAGACCCACTGTGAGATAATTTTGTTCCAAAAATAATTTAAATACAAACTCAGAATTACTTCAGTAGATGTGCTTTTTATAGCAGGTGTGGAATGAAGGTTGGGAATTCAGCCAACCCAGCTGAGAATACAAAGTACATGCTGTGCAAGAGAATAATAATAAAATGCATAAGTAACTTTATAGATTTATAATCACTTGCACCTGGACTATACATTGCTGCTCAATATCGTTGTTTGCCAACAGCTTTACCTTAAGTAGGCAGCATGTTTTGAATTTACGCTCCTTTGTTTCAAGGGACCTCTTATTTACAAAAGTTAAACATCAAGATGAAGGAAACATATTTTCAGGTATATTATAATCCCTGGTCTAGGTATGAGCGTTAGATATTTCAGCAGGCCGCCAAAATCGATATGATTTATTAAAATTAGAGTCAGACCCAATGTTTGGCCCGACTACAAAACCTAATGGGATGGTGAAAATGACCATACATGAGCAGGAATGCCATTGCAAATGCTAACGTGATGCCACACACATTGGGTTCTTGTGTAGATGTGCCAAAATTGAATGTTTTGCACAATTCTGCTTTTTTCCTTCTTGCAATTCAAGCCAAGCAAATGAATTTAAATGGATTTGGAGTAACAGCATTACCAGGAAGTCTGCTAAGAGCAAGCTCGTGTTCGCTAAACATTTCTATTTGAGTTAGTGGAACAATGGTGGAGGATTATAAGCAGGTAAATCATTAATAGTTGGATGATTGTGAGTACAACAACATAATCCAGGACAAAGCAACTTGCTTGATTGGCACCCTTCATCAACTTAAACGTTATCTTCCTCCATCACTGATGCATAATAGTGGCAGTGCGTGTCATTTACAAGATGCACTGTAACAACTCACCAATGCCCCTTGACAACACCTTCCAAAGCCACAGGCTTTACCATCTGGAAAGACAAGGGTGGCAAATGCATAGGAATATCATCACTTGAAAGTTTCTCTCCAAGCCAAACACATCCTGATTTGGAACTATATCGCTGTTCCTTTACTGACACTGGGTCAAAATCCTAGAATTCCTTTTCTGTGGGTGTACCTACAACAGACCAACTGCTGCGGTTCAAAAAAATGGCTCACCACCAATGACTTAAGGACAATTAGGGATGAGCAACAAATACTAGCCTTGCCAGCAATGCTCACATCCTATGAAAGAATAGGAAAAAGTTAGAAAACTGAAATCTAAGGCTGCCAAAGGGACAGAAGCCAACAAGGTTAACATCAATTTCAGAATTAAATTGTGGTATAAAACCTTTAGAGACTGTAATAGGGGATCCATTATAAATGCTTTTAAATAGATCAAATTTAACAAACAAAAGTCCACAATGATTTTAGTGATGGGAGGGGTTTTTTTCTTATTTAGTAAGTTATTTCAAGATTGTTTCAGCCATAGATAATGGCAATGTAAATCTGGATTTTAACAATTGACAAGTTCAAAAAGAAAGTCCATACAATTTATTGTAAAGTTCTAAACTGGATAAAAGTTGGTTAGATAACTGTATGACATAGTTACGACAGTAACTCTGAGAGATGAGTGAGGTTAGGGGTGCTGATAATGATGTAATATTGGGTAGGGAAGCTGAAAAAGCCTTCTATGTGCTGGTCTGTGACATTTTAATGCAGCCACTTCAACATTCTTTAGTAGTTTATCTATTAGTGTCATAAGTGGGCTTACATTAACACTGCAAAGAATTTACTGTGAAAATTCCCTAGTCACTGCATTAAGGTACCTAAGCAGCACATCTTGTGGGCTATGGGAGGAAACTGGAGGGAACTCAGTAAGAATTTAGCAACACCAATTTATAATCCAACCGATTTATTTGATAGTAAAAAAGCGAGCTTTCGACTCCTGTGTCTTCTTCAGGCAAATGCAGTGTTCTGGTCTGCAATAGCACACATCAGCACAGACAGTCAGAGATTGCTGATTAGAATGCGAATCCTTACATCTAACCTGCTATTGAAGTGTTAAAGTGGCGAACAATGTGTGTGAAGGGAATCCTGAGCATTGTTGGAGAATTGTGTGTTTTCTCCAGACAGCACAGTAAGTGAGTTTTTTTGCTAACCCAGGCAAGTTACGGGGGTTATAGATAGTGTGTCATGAAGCCAAGATCCCTGTTAAGACCGTCCTCATGTGTGCGGAGCTTGGCTATCAGTCTCTGCTCAGCGACTCTGCGCTGTCGTTTATCACGAAAGCCCCCTTGAAGAACATTTACCCGCAGGTCGGAGGCCGAATGCCCATGACTGCTGAAGTGTTCGCCCACAGGAAGGGAACTGTTTTGCCTGGTGATTGCTGAGCAATGCTCATTCATCCGCTGTCATAGTGTCTGCATGGTCTCCCCAATATACCATGCTTCGGGACATCCTTTCTTGCAATGTATTAGGTAGACAATGTTGGCCGAATTGCAAGTGTATGTACCGTGTACCTGGTGAATGGTATCCTCACGTTTGATGATGTCGTCCATGTCTATGATCCGGCATGTCTTGCAGAGGTTGCTGTGGCAGGGTTGTGTGGTATTGTGGTCACTGTTCTCCTGAAGGTTGGGTAGTTTGCTGCGAACAATGATCTGTTTGAGGTTGTGCGGTTGTCTGAAAGCAAGAAGTGGGGGGGTGGGGATGGCCCGAGCGAGATGTTCATCGTCATCAATGATATGTTGAAGATTCCGGAGAAGATGTCGTAGCTTCTCCGCTCCGGGGAAGTACTGGACAACAAAGGGTACTCTGTCCACCGTGTCCCGTGTTCTTCTTCTGAGGAGATCAGTGCGGTTTATCGTTGTGGCACGTTGGAACTGTCGATGAGTCGAGCGTCATATCCTGTTCTCACGAGGGCATCCTTCAGCGTCTGGAGGTGTCTGTCACGATCCTCCTCATCTGAGCAAATTCTGTGTATACGGAGGGCTTGTCCATAGGAATGGCTTCTTTAACGTGTCTAGGGTGGAAGCTGGAGAAGTGGAGCATTGTGAGGTTGTCTGTCGGTTTTCGGTACAGTGAAGTGCTGAGGTGACCGTCCTTGATGGAGATGCGTGTGTCCAAGAATGCAACTGATTCTGGAGAATAGTCCATGGTGAGCCTGATGGTGGGATGGAACTTGTTGATATCATCATACAGTTGTTTCAATGATTGTTCACCATGAGTCCAAAGGAAAAAGATGTCATCAATGTATCTAGTATATAACCTTGGTTGGAGATCTCGTGTGGTGAAGAAGTCTTGTTCGAACCTATGCATGAAGATGTTGGCATACTGAGGTGCAAATTTGGTCCCCATGGCTGTTCCGTGTGTCTGGATGAAAAGCTGATTGTTGAAGGTGAAGACATTGTGGTCCAAGATGAAGCGGATGAGTTGTAAAATTGCATCCGGAAACTGGCAGTTGTTGGCATTGAGTACTGAGGCAGTTGCAGCAATACCATCGTCATGGGGGATGTTGGTGTATAGCGCCGAGACATCCATTGTGACAAGGAGTGTCCCTGGTTCAACTGCTCCATGTGTGCTGAGTTTCTGCAGGAAGTCCGTAGTGTCAAGACAAAAGCTGGGGGTTCTTTGTACAATGGGTTTCAGGATGCCCTCGATATAGCTGCAGAGGTTCTCACACAGGGTCCCATTGCCCGATACGATGGGACGGCCGGGTATGTTTGCCTTGTGTATCTTTGGGAGGCGGTAGAGATCTCCAATGCGGGGAATACGTGGAATGAAAGCCCGGAGGGTGTTCTGAAGGTCCTGATCAAAGGATTTGATCAGAGTGTTGAGTTGATGAGTGTGTTCTTTGGTTGGATCTGCTGGTAACTGTCTGTAGTGTTTCTCATTGTTTAGTTGTCGGTACACTTCTTCACAGTAGTCCATTCTGTTCAGTATGACGGTGAGTCGAAAGCTCGCTTTTTTACTATCAAATAAATCGGTTGGATTATAAATTGGTGTTGCTAAATTCTTACTGAGTTCTTACCACCCCAATCCAACGCCAGCATCTGTACATCAGGAAACTGGAGCACATGGAGGAAACCCATGCAGACACAGAGAGAATATATAGAGTTTGCACAGGCCAGCAATTTAACCCTTGTCCCTGGCCCTGTGACCACAGTGCCACCGTACCATCTGCTGTGCCACCATGTCGCCCACTATTTTTAATTTTGGCATTGAATGCACAGCAGCAGACATGGCATTGAGACACGAAAGATATTCTAAACTCGATTATTGATAAGGCCAAGCCAAAGATGGAATTTGTAATGATTAAAACTCTGAGGACAGAGAAGAAGAATATACAAAATTAATTCAGGCATTCAATTTAATGATGCATCACTTGATACACTGCTAAATGCAGTGAGGTGTTAAAAAAAGACTCTACTCCCCAGCAGTGAAATGAAGAAAACTGCTAAAGCAACAGATAAGGCATGCTGAATGTGATTGAAGCTGCTTGGAAGGGATCAGCAGCAGGATCTTTTGCATGGACCAAATTAAACGAAATTAAACAAACTATGGAACTAAACAAAAGAACAGCCTCTTAGGGTGATATTGAATTAAACAGAAACAAATCACAAAAAACTTAGAATGCCAGAACTAAATGTTGTCAAGGAGGTCTATAAAGTACTCCAGTCCCTGCTGTGCCCACCAAATATAGAAGCAGGAACATCATGGCAAGCAAGAAACTCTTTAATTGCTAAAGCAGGTCAGTAAAGTTAAATACATTTGTACACTTACCGACATCCTGCTGCTCACATTAACCCCGATCCCACTCTGCCTTATCAAGTCACATCATTCCTCACACACATTTACTTTGCAGGTGCACCCATTCCTTGTTCTTCAATGTATTCTCCCAGTAAGGAATCCATAGTCAGGAAACTCTACTTGAGTGAGACAGAGACAGAGTGAGTAATAAATTAAGTCCATATGGGAAATTGATGTACGTGGAAAGGAACTTCTGTTGCAACTTCTAATTAGTTGGATATATCAGTACTAGTAAGGTTTAACAATAGCTATTAGGTGTATTGCTAAGGCCAAGTACAGTCAATAGAAGTAAACTAAAGTAAAATAAAGTTAATGTATAATCATTTGGTACTATAGAATTTGTTAATTGCTGAAAGGAATTGCCAAATTGCCTGGTTTAAATTTCAAACAGTGCTTGGCAGTTAATTATCTGTCATAATCAACTTGTGCATTCTCAATTGCAATGCCTCTTTCAATGAAAAGTCACTTGCCAACCAGTCAGCACTCACTTATCATATGCTATAAATTTGTTGTCTCCCTTAGATTTCTGTTCTTGCAGAATGTTTTGATGAGCACAAGAGAAAAAGCTTTGAAAATATCTAGTTTTTCAGCAATACTAAGGCTAAAGTAAATGAAGCGAAGTTAAGAAATGGCAGGGCAACTTTGTCACAGGGAATGAGTGTCCTGAAACATGTGGGAAGTTGTAGATATTACTAGTGACCCAGGTAATCTCATGTGGAGAAAGCATCACCAGTTTCATAAACTTGAGCTCTGAGATTCTAAGCTCATGCAGCATCTGTAGTCACCATGGTGCATCTGCAAGGCTGAGAGTTACTGGATAGCATATTTACACAGCAGTGTTTACACATGGAAGCAGAAATGGAATGGGTGACCACCAGGCAGTTTAAGAGAGTCAGGCAGAAGACCCCTGAGATTCCATTTGCTCATTCACAACAAGATTGATTATCTGAATGCACAAATTGAGGTAACACATGCAAAGCTATGCCATTTGTTTCAAGAACATCTGTCTAAGAAGCATTTTTTTTGTCTCAATGCAAAAGTCCTCCCTCCTTCACCCGCTCCCACCAACATGCACGCACACACACCGGTAGTTACAGGTCTCCCAGGTACAGTATGAAAACCAACTCATTTTCCTTCTGTTTTACTCCTGATAGAGAATCAAATGGATTTGAAACATTAACTCTTGTTTCTCTTGCTACAGCTACTGCCAGACCTGCTGAATTTTTCCAGTATCCTCTGTTAATGTTTCAGATTCCAACATCTGCAAAATCTTGCTTATTTTAGTCAATGTTACATAGAATTGTTAAGGATTTGTCTGTTATTACTGCCCACTAATAATTTCGAATCTTATTTGTTTGTAAAGCGGGATTTTATGACCTGAAGGTCAACGGATATTTCCATTTTACGAATCTCGCTTGCTCTGATTCTGTGGCTGTCGAGGTGGTAGAATTCTGGCCCATGTGTCCCAGTTATGAATTGATTTTGTGGATTTAGCAACATGGCTGCTGTTTGTTGCAATTGATAGGAATATTAATGAATGCAGTTTTATTACGAGAAGGATTTGTGATTATTTTCTGTAATACACAATGCATATAGTTTCATATTGAGTAATTTATTAGGTTTCATTGATGAACATTAGAACCATTGACTATCAGTGACAGCCAAAGAGCTGTTGTGGATCTGTACAAGATGTCTTCAGAATTCATCCATGTAAGCATATACGTTTTTACAATCTATCAGCTGAATAACATCTAGGTAACAAAGTTCTTTTAATGAATTGGAAAAAAATAATGAAGAAAACTCAGAAGAATGAAGATCTTTCATCGATTGACGAGGACACTCAAATCACTATTTTACACATTGAACATTTGTTGCAATAAAGATGGTGTTGACCTATGCACCATTCTATGTATGCATTTTGCTGGCATTAATAAATGGTGCCATGAGCCATTGTTTCAAACTAATGCTAACTTTGTCATTTATTATCCTATTTAAACAACTAAGGAAGGACACACCTATAGATCCTAGGCACTTGTGGATTCTTTTCAGGGAACTACAGCTAGCCTACATTCAGAAGCTGTTGATGTAGCTCATTTGAAACCTTAATTTTTCTACATATAATCAAAAAATCACAACATGCCAGTACTGGCACAAGTCTGTTGTTGTCTCTCTAACTATGATCCACACTTCTCTGCAAATACATCAGCCATTCCTTTGAAGAGAGGGGATGCAATCCTAATGCTGGAACTATCTGCAGCTGGCAAATGGAATGGAATGTATCAAGTGTGAGAAAATGAATTGCTCCTGTCACATCCACAGACAAAATACTGGACTCATCGATGATAATTATATGCATACTTTCACTAAAGTCTTTCTGGAGAGCTTGAACTTCACAATCCATGTGTGTTGTCCAATAGGTTTATTATGGAGCTGTGCAGTTTATATTGCCTCCTTTTCAGGTGATTGTGAGTTGTTGATGTTGCCTGAGGTTTAGCTGTGCATCCAGTTGATCAGAGTTTGGGGCATGCTACACACTGTGATGCGTCCCTATGCTCACCATCTACTTTTGAGTTGCCAGATGAAAATCCAGCTACCTTCCCTTTCCAGTCTCATGGAATTGTGAGAATCTGAGCTGGAAACTGGTCTGCGAGAGTCCTGTGATTATGCATCCTTGAAGTGAGTCATCCTCTTACACTGTATACTTCTTGGGGAATGCAAGATTAAAGACATGAAATAGAACTGTCAAAGTTAAAATATTTTAAATGAACATTATGCAAATAATTAATTTCCCATCAAGTCAAGATGAGTGAGTCTTGAATGATCTGAACCCCATCTTCCCATCTCTGATGACCAAGCATGCTGAGATACTGCTGATGTCCAGCACTGCGTCATCTAAAACTGTCAGTGTCAAGATAGCTGGAAGTTTACCTCCAGTTTCCTGACTCTTCCAGTGGCCGTATTCTCTATATATTCCTAATATGAAGACATTTCACTGTCAAATTATATGTAGAATCAATTTAGTGTCTGAAAACTGGGCAAAACTAATGTTCAATGTATACCCCAGATGGTTTTATCAGTGTCCTTGCTAACCCCAAAAAGCAAAATGGCCAGTCACTCATTTCATTTGCTATATTTGGCAAACTTGCTATGTTACAAATTTCTCATGTTTGACTCAATAACAAAAGTGACAACACTAGACAAAAATACATAATTAGTGATGCAAAATCTGTGCAATACACTACAGAAATTTAAGACCTATCTTCAGTACCCACCTTAATGCTCTGAAATGCTTAGAAAGTTCTACCTTGCTTTGGGTTTTCCATCCTGACCCTTATATTCTCTTAAACTTGCCCCATGTCCAATATCCATCATATGCTTGTCTGTCTTCTTTCTGCACATGATGAATAGCATGTAAATGCGAGCTGTCATTGCTGTGGCCAATGTTAAACAATTTTAAAATCTATATGAATACTTTGGTGAATTATTTTTCATTGATGGAGTCTGACACCACCTTTAAAAACAAATGCCTTATTGTGATTTCTGAATATATCTAATTTAACGCTTGTCTAGTTTTTCGTCAAATTGCTCAGTGTGTGGTATGAATCTTTTTCCCATTAACAGGGTTCCCAGAACATTCTTGTCTCTCTCATTTTATTTCTTCTTTATATCAACGACCTCCACAACTTTCACTTAACCATTCTTGCTTTTGTTGACGGTTCCACACTACATATATCAATTTCCTGCAGATTTTTTTTCCATCAGTGGTTTACATTCCTCTCTCAGTGCAGAGGTTAAATCAGCACATCCCAATACATTCCATGTTTTTTGATGGAAAATATGAAATTGTTATTTTGTTCAAGTCCTCACATAACTGCTACCACTTCTTAATTTTTTTTGTTGGTTTCATCCTTAATCCTCCTTCACCTTTCAGCGTTTATGCTTTCAGGAGGCCTGATTTTGCCGTCAGCCACTCACATTAGATTCAACCGATCTTTAACAGATTCTGAATAGGAAATTGTAGGCCAGTAAGTGGCTGATTCTCTCTATTCAATAAGTTAAGTGGATGGAAAATCATGCTATGGGGGCTTTAATTTCCCACCAAATGCTCCCTGTGAGCACTGCTCCCTCCTGGAGTGCCCAACAGTGAATCAGTATTAAAATCTCCTTCAACTGGAAATAGTTAAATCTGCCTCAAGGAGATTCTGTTCTTGTTTGCAATACAATTTCTCCTGAATAACTTTAAACTCTCTATAAAACCTATGCCTGCACAAGATTGAAACACTGCTTCCACATCTGTGAGACTGTACTAAAAGTTTATTTATTAGTTACAAGTAGGGTTACATTAACATTGCATTGAAGTTACTGTAAAAATCCCATAGTCACTCCACTCCGGCCCCTGTTCTGGTACACCAAGGGAATATTTAGCAATGCAACTAATCAGCACGCCTTTTTGGACTGTGGGAGGAAACTGGGCCACATGGAGGAAACCCATATAGAAAAGGGGACAACGCACAGACTCCACACAGACAGTAACCCAAGCTGGGAATCAAACTTGGGCCTCTACCACTGTAAGGCAGCAGTGCTAACCACTGTGCCACTGTACTGCAAAGTTACAAATAAATTATTTTTATTTGCTAGCTGATTCTTCGCTCATGTTTAGCCTCTATTTTTTGTTTCCCTGTGATATTTGTTTAAATGACATTTTATCAATGCTGCTAGCATTTATCTTCCTCTGGATGTCTCTTTTGTTTAGGGTGTAAATGCACCATCCACACGTGCATGCACCCTTGCTATACCTGTGCTGTTTGTTTTGCCTGTATAATGAATAAGAAACAATACTTTTCAATTAGCGTTTAATTGAAACAATAATTTCATAATCATTATTGTCACATTTATTGCATCCCAATACATGTGACAATAATAAATCAAATCAAATCAAGATCATTTTCCTTCAGTCTTTCCAATCACATGCAGTCTTTTGGGTTTGATCAGTTAAATTTGGCATCTCTTATTTGCAAAATATTTTTCTACTCTTTCACCAGTCTTGTTGTGTCTTACTCTTTGGGTTTTGATTCCTATGTTTCTTCTTATTGGAAAGAAACATCTATCATGATGTTTTTAGGTTGCTGCATTAAATGTTTACTGCCATGTTAAACTTATTTTAGTAGTTGTACCGAAGTCCAAAGTAGTCTTAATGTATTACTTATGACGTTCTGTGTAAATTGTTATAATATTGGTACCATAGAGCTAATATTCTCTACCATTTACTTAAGTGAAATAATGTGACAGTGATTATCTGTTTCAGAATTATGCTACAATTTTAATTATTCTGCAAGACTAAATAACTAAAAATAAAACATATTATTTACTTACAGAAATGATTCTTTACTGAGATGAAAGTAACCTCAAGGAAGCAAAGTCAAAAAGTAAAAAATTTTAAACAAAGGATTCTAGCATGTTCTTGAAAACAAATAACACATGTTGCCATATGTAATGCTCTATTTTTAGTGCAGCCTGAAATGAGTCATGAATGAGTTGCCCCCTGTCTGTTTGTATGATTGTATCTGTCATAATTTCAAATAACTTACATATGAAATAAAGAATTGGCTCAAAATACACCACAGTTTAACTAATACAAAAGAAAGTCTGGTATTTATTTTGGCGGCCCCCTGTCATTTCTATCATATTTAAAATAAAAAGAAATGTTTAAATTTTGTATGAAATAATGCTGCAATGATAAAAGAGCAGCAGCAATTCCTGATACATTGTCACATTGCGACTATGATTGAGGTAATTTGCACATAGCCATTGAACTGCCTATCCATAAGAAGTTTATATAGACACAAAGCTTTTGGATTTGAGTTACATATGTCTGAAAATAAGAGTACAAAACGGACTGTTAAGAACAAAAAGGGAAGAATGAATCCATGTTGATAAATCTCACTCTGAGCGTGCAGCCTTGTTTTGACTGCTAACAAGAGAAACCATCCATAAAATTAGGTTGCAAAATTGTTCACAGCTATCAGTATGGAAATACAATCTATGTGATAAGATTTGACATTGTACAGTAGTGTAAGATAGGCAAAAAGCAGAACTATAAATTGGGAGAAATGTAAAATGAGCATCTTATTCACTATCACCCATTTTACACTGTTGCTCAATGTTGAGATTTATCCCAGTGTTTGCTGAATCCAAAGATGTATGGGTTAGGTTGATTGGCCATGCTAAGTTGTCCCTTAGTTTCAGGAAGATCAGCATGGTAAATATTTAGGGTTACAGGAATAGGGCTTGGGTGGGATTGGTGTCAGTGCAGGCTTGATAGGCGAAATAGCCTCCTTCTGCACTGAAGGGATTCTATGATTCTATTTAATACTCCTAATGCAGACTACTAGAATGTTAATATTGAATAACGTTTGTGGAGTCAAAAAATAAAGAGCCAGTTATCCGAGTAGAAAGGGATGTCTGGGACAATGTAGCTAACCACTGAAAACAGATAATGGGGTCTTCAATACACAGTTAACCCCGGCTCATCCCTCACACTGCAGGCAACATGTTAAACGGTTGCTGCTTGCTGAAAACATGCATCAACAAGAAGCCCCCAAACCAGTCTGTCCTACTTAAAGGCAGCCTGCATTTCTGAAAGGGAACGTGGATGGTGGCTGTAGGAGGCACTAGGAGTTTTGTCAGCTGTCAGTCTGGACTCTGATACTCTGAGCAATGGCTGATCAACTGAAAGAGCATTCACCAAAGTTTTCAGAGAATGCTGGAGATTTTGCTGGAGCAACTGTCAAGCAGGGACATCCTATATATTCACGTGTTGCTGGAAGCCTCCAAATACATGCTATGAAGACAGCACAAAGAAATAATGGCAGAAATCAATGCTAGATGGAGTGATACTCCAAAAACGTGCACACACCACAGGAATAAGTTTAACAATTTCACATGTTGTTAAGTTTCATCCTCAACTGGCAGTATCTTACATCTGTATCACTCGACTCATTCACTGCCCAATGCACCAAATTCACATCACCTAACTGCCTAAAATCTCCAGCAATCATTACCCAACTTTACACCCTCTTATATGCTTACCTCACCCTCAGACTTGGAGCAGTGTACTGCCCAATCAGGTGCGGTGCAATCTGAAACCAGTCCTTTCAGGCTGACAGCCATTTGCAGTCATTCTCCAAACTTTCTGCAGTCTCCTCCATTGAAGATTAGCAGCTGTCCACCAGTCATACTGCATCCACAGAGATAACACCACATAGGAGCACGGGCAAAGACAAATGGAAAACAGACACTAAAGGAATGCACGAAGGTGATTAGTTGTAGTTCTGGCAACAGTATTATTGCTTGAGAATGGCCAATGGTGTGCTTGATAACAGTCCATGTGGCAGCATAGTTCTTATTGTAAGCCTGCGGTGTATGTGTGTGTGGGTTCCAGACAGAAGTCAAGAACCATGTCATGAGTGGATAGCCCTTGTAGCCAAACCGTGCCTTGCCAAGTTTATTGAAATGCAGCTGTTACAGAGTACTGCCTTAGAATGAAAGAATCATTATTACTGCAAGGATAACAGGAATTCACTCACAAGATGAGCTGCCTGTCTTTGTACATCAACTATTCACAGTTGATGTCTTCAGATCATAAAAATGGCTCTGTTCACAAGAGGCATGACAATGTACATGCAGTCAATGGTATCCTGCATCACAGAAAAGCCTGCAATCCATTCAAACCCTTGTGTTTATTCTGTCTGCTTGTTTTTGCCTGGAGGGGATGAACTGAATCCACTTCTTTGCATCGAGAGCCTCAGCGACTTTCTTATGCAGGAGCACAATGTAAACTCAGAGATGTCGCTTATACCTTCAGCAGCAGCCTGGAAGGAATCACATGCACAAATGTTAAGAGTTTAATCACCTTGACAGTCACAGATAATGAGGTCATTACTCTGCACTGGTTTTGCTGCTGCGGTTCCTACAGTTGGCAGATTTCAGTTACAACCTCTTCCGTGAGATGAAGGCAATTTGTGCATTGATCCTGGTTAAAACTGAAGAATGAGAATTACCCCCCATAAATCCTCAATGGATATGACCTCTGCTAACTGCCCTCACCCACACTTCCTCCCTCTTCTAGCATTTTGTCCTCTCTACCTGACCTCACTCCATTATCCCAGTTGTGTTCAATTTCTAAAGTGAATCTTACGAGGCCATTTATGTCTTCCAGCAAATTATTTCATCGCCAACTTTTAAATAAATTAAAATATCTTTCAGCATCATCCAGATTACTTTTCATAGAACATTCAAACTTCAAGCAAATATTGGAAAGCTGCATAAACATATTTGCATCAACAGTTGAAAGAAAAAAAGCCAGCTATGAATCAATAAATAGCATCAGTTCTTTAAATAACAGTAGTGAAAGATGTGGTGGGAATATCCCCCCAAAAATTCTAAGTATTGAATTCGCGTAAAAACGAGAGCAAATTGTGCTGGTTTTTCAGCGGGATTTTCAAAATGAATCTCCCTCACTCTAAGCACCACAGAAACAATGGGTAGGGCCTATTCTCACTGGAGAAGCTGGCAGCATAGTGCAGAATGGGCCACTGCACTCGTGATGATCTGTCATAGCAGGCGTTGGTGCATGTGCAGTGGCTCCTGTCTGCTAACCTTCCAATTGCTGGCCAGCCTCATGACACCCACTTCACTGTAAGAGGTCTGACAACACCAATTTTAAATCCAATCGATTTATTTGATAGTAAACTTGCTAGCTTTTGGCCTTTGTGCCTTCGTCAGGTGAATGAGGTGTTCTGGTCTGCAATAGCACACATCTCAGCACAGAGAGTTTGCAGATTGTTGATTAGAATGCGAATCCTTACACCTGACCTGCTATTCAAGTATTAAAGTGGCTAACAATGTAAGTGGAAGCAGCACTGAGCACAGGTTAGAGAGATGTGTATTGTCTCCAGACAGCACAGTAAGTCCCACTTCACTGGCAATGCGATTCTCATTATAGTCCTGACCCTCCATGCAGCCCTGACACACCCCTCCCCTCACTGCCTAACTGGTGGTCCCCGAACATACTTGGGCAATTCTCAACCCCCCCCATCCCTCCGGACCCCTGCAGCTCCAACCTCTGAATCCCTCATCTCCCCCCTTCCCCATCCTGGCAGTCCCGACATCCCCCCAGCAACACCAACCCCACCCCTGCATCCCCAGCCCCCACAGTCTGCCCTGGCCCCCCACCCCCATCCCGATGGCCAACCCCGATTGCTGGCCTCCTTCCTACTATCATTCACTGCAGAATGGCAATGCAAACCCCCACCTCAACAGATCGCCCATCCAGAGGCCCTGCCTCCTCAGGCCCTGCCCCTCATTAGAACCCACCCTTTGGCACTGCCCAATACCTGGTGGGCAATGCCAAGATACTTCCTAAGCATTGGCACTTTGCTCCGTGGACAGTGAAGAGGGTGCCCCAAGCTGGCACTATCAAGGTGGCAATAATGTCCAGCGCAGATACAGTGGGGGAAAACTTCTATTGCTCCCTTCACCCTAGCAGCGTCAGGCTGACAGCTCTCTAAAAGTAGGGAGCTATAGTAAACCTTGCTGGAATGAAATACTTTGGGCTGAAGAGGTTGGGGGAGAGAAAAAGGCTACTGGGCCTGGAAACTTTGACTTCGATCCTAGAACAGGATGTAGGCTCGAGCCTCGTGTACAAAATGGCAGTTCTGGCATCAAATCAACATAATAATCTGCCTTGTTATTTATTAATTTGTGGGATATGGAAATCACTGACAGAGTGATTTATTGCCATGCTTAATTGTCCATAAGAAGTCAGTGGTGAACCGTGTTTCAAAACGGCCTCTGTCCATGTGGTGGAGGGACACTTAGAATGTTGTTGGTGAAGGACTTTGAGAATCTTTACCAGGTGATGATGAAGGCTTGGCGATATAGTTCCAAATCAGGATGACATGTCACTAGATGGTGTTCTCATGTGCCTGTTGTCCTTGTTCTTTGATATGGTAGCAATATAGAAATATAGGAAATAGGAACAGGAGTTGGTTATTTGAACCTGCTCTGCCATTCAAAGAGATCATGGCTGATCTTCCACCTTAACGCCATTTTGCTGCATATCCCTCAATGCCTTTAATATCTAAACATTTGTCAGTCTCTGTCTTGAAGACACTCAATGCTTGAGCCTCTTTATCACCCTCTAGTAAAGAAATCCCTCTCATCTCAGCCCTAAATGGCTTGTACCTAATTTTGAGGCTGTCTCCTGCTGTTAAACAACAGGAGACTTCCCCTCCCCAACAGGGGAAACATCCTTCCTGCATCTATCTTCTTGAGCCCTGAAAGAATTTTGTATATTTGAAGGAGATCACCTCTTATTCTTTCAAACTCTAGAGAATACGGGCCCAATCTCCTCAATCTCTCCTCATAGGGTAATCCTGTCATGTCTAGAATCAGTTTGGCGAATATTTGCTGTAATCCCTCTTAAATAAGTATATTTTTTATTTGGTAGGGTAACCAAAACTGTGCACGGTATGCTACATGTGGGCTCACCAAGGGTTTGCTTTGCGCCCAGCTGGCAGGATTTAGGCATGCATATGCAGCTTCATTTGTCAAGATGGTGCCCGGCATACTTCCCAGAGGTACTGTATTCACCCGTGTCTCAGGAGGCAGCATGGTACTTAAAATATGGGCTTTACACAGTGTGATTGGGCCTCACCACTCTCTAACTATTGAAACTGCAATGGATCCATGTTATGGAACTATTACACCCTGCTTTGAATAATATGTATAATTGGCAGGAAGATAGAAGCAAAAACAATATAAATTTTGCATGAATGTTAAAATTGCTGAATAGGAATAAACAGTGAGAGGTATAAGGGAATGAATATTACGTTTGATGGACTGTATCATGATTAATTACAATGAAAACTGGGAGAAGTCAACTGAAACTAATAATAGTAAACAGGTGTAGTTTATATGCTGTGAGGTAGACGGAGCCTAGTCTCCACTGATATTTTTTCCATCTTAGCAAAATCTTTTTGCCTAATGTTTTATAAATTATTAACAAAGTGATGCATTTTACACTGGTGACGATCAGCACTGATCTTCATGATCCCTGGCTGACATTATGCAGACCCAGGCATGGTTACGTTTGTCTGAATATACGAGAAACATGTTGCATTATAATTGTAAAATCCTTCTGTTCAGATGATGATTTGAAAAGCCTTGGGTAAAAAAAATGAATTGTCATGGTAGGTAATGGTAACATAGCAAGCAAGGAGTATTTGTGATGTATCTGAATGGATAGTTGAAGGTGGGTGAACATAAAAGCCACTGACAGTTTAGTTTTTCATCAATCTCCAGGGATGTTCAGTTTAATTTTTAGCGTGTGTCTGAACGCTGTCTTTATGGCAATACCTTCTGAAATCATTCTGCTCATATGCAGTGAATTGTATAATTTCCCCAACATATTGAATCATAGAATAGAATCATAGAATCCCCACAGTACAGAAGGAGACCATTCAACCCCTGAGGCTGTACTGACTATGATCCCACTCAGGCCCTATTCCCATAACCCTACACCTTTACCCTGCTAATCTCCCTGAAACTAGGGTAAATTTAGCATGGCCAATCCACCTAACCCACACATCTTTGGACCATTAGAGGAAACACATGGAGAACGTTCAAACTCCTCACTGACAGTCACCCAAGGCCAGAATTGTACCCGGATCCCTGGTAGTGTGAGGCAGCTGTGCTAACCACCGTGCCACCCATTGGTCCCAACATTCATCTGAAATGACCTCCAAATCTAGATGAGGAGATGGTGGGAATGAAATTGCATTTGTGAAATTAAATGGGTTGGAATTTGTGATCCAATACAATTTACCAATTAACTTTGCCCCTGGGTTGCAGATCTCTAGGCTGTGCAGTGGGTGTGCTATACTCACAAGATACAATCTCAGCTGTATTTAAAGGGACAGTCCACAGAGTGAAATTGAAGGTGCACAGGACGGATGGTGGACATAAAGCAGGGATGATGCCCGGATGGAATAATACATAACTGCAACTGTTGCTGGGTGCTGTCAGATGCAGGAAAATACACACTTTCCCCAGCATTGGGAGGAAGAAACCTACAGCTCTCACTAAGAAGAGAAACTGGGAGGTGGCTGAAGATATAAGCAGGTCATGGGTTCAATCTTGGAAGTGCTTTCATGATCAAAGCAGGCTAGGAAAGCTGATATTTAGCTAATTCAACTAAATCCTATGTTTTAAACCTCTGACCTTCACTGTATCTTTATAATTGTTTTCCAACATATCAGTTCCATCACTCTCAATCTCAGCAACAGACAGCATTCTCTTTTGTGTACTGTATCAGCCATTATATTTGTCCCAGAGTTACCCTCACTGAATGCACTGTACCCATTGCATAAATACCTGATTCTCATTCACCCATAGATCTGTTTTCTCACCCCTTGTAAGTGAAGAGAGTGGAAAACGCAAAGAAGAGGGATTAACCCAAGCTAAACCACCACTTGCCATTGAGCACACAAATACAGAAAAAGAAACCATGAGATAAATGACACATCCTTGTCTCCCTCAGTTAGAGATGAGAGAGATTGGGAACTTGCAGATGTTTGGAAAATTACAAATAACTCTGATAAACATATGTTGGGCATGATCTTATCTGTATTCACACCATGCTCCCAGTACAAAGAGGTCAGAGAATTTGGCAGCCAACCAAATCTCTGTTCACTGCATGGGAATGGGAAGATCCCGCTGGCGAGGATTTCAGCTGTTGCCTTTGTTTCTGAATGATGATGAGGACAATGAATAGAGTGGTTGTTAAAATTGTCACTTTGACACAGCAAAATCACATTCCATTATTTTGTCTCCCAGGTCTTTCACTTCATAGCAATGTTGCAGGATAACCATGATTCCTTCTGATGGTGTACCTTTGGAAAATATCATCACACACCAGTGCAAATACTTACACATGGGCAGTTAGTGCAA
Source organism: Sphyrna mokarran (assembly GCA_024679065.1). Classification (NCBI taxonomy): domain Eukaryota; kingdom Metazoa; phylum Chordata; class Chondrichthyes; order Carcharhiniformes; family Carcharhinidae; genus Sphyrna; species Sphyrna mokarran. The sequence continues at coordinate 82,953,468 of JAGIQG010000005.1, read as the reverse complement.
TAGTAAAAAGAACATAAAATGCTGGAAAAATTGCAACAGGCTTAATAGCATCTGTGAAGAGAGAACAAAGTGAATGTTTCAAGTCTGGGTTGCCTTTTATTAATAGCAAATTAACCAGATACTGTTAGACACCCAAACTCTCCACAACAACTGAAAGAAAGACTTGATCACCAGTGGAATGGTGGCATAGGGAATTGGGAGAATGCCATTGAGGGAGACGTCATTTTTATGGAGCTTCCGGAAGGGCCCTCAGATGAATTCATACAGTCCATGAGCGCAGCCAGGTAGAATTTGGATGCAAACGTGCCTGTTATCTTAAGCAGCATGACAGATACTTTATGTTTACAATGGCATTACAATGTTTCACTGATTTTGAATCTTCTAATCTTTAGCAGAGTGGTGGGAATGATGTAATGCTGACCGCCCCAGGTGAGGGATGCTAGCAAAAGACATGAAAGTGGGAAAGCGCTCCCAATTTTCAACTCTTGCCACCTGAGCTAGTATCTGAGATACTACCATGCATCCTGATGGTAGGGTCTGTGGCCTCGCCATTTTCCCCAGAGTAGAGAGCTGCGTAGGAGAGAGGTACACATGAGAGCTGCACACAGGAGGAGGTACATAGGAAAGAGGTACACAGAAGAGTGGTGCACAGGAGAGAGATGCACAGAGGAGAGATGCACAGGAGAGAGACACAGAAGAGAGAGATGCACAGGAAAAAGATGTACAGGAGAGAGATACATAGGAGAGAGATACACAGAAGGGAGGTATGCAGGAGGGAAGTATGGAGGAGGGAGGTATAGCGGAGTGAGGTACACAAGAGAGAGAGGGGCACAAGAGGGAGGTAAAAGGTAGGACAAAACAAGTTTAAATACCCATCTGAGTTGCTGTTCAAACTCATTTATGTTGGGTAGTTTTCTGAGTCCTGCAAAACTCATGAAGCTCAAATGAAATTTGCAGTGAACTTCATACTGATTTATAAAGCTGCCATTAATATTTCCTAAGGATATTAATTAGACCAAAAACTACCCACCTATCTGCAATAATTAAATTCCCAGCTTCACTGACTTTGCTTCTATCCAAAACCACATCTGTTAAACTGGGTTATTTTCCTGCTTTAAAAATCAAAATTTTGGAAACTCGCCAAATCCGAAGCCTTCCATTTTTCAGAGCTAAAATTTCCCCTAATATTTATGAAGGTCCAAAAATTAATTGAAAAAATAAAGAAAACATAAAAGCTTGGAGATCGGGTGTGCTGCAGGTGATGTTCTAAAGTTGATGGGATAATAATCAATCACACAACTGTTTAAGAACATCCAAAAACATGACACAACAGCTTACAACAAGGTCAACATCTGCATTCCCATCACATATGATGGATGCTCTATTCTGTGAGGGAAAGAAGATAAGCTTAACTTAATCCAAATATCGCATTCAATGTGTAGCTCACAGAAGTTTGAACGACCTGTTTTCACAAATACAAAACAAATAAAGTTTTCATTATAGTCTGAGGAAACTTACAGCAAGATTTGATTTTTGATAGCAAATTATTCAAATTAAATTTCAATGAAATTATCCTAATCCATGCCATGTAACGTTGATTGAAGCTCATTTGGCAACTTTTAAACAGTATATAAATCAAAATAAATTCACATATGAAAAACACAAGGTTGCCTGTATCAGTCTGATACAAAGAGACCGTAGGAATAAGGGCAATGAGTATATTTTATATTTTTCTTCTCATATATTTTTGCCCTATTCCTCAGTCATTAGAATGGCCAGATTATCTGCTCTCCATTCCATGCTTTGAGATTAACTTCCACTTGGTGTATTAATGCACGACTAAGTCTAAGTTATAATCATTGAAATCTTCACTTGAATCCTCGTCTCCCATAGCTTCCTGATTTTTTTTATTTAAAACCTTGGTATAATGATTGTGGTGATTATCTCTTTAAGACAATGCAGCAGAAGTGGGTCATCTGTCTTGAGGAACCAATGGGAACCAAGTGTGAATGATCAATCTGCAGGGTAGAGTCCTCTTTGGGCTGAATACATTTGGAAGCCAAGTAGTTAACATGTAATGGCTGGAGCAGCTGCTGCAAGGCAGCCCAGGGCTGCAAACCCCTGTACAGGTTTTCCCTTCATCAATAATTATCTTTTGTCCCCAGCAAAGTCTGAAACCTCTTCATAATGTCTGGATTGTCACACTTTCCACCGGGATCAGATCAGCAATTTGAAGCAGCAGTTGAACTTTCAGCATATCACACAGGCTGATGATGTAATTGAACTGCAGGAAGTAAATGCCTGTCTGGATATCTTCTGAATATGGTGTCCCGATCTCCCAGCCCCTGAGGTGACGGCAGGATCTTTGACTTCCTCCCTGTCACTGCACAATAAAGCTGAGTCCCTTGAATCTGAGCGTCAGAATGGTTAACTGCCAGGGGATGGTGCGCGGCCAGCCATGACACCTCTGAGTGGAAGTCCCACGCATTTCCAACCTTGCCTTCAGGATGCACAACACAAATAAAAGATTCCGCCTAAGTTTCTTCCTATTTTAGAAAATGAACCAAACTTAATTGTATTCTCTTGAACTCCTAAATCCTGAAATGTTCTTCATTGGCCCTTTCAAGACCAGTAAGGATACAGTAAGGATAAGAGTGGTTCACCATACTCTAGCAACTCTCCGGCACATGCATCAAACTGCATCATTATACCCTTCACTGATATACCACTAGTCTATCTGTCCATTAATGTAAACCTATCTTCTATTCACTGTTCAATGCTGCCAAGCATGAATGGTGAGTTTCATCAATTTATTCACAATAAAAGTTAGTGATTTGTAGTTTTCACAAAAAAAATGGAATCACAGAGTGAAACCTAAAATATTATTTAAAGAATCCTGTAATAAAAGTTGGGTCATCTATCTTGAGGAACCAATAGGAATTTGGCTCATTCAATTACTTTAAATGACTAGTCTTGCGTAAAATAGCTCTCTTTCAACAACAACAAATTACATTTATAATGTGTCCTTAATGTAGAATAATGCTTCAAGGCTTTACACAGAAAAGAATAGAAACAGATGTTGAGATGAAGGTGACGAGTTAAGAGAGTTGACAAAAACCTTGGTTGAACAGTTGGGCTTTAAACAGACTTCAACAATGGAGAGAGAAGTGCAGAGAATGGAAGGTTTAGCAAAGAAGTTCCAGTTGGTAGGATCAATTTGACAGCAAGCATTACCTCCAATTTTGGAGCAAAGGATTGCAAATAAGACTCGTGTTGGAGGTTTGGAAGCAGCAAAAAGGCTGAGAGAAATTGAGATAAGGTTATAGAAGGAATTGAAATTGAAGCCAAAGATTTTAAGTTCAGTGCTTGCCAGCCAGTACAGTTCAATGCGGAATGATTGATGGGTGAGACGAATTTATTGTGAGTTAAAATTTGGGTGGGCATATTTAAGACAGATTGCCTTCAGTGTTCTTTTATGATCCTGAACATTCCTATATTCCTACGTATTGGAGAACTAATGTCATGCAATAGAATTTCCATGCTATAAATTCTTTGAACTCTCGTATTTTTCCTCAGTATTTTCTCTGCATCCTATTTTGGCATAATTTACAGATGGAGAGATTTTGCATTTGATACCTGTACTCAGGTTATTAATTTTTTTTAAGCAGTGAAAATCACTGAGATACATGCTCATAAATAGTTTTCAATTTTTAAAATCTGTTTCATACTTCTGTCTTGATGATCCTTTTCTGTAATTCTATAAACTATTTAATGAGTGCTTCGCACTTTAACAGTTGAAAACTTAGGCTTCCAATAGTTGTACAGTTCGCACCATTTCCCATTGCTTGCATAAATGGTTATAGAATCATAGAATCAACGGCAAGGAGATAAACCCTTTGCCTCAAACTGGTCCATGCCAATCAAAATGCCCATCTAAGCTAACACCATTTGTCTGCATTTGGCCCATTTCTCAGTATAGATTAGCCCATATCCCTCGATAAAAAAACATTTGTAACGTTCAACTGATAATTCTTTGAAATAATTCCACATAGGTTCTGTTTTAATGCTGAGGTAAAAGATTAAGTTTGATGACAAGCACTTTTATTAAAAAGTAAAATCAGTTGAAAATATTCTCTCCACTGCAACCTAGGAAGATCCTGCTCTACATTTCCTGCCCTCTTAACGTTTACAAGACTGTATGATTGCAGAACAAGCAGCAGGGAGTTTGCTGTTGCTCTTGCCAAAAGAAGTACTTCAATATCATTCTTTTGTCCTTGTCGAAGCCGTATATAAATTGTCATGAATAACTGCTCAGTGAGAAATCATTTCACTGATAGTCAGATAGAACTTTTGTTTATGAGGAGCTCACTGTCAGTCACATTTGCAGCTCAAAAGCGAGAAGAATATATATTTTGTTAATCAATGCATGCTTAACAACACAATCTAATGAGTTGTTTTCCCAGTATAATTAGTTGGCCAAATAGGTTACAAGTGAAGAATTAAGCAGAGGGCCACTTGGATCATCAAGTGGGCAAACTTGTCCTTTAGAGCCAAAGCCATAGTTACCTACTGTCTAAAGAATGAAGAGATACAGATTTCCTCGTACCACATGTTTTTCTCCACCAGAGGTGTGGAAGTGATTCCTCAAAGATTCTCTTCAATACACAAGCACAAAAATTATTGTTTGTTGTATTAGCTTTTTTATGCTTAGTATGCTCATACAATGTTTCTTTGTTCTCTATTTTTACAGAGAGAAAATATGTGAGTGAAGATCACTTTCGAAATAGCACGTGGGGCAAACTGAATGCGTGAATTGTTTGTATGTTGCTATTGCAGTTATTTTTAGGCTATAGATTCTAAACCGAAGGAGCAGGAATGTTATGGCTTCAGTCCATCCCTGCCTGATGTTGTTTTATTTTTAATAATCCAATAAGAATTATATGGCATATCTCCCATACTCCTACTAAGATCAGTTGGAATGATGTGGTAATTGTACTATATCCATTCTGGTTACAATCTTGTAAAAAGTTATCACCATGCAGGCAGAAAGTTTGGGAATATTCCAAAGCAAATATATTTATTCTGTCACAATCTCAAAACATCTCCTTTGTGTGTTTTTAAAGAAAAAAAATAACTGGAGGGGAGGGAAGATGGTATAGTCTTTGTTATCCAGATGTTAGCCATAAAGTGGATGCAGGAAATGAGAAAAAAATGAGTTGGCCGATAAAGCCCATCCCTTTGTTAGACAAGGTACTGCCATCTCTAGCAATCTTTACAATGGGCATCGTTTAATCTCCCAAGAGTAAATGATGCATTAATGTCTTGTAATAGCCAAAGGGAATCAAAGGACATTGATGGATTTTCTGATTATGTTGTAGTAGGACATCCCCTTCCTCCAAGGGGGATGGTGCCATATTGGCGTGGTGGTTAGCATCGCGGCCTCACAGCACCAGGAACCTGGTTTTGATTCCCAGCTTTGGTCACGGTCTGCGTGGTTTCCACATTCTCCCTTGTCTGCGTGGATTTCCTCTGGGTGCTCTGGTTTCCTCCCACAGTCTGAAAGATGTGCTGGTTAGGTACATTGGGTATGCTAAATACATCCTAATAAGCACCAAAGTGTAGCGACTAGGGGATTTTCACAGTAACTTCATTACAATGTTAATATGAGCCTATTTGTGACACTAATAAATAAACTTAAAACTTTAATAGCAGGGCAGCCAAATATCTATTAACTTTCAATAGGATTGGATATCCTGGTAGCAGGCAGGACTAGAAAATCCCAGCATATATCATTGTAGGTGTATTAACCCTGACCAGTTATCTGCCATTGAAAGTTATCAATCCAATGCTATCCACACTGATAGCAGCAAAATGATCCAGTCCTAGAAAATATTTCACTATCCCAACCAGAACATATTGCTATTATTTCAAATTGTGATACCAGATAGATGTTAGGGCAATTATGGGAAAATTCTTCACTTTCAAACCAAAAATCTGAAAAAATGTATGTGGCTCATAGAACTCCATATCAGCAACACTGAGAGAGGAGGGAATTTGATTTGTACTCACGCTGATTGCTCCACACACTGCCACAACTAGAATTGAAGCTTGAGCAAAGGGAATAAATGACTGCAATGTAACACTTAGCAAGCGAGAGACACAGGAGACTGATCAGAAGCAAGAGGAGTGTGGAGGACTGAGCAATAATCAATGCACCATTTGATACTTTTGCTACGTGTCTGTTCCATGTACTCACAATTTAATGAGTACACATTTTATTTGCAAGCTGCATTTCATCTTGAGACTTGTGTCATGAACATTGAATTTTATAAAATAGTTATGTTTTGAAATGTACCTTTAACTCAAAGTAAAATAAAAGATTCTGGATAAGCACTTGGAGACATGTAATCTGATTGCCATGGGGAGTGAAACCAAAATATTATTTTGGCTTCAAATTTTATTTTCCTTTGTGTGCACATAAGAAGCATCAAAATGGAGATGTACGCATAGAAACCTGGGAGTAAGACTTGTGCATAGCGCCCTCCTCTCACATGCACCAAAGATGGGAGAAAGTCCAGGGAGCCAGGAGAACTCCAGAGTGAGTAGATCCATGTAAATTATTAATTCTTCTCTTCATCTACTTCCGATCCTACTCCCAGCCAATATCTTTGACTGCAGGGGAACTTTCTGACTGCTACTATTCAACAGTTGTCAAGATTAGTTGTTATTTTTTACCTTCACATTTTCTCATCATAGAATCATCATCATAGATTCCCTGCCAATGCAGGAGGCCATTCATCCCATCAAGTCTGCACTGACTCACCGATTCTCCAGTACAATACCCTATCAAAGGATTAATTTATGGGACAAAGGGTAGAGAAATTAATTGAGCTTTTCCCTCCGTAGGCACTCCAGAATGTTACAACTGTCAATCCCCGACCAGGAAAACAGAGAGGAAGATCAACCCTTGTATGATTGCATGTTCTCCAATAAGAAAGACTTGACAATGATTACCTATATGAATCCATCTTCCCCTTTCATTTCTAATTTTATCTGCCACTAGCTTTTTGATTAGTTTTCCTTGCAAATAAACTAGCCACTCAAATGCACAATATCAATGTCACAAAGAAATCCACGAGACCCAACCTATAATAATCAACTCAATAAACCACCTTGGCATGACATAGAGGAAAGTTTGGAGATCTGAGGATAAATTTTTGTTTTACTGGCCAATGTTTGTTGGAAGCAGATCTTGCAGACTTTATAACCTTGTCTAATTTCATTGTGTTACAATCAACAGAATTAAAATCAGTGGGGTTCTAGGAAGAATCTGCTCCACTAAATTACCACCTACATGGTGAAGGTGAAATTCTAGCCCTGTAGCCTATTGACCGAGCATGACAAAAAATATTTAGGAGGTTATGCAATCATGCACGGTGGATTAGGAGGAACAAAAATAACTAACAAAGCGAAGCCGAAGAAAAAAGATCCAGAGACATTTATTGTGGTAACATTCAGTTTATTGCTGAAAGAGCAAATTGCCAAAGATGTCAACATGTCAGGACCAAGGGGAAAGCATTTAATCATAAGCAAAATGATCTCCATTAATCTAATTTGAACATTCAGGATCAAAATGCACTGCAAGGCCGCATACTAGGAAAGAGAAACCCAACCCTCTTTCAGGAATCAGGAAACCAGGAGTCTCAGAAATGAGATCTGTCACAGTGAACTACCAGACCATGGGAACGAGACCCCATTAACAGTAATAGAGACCTCCAATCCAACTAATATACTACAACTGGATATGAGTAAACTAGTCACTGGAAATTATTCCAAACATAGGTGTTTGTAAAAAGGCAAATACTTGGCCAATTGCATGTCACAACTGTCAACTGCCCGGCACAACATGCAGAGAGGAAAATCAGCCCTTATTTGATTTCTTGGTCTCCCATAGGAAGACCTTGGCACTGGATTTAATCACAGGAATCCGTGTCTCTGATTATTTGATTTTACCTCATTCTAGGTTTGATTAGTTTTCCTTGTAATTAAGTTAGGCACTCAAATGCATAATCATTGTTCCAGTGAAGTCCATAGGACCCAACATCCCATAAACAACACATGCAAATTGCTCCAACATGATCTATGCATGAGAAGGATAGAGATCTTGGGACACATTTTCATTACGCTGCTTGTGATAATCTGATGAAGTGAATCACATACATTTTATAGTTTCACTTAATTTTCATTACAAAGAATAGAAGTAAAAAACGGTAATAAACTTGTTAGCAAAATTGAACCATAGGATTGAAAGGTAGTAACTGCATGGATACATAATTGATCAATCAATGGAAAGGTGAGAATAGTGCTGAGGCGTGGTTCTCCAGACTGGAAAGAGGCATCCAGTAGTGTGGCCCAGCAGTTAGCACCAAGACTACTGTTCTTTTTGATATAAAAGAGCTAAACTCATGCATGCAGGACAACATTTCAAAAGTTTTGAATGATAGAAAACAGAGATTATCCTTTAGAAATGATATCAAGGCCTGGGAGAGGAGGTGAAAGGGATTTACTTGAATATTAATAAGGATTATACAGACTTCATTTGGAGAGAATATTCATCTGGAGAAAATCAGGTAATTCTCTATAAAACAGAGAAGGTAAAATGAAGATTTTATTGATTTTATTCTCTTTCCTGAATTATGAATGATTTTGATGGAGCAAATAAAGATAAATCTTTTCTACTGATACATAGCCAGTTGTCAAAAGAAGGTCAAATTGGGAAAAGAACCAGAGGTGATACCAGGAAAACATTTTTAACACAGTGAGTTATCATTAATTGGAATGCATTGTCTGAAAGGTCATGGGAAACAGTTCTAATAATAACTTCCACAACAGATCTGGATAAATCCTTGAAGGGAGAATTTTGGCTGAATATGGGAAAATAGTCAGGGCCTGAGATGAACTGGGTTCCTCTTTCAAAGGAATGGCACAGGCAGGAGGGGCTGAATGGCCTCCTCTTTCGGAGTACTATCATAATGACTCTGATGGTAATTGATTTTTGCAAAACCAAACACAGGAATATTTTGACAATTAGCTTTCAGTGTTCAATGAGTTACATATTTAACAGTAAGATTTGTAAATCAGATATATGCAGACAGTGGCTAACTGGGGACTATTGTGAAATTGACCTGTGGTGTGTGTTTGTTGACCATCCATTCTGCCACAGTCGCTACAGTTCTGAGGGTCCAGAGTAATTTCAATTTGCTAGGTGGTCACATGGTGAACCTCATTGGATTATTGCCTCACATCTATATATGAAGGAAGCCCCCAAGAAAACTGAAGGCGGGGTGGGGGGTGGGTGGGAAGGCAGGGTAGCTGCAATTAAGGAAAGTGAAAATCTTGGAATAACAGTGATTCAGATTATTTCTAGGCACTGGAGGTGCATAGGCATGTCTCAGTGGCTCAAAAATAATAACTCAATACTTCAGTTTGGTGTGCCTTTGTGGTTCAATTTCCCACAGTGACATTGACCATTCTGACTAAAATGGCAGTCGGTATCCAATTCATTTAATGGAGCCGAGGACACAAGGCGATAGGACTGCTTCAAAATGAAGCTGGCCACATTGTCTAATTTAACAGGGCGATAAAGCTACCCAATTTTATTCTCAAGCTGTTAACAGCCCATGAATTCAGGTAAAGGCAATTAAAATTGACTCCCTTGAACCTAGACAAAATTAGGTTGCTCAAATTTCAATGGAGAGAAGTAATGGATGTGTATTCATAAATCTGTGTTTACCCTATTTGTTTTTTTCTGATTTAAAATAAATTAGTATTTAATTTAGCTATAATTTAGTGTTATAGCTAAATTAAATACTGAGAGGGGGTTTATTTTGACCAATGGTAGAAAACGTGCTAAATGCGTGCTGTGTTAATAAGACCTAAATGTTTGAACCAAACAATTTTGGTTCTGAAAGCTGATTACTATAATTTGAACTTGCTTCTAGATGATAAGCCAGAAATCTGCAGATATGTAACTCAAGTGCTAATTAGATGGATTGTTCATGGAGTAGTATATGAGGAATCCATTCACCCATCCCCACTGAATGTGCTGAATACTCTGTTTAGACACATGGTATTTTGCAGGATGCCCCAGGAATTGAGGGAGAGGACATTCATGTTCTCAGATGTGGCAGGACAGGTGTTGATAGGGGATACCAGAAGAGGAAAGACATTCTTAATCTAAATCAGCAAAAGATTCCATCTTCTCCTTCTCACCCTCCTGTCCCTTTCTCCTCCAGCAACTAGTGATGCTCTGTCTGGCCTCATGCTTCTTTGCCATTCTTCCTCCAGATCAAGATGGCACTGTGGTCAATGCACTCCCCATTTCCAGGTGACTTTATAAGATATCCAATAAAGTGGACTACCATTGTGCTTATCCATTTTAGGTGAAAGTCTTAGAGAATTTCCAGAATAAATGTTGCTTGAGTTTTGATGAAACCTTGACAAAATATTCCAAAAAGTCTCCCAATGAGTTTCAGAGGCCCCTTGATAAATTCAGCAGCAATGAATGTGAAATGATGAGTATCCTTTTCAGTAGTGCTTGGAATTGCCATCAGCATTATGTTTAGTCCTTAGTTGCTTGCTGCTTTGAGAGGGCATTAGTTGAAGTATTCAACATCAAAATCAGATGAAGCCTCTTTAATGATCTCTGGCAGGCATTTTAAGTAGCAATCATCAGTTTAATGAACGGCCCTGTTATAAAGTTATGCATTATAACATTATGTTTGGGCTGAAACCACAGGTTCAGTTTTAAAAGATTGAACAACAACATTTCAGTTATTCAAAACAGCAGCTTCTAAGATGGCTAAAAATTAACGTAGTTGAACGTAAAATTATATAACTATTTTAATTGAACCATACTGTCCAGAAGAATCCGTCACAGAAAATCACTTTCCAGGAAGTTGGATGACCCTATCTCCTGAACAATCACAAACATCGGGACAATCACCTGGTTATTCAACTGGATGTAGAATAAGCTATTAGACATGATGCAGTTTGAACAATGAATCCTGGATGAGCAGGAAATTCTTCTAGTCATAACCTATAAATCACTGACCTGGAATCAACTTGCTATGACCATATTTGACAAGCTGGTCAGTTAGTGAGCAGGGACTTTGTGATGAGCCAACTAACCCTCTTTTGTGTTTCAAGAAACTGTTCATCTCCAGGCCACAGAGCGAAAGAGGCACAGTAGAAGAAAGGCGCAGAAGAAACAGGACCTTGAGTGGGTACCATCTCCCTTGCTGTCTAACCAGCCTGCAAGCTCGGGCCCTGCCTGTTGTTTGACAACCCACGTAGTACAGAAGTCATTTAACAATCAACCCAGCAGCTGCCAGCTCCAGAAGAAAAAATAAATCATCTGTCAACATCTTTAAATCGACTTGATGCAAAATTCAGAAAGATCAACTAAGTCTGAAACTGCCCAAGTAATCAATCTACAAGATTTGCATGCTGCTGACATTTTTGTCTTTTGAAAATCTGCTTAAGCTGGTCTCTACTTTGCAAAGTGCATGTATGTGAGATTTTGAATGTTTTTATTATTTTTATTTAGACTGAGTTCTCAGTACAATAAGTACAATTCTCTTTTCTTGACAAAAACATACGTCTATGTGTGTCTTTTGCAATCACAGAACAAAAACAGTTAAACACTCACTAAATTGACAAGCAAACCCTCTTTAAAAAAAACACCCTATTTCAGTCAAATGGAAAAGAGAGCCATCTTTCCCTGCTCACTTGAATGGAAAACTCCTAATGGCCTTCCTTAACACTGATTTAACCTCCATTACCAACAATTATTCAACAAAAATCACCTTCTTGCTGTAACATATGGAATCAGTTGGTGGATTACTAAAACTTCACAGCCTCCATGATATATGTTTACACACAGACTTGCAGAAGAAATTAAGTCTATGTTTCTCATATTCCAATGGGCTGCATACTAATGTTCCAATTGAATTTATTTTAGCATTTTGACCATTTTCATTAAACATACAGGTGCAGTTTTTCCATAACTAAAGGGAAAGATTGAGGCATTGAATATGCAAGCTATCATATCCATATGTGGCATATTTATTAATAATAAACAAGGGGGAAACTGAGATCTTCGAGTATCTGGAAGAATCCATAATGTGTTGCCAATTCATACCAGTAATGTTGTCCATTTAGTGTAACATAATATAAATATGCCTTAAAACCTACATACTTGACCAAGATTTTGTCAAATTTTGTTTGATAATATTCTTGTGATGTGCCATGGGACATTTCATAATGTTCAAGGCACTCTATAAATGTTAGTTCTTGTTGCAAAAAGAGTAGGTATACTGTTCACTATCAGTTTTGCTAAGAGCACCACATTTTAGTCATGTTTGTGCAACTGCAGATCAGTGGCATAAATGAAGCACTTGGAAGTGAGTTTTATTCCAAAAAAGACCAGGGGTCATGTTTGCCTGAGTGACTCACTTGGGAACATCACCTGCTGGTTTTAAGGATGCTACAATGTCATTGCTGGTTGGGGTGAACCTTCATAATCTACACTGTAGTTGATTATTTTGTTTAAAAATCCAATCTTTCCCATTATGCTACACTACATACAATGAAAGAAAAAGCACACACACACAGACACCCCACCGAACGCTTCTAACGTAATAGACCCAGGATAAAGCAGAAAAAACAAGAAGTACGTGCAGAGTTTCTTGCCTTTCAGAGCATGTTCATTTCCAATTTAATAAAAAAGACAACGTGAAAACATTGCTGCTAAAATAAACCCACATGTTTCAAACCAGACATAGCAGTCACTTAGGTACACACTATATGAAATGTAGACATGTAATAATGATAAAGATAATCCAGCTCCTGGCTCCAAAATTTGCCACCTGTAGGGGTGGGGGCTGGGGGAGAGGGGGTTGTGGGAGAGGTTGTCAAAAAGTTAATTTTTGGCTTTAGCTATTTAAGGCGAGTCCCAGCATCCAGACTTATATTGGCACAAAACTGAAGAATATAATTCTATCAATTCTTCAATATTTTAGCCTATTACGGAAGTTAGACCTTATTGCAAACAAAACATTTCTGGACAGTAGTTTCAAACATTTGGATGTCTTCTCATTTATAAGTTGTATCTGGAAATAATATGGGAAGCTTAACGTTTTGGCTAACTTGAAGCAAAATAGCAAATTTGAGCCAGATAAAGTATTTTCTCTCAATATCTTGCACATTAGCACTTAAAAGCTTTTCTGCCATCCCACTGAGTTAATTGGTGAGTGGGGACATATAGCAATTGACTGTAGAACTTACAATCAATGCTTGAACATGAGGGGAGTGAGATCCTTGTTAGACTAAAGAAGAAGGACAGACTTGCCTTTCAATGGCATCTTGCATAATCACAGGACATCCAAAAGCTCTTCACAGGCCATGAAGTACATTTGATGTGTAGTCAATATTGAATGTAGTGAACACTGTCAGCAATTTGCAATTAGCAATGTGTCACAAAGAGAGTTGACACATTGATTGAGAGCTAAATATTGATCAGGACACTAGGGAGAAGTACCCTGCGCTTCTTTGAAATACTGCCACAAGATATGTACATCCACCTGAAGGAGAAGATAGAGCCTTAACATCTTATCTGAATAATGCTCCCTCATTAGAATGATAAAAGTTGGTGAGTGTAACTTGGAGGAATCATTTGAGTGGAATCTTGTGGTGCTTTTTTGTAGGTATAAGCCATTCATAGAGTTAGACCCAGGAGAAAGCTCTCATGAGTGTTCTATGAATCACATGCTCAGGAGTTGTATTTAGTTGGGTTATCCACAAGCAGCTTTTTACATCTACATGTTCTCAATACACAAGTTTTTTTTTAATCCTTCTTCACATTCACCTCATCCTGTAATGTGCACACATTCTTAGCTGCCCAATCAAACACTGTCCACTTATGTACGGTCCATTTATTTTTGTTCATGGTTAAAACATGAAAAAGACAACACCAAACACTAGTGTTTAGAATTCTAATCAGCTAACTATCATGGTAAAAGTAACTATGACTGAGATTTTTCTTTTGTCTTTCTTATTCATGTGAAATTACTGTTCCTCTAGCATCAGCTGCTGTTATTTTGATCATTCATGATCTTGCCAGTATTTTGACCTGGCAATATGTCCAAAATTGTATCAGCGAATCTTGGATCCCTTCCATTCAGGTTACCCAAAGGTCGGTTTCCAATCTTACCACATTGTCTAAATATGAGACACGAAGTCCAAGGACGTGAGAGGATGTTAAGCTATCCAGCTTGGATCTCTCGTTCCTACACTGTTGGAGTTTGAAGAATCAGGACAAAGTTATTTCATTTCCACATTTATCATTGATTTTCATGGCACATAGCAGTTCCACATTGCCTGAGAGGTAATTCCTTTCAGAAAAGAATGACTTACAGTGAGAAAAAGAGGGCTGTGCAGAGGCCATTCAAAATTTGACTCACTCAATCACTTGAGGAAGAGAGTTGACTTTGGATAGGCTCACAAAGCTCTGTGAAATTTCCCCCCAGTATTCAATATTAAACAAGCAAGACTAATTAAAATCCTAGGTCACTGTCAAGACTCTTATTTTGTCGCTCTTTTAGAGGCAATGGTCAGCCTTCTTCTTGGATTGCAACAGTTTATGTGGTGAGGACACTTCCACAATATAATTAAGGAATTCCAGGATTTTGACCCAGAGACAAATATATGTCCAAGTTGGGATGGAGAGTGATTTGGAGGGAAGTTTAAGTGATGGTGAACCTATGCATCTGCTCTCCTTGTCTTTTTAGTTGGTGGAAGATGGGTGTTTGCATGATGTTGCCGCAGAGTTGCTGAATTACATCCTGTACATAATATTCATGATAATCATGGTAAGTTAATGGTGGAGGGAGTATAAGTTTAAACTGATGCCAAAGATGTTTATCATACAGACTGTTTTGTTTCAGATGATGTTAAGCTTCTTAAATGTTATTGGAACAGTATCAATCCAGGAAAGTACAGAATACTCCATCACAGCCCAGGCTTCTATGATGTAGGTGTTGGAGGGGCTTCAGGAATCATAATGCAAGCCACTCAGTGCAGAATACCCAATGTTATCAGTTGCTCTCATAACCACAGTGTCTTCACGACTGATCTACAAACGATAACCCTCAGCTTGTTGATGGTAGGGGATTTTGTAACTGCAAAGTAATTGAATGTCAAGGGAAGATGGTTAGACTTTCTCTTGTTGGAAATTGTCATTAACTGGGACTTGGGAGAAGCAAATGTTGCTTTATCAATGATGAGTACTAGTATGGATGCTGTTCAGACTGTGCTGCATGGATATCTGAGGAAGTACATTTGAAGCTGAATACAGTAAACATTGCCCAGCAGCTCCACTCCTGATCTTATAATGGAGGATTGATGAAATAACTGAGCTTGCTTAGGTCTAGGACATTAACCTGGTAATGTCCAGGAGTTGAGATGATTGCTACCAAAACAAATGCAATTAAACTCCTTTGTGCTAACGTTTGACTCCAGCCACTTTAGAAATATTCCTGTGGCGTTCAGTTTTTAAAAGACTGATAGGTGCCATATTTTGCTGCATTGATTACACACCTCTCAACTCTAAAATTGAGCAGTTTTCTCCATGTCCAGGCTGTAATGAAATCTGGAACCAAATTGCTATGGAACCCAAACTGAGCATCAATTAGCAGATTAATGTTAGTCATGGATGCCATGGTTCCTTCCAACCCCTTACTGGTAATTGCAGATAAGCTAATAGGATGGTAAAAGTAAAGTTTATTGATGTCACAAGTAGGCTTACACTAACACTGAATGAAGTTACTATAAAAATCCTTTAGTTGCCACACTCTGGCACCATTTTGGGTACACTGACAGAGAACTTAGCATGGCCAATACACCTAACTGGCATATCTTTTGGACTGTGGGAGGAAGACGAGATACTCCAAGAAAACCCACACAGACATAGGAGAACATACAGACTCCACACCGATAGTGATCCCAAGCTGGGAATTGAACCCAAGTCCCTTGGGTATATTAGTACTGGAAGAGCTTGGTGTGATCCAGTTCAGCATGACAGCCTGTATGATGTTGAGACCCAAATCCTTTGCTGTGTCCAAAAGATTCATCTGTTTCTGGATGTCATCTGGAGTGAATGGGATTGGCGAGTGACCACCATTTCTGATGCAGAATATCGATCCAACTCTGTGTACCAATTCCAGGTGAACCATCAAGTTCAAATTCCATTCAATTTAATTCTCCACAAAATGCTACTATCTTTTAGTTCAGTAAGAATTATTGAACAGCACAGAGCTCCAAATAAATGATTTGTTTCAGTCATTAACAAAGTTCCATTTCTATGTTCTGATTTGCATACACGTGAAAATGCCAATCCAACATCAAGACTATTTATGTAGCAGTGTAAGCAGGGAACATACACTTTACGGGGCATGCAGAATGGAGGTTGGAAATCTGTATATGCATGTATAAATTTATGCATGGAGCACAATTTCCTGGCCTCCTGCTGGGTGTTTTCTACTGATCAAACAGAGTTGGCAGAACAGTCAGCTTTTTTCAATCAGCAGAATATAGAAAGGTAGCCTCCTGTGGTGCTAAACGATAAAAACTATGTTAAAGATGGGCTCTATGCCAACGTAGTTATACTCATGCCAATTGCAAAGCAAATCCATCGTGGAACAAGTTCTTGAAAGTAATTTTGCCTACTCCAATTCCCTAAACACTGGATCAGCAGTGGCAATGATACTCTGCAGGTTCTTTAAACAATGAAACTGAACAGAAGACTCAGCAATGAGACCTCTGCTCTGCTGGGTTATTTCTACGATGTTTTAATTCATAAGAATGCTTTAATTCATAAGAATCTCTGGATAAAGCTAAGATGTACTTACAGTCACACACATTCTGCTTATTGTCATTCTTTGCAGCAGATATTATTTGAAGCCACACAGTTGGTTTTTATTGTGCTATGTAGGGGGCAAGGAAGTCTTCGGTGCAGTGGGTGGTGTTCCTACCTTGAGTCAAAAGGTTTGGGTTCGAGTCCCACTTCAGGACTTGATAACCAAGAAAGGTGTACTCATAACATGTTCAGCAGGTTAAGTGTCAATCGTCAATCCTTCCAAACATACCAATGGCTCATGGTAAGAGCAGAAGAGGCTCCTAGTCAGCCACATTTGATGTGGAAAATGGTGTCCCTCTGGTAATAGGCGAGCGACCTGTTCCAGGAATAATTAGCTGTGGAAACAGACAAAAGTCTGCCTTATTGCACCATCAGATGAGGGAATAGAATTTAAATAACAGAGATGATAAACAGATAATTGAGAAAAAGGCAAAGGAGGCAAAAATAAAATGGTGAAAAATTAGAAGAGGCACAAATGACAGGAATGAGAAAATAGATAAGAAATAAACTTGTAAGAAAATGGAACAAATAAATATATAGAAATATGTGAATACATGTATAGTATAAGCAATAATGTGAGGTAAATTAATTAAGATATATCAATGATTTCTGGTTGATTAAACATAGCAGTTCAGAAGCAGCTGGATTTGGCTTTTTATTTCATAGCCTTGATTTTGCTGAATCAGCTAATATTATGCAGCAGTAAAGAACATAAGAACATAAGAAATAGGAGCAGGAGTGGGCTATCTGGTCCCTTGAGCCTGTCCCGCCATTCAATAAGATCATGGCTGATCTGAAGTGGATCAGTTTCATTTACCTGCCTGCTTCCCACAATCCTTAATTCCCTTATCGATCAGAAATCTATCTACCTGTAACTTAAACATATCCACCACTTCAATGGGCAGATAATTCCAGAGATTCACTATCCTTTGAGAGAAGAAGTTCCTCCTCAGCTCTGTTCTAAACTGCCCTCTTCCCACTTATTTTGAAGCTATGTACTCTAGTTCTGGTTTCCTTTCTAAGTGGAAAGAATCTTTCTACCTCTACTCTGTCTAGCCCCTTCATTATCTTATATGTCTCAATAAGATCCTCCCTCAGCCTTCTAAACTCCAATGAGTACAGGCCCGGTCTATTCAATCTCTCCTCATAAGCTAACCCCCTCATCTCCGGTGTCAACCTGGTGAACCTTCTCTGTACTCTGTCCAAGGCCAATATATCCTTTTGCAAATTAAAGGACCAAAACTGTACACAGTACTCTAGTTGCAGCCTCACCAGTGCCCTGTGCAGTTGCAGCAAAACCTCCCTGTTTTTATATTCTATCCCCCTTGCTATGAAGGCCAACATTCCATTCACCTTCTTGATCACCTGCTGTACCTGCAGACTGAGTTTTTGCGATTCGTGCACAAGAACCCCCAGGTCCCTCTGCATAGTAGAATGCTGCAACTCTTCACTATTTAAATAATATTCCATCCTATTATTGTTTCAGTTAGAGGGGCTGAATGGTTGTTGCTGTGTTCTTAAGCACAAAAAGAATGAATGAAAACTAAATAGGAAGAAAAAGGAAATGCAAATAAATTAAAGAGATGAGATGTAAAAAAAATGAAAAGACAGATTGTGGAAAAGTAAGAGACATTAGAAAAGGATAAAACAAAATTTAGAAAGATCAACAGATAGGAAAAGATTAAAGTAAAAAGCACAAAGATGGGAATAAGTGAGATGAAGTCCGATTTTCATAGCAAGCCTGAAAGAACACCCCACCACCCCCTCATTTTCACAGGGAGGTTACTGTTACAATCCTAGTTGATGTTATAACTTTACTGGAAGATCCCAGATTGGAAACCTGATTCAAAAGATGTTGAGAGAGATTTTCCCAAAAAGATTCTAAGCTCAAATTCACGTAAAAACGGGAGCAAATCCTGCTGTTTTCTTCAGCAGGAGTTTCAAAATGAATCTCCCACACGCTGCGCTGCAGTGTGCCCTAATGTGAATCCTGTGAAAATCAGTGGGTGTGTCCTATCCTTGCTGGAGAGACCAGCAGCATGGCATTGAGCAGGCCACTGCGCATGTGTCCATCTGTCAGCACCAAAATCAGCGCACACAAAGTGATCCTTGCCTGCTGGCCTCCTGATTGCTGGCCAGTTCAATTACTGGCCAGCCCTGTGACCCCTTCATCGCAAGCCATGTGACCTCCCCCTCATGCCCCAATTGCATCTATGCCAAACATGGTTAGGCCAGCTTTGACACCTTCCCTCCATGCCCTACCAACAGCCCACCTCAATGTTCCCTGCCACCCCTGCAGCCCTGACACCCCTTCACACCACCCCTCCACACCCCCTCCCCCCCCACAGATCGTCCTCAGATGCTTCACCTTCATGAGGGTCTGTCCCCATTAGGCCTAGCCTCCTTAGCACTGCTCCATGCCTGGTGGGTGCCCAGGTTGGTGATGCCAATGCCAAGAGGGCACCCCAGAACCCTGTGGGGGCCTCAATTGCCTCCTTTTCACTCCAGTGGGGTCAGGTCAGTAGTTCCCCACAAGTGGGGAGCCACTGTAAACCCGCTGAAGTGAATCACTTCTGTGGGGCAGGAGGAAATGCTTGCAGGTCCGGTGCTGGGCCTGCTAATCGCATGGAAATGAGATGTAAATTAGCAGCTGCATACATCATGCAGCTCTGCGTCGATTTCTGGAGACATGGTCAGGCCTGGATGCCCAGCACAGATTGTGCAAATTGGGCCCCACTTGAATCTCCTGACCTACTGAGTTAAAAAAATCAGCACAGTGGGATGGGAAGAATCTTCCCCTTCCCCACCCTCAATCCCGCTCCCCCAATCCCTGACATTCTCTTGGATAAATTCACAAAGGATTTACCTGCAGAGTTTCAACCTCTCCCCTGGATTGCCATACACATTCATGTTTTGCTTTCCATCCTTTCTCAGATACTCAGCTGTGCCAACGGATCATCACTGCTTCACAGACCTGTAGTGAAGGGTCACTGATCTTTGGCAATCTCTATTGTTCTTCTGGCATCTCACAAACCAATTTTGCTTTACGGCTGTCTCCTGCAGCTCCGTCTTTAACCTTGAAGTCTTTTCCTCTGCTCCTCACTCTTGACTTCATTTAATATGAACTTTTCAACATTTCTGTTCTTTTCCTTTGAGTTAAAGATCTCCATGGGACCCTTTTCTTGTTTTACTGACTTGTTTTGGTTAGTTTGGGACTTGTTATCTGTCCCTCTCCATGATTTTCCTATTCTGGCATCATCTTGTAAATCCATGAGTCTCTTTCCAATCACTGTTGCTAAGCAGCAACACAGTTTTCCTATTTTGTGTTTGTTTAGTTTCCTTTAATGAGTCATAAAATCTTGTTAGAATGCAGGCGTATTTTAAATTGAAACTACAACTCAATTTTCCCCTTTCTTAACACACGAGTACAGAAATACAAATTAAACCTAATCTTAAAGCTATATTTTATACCTAACACTGACAAATGCAATACAATTTACTTTTTTTGAGTTCTATAACACAAGTCAGGAGTGTGATGAAATGTTCTGCAGTGGCTTAGATGACAGCAGCTCCAAAAACATCATCCAGAACAAAACAGCCTGTTTGATTGGTACTCCATCCCACCGATCTTAACATTCACTCCATCCTCCACAGGAACACAGTGGCAGCAATGTGTACAATTTCCAAGATACATCACAGCAACTCTCCTTTGACAGCAACCTCTGATCTCTACCACCTTGATGGACAAGAGCAGCAGATGCACAGAAACACCATCTCCTGCAAGTTCCGCTAAAAACCGCCGGTCATGCTGACAATATGGAACCATATTGCCATTCTTTCACTGTCACAGGGTCAAAATCTTGAAACTCTCTTCCTAACAGCACTATGGATGTACCTATACCAGATGGACTATGGTGTTTCAAGAAGGCAACTGACCTTTTTAAGAGCAACAAGTGATGGACAACAAATGCTGGCCTAGCCTCTGATGTTCATATCCAAGGATGAATATAAAAATAAAAAGATAGAGAGAGTAGTTATCTCTTTTCTCATTGTATTCTTAACTTTGCAGATTTGCAGAGTTCATACTTCATGATTGGTCTTGTGGGCAAGGGAAAAATATGTTTTAAGCTTCCTTAAATTCCTTTTGTGGTGACCAGATTTAATCTGCAAAAACTGAACTCATTGTGGCTCACAGATATTACTGCTGTGCCTTTGCTGCAATTGAACAACAGGCAATAATAACTGTCAGATTTCACTGCAGCCAGCCTTCAGATGCTAGAACATAGGGATTCCAATTCACCAACAGCATAATTATTCAATGCTCTGATTGTCGGAACAACCAGTAGAAGGGATTTGGAATGCAACGATCAGCGTGGACCAATTGTTTCAAGAAAGAAAGATCAGAATTCACAAAAGACAGTATCAGATGTTCAACTGACTAAGGCACTAGTCCTTCTGCTGTTCTGGAAGTCAATGAAATTAAAAAAATTGGGAGAGATGCAAAATGGGCAGCCAACATACTAGCCCATATTTTACACTATTGCACAAAGCCATCACTTAAGAGTGTAATTTAAGTATTTTCTGTAGCTTCTAAAAAGATATATTAATTGAGCCATGAAAAACAATAAGGTCCTAGTTAAATCGGAGATTTATATAAAAGTAGCTGACCTTGGCTAAGGGTTACTTTGGCGATTTCCCGGAGAAACGCCCCCCTTCTCAAACACTGTCCAGTGATTTTACTGCAAAGTGCAAGTCTGCAAATGTTGATTGAGAAGTCCCACAACAATTGACAATCACCAGCGCGGTAGCGCAGTGGTTACTTTGCTCCAGGGACCTGGGTTCGATTCCCAGCTTGGGTCACTATCTGTGTGGATTTTGCTCATTCTCCTCATGTCAGCGTGGATTTTCTCTGACAGTCCAAAGATGTGCGGATTAAGTTGATTGGCCATGCTAAAATTGCGCCTTAGTGTTCTGAGATGCATAGGTTAGAGGGATTAGTAAATATATAGGGATTTGGGGATAGGGCCTGGGTGGGATTGGGGTCGGTGCACACTTGATGGGCCAAATGGCCTCTTTCTGCACTGTTTCTTTGATGATTCTATGAACACCAGGTTAAAGTCCAACAGGTTTATTTGGTAGCACAAGCCACTAGCTTTCAGAATGTTGCCCCTTCCTCAGGTGAGTGGGAGTTCTATTCACAAATAGGCACATAAAGCCACAAACTCAATTTACAAAATAATGGCTGGAATGCAAATGTTTACAGGCAATCAAGTCTTAAAGGTATAGACAATAGGAGTGGAGAGAACATTAAGCACAGATTAAAGTGGTGTGTGGGGTCTTCAGCCAGGACCATTAGTGAGATTTTGCAAGCCCAGGCAAGTCACAGGGTTACAGATAGTGTGACATGAGCTTGAGATCCCAGTTGAATGTCATATCCTATTCTCATGTGTGTGGAACTTGGCTATCAGTCTCTGCTCAGCGATTCTGTGCTGTCGTGTATCGTGAAGACCACCTTGGAGAATGCTTACCCGAAGATCAGAGGCCGAATGCCCATGGTCGCTGAAGTGTTCCCCAAAGGGAGTGAAGACTCTTGTCTGGTGATTGTCGAGTGGTGTTCATTCATCCATTGTCATAGCATCTGCATGGTCTCCCCAATGTACTACGCCTCATGACATCCTTTCCTGTAGCGTATCAGATGGACATCATTGGCTGAGTTACAAGAATATGTACTGTGTACCTGGTGGGTAGCATTCTCATGTGAGATGATGCATCCATGTCGATGATCCGGCATATCTTGCAGAGGTTGCTGTTGCAGAGTTGTGTAGTGTTGTAGTCACTGTTCTCCAGAAGGCTGGATAGTTTGCTGCAGACAATTGTCTGTTTGAGGTTGAGCAGTTGTTCGAAGGCAAGAAGTGGGGGTGTGGGCATGGCCTTGGCAAAATGTTCATCTTCATCGATGACATGTTGAAGGCTGCAGAGAAGATGTCATAGTTTCTCCACTCCAGGGAACTACTGGACGATGAAGGGTACTCTGTTCACCGTGTCCCATGTTTGTTTTCTCAGGACATCGATGCAGTTTTTCACTGTGGCGCATCAGAACTATTGATCGATGAGTTGAATGCCATATCCTGTTCTTATGAGGGCATCTTTCAGCATCTGGAGGTGTCTGGTGTGATCCTCCTTATCTGAGCAGATCCCGTGTATATGGAAGGCTTGTCTTTTGGGGGTGGCTTCTTTAACATATTTAGGGTGGAGGCTGGGGAAGTGGATCATCATGAGATTGCATTACAGTGAAGTGCTGAGGTGATTCAACATTGATTGAAGGCAAAATCAGGCTTGTTTGTGATGGACAGATGACTGATTAGCTTGGTGACACTCTCAGTGTAGATTCATAACATCAAGAATGGCTACTTGGCCAAAGTATCAAAAGTCACTCAGGATGCTTTGGCCTGAAGGCTGGTATGTCTGAGCGCCTTTAAAACACAAAGAGTAGAAAGCCACATTACTTGAAAATGATAATTGCAATTTTGAGAACAGCACTGCATGTTCACCATCTGGTGTTTCATAATTCATGGCAAAGGACGGGTTACTTGTATCTATCCCTATAGAACATGTGTTGGTATTAATTTCACAGACAACTTCAACTTCTTCAAACAGCTTTTTAACATTCATCATTTCATTTTTAAGTTACATTTTTTTGTGTGCATATTGAATCCAGGTAATTATCTGTTTATTGAATACTACTAAAACAGAAAGATCACTGTCCTGAGTGTCTTGCCAAACCCTGGAGGCATTTCAGTTCTGAAGAGGTTTATCATCAAATAGGCTATTTTTAATGTATAAAGAATAACAGATGGTCAGTGGTGAGTTACAGATGTTTATGAGATGCTGAGTGGTTTTTGACTGAGCCTATGCAGGACTTGATACACATCTGTAATTCATCCCCTGACCATCCATTTATTTGTATTGTAGATAAAAAGCTCTCCATTCCATGATTCTCTTGATAAAAAATTGCTACCCTCTGCTAAGAGGTCAATTGCACAGGTGAGGAGATTGTCCATATTGAAGAATTTTTACACTGTGATCCCACAGGTGTAACAGAACATCTGATGTTAAAAGTTCCATGTTTGATATTCTTGTTCTTCTAAATTTTGGTGAAAAGGCAACTGTGAATTAAAAACAAGAGCAAATGTGTTAAGCCTCAATGAATGGTTTATCTACATGATACACTTTAAGATTGTTCCCAATGCATTCTTCTGCTCATGGCTATTTTCCATTATTATGGATGGAAGGAGATTTAATTTAAACAGCCCTGATTTCTCCTCTCACTACCTATCCATAAACAAAAAGGTGTGTTGATTCTGATTCCACTCTTTATCGGCTGTGATGTATTTCTCAACCCCTCAGTTTTGGTATGATTCAATTTCTATGAATAATCTCACAGCAGACTCCAGATTCAGTAAACTCACAGGGTTTATTTAGTCACGCACATGTTCAAAATAGGAGAGGAGTGTGCATTCATACAATAAACAAACGTTAGAGAAAGAAACAGGTAAAAGGCAAAAAGTTATTGTTTCATGTATGTTCAGAGTCCAATGGTGAATTTCTTCATAGAGGTTGGTAGGCAGAACTGATGCTGGATAAATCACTTCCATGATGAGACAGGCATGCAAAAATGAATTAGTTGTGTAGACAATGGTAGGGATGTGCAGACGTTCTGATAGAAATAGTGTAGATAAAGCCAGGTATCTGACCCTGAACAAAGCTACTTGGTTGGTGGAAAATAGCAGACTGCTTTGCAGCTCCACAAAACAATAATACAAGATCCCCTAGTGAGAGGATCAAGTCACATGACTCCCACCTCTCTGCTTTGTCTTTGTATATTACTTTGTCTGGGTTCCTGAGACTGTTAAAGACCCAATAATTAAGAATTTGGAAGGAAGATTATAGACTCCTTTCTGCTAGCAGTTCTGGTTAGCCAGCCTTGGCTTATAAAATGGAGATGGCCTTTGTATAATTCCCTTTGAGTTTGGTCTCTGCAGTTCACAGGTTCATTAGTGTCTTTTCAGAGATAATGAGGCACAAGGCTCTATGATGCTGCCTGACAACCGTTTTGCTGTGTGTCACAGCAGACAAAGCTTCAGTCATTCTAAAAGGACAGTGGCCAATTTTGAAATTTTGGGAATTAGCCACCATGATGTATATCTATTTCATAAAAATATAGTGTGAGATCTTAGCCCCATCACACCATGTAGAAACTGAATCCTTAAGAAAACTCCTGCTTTTATGTGTTAGCTTACTATGGCTTAGATCTAATGATTAATTCTATTTATCATAAGTGGCCCACTGGTGACTATATGGAATATCATCCTGACTTGGAACTATATTGCTATTACTCCTATCGCTGGGACAAAATTTTGGGACTCTTTCCCTGTCAGAACTATGGTTGTAACTACACCATGTGGATTGTAGCAATTCAAGAAGGTGATTCATTATCACCTTCTCAAGGACAACTAGGAATGAGCAATAAATATCAATGATTTCACATTCCATGAACGAATAAAAAATAAATAAGCCATCTCAAAAACAAAAACAAACAGTTAAACGAAGTTAAAACTGCAGTCTAGGTTAAGTTATTAATAAAATGATACACAAAAGCATTCTTCTGTAATTCCTTGGATATAATAAAATGTTCCAAAAACATTTTGCACAGGAGGAAAAAATGCTGAGCTGCAGTAAAAAGACAACTGAAAACTTTGCAAGAAATGTGGGTTAGCAAGTGCGATTTTTTTTTTCTGGGGAAGGGTGTTCCAGAGAGTAGCATCATAAAAGTTGAAGACTCTACCAACCGTGGTGGGACAGGGGATCACAGGAGGCCAGAACTGAAAGATTGAAGAGCGTGAGATGGAATGTAGGGCCAGATGAGGTTGCAGAGTCATGCAACACAGGGAGCCAATCATGAACAACAAACATGAATCTGGCTGCTTCTCACAGCCTAGTTGTTCTACAGCACTGGTATAATCCCTTTTCTGTCATGCAATGTGGAACGCAGCAGCAACACATGAAACTAAAAATAATAATACACAACTCTTTCCTTTCATGTACAAATATACAACAAAAAAAATGAGTAACCTCTAGCTAGTCCATTGCGCTATCATCCTAGCACATCAACAGTTTCAAAGTCCTATACAGCACAAACTCAAAAAGGGTAAATCATGTCACCGTTAATTCTGGGAATGGTTTGATGAATATACTACAGACTAAAACCAGAATATTTCTGTAATAGCTAGAGTATCACTTGTGCATGTTGGTTGATAGTCAATGTAGCAATAGCATTTAGCTGGAGATAAGTCAGTGTCTCTTAGATTTGATGACAGTAGTTACTGAGATCACAGCAAACCTGTCCCTATTGGCGAGTGTTATGCATTTGTCATTTAGCTCCCTGTAGAGCACTGCTTAATAATGTATGCAAGAAAGTATTCTCACTAGGTTTCTTTTTATCATTCGTGGGATATGGGCATTGCTGGTTGGCTAACATTTATTGCCCATTCCAAGTTGCCCTTGAGAAGGTGCTGGTGAGCCGCCTTCTTGAACTGTTGCCATCCATGATCTGTGGGTTGACCCACAATGCCAGTAGGGAGGGAATTCCAAGATTTTGACTTAGCAGCTGTGAAGGAACAGTAATATATTCCCAAGTCAGGCTGGTGAGTGGCTTGGAGGGGAAATTGCAGGTGATGCCATTTATCTGATCCCTTGTCCTTCTAGATGGAAGTGGTCATGGGTTTGGAAGGTACTGTCCAAGGATCTTTGATGAATTGCTGCATTGCATCTTGTAGATGGTACACACTGCTGCTACTAAGTATCGGTAGTGGAGGAATTGTGTGTTTGTAGATGTGGTGTTAATCAAGCAGGCTGCTTTGTCCTGGATGACACCAAGCTTCTTGAGTGTTGTTGGATGAGCATCCATCCTGGCAAGTGGGGAGTATTCCACCATAATCCTAACTTGTGCCTTGTAATGATGGATTGGCTTTGGGGAGTCAGGGGATGAGTTATTTGCCGCAGTATTCCTAGCCTCTGACCTGCTCTTATAGCCATTGTGTTTATGTGGTGATCCAGTTGAGTTTCTGATCAATGATAACCCTAAGGAATTTGACAACAGGGGATTCAGTGATGGTTACATCATTGAACGTTAAGAGGCAGTAGTTAGAGTGTCTCTTATTGGTGATGGTCATTGCCTGGCACATGTGTGGCACAAATGTTACTGCCACTTGTCACCCAAGCCTGGATATTTTCCAGATTTTGTTGTATTTGAACGTGGACTGCTTCAGTATCTGAGGAGTTGTGAATGGTGTTGAACATTGTGCAATCATTGGTGAACATCTCCACTTCTGACCTTATGACAGAGGGAAAATCATTGATGAGGTAACTAAAAATTGCTGTGCCTAGGACACTATCCTGAAGAACTCGTACAGAGATGTCCAGGTGCTGAGATGATTGACCATCCATAACCACAACCATCTTCCTATATACCAGATATGACTCCAACCACTGGAGAGTTTGCCTCCGATATCCATTGATTCCAGTTTCGCTAGGGCTCCTTAATGCCACATTCGGTCAAATGTGGCCTTGATGTCAAGGGCTGTCACTCTCACCTCACCTCTGGAAGTCAACTTTTTTGTCCATCTTTGAACCAAGGCTGTAATGAAGTCAGGAGCTGAGTAACTCTGGCAAAACCCAAACTGGGCGTCACTGAGCAAGTTATTGCTCAGACCCCATTTGTGTGTGTCTGCAGTCGACATATTGAGATGTAAGGCAGAAAACAGAAAGAAACAGCAGACATGAGAGTGAACATACACCATGAATAAAGTTCTGTTTATTTTTTCCAAGTGTCATATCTCCAAATACACAAAACTGGCAATAAGGATATTGTGTACTTGCTAAACCACTCAAAAGAAGAATTTTAAGAAGAAAAGTCAGAATAAAAGATGAATCTTTCACATGGAGTGTGAAAGATTACTGTCTATGTGGAGAACTAATGGGCAGGTATGGTCTTGAATAAAATATACTCTATAAGCAGGTTCCAGCTCAAATTATTACCTTATGTAAATAAGATAGTGGAGGTAGCTGCTAGAAATGTGGTTACAAAATATGCTTACAGGAAACCTGCATGAGTAAAGAAGAATTTGTGGTATTGTTGGACTTTCTGATAAAAATGTGGAGCACTGGAGCTTTTATACTGAGCATTTTAACTATTTTGTGCTATATTGTGAACAAAATAGATGAAGATATTATGGTGCCCATTTTCCTGAGTGTGATGAGGGAAAAGAATTTAATCTCCTCAGAACTCTTATGCAACCTGATAAACCAGGCATTAAAATATAAAAACAGATTGAAAATTTTGCAAGCATGTTTTACACTTAAATCTCTGGTGAGTGCAGAACATTTTAGATTTCATAAAAGAAACTAAGCAGTGGGGGGGGAGGAATCAATTGCACTATTTATTGCAGTGCTTAAAAGATTTGCAGAATCTTGTGAATTAAAAGATGTTCTTAATGATATCATTTGAGACAGATTTGTTATGGTCTACACTGCAAAGCAACACAAAAATGTCTGTTACCTGAGGGTAATCTCATTTTGCAGAAAGCCATTGAAATCACTGTTTCTAGGGAGCAGGCTGCAAAGAAAGCCCAGAAATCGAGTTTACCTACCTTGGTGCATAAAATGTCCATTGAATTGACCTAGTGTGCAAAGCCAGAGCATTCTGTTGCTGAATGCTGGTATAAAGAATATCGAAGCTGTAGAAAAAAGGATGCACAGTGCAAGCTTGCAGGAACAAAAAGCGAAGTATAAACAAAAACATGAGTAAGAAGTAGCCAAGACAATGAAAAGAAGAAATGTAGAATATGGTCGAGAAGAGCATAAAGATACATGGCTAGAGGAGGAAGTTATTACTGCTTTATATGGGCTAGCCATTTCTGGTACTACACACAGATACTGGATCATCCCATTTCTGGAGGGACAACCAATGCACCTGAACAGGCGCCAGAGACTATCCATGTTTGAGTTCCTCATCATTGAGCCACATTCTGGCGCCTGTTCAGGTGCATTGAGGGAGAATTTAGCATTTCCCAAGCACCTAACCAGCATGTCCTTTGGACTGTGAGAGGAAACCAGAGCACCCGAAGCAAACCCACACAGACAGGGGGAAAACGTGCAAACTCCACACAGACAGTGACCCAAACCAAATACCAAACACAGGTCCCTGGCGCTGTGAGGCAGCAATGTTGAACACGGTGCCATTATACCAGCCTTTTAGGTCACAAGTTGAACAGTACCCTTAAACTTATTGGCAGGAGGCCAAAATTTCAGCAAAATTGATCTGAGCCAGATACATGGAAATGAATGTGGACAAGAAGTCACAGGAAGTTCTGACAATTATGACACACAAAAATTTTATCTACCAAAGATTGCATTTGGTATCATATCTGCCCCTGCATTGTTTCAAAGGGCAATGGGTCAGATCCTGAATAGATTGACTGGAATCTAGTTTTATCTGTACAAAGTCTTAGCCATTGTAAGAGACAAAGAGGAACACCTTCAATACTTTGATGCCAGTCTTCAAAGATTGGAAGCTTATGGTTTGAGAGTCCATAAGGACAAGTGTGAGTTCTCCCAATCCCCCAGTAAGTAGGTGGGACATGTGATTGATGCCACTGACCTTCACAAATCTCCTAAAATTAAGACCATTATGGAAACGCCTGCACCTCAGAATATAAGCCAGTTATGTTCCTTCCTTGGGTTACTGAATTATTATGGAAGATTTGCTCAAAATTTGGCAACAATTCTGAAACCATTACATAACCTCTAAAGCCACAACAAGATATGGAAGTGGTCAGACCAAAGCAATAATGCCTTCATTGAGGCCACAGAAGTGTTATGCAAGTCTGAAGCTGGGAGTAACCATGCCCACATTGAACGAAAAACACTGGAGATCATCTTTACAGTAAAGAAATTCCATCAGTTCCTGTAGGGGACAAAGTTTACATTGTTGATGGACTATCCTCCACTCACTACCACTTTTGGACAACACCGGCAAATTCCGTCGCCAGCTGTAAGATGCAAAGATGGGCATTGCTCCTGTCTGCAAGCACTTATACCATTAAACACCATTAGTTTTGTTTACATTGTTATGCAGATGGACTTTCAAGATTGCCACTGCCTTTTAGATCTTCAGACTGTTTGAAAGGGAATATTTTCTCTTTTAAATAAGTAGATAACAACCAGTCACTTCTGTGCAAATGAGAAAACACACTCAAAATCAGCCTGTGCTCTGAGAAGTGATGTCATGGTTTTAGGAGGAAAGACTTAAGGACTTCCACCTAGCCTGAAACCCTATTACTCCAGGAGAATGGAGCTGCTGGTTCAATCAGGGTGTCTTCTATGGGGGCTCAGAATGATTATTTGCCCCTGTTGAGGAAACTGTTGTCAGACAAGCTACACAAAGGCCACTGTGGAGTTATACACATGAAGGAAATAGCAAGAAATTATTTCTGGTGGCCTGGACTTGATGCTGAAATTGAAGAAAAAGCCAGAACATGGTCTTCCTGTGCAAAGGTAAGAAACCTGCCACCCTTAGCAGTGCTGAATTAATGGGAGGGGTCTCAAGAGACTGGCAGCATGTGCATGTGGATTTTGGAGGACATTTGAAGGACACATATTTTTATTAACTGTTGACATACATAGAGGTGGCTGTGATGGCATTTCTTTCATCTGAGGAGACCATTGAGAAGCTGGGGGAAGTGTTTAGTTACTTTGGGTTTCCAAAACAGCTGGTGAGTGACAACGAACTTTAATTTGCTCAAATACAGAGGAGAAACTATTATATGTTCAGAACCATAGAAAATTACAGCTCAAAAACAGGCCTTTTGGCCCTTCTTGTCTGTGCCAAACCATTTTTTGTCTAGTCCTACTGACCTGCACTTGGACAATATCCCTCCACACCCCTCTCAACCGTAAACCAGTCCATGTTTTTCTTAAATGTAAAAGTGACCCTGCATTTACTACTTTATCCAGCAGCTCATTCCACACTCCCAGTTCCTTTTGGGTCATGAGCTCTGCTGTAGTAATGTAATATAATAATAATATGCAAGGAAGTATTCTTCTAAGTTTGACCCCATTTGTGCAAAATGTAGTCAACATATTGAGATATAGAGCAGGGCTCAGAGAGAGCGAGTAGACTTGAGAGTGAACACACACCATGAATAAAGTTCTGTTCATTTTTACCAAAATGCTTTGGGTTGTCATATCTCCAAATACACAACAGTAAGATTACAGATTTCCCATTGCCCAATGTATTCTCCACAAATCCTGATTCACTGAAGGAGCCATTAACTTTAGATTTGATTGCCTGTACTTAAAGTTCAGAGTTTTCTACTTACGTGCTCTGTCCAGTAAAGGATTTCCACCGGCAGGACAAATGGTACCTGAAGATGTACAGCAATTATATTCTATAATATTTCCACAACATGTTATCATCGAGCAATGTCGGACCCTTAGTTCATTTTGTATATAATGCATGTAACACAAACACAAGAAAATGCTTTTTTCATATGTCACCTTCCATTATCTGAGATTTCCAGGACTGAGGCTTCATTTTGCTATTTGCATCATCAGTCTGGCTGGGATCAATTTCACATGTAGTAAATAACATTTGCTAGTGACATATTCATCCATTAGCAACAAATTGCTAGCTATGAAGAGAATCAAACTGAAGACTTGCAAATATTTGATGCAGCTTGGGGGATCTCATATGATATTTTGTTTTTTTTTAATGCCCCATGAATTCAAATTCCCTGATAGAAAGAGCTAAACTTTTCAGAACAAGTTTAATATTTGAGAGTTGACATGCAATTGGCATAGTTTGGAAGAACTAGGTTGATTACATTTAACATAACTGGACAGGCAATATGATGATCATAAGGGAATAATTACAGTCTGGGTCCTAATGGTGCAGAGGGATTTGATAGCAAAGATGTGGGGAAATAAAACATAAAAATGTTTTGGGCAGTTCATAAATGTTTTACAGCAGAAACCAGATACCTTATTTAATTAATGTAATACTGAAAAATCTTCCACATTTATAGTTGGAAAAGTCACAAAATGAATGGCGCAATTTAACCAGTTCACAAAACAGGCATTGGTAACTATTTTTTTAGTCCTGCACTTTTCCCAACCACAAATACACACGTCAATCTCCACCAAATACACACACACACACACACACACACACACCAAACACATGCAAACTCACCAACACACCCACCCAACATGTATTTACACTCATATGTACACATCCATCAAACATGTATATACTCACATCCATCAAATACACACACGTATATTCTCACCAGGCACACAGACTGACAAAACACAGATACATAAGACTCTCCCCACCAAAACACACATATCCATGAAACACTATCTTCCCTCTCAAGCACACACACATGCTCACCAAGTACACATATGCACCAAACACACACACACACACACACACACACACACACACACACACACATCATTTTCTATTTGAAAACAGCTCAGTGACATTTCCAAAACATACTTTAAGCATGATAAAACCCTTAAAAGACAGAGCTTAAGAAGTGCTGGAAATGCCTGTTAATGCGCTGCTAGGTGGATGAATGATCCTTTGCAGAACCCTCTGCAATTCTCTTGGTTAACAAACTTTTTCCAAGTTAACATCTATTTGTATTTCCTGGTTTCCTTCATTTTGAATAATGACCAGGATTCTCCAGCCTGCCATCAGTCGTTTCCTGGCAGCAAGAGGCAGCGCATTGTTCACTAGCATCGGGATCTTCTGGTCTCACTGCTGTCAATCAGTTTTCCCAACATAGCCACCTCACACTGCTGGGAAATCTGAGGAGAGGGTGCGTTGTTGGTAGAACTAGAGGATCCACCACTGGCAAATAGCAGAGAATTCAGGCCAACAGGTTGCTTTCATCTCATTCTCTTTCCCATAGATCAATCTACAATAGATATAAACCTATACCTTCCTTCAGATGTATGATCCTCAATGCTGAGATACTGCTCACATGCACAAAATGAGTAATGTGCAGCTTAGATATTGAATATGAAGAATAACTAAAAGAAGTAAAGAACCCATTGGTCTCACATCCTGGCCTTTCCCTCTGCAACCCAAGATGAGCTGGATTTTATTTAGTGAATCAATCTACAAGTTAAAGGTTGCATTCGATCAATAGAAGAAGCTTACAATATTGCCAGAAAATGTGGTAAGCCTGAAGACTGGGGGCAATTTGGAGACCAGCAAATGAGGACCAAACAACTGATAAAGAAAAGGAAATGAGAATATGAGTACAGGCTAGCAAGAAGTATAAAATCATCTTGATGGGTGCGAAAAGGAAAAGATTGGCTGAGACAGATGTGCGTCTGCTGCAGGCTAAGACAGGATAATTTATAATGGAGAATAGGGAAATGATGGAGGAACTAAATAAACACTTTGGACAGAAATTTAGGCTTCCCACAATGTGGATTCTGAGACAGCTTAGGAAACATAAAATTGAATGGATAGTATTTTTCCTTGCCAAACACAGGTATAATTTCATACTTGGGAAGGAAGGATCTTGGGCAGAGAACATATCCATTCATTTATTAAGATCCCAAAGTGGCCACTTACAGGCTTTATCCAACCCAGGCTCATTTTTTAAGCTGAAAGATGCAGGGAGATTGGAAAAATGACATTTGCGTTTCTTCCCAGTCTTGGGTGGGATTGGGGGGCACCTCACATCTGAAAGTCCCCTTCTTCCAGGGATGTTGGAGCTTCAGTACACCCTCCTCCCCTGCCTACCACCTCCCCCCATGCACTTGGTGCTAAGGTTATCCAAGCTCCATCACTCCCCACAAACCCTGGGCACCTCCCATCTTTCTATCCCGGCACCCCACAAGGCTCACCAATTCAAAGATCCTGAGACTTAGTCCCACTCAAATTGCTGCATTACTGCCTCTGGTTACTGCAGCGCTGTGCCTCGCCAGACTGAATACTTGTCAGCCTAACAGATTGGTCAACACATCTCACAGGTAGGGCTACCTTCTAAGGGCGGACAGTGTCCCACCCACTATCAATTAACACTCAAACGAATGCTAAATGGCATGGGAGATTGAGACTCAGAGGTGGTGCATTAACTGGCACTCTCAAGATGTGAGTGCCAATTGCTTGCCATCCTTAAAATTCTAACCCTTTGCACCTGTCTTCATGGAGGAAGATACTGAAAATCTCTCAAATATTCTAGAGAACATATGCAGGCTGTGAAAATAAGGAACTCAAAGCAATTATCATTAATTCTGAGACAGTACTTGAAAAATTAATTGGATTGAAGGACAATCAATCCCCTGGTCTGGATGAGCTACATTCCAGAATGTTGAAAGAGATGGTTATTGAGAGAGTGAATATTTTGATGATTATCTTCCAAAATCTACAGATTCTGGTAAGGTTTCTGCTGGCTGGAAAATAGCAAATGTAACTCTATCATTTAAGAAGGAAGAAAGAGAGAAAACAGAGGACTCCAGATCTGTTAGTTTGATGTCAGTGTTATGAAGTTGCATACATAACATTAAAAATGTAGTGTTTGACAAATGTAAATATTGAAAAGAAATGTTGAAATCAAAAGAAGAGATTGTATAGCATTGTCTCTTTACAAAGCATGTGTTCTTATGCTTGGATTTTTAAATTGAAGTAAGCAGGCTGCAGAAGTTAATCTTGCAATATTGGCCCCGACTCTACCATCAAGTTGCGCCCATTTTCAGGTATGAAAACTTGGTAAAAGACGAATAGTGTGATTCCACCGACCTCCACCTGATTATCCCTTTATCAAGATCTGAAAATGGCCACGATCAGGACCAAAGTGGGCGTGACAGCCATTTAAATGTACTTGTATGCATTTAAATTGACTTATGGGTTGCATGCCTAACTTTCCCGGCGCTTCTTCTTTTACCACTGTGTTCTTCCATCCAGAATTGGCACAAAATGGACATGTTCCACAAAAATCCGATTCAGCACTTCTGTTAAAGAGGATATTGAGTGCCGAGTGTCTGACAGTTCTCTGCTTGAGATCGGCTGGAGGTTGGGGGTGTGGTGGGGGGTGGGTGGGGGTGGAGGGGAAGGTGGATCCAATGGCTCTGATGAGTGAGAGGGAAGGGGGATCTGCTGCCACTCTATCTGAGATCAGTGAAGGGGAACAGGATCTGCTGTCACGCTGCCTCACATCAGTAGGAAGGAAGGGGTTTAGGTGGCGGAGGGGGTGGAGGTATAAAGGGCTCAGTAATGTT
The DNA here is from genome assembly GCA_024679065.1 of Sphyrna mokarran. Lineage (NCBI taxonomy): Eukaryota > Metazoa > Chordata > Chondrichthyes > Carcharhiniformes > Carcharhinidae > Sphyrna > Sphyrna mokarran. Next base: position 82,918,133 of record JAGIQG010000005.1, on the reverse strand, counting down.
GTGGGGATAGGCAAAATCTATGTGGGACAGGAAGAGGCACTATGAGGGATGTAACAGGGAAGCCGCATTCTATCTTGTTTTCCCTGCGCATGCACAGTGGAGGCGTTAATTGGAGCTGTGGGATTTTGGGTGTGTTTTCGGAATTGCTGATTTTTTTCAGGCAGATTGCATATGGGCGTGTTTGAGAAAGGGTCTAAAAGTCAGATCTGTAACACTTCCAGTTTCAAGTTTGCCAGCTCTTAGAATCAAAATGGTAAAATTGGGCTCAATGTGTCAAAAGCCTAGCAACCAGAATTCCAGCACTGGACTTTTGAATTGGACCAAAGAGTTTAAAGCAAGCACTCAAAGACAAAGAACAAATTGAATTCAAATGTGAGTGTTGTTGACAGCCTCAAGCCATTCAAATTGCAAGAGTACTGCGAGATAATTCTAGGTATTTGAACTCAGACAAGGGGAAATAATGGTTAAAATAATCTTACCACCCCTTTCATCAGAAGGAGGGGGAAATTAGTCTCTCATGTAGAATCCTACAGTTTAATGTACGTATTCATAAAACTTACCATCTACAATCAGAAAATAGACCAACTCAGAAGATGTGCCAAACTTGAACAGCAAGGACCTTCAGACTTCTAACAAGTACCTGGTTGTATATATATCATTTCGAGAATTACTGGAATTTATAAGTTTTTGTTTCATTCACGAGTCTTGTTTATTCAGACAGCATTCTGTTGAGAAGTTTATTCAGTTTGTTAATTGTTTTAATAAGGCTGTCAGCAGTTTTAAAATAAAGACATTTTAATTATTCATGATAAAGATTGTCTGATCCTGCATTAATTTACCAAAACCAGTAGCTTCCTACTATTTCACACACATTAATGTAGGATTATGAGGTGGGGGATCCCTCTGGGTGGTTTCAACACTGCATCATGTTACTGGTGGGACACCACAAGCATTTATGCTGGGCCACAGGTATTCATGATCTGTGCACATGCTTTGGATGTAAGCACCAAATGTAATATTTCCAAATTTGCTGATGACGCAAAACTAGGTGGAAATGTGAGTTGTGAGGAGGCTGCTGGCAGGCTTGAAGGGCAATAGGACAGGCTAAATGAATGGGTAAGACCATGGCAAGTGGAATTTATTGTGAATAAGTGTTAAGTTGTCCACTTTGGTGGCTAAAACAGAAAGGCCAAGCATTTTTCAAATAGTGAGAAGCTGGAGAATTATGTACAACTTTGATCTCCCAATCTAAACAATAATATACTTGTCGTTAGGAGTGCAATTAACGTTCACCAAACAAATCCCTGAGAAAGTGTACTTCTTTCCTGTGGAGAGATTGAGGAAACTAAGTTTGTATTCTCTAGAATTCCAAACAGTGAGAGGTAAACCCACTGAAACTTATAACATTTTTTCAGGTTGTGACAGGATAGATGTAAATGTTTCCTCTGGCTGATGAATCGAGATGTGGAGCTACCAGCATTGGACTGGGGTAACACCAATGAATTGAGGATCAGAGTACCTCAGTCTCAGAATAAGTGGCAGGCAATCTAAGACTGAGACGAGGAAGGATTCATTCACTCAAGTTGGGAAGTTTTGGATTTCGCTATTCAGAGGGCTATAGAAGCTCAATGGTAAGCATGTTAAAAATAGTAATCAATAGATTTCTAGGATACTAATAACATCAAGGGAAATGGGGATAGTACAGAAAAGTGGTGTTGAGATCGGCGATCAGTCATGATCTAATTGAATTTGGAACTGGCTCAATGGGCTAAATAACCCATGACTATATTCTTATGCATTGAACGCCCTAATCCCTCACCCCCTAATTGTTAATTTCTATTATGAACATAATAATATTTTGAAAACTTCCTGTTTCTTATGCCTTCTGATATCAGTGTTGACTAGGAATTTGAATTCTTACACTGACTTTGTACTCAATTCTTGAAATAATAGGCTACTTGTATTGGCTTTTGTGTGATAACATTCAGGTGCTGGTTGATCTATCTCTGCCAGAAAAGACGTCAATCTGCTGCCCAGCATTACAGTGTTTTTAATTGATATTAACTTAAGTTTCAAGCAGAAGGGATTAGCTGAGAGAAAGCTTGCGAAAAAAACAACATAAGTTCAACCAGGCCGTTCACCGCAATAAGATTCAAGTGCCTGCCTTCCATTGGAAACATGGTATTGATACAACCAACCGGTGACTGTTTAAACCAGCTAAAAAAACTCTCACCAGCTGGTGGTCCCACTGACTATGAAGATGTTTATAATAGATTTGCAGTATTACTTTGTGAACTGTTCTGCCATGGTCTAAAACTTGTCTATTTATTTTTCCATTACTAAGACTCTATTCAGAAGTTTGATTAAAATGGCTGTGGAACACAAGATTTCTAATAGAAGAGTTTAAAATAAAAATTATGATATTTTGTGCATTGACTTATCGGATTTAAAGTGACTTAATTTACTGGAATGCTTTGATAGCTGGTTATGTAGAATGCAGCAGAACTTTTTCTGCTTTCTTTATCTTGGTGTTCCTTTCCCAAATTGTAACTCAAATGGAGCAACTGTTTTCAAACTATTTTCATCCATGGACAACTTTGGGGTAAAAGATCCATGGACCACCTTCCTGTCCTACCGTACCTATTTCACTTGCTACCACAAAACATCTTTTCAGAAATACATGGAAAATGGCACTGCTTTTGATGAAATACCAATGAGGTGATGTCTGGTTCCAAGCTAGGGAGTTTCAGTCTCATGTCAGGTTCCATATTTGGTCAGTTTCTCTTCTTCTCAGCCCTGTTAAATGTTAAAAATCTAATCCCAGTTAAATATTGTAACAGCAGCATTAGCCTTTCAGATGAAACTATATTATTGTTATTGCTTGCATTTCTGAAACGTTATGCTATGCATGTGAGTGGTGGGAAGGATGGTTCTCGTTTGTTCTCCCATGTGGTTTTGGCTCTGGCATTCTGACCATAGGAATCCTGATAGTGCAAGTTTGGTCTGTTGCATCTGCACCAGCTTTCCAAGAGAGCATCTTACCCAGGCTGACACCATCCCATAACTTTGTGCATTTACCACAACTAATACACCGAATCCTCATCTGGTCTTTTGACTGTGGAAGGAAACTGGAGCACCCAGACAAAATACATACAGGTGCCAGGAGAATGTGCAAGACAAACATTCATCCAAGGCCAGAATTGAACCTGGTGATGTGAGGCAGCAGTACTAAAGGGTATGCCACCATTCTGCTGTGCGTCAATGATTGGCATCTGTACCAATCCATGATCCACTTGAAGCACTGTAATGAAGCACAGTGCTCCTTGGGTTACATTTTGAGAAGCATTGAGTTGGAGGATAGAGAAATTAATTTTCATAGGCTCCCTATAGTGCAGAAGAAGGCACTGGCTGTCCAACAGAGCATTCTACTCATGCTCTATCTCTGTAACCCACATATTTACCCCATTGATCCACTAACCTATGTACCATTTTGACTTACATTTTCAGGATTATTTTGACCCTTTGTTGATGAAATCCACAAACAACTATAATTTTTGAGATAATATTAATGCTGGTAAATGTCCAAATTTTCTCTATTTATTTGTTTCATTAATGTGTATTTAAAAAATAGGCACGAAGTGTTATAAAATCTATGCTGTGTTTTGAAGCTAAAGCGTAACTTCAGTACAAAATGGTCTAGTTTTGCACAAGCACTGGGCCTGATGCTGGAACAAAATACAGTGAGACACCTGGAGAAGAAAATCTCATTCCACTTTACATTGGAATCAGTTTGTGCCTGTACGCTCCATTTGCATTTGAAATATACCATTGATGTGAAGTGGTTTTTGCTTCTCACCAGTGCTAAGCTTGTGCAGTGTTATTTTACTGTCAAACATATGATTTCACCACATGGTTGGGAAAGAAGTGTGATTGTTACAGCAATAACACTCACGTTAAATGTGCCGCCACATAAATACTGTTCGACCAACAGATCAAGTTTTGTTATAGTGTGACGGTGTTGAGAATTTGAATTTCCATCCTGTTCAAAACATCTGCCCTCAGAAAGAAACTCTAAGTGAAGAAATGACAGCCAAAGAAGCATTGAATCTAAGGCAGGTTTCTCCAGGGCGGTTCTCCAAAGTTAGCAGATTTAGGTCGTGATGAATATAAATCCTCTCACTGTAGCACTGAGTGAGTCATATATTAAACAACAGGTGTTTTGTATCAGAGACAGCAGCTTGGCACTCTCTATACAGAGAAGGCACGTATGCAGCTGGATAGAAAAAGCAATAAACAGCAAAAAGTACTGCGTGTTTTATATAGGCCTCCATTGTTCAAAGACACTATTCATATTAAATGTGAATAAATGGTTAAAGCACCATGCTAATAATTTATTGCAATATATTATCCCTTTCGGCTGCTGCCATTAGCGTATTTTTATCTTTCAGCTGAAAGGTTGCCCATGGCAAATACCTGTAAGAAATACATTTCATGAATTTGCTAGTTGATTGACATATGAATATACATCAAGAAGTCTAAATAAATATTATTTCCACTTTCTGGCTACCTCTATTTTAGAGCTTATCCTGGCCTTATAGCATGCTGTCCAAATGACAGAAGAGCAAATTGATCATTGGAATAACATAGACATTGGTTTTAGGTGTAACTATTACTATGATATGCAACTTGTGAGAGAAACAGAATACAGGTTCTTATATTTACAAGGAAGCAGTGAGGAAAAGGCAGATGTGTTTGAGAGTTGGAGGAACCTAGGTATGCCAGTAATATGCAGATGTTGATGGATTTTACAGCATGTCCTCTGTCATTTGTTTACTCCATTTTCCACTCCATTTTCTACCTGCCAGCCCGCTAGATTTGAGGCTGGCTATCTGTCGAGCAAGGAATCCAGCAAGAAGACAGGAGCCAGGATCACTGGAGATGATTCCTGGTGAGCATGCGGGCTGAACCTTGAGTCAGAGACCAGGAGGGAAGGGAAGCCTGGGAGAGATCATAAGTTTGGGCAAGATTGGTGAATGTTGGCCCAAAACAAAAAATGTTTGCATGAGAGGTCTGGGAGAACTGAGAGATGCACAAGTCATGTTTTAAAAATATCGGTAATTACTTGATCCTCCTGGTCCTTTAAGTGCCTGGCTTCCCAAGATACTAGAAGGTTGTTTGCATTCTCCAAGTGTCAGATGTCTCATCACGATCTCAATCGCAATCCATGTATACTTAGACATTTTTGGAGGTTGAAGTGATTTGCAGTGTGCATGAGATGTGTGGAGCCCAAGAACTCTGGCAAACATAGAAACATAGAAGATAGGAGCAGGAAGAGGCTATTTGGCCTTTGAGCCTGCTCTGCCATTCATTACAATCATGGCTGATCATTCAACTCAGTAGCTTAATCTTGTTTTTCCCCATAACTTTTGATCCCGTTCACCCAAGTGCTACATCTAGCTGCCTCTTGAATACATTCAATGTTTTGGCATCAACTACTTCCTGTGGTAATGAATTCCACAGGGTCACTACGTTTTGGGTGAAGAAATCTCTCCTCGCCTCTATCCTAAATGGTCTATCCTGAATACTCAGGCTGTGACCCTTGGTTCTGGACTCCCCCACCATTGGGAACATCCTCCTTGCATCTATCCTGTCTGGACATGTTAGAATTTTATAATTCTCTATGGGATCTTCCCTATGTTCTATGTTCATTCATCCGAATGCCAGTGAAAACAATCCTAACTTAGTTAATCTCCCCTCATACATCAGTCTCGCCTTTCCTAGTATCCGTCTGGTAAACCTTTGTTGCATTCCCTTGAGAGTAAGAACATTCTTCCTCAATAAAGAAGACCAAAACTGCATACAATACTTGAGGTATGGCCTCACCAAGGCTCTGTATAATTGCAACAACACATCTCTGCTCCTACACTCAAAATCTTTAGCAATGAAGGCCAACATGCCATTTGCCTTCCTTAATGCCTGCTGCACCTGCATACTTCTCTTCAATGACTGGTGCACAAAGACACCAGGTCCTGCTGCACACTCCCCTCTCCCAATTTACAGCCATTCGGATAGTAATCTGCCTTCTTGCTTTTGCTTCCAAAGTCTATAACCTTACATTTATCCAAATTATGCTGCATCTGTCATTGATAAGCCCATTCACCCAAGCTGTCCCGATCATCCTGAAGGATCTCTGCAGTCTCATCACAGTTCACCCTCTCACCCAATTTGATATCATCTGCAAATTTTGAGATGTTACGTCTTGTTTCCTCATCCAGATTATTAGCATATATTGTAAATAGCTGGGACCCCATCACCAATTCCTGTGGCACCCCATTAATTATTGTGTGCCAATTTGGAAAGTACTCATTAATTCCTATTCTTTGTTTCCTCTCTGCCAACCAGTTTTCTATTCCTCTCAATACATTTCCTCCAATCCCATGTGCTTTAATCTTGCACAATAATTTCCTGTGTAAGACTTTGTCAAATGCTTTCTGAAAGTCCAAATATACTACATTGACTGGTTCCCCCTTGTCAACTCTACTAGTTACATATTCAAAGAATTTCAACAGATTTGTCAAGCATTATTTCCCCTTCATAAATCCATGCTGACCCTGTCTGATTCTAAATGCTTTCTAAATGCTCTACTATAAAGTCCTTGATGTTGGATTCGAGAATTTTCCCCACTTCCGATGTTAAGCTCACTGGTCTATAATTCCCTGCTTTCTCTCTATCTCCCTTTTTGAATATTGGAGTGATATTTGCTATCCTCCAATGTAAAGGGACTGTTCCAGAGTCTCTAGAATCCTGCAAGATGACCACCAATGCATCCACTATTTCTAGAGCCACTTCCTTAAATACTCTGGAATTAGGCCCTGGGGATTTATCCATTTTCAATCCCATCAACTTTTTCAGCACCATTTCTCTACTAATATTGATCTCTTCCAGTTCTTCCTTTTCACCAAATCTCACATTCTCCAGTTTTTCTGGCATCTGGTTTATGTCCTCTTTTGTGAAGACAGAACCAAAGTATGTATTCAGTTGCTTGGCCATTTCTTTGTCCTCTATTATACATTCTCCCGTTTTTGTCTGTTGGGGACCTACATTTATCTTCACCAATCTCTTTCCTTTTACATATCAATAGAAACTCTTAGTGCCAGTCTTAATGTCCCCCGTAAGCTTACTTTTGTACTATATTTTCCACGTCTTAATCAATCCCTTGGTCTTTCTTTGCTGAATTTTAAACTGCTCGCAATCTTTAGACCTACTACTTTTCTTGGCCAATCTGTATGCTTCTTCCTTGGATCAGATACTCTATAATTTCCTTTATAAATCACAGAATGGCCCTCTTACCAATTTGCTTTTGTGCTAGACAAGAATAAACAGTTGCTGCAGTTCCCTGTGCATTCCTTGAATTGCTATTGCCTATCTACTGTCATCCCTTTAAGTAATTCTTTCCAATTTATCGCCAACTCATGCCTCATATCCTCATAGTTTCCTTTAGTAAGATTCAGCACACTAGTCTCTGAATCAACTACTTCACTCTCCATTGCTATAAAAAAATTCTATCATATTATGGTTGCTTATCCCCAAGGATCTTGTACAGTTAATTTGGCAATGACTCCCTTCTCATCATATAGTACCCAACCTAAGAAGGGAAGATCTCTAGCTGTTCCACCACATATTAGTCAAGAAAACCATTTAGTAAACATTCCAAAATTCTTTCTCTATGGCATTCTGACTAATATGATTTGCCCAATCTATGTGCAGATTAAAATCACCCATGATCACCGATATTTCCTAATCACATGTATCTCTAATTTCATGTTTAATGTCATTCCCAACATCACCACTGCAGTTTGGGGCTATATATGATACCCACTAATGTTTTTTACTCCTTGATATTTCTCAACTCTACCCATACAGACTCCATGTTGTCAGAGCCAATATCCTTTCTCACTATTGTGTTAATTTCCTCTTTAACCAGTAGTGGCACTCCACCACCTTTTCTTTTGTGTCTGTCCTTTCTAAATATTGAATACAATGGACATTCAATTCCCATCCCTTGTCACCTGCAGCCATCTCTCCATTATCACAATTATATCGTACCCATTTATATCTATCTTCGTTACTAGTTCATCCATTTTATTGCAAATGCTGCATGCATTAAGGCACAGAGCCTTTAAGCTTGTCTTTTTAACATTGTTTGCCTCACTCCCAATATTTTTCTCTGTAGTCCTGTTTGTTATTGGTTTTTCTCCCTATCATTTTTCTTATTCCCTTTTCTACCTTTTGTTTCTGTCCTTGCTCCCTCTTTCTCTGACTCCTTACAGAGGTTCCCATCCCCATAGTATATTAATTTAAATCCTCTCGCACCACTCTAGCAAACACCCTCCAGGATATCAGTTCCAGTCATGTCCAGGTGTAACCCATCTAATTTGTACAGGTCCTACCTCTCCCAAAACAAGTCTCAATTTCCAAGGAATACAAAACCCTGCCCTTGACACCATCCCTTCAGCCATGTACTTATCTGATATATCCTTCATTTCTACTCTGACCAGCACGTGACACTTATAGTAATCCTGAGATCACTACCTTTGAGCTAACCTTAATTTTCAGAACTGACCTCCATAGAATCATTTGGATTTGAATCATTTATTAACCCTGTTTCTCTCCAAAGATTTGCCAGACCTGCTGCATTCATCCAACAATTTCTGTTTCATTCATTAACAAGCTTAATCTATTTCATAGTTGATCAGATCATTCTATTTTCTTTAACATCATTCATCAGCTGATCATTGGATTTGGGCATTGCTGTCTAAGCCAGCATTTATTGCCCATCAAAAGGTAGTGGTAAATTGCCTTCTTGGGCTGTACATGTACAGCCAAAATGTTGTTGAGTTGGGAGTTCCAGGATTTTGTCCCAGCAAGAGTGAAGGACTAACAATGTGCATTAAAATTGTTTCTCGTAATCTTAAACTGCACCCTGGTGTGTTGTAGGATCTTGAGCAGCATTTTGCCTTGATGGTTGGCTGCAGGGTGTAATATCCTGGCATGGGACATGACAGCGTATCTCAGCTGGCACCATATAATAAAGCACCGGTAGGACGGGTAGTGGGAAAGCATGCTGACATTCTGCTGGTTGACATCAGGTTCTTTTCTCATAGCGCCAAGGCAGCACCAGTGCCTCAGTACCCCTTATAGTGTTACAGATGTGAACAGTGAGTGGAAGATGTTATGACACCCTGGAGCTATGTCCTTGTCAATGATAATAGCCAGAGCTCAGTTGGCATAGCACAGAATGAGTTGTCAACAGAGACTTCATCTTGGTGACAGGATTGTGTTGCTGACAGAGCTGAACACCACAAAGAATGGTCTCCTTGCTCTACACAAAGCTCCAATATAAGTGGAACTGGATTTCTTCATGATCTAAATCTTTATAAGTCAGCCGTTGACAGGCTGTAAGGTACATCTAGTGTTTTCTGTCTGTACCATCAGCTTTGTTCAATAAATTGGGCCTTGAAGCAGTAGAACTAAAATGCAACATTGCTCTCCGGCACTGATATGTTAACTTTCTAGTCTACTCCCTATAGAATGAATGGTGCTATTTGCTGCTGCTGAAAAGTCATTGACCTCAAACATGGGGGAATGTTGAGACCCCCGTGATGAATAGGAGAGAGTCAGGATGGAGGGATTAAATTGACAATTCAACTGAACCTCAAATAGCCTTGAGCATGTTTACTTCTGTTTTAATTGCGGTAGGCCCTGGAGAATATAAATAACCTTTTAGTATCTTGGGAAACTAGGCATTTAAAGGAGCAGCATAATCAAGCAATTACCAACATTTTTAAAGCATGACTTATGCACCAGGCAGTTCTCCCAGACCTCTCATGCAAACATTTTTTGTTTTGGGCCAACATCCACCAACCTTTTGTTGCCTAAACTGATGATCTCTCCCAGGCCTCCCTTCCCTTCTGGTCTCTGATTCAAGCCTCAGCTCACATGCTTACGAGGAATCATCTCCAGTGACCCTGTCTGCTACTGGATTCTTTGCTCAACAGGTAGCTAGCCTCAAATCTGGCTGGGCGGCAGGTAGAAAATGGAGTGAAAAATGGAGTAAATAAATGACAGAGGACATGCTGTAAAATTCATCAGGATCTGCATATTCCAGCATTTCTAGGTTCCTCCAACTCGCAAACACGTGCCTCTATTTCCTCACTGCTTCTTTGTAAATATAAGAGCCTATTTACTGTTTCTCTCACAAGTTGTATAATCATAGGAATAGTTACATCTAAAACCAATATTTATGTTATTCCAAAGATCACATTTAGAATTGTTTTGGGTGAATTGTATCTTAAATGCATAGACAAGGAGTTCAACAACAGATAGGAGTTTCGTAACAAATAATAGCCAGAATAGAGTCTTTGAGATGATGATAAGGTAAACAACGGCAGATTTATTTCTTTATACAGCTAATGATTAGAACACAGAAATGTCTGCATTAAATTGTTCTTGAAGCAATTATTTTATAAACAAATGTAATTGTTTCTTAAAACATATTGAAGTCGATTCGAAAAGAAAAAAAGACAGCCCAGATTTGATGGACTGTTCAGCCTGTTCCTTGTTATGAATTCTGCAGAAACAGATAACTTTTTAAAAAGATTTGAATTCCCAGTTATTAGCTGAAAGAATGACATATCAAGATTTTACCATTTAAAACATTTTCTATATCAAATGACCAAAACATACTGTTGTCTAAACGCTATTTTCTTTGTGGGCAACCTATACTTTTAAGCTATAGAAATAAAAGGTTATCAATTAATACTTATCGAACAACACACTCTCCATGGTATTATAGTTCTTAAGGAAAACCATACACAGTTACCTTCAGTCTCTAATGCACTGTTTCCTTTTTAAGTTTGCCAGCCGGTTATCTTCTAATCCCAGAACTCTCCCTTATTGTGAGGAAATTTCTTCCTCTGCTCCAGGCAAGGCTTCCAACTCCTCAGATGCCTTACAAACTCACTCTTCAATCTGAATATCAGCTCCCACATATATGCTGCATGATGAGTGCTAGAGTCAGCATTTTCTCTCCTTAATCTGCAAACTTGGGTAGTTCAATTTCTCGTCATCTGCCTCTTCATATATCTGGGGAGAAACTCATAAAACTTGTAAAGCACATCACAACATTTTCCAAGTTGAAAATTACAGAAAGTGCAATAAAATTCTACTCCTCTCCATCTAGTATGTTTCATACTTTAATGCCTCAATTCAATTGCAATACTCCTGCTTTTACAACATACATTTCATGCCAGGCAAGGAGCTCGAATGCAAAAACACTTCAAATTGAAAATTACAGAAAGTGCAACAGAATTCAACTTGTCTCTATTCAGCATGTTCCTCTCTGAGGTGCCTCAATATGATTTCACTTCTCTTGAATATTTACAATGTACATTCCATGTCAGGCATACAACCCAAAGAATTCTGAAAGAAACCGTGCAACAGTTAGACAGTGACCTTTCCCCATTTTGTCTCCGTAGTAGCTATCCCAAGCTTCAGCCCATTACTCAGCATGTAGTCCTGGACATTGGAATGTGTTAATTTGAAACATAAGGTCAAGGATAGCTCTCAGTTATTTACAAAACAAAATTAGCTACGATTACTGTCTGTTCCTGGCTTTATAGGGAAGCCTGTAACTGGATCTCAAAATGGCTTCCTCTCCCTTGTCAATGGGAAGCCTTTTGGGCAGAATTTTAAGGCCCTGTTATGGTGGGGTAAGGTCATAAAATGGAACAAACTGTTCAGAAGTTCACTGACTTTGGTAAAAATCCCACCAGCAGGAGATGCCATAAAATTGTACCCATTTGCTTTGTATCGAAGTAGAAATGCTAATGAGCATCTTTGATCCCAACTCCTCTCATCAAGGAAAGCGATAGTTCCTACAATTGCTTGCAACATAATAGACATAACAGTTACTTGGAACTTTGGGAGATTCAGAGTCTACTAATTGTAGATTCAGAAACTGCTGTGATTATCATTATGAATGATAATCTTGCACTTCCCACTGAATAAAACAATCCCAGTCTCCTTCTGATTTCTAACAATTAAACCATCCTAGTTCCTTGACAGGCAGACTTCAGCACAGGTTACAAACTTTTATTAATAGTCCCAAATTACAATAACTTTATAAATCAAAGACACAATCCTAGAACATAATATCATAAATCACAACTGTAATACAATTTACGATCCAATTCAATGATTGAAAAGTTTGCAATTCATATCACTAAATGCTAGAATATGTACATGGGTATATGAATATTAGCTTGGGCCAATAAGAGGCACTCCCAATTTCACTGGCTGCTAACTGTGTCTTTTAGTTGTGAGTTGTAAGCAGGTTGAGGCAAGTAAGCTATCATTTTTATTTTCTTTTAAGTTGAAACCTTAAGCACTGCTTCAGTGAGCATTATCTCAGGCCAATCCCAACTCAGTTCTACATGATTCTGATTTAGACAAGAATGGGGTTAATTTTTGCTGAGCCCACAAAGTGGAAAACTGCAGTCATTGTTGACATTGAAGTCAATAGGAAGTACAAACGAGTAGGTGTAAGATGGGACTGGTCTGATCCTGTCGGTTCGCTGCTGCGTAAGTTAGGTCAAAAGTAATGCTGCTCTCCCCCACAATCCTCTCCCCGATTTGAAGAATGACCTGGTCACTGGTTGAGAGGCAAAAGCTCTTCCTCTACACTATTCAGCTGTCTGCTATGTTTATTGTATGTCATTTATATTTTATGCAAGAATTATTAAAACTAATAAACACAATTTGTAAGAATGACACTTCAAATAACAGAGATGTTGGAAAGTCAAAGATTTTATTAAGTTACATTTCACACTTGAACCAATTAGCCTTGACAGGACCAAAAGCTGTGAATTTTAGTATTGACACCATCGTTATAACAGTATTAGATTTCTTCATTACATTACAGGAGTGGAATTCAAGGCTGCTGAAAAATCCAAATTGCACGTTCAAGTCGTGGCTGTACATGTTTCTTTAACAACACATCCTGTTCAAATAGGTGTCCTGTCAATGTATTGCAATTTTATACATTCTCGTGTAGAAATTAATGCCTTTTGATTCCATCAGATAGAATCAAAGCAATTTATTTTGAACAGATTGAACATTTCTGGCTTCATCCTTGCCATATGCACCCTCAGTGATGTGGCTAATACACAAGCAATGATCCAAGGGTCACATTCTTCTTCATGTAGTACACAGCAGTCACCTGTTGTCAATTATGTTCTGGGAGTGCACTTAGAGTGCGACTCTGACTTTGGTGAAATGTGGTTTGGCTTCACTCTGACATTGTAGTTATTGTGTAGTTGTATGCTGAATCCAAAATCTGGACCCTACCTGACCCCGGAATCAAATGTAGTTACACTATTTGAGGACAGTTTTTGTTCAAGTGAGATATCCCGGGTCTTGCATTTCCCCTTCCCTGCACTTCCACAAATTTACTTTGTGTTGCTGCATCTCAGCTGAGAACTGTTTACGCTCATTCAACAAAGACTTAAATTACTTAAATTACAAGCCATAGGATTCAACCTTGTGACATCTCATTGATAGTCAATGCTCAGCCACATGAACGACCAAGCTGATAAACATTTAGGTGAAACGCCTAGAAAACATCATATATAAAGCATGGTAAGGGTATACTTGTTACCTTTCTTGACTCAGATATTTCTGAATGAGAGACTGAAGTTCATTTTCTACAAGTTATAGCAATAAAATTTGATATGGATATAAAGTCATATGATATAACTTAGAAAATTGAAATTTTTTCACAAATAGCAAAGCTATTTCCATCAAACCTTTTTTTTTGCACATATCATTAAGTACATTTCTACTATCTTTCTTTCTCTCTCTCTCAAATTTTAGTTCCAGGATCTAAATCTCAAAGCCAGGCTGAATTCTGAGTTGGGAAACTAGAGATAGTTATAATGGGATTCTCAAAGAAATTTTCGAGGAGGCAGCTAATTAGTTTCCTGACTCCCTTTGCCAATATTCATTCTGCTCAACCTTTAAACCCAAATCTTTCTCTAGTTTATCTGTCCTACCTTCCCTCATTTGCTCTTTGAACTTTCCTTGTTCATGAGACTCCCCCCTCTCTTCCTGCTGTTGACTATCCAATTATCTTTCCTGGCCTCCATGCGAGCCAGTTGTGCAAATTTATCCCTTACCTCATGTGTAGTTTCCTTTTATTCTATGGTAGTTTTCAGAACTGCTGTCATCACACCCATGTTAAAAACTAATATATGCCTCAGTCTTGCAAAATACCAGTTGGTTGGATTGGTTGGATTCCCATCCCCCACTCTGCATAAACTTTAAGCTCACCCATGTTGCTTTGTTGCTTCTATCTCAGCTCTCGACAAGTCCTGTTCACCCATCACCTCTGTGCTCGCTAACCAACTTGGCTTCCAATCCATGCATGCTTTAATTTTAAAATCCAAATCCTCGTCAAGTTCCTCCATGACTTGGTCCCTTTCTATGGCTGTAAATTCCTCTGGCCGATCAATCCTCTGAGACCTCTGTATTCTTCCAGTATTCTAGCCTCTTATATATCATCCACTGCCTTCATTCAGCCATTGGCTTTAGCCATCCAGGTCTTCAACTCTGCCTGGGAACCTCACAACCTCTCAGCTCATCTTTAATGACTTTAAGATGCCCCTTAAAATTCATCTTCTTGCGTAACATTTTACTTAATATCTCCTAATATCGCCTTTATCTTGGGCTGGAGTTTTCCAGCCCTGTCGTGACAGGATCCTGTGAGCCATTCAAATATTAATTGACTCCTGCAGAACTGGAAGACCTTATCAAGGGAGTGGCTGGAGAATCCCAGCCTTCATGTCAATTCTTGTTCCGTTATCATTCTGTGATGTGCCTTGCAATGTTTGCCTATATTAACCACACTATATCAATATAATTAATAAAAACAAATTATTGCAAATGTTGGAATTTGAAACCAAAGATGAAATGCTGGAAAATCTCAGCAGATCTGGCAGCATCTATAAGGAGAGAAAAAAGCTGATGTTTCAAGTCCAAATGATCCTTTGTCAAAGCTGATAAAGCTTTGCAACATTCATGCCCACAAATGCCAGACAATGACTACTATCACCAATAAGAGACACTCCAACTACCACCCCTTGGCATTCAATGATATGACCATCACCGAATCCCCCACTGTCAACATTCTTGAGGTTACCATTGATCAGAAACTCAACTGGACTCACCACATAAACACAATGGCTGCAAAATTAGGTCAAAGACTAGGAATACTGCAGCAAGTGACTCCCCAAAGCCTATCCACCATCTACAAGACACAAATTAGAAGTGTGATAGAACACTCCCCATTTTCCTGGATGGGTGCAGCTCCAACAATACTCAAGAAGCTTGACACCATCCAGGACAAAGCAGCCTGCTTGATTGGCATCACGTGAACAAACATTCAATCCCTCCACTACCGCTGTTCAGTAGCAGCAGTGTGTACTATCTACAAGATGCATTACAGCAATTCACTAAATCTCTCTGCCATTTCCATGAGCTGATACAATTTCTCCTAGTGCCAGCACACCATTTTCTGTAGTAATGTGAATGTATTTTTTTTTACTTCCAAACCCGTGACCACTTCCATCTGGAAGGACAAGGGCAGCAGATAAATGGGAAACAGCACCACCTGCAAATCCCCTCTAAGCTATTCACCATCCTGATTTGGAAATATAACACTGTTCCTTTGCAGTTGCTGGGTCAAAATCCTGGAATTTTCTCCCTAATGGCATTGTAGGTCAACCCACGGAACATGGACTGCAGCGATTCAGAAAGGCAGTTCATCACCACCTTCTCAAGAGCAACTAGGGATGGGCAGTAAATGCTGACCAGCCAGCGACACCCATGTCCCACAAATGAATTTTTAAAAATTGTAATTTAGCATTCTTAGCATTAAGTTTCGACTGTAGGAAGCAAAATCACGATTTTAACTGTTCAGTCTGCAGACCAAATTCCTGATATACATACCAATCATGTGAAAATCAGTACCGGAAACATTAAATTACAACGTTTACCTACGGATACAATCATTTTAACTCATGAACTAGCTAAGTAATCACATTGGGAAAACACAAACTACAATTTTTTTATTTCAAGACTTGAATACAGATAATGTCAACTTCACTGTGAAACAAAGGAAATGCCGCATTATTGGAGGTTCAGCCCTTCAGATGAACATTCTAGAGTTTTGAAAGTTGAGAGGTGGTCTCATTGAAAATTGCAGAATTTTTACAGTACACGACAGAGTGGATGTAGATAGGATGGTTCCCCTGGCGAGTCTAGAACCAGGGGACACAGTCTCATAAGATAGGTAAGATTTAAGGCTAAAATGAGGAAGAGTTTCTTCACTCAGAGGGTGTTAAATCTTTGGAATTCCCTACACAAAAGGACTATCAATGTGCCACCATTGAACACATTCAAGAGAGAAATTGATAGATTTCTGGTAACTAAGGTGTCAAGGGATATAGAGACAGTGTAGGTAAGTGGCACTGAGGTGGATGATCAGCTAATGATTTAATTGAATAATGGGGCAAGATCAACAGGCTGAATGACCTACTCTTGTTCTTAAGTTATAATGAAACATTAGCCAAAGGCCCTGGCTGTCTATTCTTGTAGTTCAGGCGAATGTTAAGTTCCCATGGAACTACTTAAAAAAGACCAGTTCTCCTCATATTGTGGCCAACAGTGTTCTGGTCATTCATCTGATTGTTTGTAGCATCTTTCTATTGCAAATTAGCTATCAGTTTTTCACAAAATGCTTATTTGCCTTTTAACACTCATTGTATGTGAAGAACTTGAAACATTTCTAAGAAATGCAATTATGCAAATACAAATCATTTTCATAACTATCAATTTCAAACTACATTTTATTCAGATTTAACAGTATTTATAGGATAATTTGTTATTTTTGCATATTTTTAAAACTCTAACTTGAAAGTCCAATTTATTTATATAAATTGCCTTTTCAAACAAATGCTTAATCGCTAAAAAATAGGAATTTGAAGTCACATCAACATAAGCCCTTCAAGCCTGGTTTACAATTCAATATGATCATGGCTGGTATATGCTGGACTCAAATCCTTTTATGTGCCTTTTTTCCATAGCTCTTTATTCCTTGAACAAGATCTAAATATATAACAGACTGAAACATAGAATACATCATGCATATAGATACATATAGCCCCTTACCATATTCCTTATACACCAATGACTGTGGCCAAATTCCCTTCCAACACAATTTTCAAGTTTGCTAATGACAACACCATAGAGGGTCAGATCTCAAACAATGATGAGAAGGAGTACAAGAAAGAGATAGAGAATTTGGTGCAATGATAATAATCTTTCCCTTAACATCAACAAAATGAATGAGATAGTCATCTACTTCAAGAAGTGTAATAGAGAACATGCCCCTGTCGACACCAACAGAGAAGAAGTGGAAATGGTCAAGAGCTTCAAGTTTCTAGGAGCCGAAATCACCAATAACTTGTCCTGCTCTCTCCATGGTGACACTATAGGTAAGAAAGCCCACCAATTTTCAGAAAGCTAAGGAAATTTGGTATGTCTACTACGATTCTTACCAATTTTTAAAGATGCTGAACTAAAATGGCTGCAGGCGCATCTGCACTAAATGGACTACAGCAGCTCAAAAAGGCAATTCATCACCACCTGTTTGAGGGCAATGAGAGCTTTAGCTCTAGCAGCAATGCCCACATCCAAGAAATAAATCAAAACTTCAGTGAGCAGCAACTACTGGAAATTTTGAGTCAGTCTTCAGCCCCTGCAACAGCTAGAGTGGGGCAGATGCCTGACATTGACCCATTGAAGGACTGAGTTGGGGACAAGCCTTCCAGGATTAATGTGATGCCCCCACCCTCAGAGCAGTCAAAGCTATATAATCATAGCTGCCACACTGTGCATGTTCTTTTGTGAAAAGGTTTGCTGGTCTAGCAGTTTTAGCCATTTCTTTTGCAGGAGTTTGTATAAAGTGCTGAGAGGTTGTCTCCATCAAGTTATCCTTCCTCTGTGGTCTGCAGTTGGAAAGCAAGTGGTCCT
Organism: Sphyrna mokarran; assembly: GCA_024679065.1. NCBI lineage: Eukaryota > Metazoa > Chordata > Chondrichthyes > Carcharhiniformes > Carcharhinidae > Sphyrna > Sphyrna mokarran. The sequence continues at coordinate 82,899,983 of JAGIQG010000005.1, read as the reverse complement.
CTCATCATTAATTGGTCTTTCATTCGAAAATCGTAGCCCGTGTATCAAACCAATGCCATGTGGGGTTGGGATTCGGAAATTATCCTCAAGTTGGAGTCAAAATTAAATTGCAGTTGGTCCTTTTTTGATATTGCACACACAAAACCAAGGATGGGCATTGAATATGTGATTTATACATTCTTTTTAATTTTAACAAAGGCCCATTTTGGAGTAATAACAAGAAGATATTAACAAAGATGCCTTTGTGGAACTGAGTGAGGATAGATTGTAGGTGTGGAGACTGGGAGCAGCAAATTCTTTGTTTAATCTAAAAAGACCTTGAAACTCAGTGACAGCTAGTGATGTATTTATAGTATTTCCTGTTATTTTAGTGAGTGCTATGGTTTAGTTTAGGATTTTTTTTATGCCTGTCTTTTTAACTTGGGTATTAACTCATTTGATGAGTTGGTTGTGGAGCTGGTTTGTATTACTCTGCTTTACAAAGAAAGTGTGAGTATGTGAGCAAGTGTCGTATCTTTCTGATGTGTTGTGCATTTTTCCTCCTCGTGCTCCCATCATCATACCATTGAAGAGGATATTGGGTCGTGTTATAATATTTCCTTTAATTTACAGCAGCTGAAACAAATATTCCCACTGTCAGTTATCGCCTGCAAGAAGAGGAATTGGTCACAGGCTAAATTCCTTAAATTTGTTCACCCCTGGGTGGTCCAGCAATGCAAGGCTTTTGTGTATTATATCTTATGGAATTTATTCATTACACCACATATTCACTAAATTACATTCATGCCTTGGAAACATTATGTTGGGGGAGTGGAGGGGGGGAAAATTTTAACTTGGCGACGTGTAGGTAACAAGAAAGCCAGGCAGAGCATGGGAAACTTGGATTTTTCATCAGTGTGTTTTTCAGCGGCTTTTTAGCTCAGTCACTGCATCAGTACCTGATTTCCCAGCCAGTTAGTGTGAGTGGATATAGTCACCTGCATGGGTTTAAAGTTTAAGCAAAGGAGATAGTAATTGATTTCAGAACGTGTAGTGGAGGACATCCCCCTGTCTACATCAATGGGGATGAAATAGAAATGGTGTGATTTGAAGTTTCTAAATGCCCAGATCATCAATAACTTGTGTTGAGTCCTCAATGCCAACACTATATTTAAGAAAGCCTCCGCAATGCCTCTATTTTCTTAGAAAACTAAAGAAATTTGGCATGTTCGCTAAGACACCCATCAACTTATACAGATGCACCACAGAATTCTTTCTGGTTGTACCATACATTGGTAGGCTCCTGCTCTGTTCAAGACCACAAGAAACTACTAACGTCGTGAATGAAGCCCAGTCCATCACTCAAGCCAGCTTCCCACCCATTGACATTGTCTACACTTCCCACTAACTCAGAAAAGCAGCCAGCATAATTAAGGACCCCACACACCTCCCAGATATTTCTTCCACATTTTTAATTGGGAAAAAAATACAAAAGTCTGAGGACACATACCAACCCAAATCAAAAACAGCTTCTTCTCTGCTGCCAAGCTTTGAATGGACCTACTCACATTAAGTTGATCTTCCTCTACATCCTAGCTATGACTGTAACACTACATTCTGCACTGTCTCCTTCTCTTTTGTATTAATGGTATGCTTTGTCTGTATAGCACACAGGAAACAATACTTTCCACTGATACTATTACATGTGATAAATCAAATCAAATCAAAAATAAAGTTTAAAGTTTAAGTCCACCTGGATACCAACAGCTGTATAGGAGAAGGCACTAGAGATAATCAATTCTCAGACTGACTTTAATCTTTTCATCTTGACAGTTCTAATTCATGTCTTTCATCTCTCAAAGGCAATTCAAGCATCTTGCAGGAAGTGTTACAGGAGGAGCATGAAGACACATCAGAGAAAGTCATTCAGTTTGAGAATGTATCACTAGAGGACTCATGAAGACAAGTTGTGCTTCAATTATATACAAGACATAGGATTGCATAAGGCATATAGCACAGAAAAAGCCACAGGCCCAACAAATACATGCCACTCAAGCTCCCTCCAATCTTTTCTAGTCTGAATCTACCATTGTGACTATCTATTTCCCTCCCTTTCATGTATTTGTCTAATTTCTCTTAAATGCTTCTTTATTCACTTCAACCACTCCATGTAGCATCAAGTTGCGCATTCTTACCATTCTCTGAGTGAAGAAATTACCTCCATATTTTCTTTGGATTTTTTGGTGATCATAAGGATGACACTGAACATAAATGATAAAATTAAAGTTCTTGTTCACAGGTGGATTGACTCTTTTTTCCAAGTGACATGGTGGAGGGTTGTAAGATTTTGAGATGATTTGATGGAGTAGATGTGAGAAGTTGTTCCCACTTGTGGATGACGCTTACAGTAATGCAAGACATTCACTAATGCATTTGGAAATTCAGGAGAAACCTGTCTCTCCGGTGAGTGGTTCAAATGTGGAACTTACTAACACGAGGAATAGCTGAAGCAAAAAGCATAAACACATTTAATGATTTAAGGGAAAACTAGATAAGGACCTGAAGGAGAAAAAAATGGAAGGAGAGGCTGATGTGGTTTGATGAAGGAGAGTGGAAGAATTCTTATATGGAGATAAACACAAGCCTGCACCTTTTGGGCTGTATCGCTGAAAGATTACCCTTCCAAAGTGGATATTACTATGTTCTCCTCATGGCAGAGAGAAGCAGTAATATTCTGGCCATTAAGATTAATCAAATAGCCCGAGCCCAACTGGAAGGACACAGGAAGTGATGTTCATACCAGCCATCAGATAGCTTTAAACATAAAGGTTCGGATGGGCAGTTACAACCTGCGAGCACACCCACCCATGATGTTGAAACAGGACACCCTCTTCCAGCCCAAGTTGCACTTATCTGGGTCCACTGTGCACTGTCCAGTATCCCCTTCAAAGGTGAGGTCACCAGGCTCCTGTTTTTAATACAACTGTTGTAAATCGTGTCAGCATGACGTCACACCGGCATTCAATGAATATCAGTGAGAAGAAATGTACTAAATTATGCTACTGAGATTCCTGACCTTTCTGGGTGGGAACTTTGTTCTGTTATCGATGAGGGGTATGTAAAATCAAGAAGCGTGATCTTGCCACTGAGTATCATTTTTCCCAACTCTAGTAGGAGTTGTGCCCATGTCGCTGTTCTCACTGATTGCGAATGGGGGGCACAAAATCACCCCTCAGAGTGCCAATTGCCATAGATATAGGATAGAGGGCACTGGAAAGAGTACAAAGGAGATTTACAATAATTATACCAGAAATCCAAATGGGAATTCAAGAGAAACTTTTTACCCAAAGAGTGGTGGGAATGTGAAACTCGTTACCGCAGGAAGTAAGTGAAACAAGTAGGATAGATACAATTAAACAGAAGCCAGACAAGCACTTGAAGAAGTAGAGACTAGTTGGATACAATGGTAGATTTGGTTGGGGAAAGATTGAGTGTCTATATATAGAGGCATTGATTGGTTGAGTTGAATGGCCTGTTCCTGTACCATATGTCTTATGATGTAAAGTATGATTTCAGGTCCAACAGCATTTAAATTTCAATGATACAGAAATCTGGAAAACTCTCATGAGCTGGTCTGTTGAAGGGGCTGGTGCTATGGATACAAGAACATTTCAGTATTAAACAGGCATATTTCAGTTTGGCATGAATTTTTTTGGAAAATTAATGCTGAAATTCTAGTCTTCCATCATTGTTCCCCAAAAATGTTTCATAAAATTTCAGGTTAGAATGCCTTACCTGTACAATTATGACTGTGATAGATTATGAGTGGGGTAGCATGGTGGCACAGTGGTTAGCACTGCTGCTTTACAGCGCCAGGGACTCAGGTTCGATTCCTGGCTTGGGACACTGTCTATACACAATCTGCATGTTTTCACCGTACCTACATGGGTTTCCTCCTGGTGCTCCAGTTTCCTCCCACATTCAGAATTCTCTGCTGATTGGGTGCAATGGCCATGCTAAATTCTCCCTCAGTGTAGCTGAACAGGTGCTGTAGTGTAGCGACTAGGGGATTTTCACAGTAACTTCATTTCAGTGTTAATGTAAGCCTACTGATGACACTAATAAATAAACTTTTAGTGTAGAAAATTACATTAAAATGACAAAACATACTCATGGAGACAGACTATTGGTCCAATTTTACCATCGCGTTGCATCCGTTTTCAGGCCTGAAAACTAGATAAGGTCAGGCATGAGGTGAGTAGCGTGATCCACAACTGCCTCTATGCCCGTTCCCCCTTTGCCAATGGCTGAAAATGGCCATGATTGGTAATGTACCTAAAATGGGCACGACGACAATTTAAATGCATTTGAATGCATTAAATGCCCAACATTATCAGCACTTCCTCATTTACCACTGCATTCACCAATTGGGAATCAGCATGAATCAGATATGCTCAATACAAGTCCAATTTGCTCGCTCCATCCATGAAAGTTTGCAAGGAGGTAAGCTCGTAGTGACTGACAGCTCTCTGCTACTCATCGGTGTCCTGTTGTTGCGTACATTTTCAGTCTCGGGTTGGTGGGGGCTCTGCGAGTATGTTTCTCAGCAGGGTCTCTGATGTCCGACTTGCAGCACGGATCCGGATCTCAGCACTGACTTCAGGTCTTGCGGTGCTGTTGGATCCTGGTGCACCCAGCTCACTTCCAGCTGAAGGATGTGCACAAAGCCCTTGCAAATTCACTGCTGCAGCCTCTCAACTTTGCAAGGAGCTATGATTGTGGGGAGCATGTGGAGGGGGGAATTAGAGAGAACTGTGATTGTGGGGAGCATGTGGAGGGGGAATTGCGGGTGGTTGTGATTGTGGGGAGCATGTGGAGGGGGAATTGGGGGTGGTTGTGATTGTGGGGAGCGTGTGTGTGTGGGGGAACTGGGGGGAAGGGTTGTGATTATGGGATTTTTGTTCCTGCTGTTCAAACAAGCACATGAATCACTCCTGTCTTCAATCAGGAAATAATTCCAGCAACTAGCAATTGATGCCCTGCACGAGAGCAATAACATTCCATTTCCTGGAGAGAGAAATTGAACTCATGCCACAACGGTGGAAGCCCTGAAGCCTAATCACTACACCACCAGGGAAGGTAAAAGAGGAGCCACTGCAGATACCTGCCTGCATATTCCATGTAAATGTTGCAGAATTGCAATCATGTGGGTTTTTTTGTTATCATAGGAAATAGCAAAGAATGGTTTCAATCCATTGAGCTCTGAGATATGACCCAGCACACTTCTGCTGTGCTACAGCATTGTGATTGTGGGGAGCAGATGGCTGGGGGAATGGGGAGGGCGAGGGCTGTGATTGTGAATGTGCTAGGGGTAAGTGTTATAAATTTCCATGTGTTCCTTTCCATTCCACCAGCCTCCGAATCCACCCCCCCACCCCTAACTTCAGAGTGACAACATGGCTTTTTCTATGCAACCTATAGATCTAGCTGTTCTTTTGGTTGATGCTGGAGTTGAGGAGGAGCAGCGGGAGGAAGAATTGCGGGCATAGGAAGTCTGGGCCTTACCACTTGCAGGAGATCTTTTTAATAAGGGAATCAGGGATTATGAGGAAAAGGCAGCAGGATGAGGATGAGAAAAATATCAGTCAAGATTGAATGGCAGACTAGACTTGATGGGCTGAGTGACCTAATTCTGCTCCTATGTCTTACGGTCTTATGAGTAAAGGGAGACAACCACCAGATGCAGGAGGTAGCCGCCACTCACCTGGTGTGTGTTGGGGGGAGGGGGGGAGATGTAGGAAAAGGAGGAGTAGTGACCCCGGCAGTTCCGTGTACAAGTGCTCTTCAAGCAGACACTCTTCAAGTGTGTCACCTACATCTCTGACTCAGAAAGGAGACTGTTGCAGGACCTGGCACCGAGACACAGGCAGGGTACCACTCTTGGTGGCTGTCAAGTTGATGGCCGCTTTAAATTCCAAGCTATTGGCTCTTTGCAGACCCCGAGGGGAGATGTCTGTCACATCTCCCAATCTGCCATGCACACCTGTGCGAGACAGGTCACTGAAGCCCCATGTATGCCTTCAACCTGGACCAGACATATCAGGAAGCTCGGACTGCAGTGTTCACAGCCATTGCAGGGATGCCTTATATGTAGGGGGCAATCACCCTCAAGGCCACCCTACAGAATCTGTGGAAGTTTGTAAATAGGAAGGGATTCCACTCCCTGAATTTTCAACCAATGTGTGACCATAACATAACGATCATGCACATCTGTGCCAGATATCCAGGCAGCGTGCAGGACAGCTTCATTATCAGAAGCTCGGACATCCCAGAAGCAATTGAGGAGGATTCCAGTCTGCGCGAGTGGCTCCCGTTTCAGACATGGCTGATGCAGAGGCCTGTGTCTGAAGCAGAGACCCGCTATACCGAAGCCCATGTGGCCACTTGCTCAATAGTGGAGAGGTGCATTGGGCTCCCCAAGATGCGATTCCAATGCCTGGATTGATCTGGCGGGGCCCTTCAATACAGTCCAGTGATCTCTTCCCGCATAGTGGTCGTGTATTGTGTCTTTCACAATCTACAGAAAAGGTGACCTCTTGGAGGAGGGGGAAGACATGGAGGCTGACCAGCCAGGCATTGTTGTAGAGGATGACCAGCTAGAAGAGGGGGAGGAGAAAAATGAGGAAGACCCTGCCAAGGAACACCAACCAGCTGCTGGAGGGCTGGCAGCCCAAATGAGCCATAGAGGCTGGCTCAGGAGGCCTGATCACGGGTGGTTCCGTCGCTAGTGGCTTGCTTCTGAGTTTCATTTCACTGCCCCCAAATTCTTTCTATATCCTGCAACATTGTCACACGAGAGCAATGGGGCTGGATACTATGTTAGTGAGTTTTCTGGCAGGCAGGACTCACTAAGCACCATTCTGATGATGCCCTGTGCAAACTAATCTGAGTTCCGCATGCACGCTGGCACTTGGGCCAATGTCTGTGGAGTGGGTAAGGGATCTGAAACTCCCATACGGGTCCAAGAGATGGTTGGGATGGAGGAAGGGAGGGAATCATTCATGGGGTCTGGGGAATCAATGCCTTCCTTTTCTCAGTGACACAACACTGAGGGGCCTCCCCAACTGATGTCAACATGAAACATCGCTCCGGTGATCATCAGTGGAAGAGGGTTTCTATTCGAGACAAATCTGAGACAAACAAGTTACAGCTGAGTGGTGAAAAAAGATTTAATTGCTGTAAAAGTATTTAAATACGATATTCTAACATAAAAACGTGTGAACAGAAACCGTTAATATGCTGAAACATCTTTCTAACTAGGGCAGCCCTTCACTCGTGCCATCTCAGTGTGGCTACAACTTCCTAACCTTATGGGGCCTACCATACATCTCACTGTCTACCCAGAATGTACATCGGAGGTGGAGGGTGCCTGCCTCATCCCATGGCCTGTGATGCGTGTGGCGGGCGTTCTCTGGAGGCCCTGGATCGTGAGAATCCTGGCCTGCTTCCAGGTGTCTGGGATGTTTCCAAGACACCCTCTTCATGCCACTGCCCCTGAGATGCCACGGTGTCAGGAAGGGGAGAGTCAGAAAGTAAAGCTACACTCACAGTCTCCTGGCTGGAAGGCTCCAGCATGGGCTCAAGCCCTTCCTCTTCCATTAGGGTTTCTGTGGGCCCCTAGGCTTGGGATGCAGTGCTTCTGCAGTGAGTTCTAAAAGCTCTGGCATTACCTGGCACTGCCAGCCCAAGAGGACCACCTGCATCCTATCCATGGTGGTCAAGCAGTCTGAGATGGCTGCAGCAAGTGCCTTTTGAGATTGAACTACATTCTTAAGGGCTGCTACCGTAACCCACTGTGTCTCAGAGTTGTCCCACAGGGTCTCCTGCAAGCTCTCGAGCCTCTCAGCCATGGGCCACAGAATCCCAAGAAGCCTATTCATCTGTGGCCCGCTGTGACTTGGTCATGCCCCTCTGGGACTCTGCTGTGGCCCTCTATGACTCGGGCATCGCTTAAAGCCTGCCAGTCATGGGGAGGATCCCCTGCCCTAGGCTTTCCACTGCAGATGCCACCCTTGCAGTGTTGGCTTAAGAAGCCTGCATTCCCTGGCTCTTTTGCTGCACCTTCAACAGCTGAGGGAGAAGTGACCTCAGAGGCCCAGCATGTAGCCTGGAGCCAGCTGAGTTCTCGCTTCCGGCAGGCCAAATATGCCAGAGATCTTGGATGTTCCCTCCTCCACCTGATGTACATTATCAGAGAGTGACCCAGAAGATTCACCACAAACTGAACTCATCTATACGTCAGTATTTGGGACGGTGGGTTGTAAGATGACAGCTTATTTCAAATCAGTGCTAATTTCGGAGGTTCCTTCTCTCATATCCTCCAAGGACTCAACCGAGCATCTTGACCACGATGAGTGGGAGCTGCAATAGGGAGCCTGAGGTCCAGAAAGACTTGGGGCATCCAGATCTGTTGCTGAAACACAGGACACAAGATTAAGTGCAAGGGAGGGAGAGGAATCCAAAATGCCAAACACATGAATCACACGTTTCCATTCAACACAGAACAAAGCACCAAGAAAATTACATCACAGGAACAGGCCCTTTGGCCCTCCAAGCCTGCAGCGACCAGACTGCTCATCTGAATTGTAACTCCCTACCCTTCTGGAGATGATATGCCTCTTTTCCCATTCCATTCACATAGCTGTAGAGATGCTCCTTTAAGGTCACTATCATATCTGTATCTGTGACCTCCCTCAGAGTGAGTTCCAGGCATCCACTACCCTCTCTGAACAAATAAATATTCCTCATGTTTCTCCTTTAAACCTTACCCCTCACACCCGTAACTTGTGCCCCAAGAAATTGCTTCAAAGTGATTGGAGGAATGAGACATGCTCACATCTTGACAGCAGCCCAACCATGCTGTCGCTGATAGCCCGCATCTCCCCTTCTCTCCAACACCCGCTCCTCAAAGGAGGTGAGGACCCAGAGGTCTGGCTCACCATCCCCTGTCTGTGCCCTCGCTCACGTTTTATGGTCGATCTTTTCCTGTGAAGACAGAAGGAACGTGGAAGAAATGGTGGCGTAACTCACGCAAATTTTCAGGTAGTCACCCTTAGAGGGTAAATATAGTGGGGCTCATTCGGGGGAAAGGAAAGAGGTGCTTGTTGGTTAGGAGCTGGGGATGAGAGAATCTGGGGGCAGTATGAGGGAAAATGCAAAATGGGGTACAGCACTCATCCTTGCTGTCCAGATGAGGTCATTGACTTTTTTCCAGCACTGCTCCCCAGTTAGGGGAGCCAGTGCCCTGAGTGAGGTGGCGACTTTCTCCCAAGCTGCATTTCCATCAGCTCTCCACCACGCACCCCTGCACCACCCCCCCCGCCCTGTTCCGCAGCCCACGCCCCGCCACCCCTGCACCTCTCGCCCCACCCCGCCACCTCCACCCTGCCCCTCATTGCCCCCACTGCATCTGCCCCCTCTCCCTGCCCTCCCCCCCACCTCCAGTCTGCATCCTTCTAAGGAGAATAGGGTGTCCCGCCTTGCCTTTGCATCCAGCACCCTCAGAGCAGAGCATCGAGGGGCTAGTTGTGCGCACATTTTATACAGGAATGCTGTCCATTCTTGAGTTTTTTATGGAGCTGCCCCTTGTTAGAGCAGATCAGCTGCAGGCAGTTTGGCAGAGCATTCCAGCAAGTTCCATGCAGTTTGCTTGTTAGCATTGAGGGGAAGGTGAATATTTGCAGGTGTGCTGATGGGGAGGGAAAGGGGGGGGGGGTGCAGGACGGGTTAAATCAGTGCTTCAATCATTGAGGACAGGGGAGAGGGGCAGGAGTGTCACACAGCTATCGGAATCCAAGGAGATGGGGGCCTTGTGCCGGAGGGTCTGAAGTGGGGATGACGGGGATCACACTGTCTGATATCTGTAAGGGTGAAGAGGGGAGGGTGGCTCTCTCTGCCACTCTGCCTGAGATCATCGTGGGGGAAGAGGAATAGGGGGTCATGATCGGTATGGGTGGTACATTGGAGGGGATAATAAAGGGGTTGTGGGATTGGGGCATTGTCTATGGGGGTCGGAGGAGGCATTATCTGGGCAGGGCGCGATGCGGTGGGGAAGCAGCATTCTATCATTTTTTTTTGGTATGCATGCGCGGTTGGAGGCGCCGATCAGAGCCGCAGTGTTTTGCGTGTGATAAGCTGCGCCCACAGGCTTCTGCAGCATGATTCAGAATGACTGATATTTTTTTCAGAACGCTGGAAAAGGAGTCTAAAAGTAGGATCTGAAACACACTCAGATTCAAGTCCACCCAACACTTAGAATCAAAATGGTAAAATCTTCAGGTACCAAGCTCTTTGATAGCACTGGTGGCTATGTTAATCTTGCTCTGGAGGGATAGATCACCTTTGTTGGTGGCTTTTATTTTCCAGATTGCAAATCTATTTCGAAAGATCATTTTTGCTTATCTTGACCTCTTTCACCATCAATCTTTGCCACCATGATTTTTCCTTCTGTGCCTAAGAAATTCCCACCGTCTCTTCCTGACCTTGGTCAGCAGAGTCCTTGTGGTCTCAGATTTCACTGGCATCTACTGTGAGTTGTCCAAGTTATCTTCATTCTTCACCTTAAAAACCATAACTCTGCAGCCTCAATTATTTGTATTGCTTCACTGGTCATCCAACACTCATCTCATGGGTGGGATTTTACGGCCTCGCTCGTAAAATGCTGTCCTAGATCAACGGACCTTCCCATGCTCCACCTCTCGCCCACTTGGATTCCCATTGCAGGCAGGGCAGTAAAATTCCAGCCTATATGTCATAATTTTAGAATTTCTCTGCTTTACTTTCCTGGCTAATTTTGAGTTGAGCATAATCTTTTCATTTTTTGAAATGTATCTTTGGCCATTCCAACCCTATATTTTATTTCTTGGTGGCACTTTCCATCTGATATTGATTTACTTTCTGAGTAACTATTTTTTGCTGAGCTATATGACCTCTTGAGCCTGGACTGTGAACACACATTCTGATGTGATTTTTCATTTGGTCACGATTCGACATTTTGTTTTCCTACAGTTAATTCTCGGCCCTGTCTCCTCACGTTCACACACCACTCTTTCCAAAACATTTGGCAGTTTCTCTCCAGAGTCGACTATAAGAACACTGCTATTGGCATATCTTATATTGTTAAAACTGTAACCACCAAATAACAATCCAGGAAGGTTTTCAATTTGTTCCAGAATACTTTCACTGCACAAACTGATTAAATCTGGGGAGAAAACACCTCTGTCTGATCTCTTTTTTAATCTTCACAAAATCATTTAGATTGTTTTCAACTTTTACAACTGCTGTTTGTTCTCAATGAAGATTTCTTGTAATTCTAACATCTTTGCCATTAAGGTCAAGAGATTTTGACACTTTCATCAGTTCTTTAGGTTTCACCTTACTATCATCAATAAAATACATAATTATCTTTTCTCATCTCAGTGGTTTTTTGATCGCATGTATGTCATCAAAGGCAAAAATGAGGAATTTATCATGGAAAGCTATGGCAAGATGGGCTGAATACATGTAGAACAATTTGTCTGAGCACAACTGGGAAAAAGGAAAGTCAACGACTGAGAAAAACATGGATTGCCAAAATATCATGAAAGACAGGTAAGGACAGCCATAAATAAGATGAAAAACAATAAAATCAAAATCTCAAACGAAATAGTCACCAGACAAATTAAACATTTAGATGGACAAAATCTCCAATGAAATTTATGACATGGGAGAAATTCCAGAAGATTTACATAAACAAATGGTTATTACATTCCCTAAAAAGCTCAGAACAATTGAACACTAATTCCGTTGCACTATCAGTCTAATGAGTCATATTACTGAGATGGTTTTTCAAGTATTAAATAGAGCCAGGAGCAAGTTGGAGCCAGAAATTTCAGCTCCACAACGTGGATCTGCAATAGATTTAGGAATGAGAAATGTTATCTTCATGGACAAGAATATTGATTTTTATTTTCCACAGAATTCTAATCCCAGAAATTCAGCCTGGTACAATATCTCTTTAAACACCTTTTCTTCAAGCATATATTTAATCTATTATTAAAAGTTGACATGGTCTCTACTTCCATCACTTCAGTCCTAGGTGATGCATTCTATTGACTGACGACCCTCTGTGTACAAGAGTTTACCTTGCTGCCTCCGGCTACAATATGGAAAAGTATGAGCATTTGCTCACTGTGTTTTCTTCTCTATTCCATACCGAAATGTATAAACTCAGATAAGCTACAGACTGAATCCTTTCAGCAACAGATCTTGCCACAGTATAAAATATCTTCACCAATGGAAGCAGACACTAACCAGAGACACACCGATTAACATGAAAATGTTCAGGTAAATGCCTTCATTTCTATGTGAAACTGAAGATACAGTATGCAATTTACTGGTTTCACTCCACTTACTGCAGATTGTGCTTATCTGGGAAAATTGGGCCTTAAAATGGGGTTTTTGTGTCTGATGCCAAATGATTTTCAATTGTCCCAGTCCCAGTCCCCTGATACAAACACTGACCATAACCTATTAACATACTTAAAGTCGCATTTAAATATGCTTTGCCCATTCAACGCCAGATTCTTCCAGCTGTTGGGATCTTCTGACCCTCGGGATGTGACAATAATTGATGAGAATGACAACTGGTCTCCAGCAGCAGAGACCAGGCATAATGGCCACACCATCTCACACCAAAGCTCAGAGGTCATTGAAGTCCTCAGGTGGTCGGGGACATTGCTGGGCAGTGCCCATTTGACAATGCTCATCTGGAACAGTGGTATAATGGCAGTGTCCATCGGGGGGAGGGGGGGTGCGGTGGAGGAGGGAGGGGGGTGGGGGCTCTGAGGAGAGGGGGGTGCTATGACTGACTCTACAAAGGAGAGATCATAAAGGGATGGGCATGAATGGGGGTTGTGAAAGGAAGGGACATGAAGGGGTAATCGTGAAGGGGTGGTTCAAGAAGGGCAATGTAAGGGTCCCAATGCCCTGATGCCAGCGATCCATGTTGAGGGGAGGGGGGGGGATGGCAAGAGAACATGCTGCTGATGAAGGGGATGGTCCTGATGTCAGTGGGGCCAGGGCAGGGGTCTTCTAGTGCACTGAGAGGTCGGGCACCCTTTCAAAGCAGCGTCTGATTGCTTTGCAGCCTGGGCTGACTGGTGTGTTTAAACACTGTCCCTCCCAGAAGCAGCACCCAACTCACTACTCTCCCAAAAGATAATCCACACCAGACAGATTGGCATGGATCACTCTGGTTTTCTCACCTTCATGACACTTCATTTTTGGCAAGAGCTGGCAAGATGCCTGTTAAGTTCCTTCATGGTGTTGTCACGGGGCTACCTTTGAAACAGAAGATCCTTTGGATCATGAAAAGGTGTATTCAGTACTTTTCCTTTTACAGAGATGATCTTCCTCCCAAGGCTCATTATAGTCAGTATTCAGTTATGATGTACAAACTCTCTTGAACTGAAATGGATACTAATAAATTTGAACACAGCAACGAAAAAACTGTGCAATTCTTCAGTTAATTTAAGTTGGAAATGTTACAATTTGCTCAAAATGTTACAATATATGCATTCACAGAATCCTACAGTGCAGAAGAGGCTGTTCGGCCCATCGAGTCTGCACCAATGCCTGAAAGGCTCTGACCTGCCCACCTAATCCCACTTGCCAGCTCTTGGTCCACAGCTTTGAATGTTATGGCATGCCAAGTACTCATCCACATACTTCTTAAAGAATGTAAGGCATCCTGCTTCCACCACCCTCCCAACAGTATATTTCAGATCATCACCAGTTTCTGGGTAAAAAAAGCTTTTCCTCAAATCCCGCCTAAACCCCTCACTTTTAACTTGTGTTCCCTCGTAACTGACCCTTCAATTAATGGGAATGTCTGCTCCCTTTCCACCATGTCCATATCCCTCATAATCTTGAACACGTTAATCAGCTCACTCTCCAGTCTTTTCTGCTCCAGAGAAAACTACCAAAGCCTACCCAACCTTTCTTTATAACTTAAATGTTCCATGCCAGGCAACATCTTGGTGAATTTCCTCTGCACTCCTTCCAGTGCAATCACATCCTTCTTATAATGAACTGACCAGAACTGCACAAAATACTCCAGCTGTGGCCTCACCAAAGTTCTATACAACTCCATCATGACCTCTGCTCTTGCAATCTGTACCCCGATTGATAAAGACAAGTGTGCCATATGTCTTTTCATCACTCTATTGACCTGCCTTTCTGCCTTCACAGATCTGTGCACAAACATGCCGAAGTCCCTTTATTCTTCAAACTTCCTGGTGTCAGGCCTTTCATAGTATACTCCCTTGTCAAATTACTCCTTCCAAAGTGTATCATCTCACACTTTTCAGGGTTAAATTCCATTTGCCACTTATCTGCCCATTTGACCATCTCATCTATAACTTCCTGCAACCCAAGATACTCAACCTCACTGTTAACCACCCGGCCAATTTTTGTGTCATTGGCAAACTTACTGATCCTACTCCCCAAAATATTCATCTATGTCATTTATATAAATGATGAACAATAGGAGGCCCCACACAGATCCTGCGGTATGCCACTGGCCCCTGGCCTCCAGTCACAGGAAGAAAGATTGGATTGAGCAGCAAGACTAATGGATGGGGGAAGGGGTTCTAGGGTGGCGGAGGATGCAATCATGTTGTCCATAGATTCAGGAAAGTACTCTTGTTCCTCTTGGCTCCATGAGAAGGTTTTCATTAAAAGATTGCACTGAAAAAAATGTACTTTTAGTTGATAGCCAAAGCAACTCTGGTGGAGAAATAAATTCTGTTTTCTACTATTTATTAATATTTATAAATCTGAATAAAACCATATGAACAACTCCAGCCTTTGGAGATCACCAAAGCCTTAATATTCAAAAAGTTAAAGTTTATTTACTAGTCATAACTAAAACTGATATGCACAATGCAATGGAGGTACTGTGAAATTCCCCCAGTGTTCTTCAGAGCACCTAGAAGAAACCCACACACACACCGTGAGAACGTACAAACTCCACACAAACAGTAACCTAAATCGGGAATCAAACAGGAGCCCCAGTACTCTGAGCAGCAGTGCTAACCACTGCGCCACGGTGTTGCCCAAAAAGGTTAATTACATGAATGTGGCTCTTTTGTTCTGATCATCCATACTAATACAGCATTGTGCTTTAACTAATTCTCCAAAAACAGCATGATCAAAGAATGATAGAACATTAAATGTGATAGAAGTTATCTATCCTGAACCTCATGAGTTTTAAGATAAAGCAAGCAACTGCCTAAATCTGATTCTTTGTTATTTTCTTGCCTACAATTTTTCTATTCTCTGCTAATTTTGAGATTTTGCACATTATATCTTCATCAATATCTTCTTTTTGCTGATGGCAGACTGTTTCAGTTATAATTGTAGTATTAAGCATATTCCCCTAATGGCCTTCAACTGAAACAGGTATTGATGCAAATTGACAGAATGCAAATTAAAATGTAAAATTGAGTAATACCAACATCAAACCACATAAATAAATTCTTGTTCTTGCTCTCAGGAAAAAATCTGTTGAAATTCATGAAACTGAGTAAAATTGTCGGCAATAACTCCAGCATGTGATATTAACATTTCAGTGAATCAGTGTAATGTAATTAATGTGGCAGTAAGGACCTTTTTTCTGTTTTAGACAAGATGGTCTGAGGTCCATTTTTGATGAAAAATGCTCCATATCCAAACTCTACCAGCAAAATATATTCAACTTGAAACTAGTTTGTGCCACTTTTCAGGAGTCCCTTAAGGCTGTGAAAAACAGACATTAAATCCATGTGTAAATCAGCATGTCTTTGGTCATTTCACAAAGGGTGTTGTGGACATGGGCCTATTCTGCTTTGGCTACCATCTAAAAGTACATCCTTTTCAATGCAATTTTTTAATGAAAACCTTCCCAGGAATCAAGAGGAGCAGGAATGCTTCCCTCAGTCCATGGACAACGTGCCTGCATCCTTATCCACCCCAGTGCCCCCTCCCCCATTCACTAGTGCTACTATCCACTCCAATCTTTCTCCCTGTATCTTACCTTCAGGCAAACTGCTCAACATTTTTGGTCTTCAAATGTGTGTGCTCCCTATGAAAGGAAGACAGGACTCAGACCTCTTACCTAGAGTACACACTGTCTGTGCAGTGCCAAGTTTAGGTCAGGAAATGGGTCGAGATAAATGTCCACCTCAATATGTGTTAATTAAAACCAGTGATACAATGTACTGGCCAGTGAGGAGATTAAGGGATTAAGGTGGATATAGCTTTAGAAAAGTTTTCTTCCATTTTCAAGGTGCTGTTATATGTGTGTTGCTGTTGTAAATCTTTAATGTCATCAGTGTAAAGCTCAGCTATAGTTATAAAAGGTAGATCTGGTATGGATTTCATTAACAGAAGGATATAAAATATAAATCAAAAGAAATTGCATTATTGTTGATGATCAAAGGTGTCTTGGCAGTTCAAGTGCATAAATAGTACATTTGCCAGAAGCCATCTGGCATATTATATATACTTATGTTCACCTAACTATTGAAAGAATTATTATCGCCCTTGTCAAGCATAGAGGTGAACAACACATTATTCCAGATAAAGAATTAGGGGATAAATCTCGTTGGCTGATTCACTAATACGATATTATAACTCCAATGTTTTTTTGCAAGAAAGACCAGAACCTGATATTGAAGATCCAAAACCGTTTTAGAAATTCCCTTGATTGAACCATGTAAGGAGTGAAGCTTCCATCTGTATATTATAATGAAAAGCATGTGACAGGAAGCTGGAAAGAGGGAAGGGATTTCCTACAGTTGAGGTTTATGCATTGCAAACCCTAAGGCACAAGTATGTTTCTGGAGATTGATACAATGAATTTGAGGAGATCACCAGTCCTGATTAAGGCTCAATAGACTCACATTATGGCATTATTGGTGATGGAGGGAGAAGTATGGATAGGATGGGGGTTGGAGAGATGAGGCTGGGGGTGTGGGGTGGGGGGAAGTGGGGAAGAGGTGGGAGTTGACCCAGGCCAGGTAAAGAAGTACCCTAGATGGATTACAAGTAGGTGAAGTCTTTATTGAGATTGGGAAGGATGTGTTGATCACTTTTTCCCAGCTGATGGATCTGAGAAGTTTGCATGGGAAACCTTGAGCATCAATAGTGATATATGAGTATCTGTTGGCATGTACCAATTCAATGCTTCCATTTGATTCGGCTAACCTTAGCATTGGGATGCATTAGCAGGCACAATTCCAGTACAATTATTGAGGTCAGTATAGCACAAATCAACTGAGGAATGTCATGAGAAGGCAATATATCTAAGGTTGACCAATTGCAAAGGTGATGATAGATGGATTGCCTTCCCATTTTTCAGCTGAGTGCCACAGCCGGTGGGGAAAAATAGCGTGGAAGATATTGGGCCCAATGGCGGATTTTGCTGCCACATTGTTTGGCTGTCTGCTGAAGAAAAGTGAAGGTGTGGATTTCATGACATGATGATGACAGCCCACACTGCTTGCACATGACATGATAGGAAAAAAATTAAAATTAAAACCCACCATCTCCTCAAACTCTGTCACCTGAAACCCACCTTCCAGCCCCCTGCCCTGGTTCCCCCACCCCATAGAGCACCTTCTCCCACGCAGAACAGTCCCCAGACACTGCCTCACAACCAGGGATTGTGCCAGGGGGAGTGCCCAGGCAATTCTAGAAGGCAGTGCCAGGCACAATGCCAAGAAAGTGTGCCCAAGCATGAGTGCCCCCCCCCCCCCCCCCCCCCCACCTCCTCTGACTGAAGCATTCACTTGAACTCCTCTGGCAGTTTCTGCTTGTCAATTGAATGCCATGGGAGATCTGTCATAATTCATGCTGATGTGAATGGATTATGTAACAGAGTGGGGAGGGGGTGGTTATCAGGCGTAGAGGCCTGATAATTAGATGTAAATTTATTGTAATGTATTCCGTTACATCACTGGCTGGGATGGCGATTATCGCCATGAGAAATCTTGCCAGTTTACTCCTTTTGAATCTATCATAGGATTTTCTGTCCCACTGTCAATTCTGTCAATCCCTCCTGTCAATAACAGGAGTGGAAGATCTCTGGGGGAGGAAGATCTTTGGAACTGTATTTTTGTTTTCAGTTATTGTTACATTTACACATTTCAATCACTGCTGCCATCTTTGAAAATGGTGACACTGGAATCATCAATCCTCCAGGATGGCCCAGGGATGTATAAAAATTAAAATTTAATAAAAATTAAAAATGAATCCCTCATTGACAGCAGCCCATTGGAGGCTTTGCAGAGGCATAAAGAAAAAAGAAATAATATCCTTCAATTCTTTAATATGTCACAAAAATATTGGAAATGTAGAAAACATTATTTAAAACCAACAGTCAAAAATCATCCAATTGGATATAAAGGAACTTTTCAACTGCTGTGAGCAGGTGATGTTGGGTGGATATGTAGGGAGATCAATGGAAAGAGGGTAAATGGGTGAAGGTAGAAGATCTCGTGACGAAACTTCCCAATATACATCCAACTAGAGTTGGCAAGCTTAACCTGAATCTGAAAACAAGTTCAACATTTTATTATCTGTTTATGTGGTTGTATGTGGTTTAGAACCAAACACTCCAAATCCAGCACAGCAAGGCTATTTCTCCCAGTCCATCTGTGTGAATTTGATATACTGAGTCTTACTTTAACTATGATATAAATGCCAGTTTAGTTTTAGTCAATTGCAGAAAGCAGGCCTGAGACAATCAAGAGATTGTATTTTTAACTGCATCACCTCTCAAATGTCTGGAGTAACTGGCACATTGTTAACTGAGTCATATAGCAGGAAAATGTTTGTAATAGTGAATAAACTATTAATAACAACATTTATCATGCACATTGTCCTAGTTTCAGCCTTTCCCATATATAGCAGCAAGCGCAAAGGCCATTTATTGTTGAAACTTCCAGTTGTTGGGGAGACAGTGTAGGATTGGGAGATTGGAAGCAGGGCAGAATTTCCACTCTGTGCCAGAGCATTGCATTAAATATAGAGTTGGGCCTGTTGGAGTTTCACGTTGACCTCATTTGAATGAAATATTTATTGATGCCGCCTCAATATAAAATAAGAGTTATCAATTACGGGATATAGAAACTGGCCTGGCAGGTAATCTTTTAAAAGATAGATCCACCTCTATGTTGGAGTGGACTTAGGCAGAGGGTGGTGAAGAGGATGGGAGGAGAGTGATAGGAGCAGGGGTGCTGGGAGATAATAAGTTGAAGAAGGAGCAGTACCTCACTCACTTACTTGATTCTGAAGTAACTTCATTGCATGCCTCAGAATTCTTTTTGAATTGTGCTTTTACAGAATATTTGCACCAGAAACAATGTTTCAAACAAAGAAACCAGGCACAGAAAAATGACATATATTAATCCCTTTTCATTGTTCTTATCATAATCTCCCTCACTCCCTCCCATACACCTACATAAATAGTAAAATGTTGAACTTGTTTTCAGATTCAGTTTAAGCTTGCCAACTCTAGCCGGATGTATATTGGAAGATTTCATTATGTGACCACTCACTTCCACTCATTTACCCTCCTTCCATTGATCACCCCACACTTAGCAACATTGAACATAGTTTGTATTAAACAAGAGCATGTCAAATAATAACGACTTTGTGGTCTAGAATTAAATAATGAGGTTGAGGAAGAACTACTGGCTTAAGCACAATTGACAAGTTGCGAGCAATGAACTGAGATGGAACTTGAATAGGAAGAGGCAAGCCTCACATAATCCCTAGACACTTCTTTTTTATTGGTTGACCAGGGGTAGGTATCTCACAGTTGATGGGTGAGAAAAAGCCTGATGATATATTTTAATGAAATGCTAAGCACCTTACAAGTACGTGCAGTATTGTACCTTCAATATCTGTATAGCCAGATGTGACAGTTTCACACACATAGCTGTGATAATGATCAGATATATTTAATTGCATGAACATTGCGATCGAAAATATATTATTATACCTTAGATGGAACTTACAAATTCTCTCAGTACACACTTGCTGAGGGTTAGCATTTTTGAACTATTAATTCATACTATACGTATTGCTTTACCACATATTTGATTGGTCATTCTATTCAGGGATTTCTCAAGAGAGTTATCAGCAAGACTAATGAATAGCCTTGATTTTTTTTCTCAGCCATTCAGTTTACCTCATCTATCAGACAACTTACACATCGTGGTCTCCTGCAGAAGGAAGGTCCCTGGATAATAGACTTTTATTTATGTTATGATATTCATGTGGGAGTTACTAGCTGAAGATTAGTTAAACTGCCATTACAAAGGCAGGTGTTACATACTGTATGCATGTACTGCCCCAGACAATCTTCACTCATTTCACTTCACAAAAGAAGCTATCGGTGAACTACACTAGTTCTTTCAGAACCACTTGCAGATACCTTTGAAAACTGGATGAGTTTGTCCTGTGAAATAACAGCTCTGAAGATGTGGCCAGTAGAGCTGCTTTGGCTTCATCTGTTTTAATTTGGACCTTTAGCAATCCTGCCAACAGATTGCTGCTTTCCACTGAGTAAATGATAAAGGTACCCTGTGCAAGCATAACTCTGGTAACTTACTCAAAACACCTACGGGTATGAGATGCGCTAATGTGTTTCATGGATTGGAGATGATCTAGAATGTGGGAATTGGGGACTCCTTAATGAGCAAGCCATTGGCTCATTGAAAGTTTCCTGGCCACAATAGCTGCCCCACAGTAACATTACTGCTGGTGCACCACAACCCTCACACTCCTAACTGATGGAGTCTGCTTTCCAAGCCCCACCTTCCCAATGAGTGGCCATCTGGAAAAAAAAACTTCAACCATATCACAAGTTATCAAGACTCCAAATTGATATCCTGGCTCTCAGTGTGACCTGCCTTCCTGGAGAGGGACAGCTGAAGGAAATAACAGGGAGATACGTGCTTGAATGGAAAGAAAACGCTGAAAGTATCAAAGGATTTTCTTTTTCCATTCGGAATAGGACCTTAGATGCACTGCCAGTACTTGCCAATGTATAAATGAAAGACCACTTAAGTTTAGCCATAACCAATAAGCCATTGTCATCAGCTCTTTTGCCCTGACCTTTGGCTCTGATGAAGGTGTAAAGGAAAAGTTTAAATCTGGCCTTGCTTAGTCCTTACTGCCAGCCCAAAAGGGGAAAAAAAATTGTCCTTCTGGAGAACTTTAATACCAGAGTTGGCCAAGACTTTGATGTCTGGAGCAGAACCATTAGAAAAACTGGTGTGGGAAAAACCAATACAAATGCCATCTCCCGGTTGATAAAGTGTGCTCAGCATGGCTTCATTGGGGCAAACACTTTCTTCCTACAAAAGGACAAATGCAAATCCATGTGGCCAACACTTCTGATTGGGCAGATAGCACTTGGGGGAGGGGTGTCATTCCGAATTGGACAGCAGTCCCAGTTGACTATCTTTGAATTGGTCACACTGGCAATATACTAAGTGGGCCCCAGCAGCGGGATTTTCAGTAAATTAAAATATTCAGCACAGAATTATAAAGCCCTAAATTTAGGAGTTTCTGTTCTACTACTGACATTGCAGAAGAGCGGGACCCCCAGCGGTTGACTTTATGAAATGTTGATATCACCATAAATCACATGGATTATTAGCAAGGTGAGTGGCCCATAAATGAAGAAGGGCTATCAAAGTGCCTACTTTGAATGGTAAATAAATGCATTCTACCAATCAATCAAAAAGTCCCTTTATTCTTGCCCTGATTTCCTATGTTTCTATTGACATATGTTTTGGGAGAAAAGGATCAAAGGGTTTGATTGGAAGGCAGGATCTGGCTATTGAGTTGGATGATCAATCATGATCATAATGAATGGTGGAGCATATTTGAAGGGCCCAATGGCCTTTTCTTGCTTCTATTTTCTATGTTTTTC
The DNA here is from genome assembly GCA_024679065.1 of Sphyrna mokarran. Classification (NCBI taxonomy): domain Eukaryota; kingdom Metazoa; phylum Chordata; class Chondrichthyes; order Carcharhiniformes; family Carcharhinidae; genus Sphyrna; species Sphyrna mokarran. The sequence goes on along the minus strand of JAGIQG010000005.1, from coordinate 82,877,977 downwards.
TATGACTAACAGGCTGAAGTTAAAGTCTCAAATACTTATGATATCCACAAGGGAACAATATTGGTTTTCATTTCTGTTTGAACAAAGAACAACAAACAATGAACAAAAAACAATACAGCACAGGAAACGGGCCTTCGGCCCTCCAAGCCCACGCCGCTCATTGGTCCAACAAGACTATTCTTTTGTATCTCTTCATTCCCAGTCTGCTCATGTGACCATCCAGATAAGTCTCAAACGATCCCAGCGTGTCCGCCTCCATCACCCTACTTGGCAGTGCATTCCAGACCCCCACCACCATCTATGCAAAATACGTCCCTCTGGTATCTGAGTTAAACCTCACCCCCCTCACCTTGAACCTGTGACCCCTCGTGTTTGTCACCTCAGACCTGGGAAAAAGCTTCCCACTGTTCATCCTATCCATACCCCTCATAATTTTGTACACCTCTATTAGGCCTCCCTTCATTCTCCATCTTACCAGGGAGAACAACCCCTGTTTACCTAATCTCTCCTCATAGCTAAGACCCTCCATGCCAGGCAACATCCTGTTAAACTTTCTCTGTATTCTCTCTAAAACCTCCATGTCCTTCTGGTAGTGCGGTGACCAGAACTGGATGCAGTACTCCAAACGTGGCCTAACCAAAGTTCTATACAACTGTAATATCAGATGCCAATTTTTATATCCTATACACCTTTGTGGAGCCTTTCTAAACACTAGTAATGCTCCCACATTTATTCTCAGCAGATGTGAGGCCCCACTAAGACCTCTCAGATAGCCTACTGACCAGAATTCTTGAGGTTGTATAAGCCCCTCAGACCTGTCCCTGAAATATTGCCTAGATACACAGGAAGTGGGAGATCATTTCACCAAGATCCATCCTACTTCCCCCAGAAGAATTTGAACTCCAGTTTTCATAGGTCAGAAACCTGATGGATTTAGCTCTAAATTGATACTCAGCTGAGGATGACCCACCGATTTTACTGACCACTTACCAATAATTTCAGCTTATACGCTTTCCATGCTGAAAAAAAATGAGACAACACAACTAATGGTCAGGAGCATGTGGTACTTCTATTAAAATGTCTACCTCTATTATCAGACAAGCCAAAGAATTTATTAATTTAGCTTTTCTAATTTGGAGAGCTATTGTAGCTGGCCAGACAGTGTGAAATTCAGTGTGGGACCATTTAACATCAATTGTATAGTAGTGAAGCCTGCACTCAGCTCCAGGCTTGCTGCTCTACAGTAAGTATTGTTTCACTACAAAATCAGATTCACAGCTTATTTGCACAAAACCTATAATACCATGAACTATGTTCACTAGTAGCAAGACTCCAAACCACCAGGTAATATGTGTTGACAGGTTATTTGACCAGGAAGAAGATAACATTTCTGGCCTGATCAGTAATCTATATATGCACTTTCCAACAAGAGATCATTGGACACTGGCTAGGCAAGCTCTTGTCCACTGCCATATCGACAGTGCACACACTTCCTCACATCAAGGCAGACTGGGAATCAAATTTGAGCTTCTCCTGATCAGTTTCATAACCACCATACAATGAGCAATTGAGAAAAGCATTACGTTATCTTTGAAACTATCATTAATCTACAATTGCCTTCAGTCACCATCTGATAGTATTTTAAGCAGTTTTTTTTAGGGTGGTCGGGGAACGATCAAAGACCGATGCTTATCAAAAAGTGCTGGCTTACACTGCAAAAAGATGATGTGATTGACTGGCTGATGGCCCCATCCTGATTTTGTGTTACTTATTACTTTTGTCAATAGAGGGCACCCTTTCATTGGCCATTGCTCATTTTCAGTCACTGCAAGAAAGATTATCTGCTTATTGGAAATGGTTCAAGAATTTTATCTGGGCCTTGGTCTTCTCCAAATTAAAATATACCACACATCATGGAAAGAACATCCTTGACTGAGGAAATACTGTTATTTTTCACTCCTGGTTATAAAAATTAACTGTTGGCATCAGAGTGAACTGACTTTGCATATTCATTAACACAACCAGTAAATGTTTAATTTAATGCATTACATAATCTATTACATTTGACCCACTAACAAACAGCTCACCTCGGAATAGCAATGTAATGAAAGAAAATGCAAATATTGGAAATCTGAAAACAAAACCAGAAAATGTTGATGGTGGTGGTGTTGGTGGCGAAGGCAGGGTTTGGGGAGGGTGGGGATAGCGATGGTGTTAGGAGAGAAAAGGAGCAGAGAATGTCCAAGTTATACATCTTTGACATGGAGAATTCTGCTGACCATTAACAACATTTATTAAAGCAATAAATATACATAAAAATTAGTAAGCAATATAGACAGGCAAAGTGGTCACCTAATTTATACTTACTTTCCCCATTTACAGTCAAGCTCTCACCTTTCCAAATCCATATTCAAATGGAAACCCTGAAAAAGGAACAACACTGTGCTTGGTAAGCGGAATTTGAATTGCAAATTATGAGAAATGATTTGGAGAATGTACAGTGTAATCAGTCAGCTCTTTGTACATTAGTCTTCAAGCTCAATGCCCTGTCTATGAGACAGAAGCTTGTGCATTCTGTCAACTATGATGTTCATTCAGAGGCCAGTATTTATTGCCCATCCTTAATTGGCATTGAGAAGGTGGTGGTGAGCTGCCTTCTTGAACCACTTCCGTTCCTTTTATTTTTGTTTTTATTTCAATTCAATCCAATCAAGTCCAATAGTGCAGCAGCAGCCACAGTGCTGTTGGGGAGTGAATTCCAGTATTTTGATCCAGTGACAGTGAATGTATCTCAATGTATTTCATCGTCAGGATGGTGCATAATCTGAAAGGAAACTTGCAGATGGTAGTGTTCCCATGTATTTGCTGCTCTTGTCCTTCTAGGTGATAGAGGTCATGGGTTGGAAGGTGTTGTCAAAGGAGCTTTTGTGATCTGCTGCAATGCATTCTGTAGATGATATGCACTGTTGTCACTCTGCTTCAGGGGAAATGGAGTGGTAGTCGCAGGGTGTGGAGGGAATCAGGGCGGGGTGGGGGGGTAAATGGCAATGGGGGATTTGGAGTGTTGTCATTAGTTATCCAGAAGTTAGAACTGGCTTTAATCCTTCTAACTTTTTTTTGTAACTACTCTGCTTAGTGTCAGAAGCATCCAAATTTCACAACTTTAAATTGGAATTTCAAAATTTTGAAGTGCAGGGTAATTGCCCAGCTAAAGCTGAAATTTCCCAGGAATTCCCTTGCAATCCTTGCCTGGGGTCTTCTGTGGGTTCCCCCAGTACATTATCTGAGGATCCTCATAATTAGGGGAATAGAGAGTCTGAGCTAATGTGTCTAGAGGAAGTATGAATGTAGCTTTCTTAACCGAAAGCAATTCAGAAAGAATTGAGAAAAAAAACAAAAAGCAAATAAAGAACAAAATGAAAAAGAGGTTATGATCTAAAATTGTAGAACTCATTGAGACTGCACAAAGCCCACTGTGAGATGAAGCATTATTCTTTGAGTTTGCATTGAATCTCATTGAATAATGAGAATCTCAATTGGAATGCAATTCTGGTCGCTCCCCTACAAGAAGGATGTGGAAGTTATTGAAAGAGTGCAGAGAAGATTTACAAGGATGTTGCCTGGATGCTTTATGAGGATAGGTTGAGGGAGGTAGGCCTTTTCTCCCTGGAGAGCCGAAGGTTGAGAATCGACCTGATAGAGGTTTATAAAATGTTGAGAGGCATAGATAGGGTGGATTCTTGGAGGCTATTTCCCAGAGCTGAAATGGTCACTACGAGAGGACACAGGTTTAAGGTGCTGGTGAGTAGGTACAGAGGAGATGTTAGGGGTAAGTTTTTCACTAAGAAGGTAGTGAGTGAGTGGAATCGGCTGCTGTCGATGGTGGTGGAGGCAAACTCATTCGGGTCTTTTAAGAGACTTCTGGATGAGTACATGGGATTTAATGGGATTGAGGGTTATAGATAGACTTGGTAGGTAGGGATATGATTGGCACACTTCTTGGCCAAAGGGCTTGTTTGTGCTGTAGTGTTCTATGTTTTACGAATATACGAGCAGGTGAAGGACAGAAAGATCAGAGTCCAAACAAGGTGGAGAATTGAAATGACTGGCAATTGAAAGCTCAGGGTCATGCTTGGAAATTCAATGGAGGTGATCCTCAAAGTGGCCATCCAGTCTGCATTTGGTCTCCTCAATGTAGAAGAGACAACAGGATATTCAGTAAAAATTGTATAGTAAACTAGAAATCATAGAATTCTACAGTGCAGAAAGAGGCTATTTGGCATAACGAGTCTGCACCGACCACAATCCCACCCAAGCCCTACCCCTATATCCCTACATATTTACCCGCTAATCCCTCTAATCTATGCATCCATGGGCACTAAGGGGCAATTTTAGCAACCTAACCCCACATCTTTGGACTGTGGGAGGAAACCAGAGTACCCAGAGGAAACGCACGCAGACACGAGGAAAATGTGCAAACTCCACACAGACACTTACCAAGCCAGGAACTGAACTGCAGAGCTGTGAAGCACCAGTGCTAACTACTGTGCTACATACTGCCCCAGAATTAGAAGTAGTACAAGTAAGTTACTGTTCCAGGTCTTTAGCAAGGCTTTCAACAAGATACTGCAAGGTAGACTGGTCAGTAAGATTAGATCACATGGGATCCAGAGAAAAGTAGCCAAATGGGTACAGAATTAGCTTGTTGGAAGGAGACAGAGGGTTGTGACACAAGGTTGTTTTTCAGACTGGAGGCCTGTGCCGCAGGGTATCTTGCTGGGTCCACTGTTATTTGTCATTTATACAAATGATTTGGACGAGTATAAAGGTGGCATGGTTAATAAATCTGTGGATAACATGAAAATTGGTGGTGTAGTGAACTGTGAAAAAGGTTATCTAAGATTACAATGGGATCTTGATAATCTGGGAAAGTGAGCTGAAGAATAACAGATGGAGTTTAATTCAGGTAAATACGAGGTGCTGCGTTTTAGTTAGACAAACCAGGGCAGGACTTACACAGTTAATGGTAGTGTCCCGGGGTGTAATATCGAACAGACAGACCAAGTGGTGCAGGCAAGTAGCTCCTTGAAAATATATCTCAGATAGGTGAATGAGGCATTCAGCAAACTTGCCTTCATTGGTCAGAGCATTGAGTAAAGGAGTTGAGGCATTACATTATGACTGTACAAGACATTGATAAGGCCAAATCTGGAGTGGTGCGCAATTTTGGTTGCCTCGTTAAAGTAAGGATGTTATTAAACTGGAAGGGGTGTGAGAAAGATTTACAAGAATGTTACTGGGACCGGAAAGTTTGAATTAAAAGGAGAGGTTGGATAGGCTGGGACTATTTTCCCTGGAGCATAGGAGAATGAGGGATGGCCTTAACAAGGTTTATAAAACCAGGACAGGCATAGATAAGGTAAATAGCTAACACCTTCTCCCCAGGGTAGGGGAGTCCAAAACTAGAAGATATAGGTTTAATGTGAGATGGGAAAGATTTAAAGGGAAGTGAGGAGCAACATTTTCACACAGAGGATGGTGCGTTTATGGAATGAGTTGCTAGAGGAGGTGATAGAAGTGGGTACAGTTACAATATTTAAAAGATATTTGGAAGGTACATGGATGGGAAAGTTTAGAGAGATATGGGTCAAATGCAGGAAACCTGGTCATCATGGATGAGTTGGGCCGAAGAGCCTGTTTTAGTGCTGTGTATTTCCATGATTTTATCTAGAAAATTAATTCAGGAAACCAGTTCTGAGCAGTACTGTGGATGACTGATGTTAAACTGAGTGCTCTCACAGATGGATATAAAAGATCCCATGACACTATTTTGAAGAGCTACCAAGAGTTATCCCTGTTATCTTGGCCAATATTAAACCCTCAATTAACATTCAATAAATAATCACATTAGGTTATTATTAAAAGCAAATTACTGTGGATCCTGGAATCTACAACCAAAAAAGAAAATGCTGGAAAATCTCAGCAGGTCTGGCAGCATATGTAAGGAGAGAAAAGAATTGATGTTTCGAGTCCAGTTGATCCTTTGTCAGAGCTAAAAGGCTTAGAAAATGGGAGATGGCTGTGACTTATCTTTCATTCCCTCACCATGATGTATAAATATCACCAACTTTCTATGCCTTTTAGCTTTGACATAGAGTCTTCTGGAGCTCTTTTCTCCCCTTACAGATGTTGTCAAACCTGCTGAGATTTTCCAGCATTTTCTCTTTTGGTTTCTGTTATGATTACATTGCTGTTTGCTGAAGCCATGTGCAAACTGGTTGTTCCATTTCCAAAACTGCAACCACTACAGTTCAAAATGTGTTTCCCATTTCAATTGTAAAAATAGCTGACATAATCACACCTTACAGATAATTCACCAGAGACAATGCCTGTGTAGATCCTGTCCCATAGGCAGGATAGACCCACTAGAGGTGGCAATTGTGCAGTGGTATACATTCAGGAGAGATTGCAAATGAAGTCCCCAACGTTGACTGTGGACACTTATAAAAGTCTTACATGGCATCAAGTCAAAATGGGCAAGGGAATCTCTTGCTGATTACCATCTATTGCTGGCCCTCAGCTGATGAATCATTACTCCGCCATGTTCAACACCAATTAATAGGAACACTGAGGATGGCAAGGCTGCAAAACATACGCTTGATGGAGGACTTCAATATCCATCAAGAGTGGCTTGATAGCACTACTGACTAATATGACTGAGTCCTAAAGTACATTGCTGCTAAATTGGGTTCACAGCATATGCCTAGTGAATGAACAAGAAGGAAATCCTACTGAACCTTATCCTCACCAATATACTTGTGACAGGTGCATCTGTCCATGAAACCTTTGGTAGGAGTGACCACTGCATAATTCTTGTGGAGACAAAATGCTGTCTTCACCTTGAGGATACCCCCATTGAGTTGTGTGGCACAACCATTCTGCATGGAACAGATTATGAACAGATTTTGCAACTCTACATCAGGCATCCACGAGATGTTCTGGGAAATCAGCAGCTGCAGAATTGTACTCAATGATAATCTGTCCAGCATAACCCTCACTTGACCATTATCACCATTCCACCAAATCAACCCTGGTTCAGTGAAGACTGCAAGAGGAAATGCCAAAAGCAATACCAGTCGTACCTAAAAATGAGGGACCAATCTGGTGAAACTACAAAACAGGACAACTTTCTTGCCAAACAATAGAAGCAGCATATGACAGACAGAGATAAATAATCCCACAATTAACGGATCATACTTAAAGTCTGCAGTCTTTCAACAACCAGTCATGAGAGATGCTGGACAATGAAGCAACTAACAGGAAATAATGGCTCCACAAATATCCTCAACCTCAATGATGGAGAGCCCAGTACAAAACCAGGTTAAAGGCCAACAGATTTATTTGGTGGTACAAGCTTTCATAGTACTGCCCTTCATCAGGTGAGTCACCGGATGATCACTCACCTGATGAAGGGATAGCATTCCAAAAGCTTGTACTACCAAATAAACCTGTTGGGACTATTGTTGTGAGACTACTTACTGTGCCTTCGCCAGTCCAATGCTGACAACTCCACGTCATCAGTACAAAAGATAAGGCTAAAGTATTCACAACAATCTTCAGCCAGAAGTATGAATATACTGCTATGAAGCAGCAGTTACTCAGAAATAGCCTACTCACTAATAATCATTTGGGCACCACCAAAGCCACTTGTATCTTAACCTTATTATAGACGTGGTCCAAATACAGACAAAAGAGCTGAACTCAAGAAGTGAGGTAAGATGACTGCCTTTAACATCAAAGCAGCATTTGACTGAATGTAGCATGGCAAAACTGAAGACAATGGGAATCAGTGGAAAAACTTTCCATTGGTTGGAGTCATACCTAGCACAAAGGAAAATGGCTGTGGTTATCAAAGGTCAAAATATCTCAGTCCCAGGATAATGCTGCAGAATTTCCTCAGGCTAGGTCTGAGGCCCATCTGACCATCTTCAGCAGCTTCATCAGTAACATTGTCCTATCATAATATCAGGAGTGGAGAAGTTTGTTAATGATCGCACAATGTGCAGCATCACTCGTGACTCGTCAAATAACGAAGCAGCCTGTATCCATGTTCAGCAAGATCTGGGCATTATTTAGATTTTGTCTGATATGTCGCAAGTAACATTTGCACCACCAAGTACCAAACAATGGTCAACTTCAACAAGAGAAAATCTAACAATCTTCCCTTGATATTCAATGACATTACAATTGTTGTACTCCCATATCTGCATTTTGGGGGTTATCATTGACCAGAAAGTGAACTGATCCAGCTATATAAATACAAGAGCCTGTCCAAGGCTGAGAATTCTGTGATACATCTCATTTCCTGACTCCCCAAAGCCTGTCCACAACCTGCAAGGCATAAGTCAGAAGTATGATGGAATATTCTGAATGCAGCTCCAAAAACATTCAAGAAGCCCGATACCTTCAAGAGGAAAGCAGCCAAACATTTCTGGTCATCACACTACCAATATGATGTGGAAGCTTTGGAGAGAGTGCAAAGAAAGTTCACCTTGTTGTCTGGTCTCTTGGGTATTGACTATGAGGAGAGGCTGAATAATGAGTATTTTTTTCACTGGAAAGAAGATGGAGGCTAGAAGGTGGAGTTATACAAAATTATGAAAGGCATAAACAGAGTGTGCAGTCAGAGGCTGAAGTGTCAATTACAAGGGGCTCAGGTTCAAAGTGAGAGGAGGAAAGTTTAAAGAAGATGTGTGGGGGGAGTTTTTCATGCAGAGAGTGGAAGACGCCTGGAATATGCTGCCGGGGAGGTGGTAGAAGTCTGCACATTAGCAACATTAAAGAGGCATCTGGATGGATACGTGAGTAGGGAAGAATTGGAGAAGTATGTATTGAGTAAGAGCAGAAAGCTCTTTTTTAGTTAAGTTAGGGCATCATAATCAGCATAGGCTTGGAGGGACAAAAGGCCTGTTCCTGTGCTATCCTTTTCTTTGTTTTTTTTTGATTGACACCCCATCCACCAGTTTGAACATTCACTTCATCCACTTCTGATGCACAGTGGCAGCAGTGTTTACTATCTACAAGAAACACTGCAGTAATCCACAAATGTTCCTTTGACAACACCTTCCAAACCTATGATTTCTATCACTTGGAAGAACAAGGACAGCAGATGCATGGAAACACCATCCCTGCTAGATCCCTTCCAAGCTTCATACCATCCTAACTTGGAATTATATCACTGTTCCTTCATTAGCATAGAGTCAAAATCCTGGAATTCTCTTCTGAACCTTATGTACCTTAGCACATGGACTGCAGCAGCTGACCATCACCCACTTAAGGGCAACTAGGGATGGCAATAAATGCTGGCCTAGCCAACAATCCTTCATATCTTGTGAACTAATAAATAAAAAGGCTAGACAATAATTCTTATATTGCCAGGTGTAGGAGGGTAATCTCTCTCACAACAAGTTAGCCGAGGATGGAAATGCAGAATTATTTTATGCTTATTCAACAGGCTAACCCAAATTCAGAAGCATTGTTGCAAGATCGGTTGTGAAAATTGCATCCATACAAATACATTAAACAAAAAGATCTTTCATTTAGCACAGTAAGTATTTGAAACTCTTTTTAAAAATAATTATAAAATCATGCACACTCAGGTGCTACTTAACAACCTTCAATAGCTGATATTTCCTGGTGCATTGCAAACGATTGAATGTCTTTGGCTGAGATTATGACTAGTTATTTAATACTGAGATCACTGGAGATTTACATGAATCCTGATCATAACTAATGATTTTATTTATATCTTGTATAAACAAATAAGCTAATTAATACTTAATCACATTTTATGGGAAGATAGATTGACAGGACCTTAAATATTTCTCATTCTGCCTCAAAAAGAAAACAGTTACTTATTTTTTGAAATATTTGAGCTCATATTGGGCATTCCAATGGATATAGAAAATGTTTTAATTGTAAAACTACCACCATATTGAAAATAACTATGGGTGGATTTTCAACAATCTTGTTTCCTTTTTTTTCATTTTTCATTAATGACCCCGATATTGCTTGCAGTCCAATTGAAATATTTATTCCCTCGTGGATATGGACATTGCTGCCATGATCATCGCTCGTTACCCATCCCTGATCAATGTACAACTAACTATAAGCATATATAATACAATATTTCTATTCATTCAAGGCTGACAACAACCTTCTGTTTGACAACATCTACAAACTCACTTCATAATTGATATAACTCTTCCTCATTTGTGATTAACAGGCTCATGTTACTGTTCTTGATCTTTTCTGCTCTTATACTGACTATGCGGTAATTAGGATGTCACAATGACATCCAACAAAACATACACTGTGTGTAAACTCAACGAAAACATTCAGGCTATTGTAGTGTCCTGTATACATCATGCAGATAAATTAGATTGGAAAGTTAATTTTGGATAAGTGTACACGAAGAAATAAGTGAAGGAACACTCCAAGGTTCAGAATGCATTCTTTACATAATGGATATTCATGTAAAACATTGAAAGAGTGAAAAGAAGATAATAGGGCATATATGCATAGTATGTAAAATAAGAACATTAATGCATCTTCAATCTTAGTTCACCTGACAAAAATGGCAGAATTTGCATTAGTATAACATCTTTCGCAACATGAGGATGACCCACCATGCTTCATAGTCAATCAAGTATTAATGAAGCATAGTCTCTAGTAAAGTCAGGAATCATTATGCAATGTGGTTTCCATATATATGAAATTATGACTAGCCTCTATCTGAGCTGCAGAATTTTCTGATTCTTTGATCATATAAGCAGCAGGGGACACTGCATCGAGTTTAGCAACATTTCACTGTCTCCACTCCCAGCAGTTTTCTTCATTTATCATCATTTTCTGCTTCCTATTGGCAAAAACAGTTTCATTGTGGCAGTGCAACTTCAATTTTCTTTAAAGTTTCCCAAGTGAATGTTATCCAATATCTCTTAATCTTGGTTGAATTAAATCAAGATAGTTGCCTCTTCCAAAGGATTCCAGTTAGTTTCTGATGCTGTAAATGGCATTATCAATCTGTTTTTGAGACCCTAAAGAAATGCTATTATATCGCTGCAACTCAGCAATCACTGGCATATCACTCACAGCCCTTTCTCTTGTTGGTCCACAGCAATGTCATAATATTGTTTAGACAACTTTCTACATTCTTCCTGAAAGTACCCCCGATTCCCTTGACATGTTTGACAGCAAGAATGTTAAAAATCCAATGTGCTTTGGCCAGCTTTAATTTTATCAAAATTGGAAAATTGGCCTGAACCAAATCCAAGAATACCTATAATGTTTTATCTAATGTATTTGTGCTATTATTGGCATGATGTCTTGTACTTTTCAATCATGGCAGCTGTATTTAATGGGGCATTTAACCTTATTCCGCAAACCATGAAATAAATTAGGAATGCAATATCCTACAGCCCCGTTTAATGAGTAATGTCAGGATCATATAACAGGACAAGATGTCTGTTTTTAAAAATGGTGTTCATTATAATATCAGTAAATCACAGAATGTCACCCTGTAACTATCTGTGTTCTCATCCACATACTGAAAGCAGCAAAGGAGTAAGAGGTGGTCATGCTAAGAGTTCTGATTTTAATTTTGCCACCATTACCACTGATGACTAAACTGTTTTCATACATCAAAAAGACACCAAATTAGGTCGATTAGTCAATATTAAGGAGGACTGCAATTCCAGCGGGCTTTAATAAACTCACAGAATGAACAAATAATTGCCAAAAGAAGTTCAGCATTGCTAGTAAATTTTAGCAAGAACAATAGAGAGGCTATTTATTTCTTGGAAGATGAAAATCTGGGTTGGATAGTGGAACAGACCCATTAACATAAATAGACCCATCACTGATGCTCTGCCTGTGGAGAAAAACAGTTTCCAATTGACTACCCGCCATCTGGTGAACTGGTGCAATGACAATCTCTTCCTCAATATCAACAAAATGAAGGAGATGGCAGCATCGACTTCAGGAAGCTGGGTGGAGCACGTGATTGAGAACTTCAATGTTCTGGCTGACCAGTTCACTGACTACCTATTCTAGTCCCTCCACACTGATGCTATAGTTAAGAAAGCCCACCAATACATCTACTTTCTAGGAAGGCTAAGGAAATTTGCTATGTCTGCTATGACTCTAACCAACTTTTACGGATGCTGAATAGAAGGCATCCTTTCTGGGTATATCACAGGTTAGTATGGCTCTTGCTCTGACCAAAATCGCAAGAAACTACAAACAGTTGTGAACAAAATCCACTCCATCACACAAACCAGCCTCCCATCCATTGACTTCATCTACACTTCCCGTTGCTTCAGAAAAACAGCCAGTATAATCAAGGACTCCATGCACCCTGGACATGTACTCTTCCATTAGGAAGAGGATACAAAAGTCTGAGTTCATATACCAGCCGACTTAAGAACAGCTCCTTCCCCAATACCATCAGACTTTTAAATGGACTTATCTTATATTAAGTTGACCTTTCTCTACACCTTAGCTATGACTGTAACACCTATATTGTGCACCCTCACCTTTCCTTTTCCCCTACATACCCTATGAGTGACATGTTTTGTTGCATAGTGCACAAGAAGAAATATTTTTCACTGTATCCCAATATACGTGACAATAAATTAAATCAAATCAATCCTTTTGCTTGTCACAGATAGTGCATCACCTGCTGAGTTTTTCCAGCATTTTCTGTTTTTATTTCAGATTTCCAGCCATGGCAGTATTTTGCTTTTACATTAATAGTTGCACAAGAAGTTAGTAATCCATAAATTAGAAAAAAAGACATGCACTAATTCTGGAGATACAGAATTGAGAGGTAGGGAAATTATATTAAATTGTTATCAAACCTTGTAAGTACCATGTTCAGTTCTGGTTGTCATATTATAGGAAAGATGAAGAGGCACTGGGGATGATGCAAAGAATATTTACAAAGGTTATGTCAAAAATGTGTGCAAATCATATCACAAAAAATTGACGGCCAGGTCTAAGCTAAAAGTTGAGGGGCAATAAAATAGTGGCTTTTAGAATTATAAAAGATTTTGATAGAATGGATAGAGAAAGAATGTATTTTCTTGTGGAGGAGAGCATAATTTTTCCTGCAGGTACATTGACCAAAAAGGGCGTTGTCAATCATGAACTTCCATAGAATTGTTCCATGATTATACTTGGCAAAGTACTGCAGTGATTTACCGTTGTCCTTTGCAAAATGCTGACCAGGAAATTAACTCACCCTTATACCTATCATCAGGTGAATTGAAAGGATTTACCAACTAATAGTTGGTCTGTTTCACCATATTAAGAACACATGGTCCATGACCCATAAAGTCCTGAAGTGAAATCTGAACTAAGAGCTTGAGTTAGTGATACTTTCACTGCGCTACAAGACCCTACAGACTATAACTAATGGCCATCTATACAAGATGATTACCAACAAACCCAATAGGAAATTTGGAAGAAAATTATCATTCATGGTGGTATACTAGATCTGGCAATGTACTGTGATGCAGAATTAATTAATGGCATCATCTAGAAAATATTCCTAGGTAGCAATGATCATAACATGATGAATTCCACATTTAGTTTGAGGAAGAGGGAAATGGATCTAAGACTAGTGTTTTAAATTTAAATAGGGGAAATTATGAGCATGTAAAAATAGGATTAGTTGAAGTGAATTGGAAAATTAGATTAAGGGATAGGTCAGTAGAGATGCAGTGGTAAACATTTAAGGAGATTTTTCAGAATACTTGGAGAAAAATATGCTCTAGTGAGAAAGGAAGTCAAAGGGAAGTTAAAATACTATCAACTTGTAATACAAAGTCTATAATTTCACAAAAACAAGTGGCAGGTTAGAAGACTACACTTAATATAAAGAACAGCAAAGAATGACTAAAAATTAAAGGGACAGAAAAATTAGAATACAATAGAAAGCTATCCAGAAGACATTTGACAAAGTGCCACATCAAAGGCAAACCAAGAGTTTATGCTAAAGGGGGGTAACATATTAGCATGGATAGAGGCTTGATTACCTAACAGAGAAGAAAGATTAAGTATAAATGGGTCTTTTTTGAATTGGCCAGACGTGACAAGAAGAGTGCTATAAGAACAGTTCTGGGATTTCGGCATTTTACAATTTATATCAATAATTTGATGAAGGGACTAAATGTGTAGATGATAAATCTGCTACAAGGTAAGGAAGAAAGCTATGGAGAAAACATAAGGAGTTTCTAAAGGAGCACAGATAGCTTTTGTGAGTGGGAAAATGCCTGATAGATGGAAAACTCAAACTTATTCACTTTGGCAGAAAGAATAGAAAAGCAACATATTATTTAAATGGAGAGAAATTGCAGAAATAACCAGTACAGAAGGATTTGGGTGTGCTGGTACATAAATCAGGAAAAGTATGCAGGTAGACCAAGTGATCAAGAAAGCAGGACAGAATGTTACTTTATAAGGAAAGATTAAACAACTTAGGTCTATATTGATTGGGATTTAGAAGATTGAGAATTGACATTATTGAAACATACAGGATCCTGTGGGATGGTCTGGTCTTGCTGCAGTAAACGGAGATTTAGATGACCGCTAAATTCTATGTCCTCGCTTGCAATGGCAGAGTGGCGTGATTGGCCAGAAAATTCTGTCCCTTATTTTATCAGAATCAAGTTGTTTGAACGGATATTTTGTGATGTTTTTCCAGTGGTGAAGTTGATTACAGATAATCGTTGATGTTCAACTTTTGTTTATGTCACTTTGGACATAATGTGGAAATGCCGGTGTTGGGCTCGGGTAAACAGAGTAAGAAGTCTCACAACATTAGGTTAAAGTCCAACAGGTTTATTTCATAGCAGAAGCCACTAGCTTTCAGAGTGCTGCTCCTTTGTCAGGTAATTGGGAATTCTAATCACAAACAGGACATATAAAGACATAAACTCAATTTACAAAATAATAGAATGCGAGTTTTTACAGGCAATCAAGTCTTAAAGGTACAGACAATGGATGTGGAGATAGCATTAAGCACAGGTTAAAGAGATGTGTATTGTCTCCAGACAGGGCAGTTAATGAGAATTTGTAAGCCCAGTTGAGTCATAGGGTTGTAGATAGTGCGACATGAACCCAAGATCCTGGTTGAGGCCGTCCTCGTGTGCAGAACTTGGCTATCATCTCTGCTCAGCAACTCTGTGTCATCATGTGTCGTGAAGGCCTCCTTGGAGAATGCTTACACAAAGAACAGAGGCTGAATGATGTGACCACTGAAGTGTTCTTCAATAGGAAGAGAACACTCTTGCCTCGTGATTGTCCTGTCTGGAGACAATACACATCTCTTTAATCTATGCTTAATGCTCTCTCCACTCACATTGTCTGTGCCTTTAAGACTTGATTATTTGTAAAGATTCCAACCATTATATTGTAAGTTGAGTTTGTGCCTTTATAAGCCCTGTTTGTGAACAGAACTCCACTCACCTTACAAAGGAGCTGTGCTTTGAAAGCTAGTAGACTTTAGCCTAGTGTTGTGAGACTTGTTAAATTTGATATAGCCGTAGAAAATAGAGGCAAGAGTAGGCTGTTTGCTCCACCATTTATTATGATAATTTAACTCAAAGGCTGATCCGGCCTCTCCCCCACCCCTTCCACATCCTTTTGTTCCCTTTATCTCAAGATGTGAACAGTCTGCCAACATCCAAACATATACAAATAAAATCAAATGTACATCATCATGTGTAATCAATCAGGGAAGTTGCTGACACATTAGAGGCAAGAATTGGAAATTGAAATCATGTGGGTTCCACTGAGCGAGCTGTAGATTCACTGTCCAAGAAGTGAAGGAGAAGATTTCCTCCGTGGTAGTTAAGAAAGAAATCAGGAGAGCAAAAAGGGGACATGAGATTGTTTTGGCAGATAAGGCAAAGGAGAATCCAAAGAGCTTCTACAAATACATAAAGGGCAAAAGAGTGTCAAGGGAGAGAGTAAGGGCTTTTAAGGATCAACAAGATCATCTACGTGTGGATCCACAGAGATAGGTGAGATCCTAAATGAATATTTCTCATCAGTATTTACTGTTGAGAAAAGCATGGATATTGGGAACTTGGGGAAATAAACAGTGATGTTTTGAGGAGTGTACATATTACTGAGAAGCAGGTGCTGGAAGTCTTAAAGCGCATTAAAGTAGATAAATCCCCAGGACCTGATGAAGTATATCCCAGGATAGTGTGGGAAGCTAGGAAGGAAATTGCAGGTCCCCTAGCCAACATATTTGAATCATGGATAATCACAGTCCTGAGAATTGGAGAGTGGCAAATGTTATGCTTTTGTTTAAGAAGGACTACAGGGAAATGCCTGGGAGCTACAGTCCAGTGAGCCTCACATCTGTGGTGGGTAAATTGTTGGAAGATATTTTGAGAGACAGGATCCACAGGCATTGAGAGGTGCAAGGGCTGATTAGCTTTGTGAGTAGAAAATCATGTCTCACAAATTGAGTTTTTAAGGGGTAAAAAAGAAAATAGATGAGATCAGTGCAGTTGATGTTATTTATGTGGACTTTAGCAATGCCTTTGACAAGGTACTGCACAGTAGGTTGTTGCATAAGGTTAAATCTCAAGGGATCCAGGGTAAGACTTTTAAATGGATACAAAATTGGCTTCTTGACAGAATAATAATCTCACAACACCAGGTTAAAGTCCAACAGCTTTATTCGGTAGCACAAGCCACCAGCTTTCGGAGTGCTGCCCCTTCATCAGATGAATGGGAGTTCTGTTCACTAATCCGGTATATAAAGGCACAAACTCAATTTACAAAATAATGGCTGGAATGTGAGTTTTTACAGATAATCAAGTCTTAAAGGCACAGACAATGGGAGTGGAGAGAGGGTTAAGCACATATTTATGAGATATGTATTGTCTCCAGCCAGAATAGTTAGTGAGATTTTGCAAGCTTAGACAAGTCAAATGGTGTGACATGAACTCAAGATCCTGGTTGAGGCCATCCTTATGTGTGTGGAACTTGGCCATTAGTCTCTGTCAACGACTCCACGTTGTTGTGCGTCGTGAAGGCCGCTTCAGTGAACACTTACCCAAAATACAAAGGCCAAATGCCTGTGACCATGAAGTGTTCCTCAGTAGGAAGGGAATAATCACCAGGCAAGACTATCGAGCAATGTTCATTTATCCATTGTCGTAGTGACTGCTGGTCTCCCCAATGTACCATGCCGCGGAACAGAAGCCAGACAGTAGCTGCAGAGGGTTGTTTCTCAAACTGAAGAGCTGTGACCAGTGATGTACTTCAGTGATCAAATCCACTGTTATTTGTCATTTATATTAATGATTTGGATGAGAACATAGGAGGCATGGTTAGTAAGTTTGCAGGTGATACTAAAATTGGTGGTATTGCGGATAGTGAAGAAAGTTATCTTCAACTGCAATGGGATCTTGATCAATTGGGCCAATGGGCTGACGAATGGCAGATGGAGTTTAGTTTAGACAAATGGACAGTGATGCATTTTGTAGATTGAACCAGGGCAAGAATTAGTCCATTAACAGTAAGGCATTGGGGAGAGTTACAGAACAAAGAGATGTGGGGGTATATGTTCATAGCTCCTTGAAAGTGGAGTCATAAGTAGACAGAGTGGTGAAGAAGATGTTCAGCATGCTTGGTTTCATTGGTCAGAACATTGAATACATGAGTTGGAATGTCTTGTTGAAGTTGTAGAAGACATTGATAAGGCCACACTTGGAATACTGCGTACAATTCTGGTCACCCTATTATAGAAAGAATATTATTAAGTTAGAAAGGGTGCAGAAAAGATTTACGATGATACTACTGGGACTTGGTAGATTAAGTTATAAGGAGAGACTGAATAGACTGGGCCTTTTTTCTCTGGAGCATAGGAGGCTGAGGGGTGATCTTACAGAGGTCTATAAAATATTCAGGGCCCAGCTAGATCAGCTAGATAGTCAATATCTTTTCTGAAAGATAAGGGACTCCAACTAGAGGGCACTTGTTTAAGGTGAAAGGAGAAAGATACAAAAGTGTACAGAGGGGTAATTTTTTCACACAGAGGATGGTGAGTGTTTGGAACAAGCTGTAGTAGTAGAGGTGGGTACAGTTTTGACTTTTAAAAAGCATTTAGATAGTTGCATGTGTAAGATGGTATAGAGGGATATGGGCCAAATGTGGGCAATTGAGATTGGCTTAGGGGTTTTAAAAAAGAAAGGGCGACAAGGACAAGTTGGGCCGAAGGGCCTGTTTCCATGGCGTAAACCTCGATGACTCTATTGCATATTCTATTTACACCTCTGGGACCTGCATTTCAAATTAATAGGATTGGATTCTGGATTGATTTCCCTCTTCATCCACCATAACATCTCGTCCTGATTAAGCTCTATTTAATTAATCTTGCGTTGTCAGCATGTTTTTATTTGCAATTTTCAGCAGTGCACAGTTATCAGCATTAAAGTACATGCTGTCAAGATTGGAATGTGTGTTTCCATTGTTTTTGGGTTGCTCTAAAACTACGTTATGTACTGTGAATGGGATAATTTCCCTTTCCTCTCTGAGGAATCAATAAACTGGCTCCAGGTGCAACCAGCCTCGAGGCTGTTGAATAGTTCAACAACACAGATTGTCCCTGGGTTTACAGACCCCAAAAATAGTTGTTCCAAGATGGAAATGGGAATGCGTCCAGTAGGGATAGTCCAATGAGCTTAAGGTACACGATTGAAGCAAGGTTGATGGAGCTTTGAGTCCACTTCAGACATCTGTCATGTCTGCCCCAAAGATGCCTGATGATGGTATCAAGTGTATCTCATTTCTCTGATATTAGTAAACATTATCAATTGAAAGACTCTCTAGAGATTAAAAGGCAAGTAAAAAAAAAAGTAGTAAATGGGGAGCAATTAGTTTAAGATATCAATGAAGTCTTAAAGATAGACAGAATTCACTCACATGGTTTATGAGGGTGATATTCCAACATGGTCAAAGATTTTCTCCCAGTGCATCAACAAAATTTAATTACTGAATAATTTCTCTGGCAATCATGTATCATTTGTCACAACTAACATAAACAAATTGCAATAGCATAAAAGGGATGGGTTGGATTTTCGCCATGGCAGTGAGAATTCCCTGCTGTCTCAGCAGACCCAGCTCCATGGAAATGTGAAATAAAAAGTAAAGTTTATTTATTAGTCATAAGTAGACTTACTGCAATGAAGTTACTGTGAAAATCCCTGAATCACCACACATTGGCGCCTGTTCTGGTACACTGAGGGAGAATTTAGTATGACCAATGCACTTAATCAGCACACCCTTCAGATTGCGGGAGGAAACCGCAGCATCCTGTGGAGACGCAGGGTGAACATACAGACTCTGCACAGACAGTGATCCAAGTCAGGAATCGAACTGGGTCCCTGGAATTGGGAGGCAGCAATGCTAACCACTGAGATCTCCACGTGTACAGAAGAGTGATGGTGGTTGAGAGGTGCATGTCAGGGGATGGGGGAATCGTGATCAAATCAGATCTACAAAGGTGGGTTCTTGCTAAGCTGGGCTGTTTAGAAGGATTCCTCTCCAAGACGTCAGCCTAATTTTATGAAATATTTGATAGACTGCCTCACCCCTCATCTCCCCATCACTACGATGCTGCTTTACATCCCTCACACACCCCATGGACCCTCATACCCCCAGACCATCTCATATCCCATGCTGCCAACATTCCAGCTCATACTGCCATGCCAAATCCATGCCACCTTAAATCCCATTTTGTTTATGTAGTCACTCACCAAGTATCCATTAGTCACAGACTTGTGATTCATGTGGAGATAAAAAAAAAGCTCAATCTGAGAGCTCTCACTTATATGCACACGATAGAGAAAAATTATTTTCTGCCATGAAGCACATTCAAAGATTTTAAATGCACATAAGTGCTCAATCTGCCCAGCTGACTCCAGCAGCGCCATTGCCACTTTACACTCTAATAAACACTGATTGTCATAAGGTAGGCCCCTCACTAAGGAGGATGTCCCATCTTGAAAAGTTGCTAGCCAATCAGATTGGCCTATAGCTTTCCAGGCCCTCCAGGCACAGCACTGCAGTGGTCGGAGGAGACACTGCAGTGAGTTGCCTGGCACTTGGTTCCAGGAACAGGTTGCCCGGGTAAGTGGCAAGATTTCTAGGGCAGGAAGTGTAAGAACTGCCTGAGACGGTCATAAGAGAGATGATCAGCATCTTGGGAAACTGGCTAGTTGGGGCGAGAGTGGTCTGGAGGTCATTGGACCTTAAGAGGACCTTCCCACCTGAGATCTAAGTATCTTTATTTGCATTCCCCCACCCCAAGCATTCATCTACCCGCCTGTCTAGAAATTGTGGCTGAAGTGGAAATGGTCATTAAGTGGCCACTTAAGGACCTGACTGGGGCAAGGGCATACTTCTTGTCTGAGGCCCTGCCCATGCCAGTATGAAATTAATACCAGATAGTGGTGGGCAGGAACTTGGAGGGAATGCCCTCCATGCAATTACATACATGGAAATGTTGGGGGAGGAGGGTAGGAGGATTGTTAAATTCTGGCCAGGACTCCATAGCCAAGGAAGGTCTGTTCATGATGCAGTGAAATATGTTTTTTGACAACCTATAAATCCTCAGAACATATGCTGATGGCAGGCATAAGACTGGTGCCAGAACGCCCAACCACCTGACGAAGGGATAGCTTGTCCCAAAAGCTTGCGGATTTTGCTGCAAATAAACCTGTTTGGACTTTAAACTGGTGTTGTGAGATTTCTTTCTATTTTACCCCTGTCCAATGCTGGCATCTCCACATCATGGCAGGCATAAGAGCAAGAGAGATTCCTAGTTGGTCATGTGAAAGAACTTGGAGCCTCCATCATCACTATCCAGAGCTGCAAGCTACAACGTGCATATCAGTGTACATTTTGCCACAGCAACTTGGGCATCTTGGGTGCCATGAGACTCTGCTGGCTGGACTCCTGATGTGGATTAGATTGGTGCTCATAGAATGGGATTTGATCCTTGCTCCAGCTAGGCTAGATTCTGTACCTGCTTCTCTGTCTTACCTATAGCAGAGATTGTGATACTGTGGGTCAGGCTTGTTTTCAGCAGAACACTTCAAGAAGAAGAAAATTTTCAGTAAAACATATTCATCAGTACACTAAAAATAGTACAGAAAAGAAAATTAAATGCCACGATTTTATAGTAATCCATCATGCAAAGAATATGTAATCTCTATAAAAAAAGACATTTACCTAATAATGACCATTACAATTCATTTACAACATTTCTGGCATGTTGTCAGTCTAATGAGACATATTACAGTATACATGTGCACAAACCTATTTTCATACTGGTTTCGCAGTTTTGGTAACTGCACCTGATTATACAATGTACTCGACTTTCCTTTCCCAGTCATTACCCTGCACACATCTGCATACAGGCACAGACAGTGCTCATAACTGGAATTCTTGGGACTGTCTGGTTTCCCAGGATCCTTAGGGGATATAAACTGTGCACATTTGGAACAAGAGAAAGTACATGTTTTCATCAACAGAAAAGACCTGCTTTCTCTGAACTTACTGCATACTTTCAATACTTCATCGCTCAGATGTTTGGCAATGTCATAATATCCTACCATGGGTCCTCTGTTCCATCTCAATTGGCAATACCACGTCTCTTTGCTCACCTACACGGTTGGCTGGTGGGAAACAGCCATGGCTGGAACCTTTGATTTCCTCTTATATACTGGTACACCTGCCAAAGAACAGTACAATCAGATGCAGCATTTTAAAATAACAAAACTTTGAATAAACTATTAAATCCAGTCGTTGCTTCGTTGTGATGTGGCGGCTACATTTAACCCCTTGACCTTGGTACACTGTTCTCTGCACTCCTTATTTAAGAAGGTTCAAATGTTTGATCTCACACCTGAAATATTAATCTTTCTCTTTCAAACCATGCTGTTGAGATCGATATCATATTCTATTTTAACTTAAGGTTGTTAATGAGTCATTAGACCAGAGATTGTATGTGCTGCAAATTGGGTGTCCTAACTCTCACACTTGAGTTTGTAATGTTCGTTTCCACAATGTTCATTTTCACCGTGAAAATAACCTTAATACAGAGACCATCTCATTACATATTCCATTCTCATTGACTTAAGATTTAGTCAATGCTTTTCATTTGCCCCAGTTCACGCAGAATGCATGGACATATACCTTTGAATCACTGAGATGAAGAGTTCCCACAGACTTCTCACAATTTGCCACAGTGTTTCAGCAGAAGATCAGCAGAATCCCTGGAGGAATGATAGAAGCAGCCATTTCAACCTTTGACCAGGCATTCTGCCAAAGTCATGGCAGGAGAAACAGGGGAACAGTCTCAACTGCACACCATAACCTCTGTAAAAACTCTAGCTGTAAAAATCCATCTCAGCAATCTCCATTATCAAGCCACAAAGCGTGAACAGACCATTTAGCTCATCAAATAAACTCTTCAAAAACCAGGAGCTAAATGTTGTGATTCAGTTGTCTTAGTACAGAGCTTTGTATGATCATTGAATCATAGAATCCCTAATGTGCAGAAGGCAGCTATTCCACCCATTGAGTCTTCACAAACTCTCCAACAGAGCATCTTTACCCAGGCCCCACCCCCCTGCCTTAACCCCATGACTCCACATATTTACCCCATTAATCCCCATACCTACACATCTTGGGGCAATTTTACCATGACCTATTCCACCTAATCTGCACATCTTTGGACTGTAAGAGGAAACTGGAGAACCCAGAGGAAACCCATGCAATTACACAGAGAACGTGCAGGCTCCACGCAGTCACCCAAAGCTGGAATTGATCCTGGGAACTTTCAGGCAGCAGTGCTTACCACTGTGCCACTGCTTTAGTCATATGTTCAAGTCAAACTTTTCAGCTTCTCTTAGAAATTGTCCATTACAGGGTAAAACATTCAAAAAATTCAAATGAAATGAATCACTCATTTCTAAAAGTAACCAAACAACAATTATGACTCATTCTGTTCAATTCATCCCATTTTCATCTGCAAATGACTCATCTGTTTTTCCAGGAACAGGGGAAATCATTCTATTTCATGCAAGCTTTCATTACCTATTTCTATCTATATCCCTATTATTTTCAGTATAATACTTAACCTGATAACTGTCCAGAGTTGATACGAAGAGATTCATCAATACAGCATGAACTCTTTTACTTGGAATTAAATGAACATCACCTCCATTTTGGGGGAAAATTCTAAACTGGCCAACAGAGATATGGTAAGAAATGTAAAAAAAGAAAATTATGAAGCATCGGAAGAACCTTTGGATCATCAATCCTATTCTTTCTACATATCACATGCAGGGCTTTACAATTTTGAACTATTTCCGCAGTTTCTTCTGGAATGTTTCACTTGGATAATCTATCCAGTTCCTCAGTCAGGCTTCCTCAATTGAACATCATTTCCATCATGTTCATAACTACTGTTACTGGGAAGTTCACATCTGTGTAGTGTATGTTTCCATTGCTTTTATTTCCTCACCTTAAGTGGCAAAGTAGTCTGTTGCATCAGTCATATCCTAAAAGGACTCATTTTAAATGTCGCTACTGCAAGTAGGCTTATATTAACACTGCAATGAAGTTACTGTAAAAATCCCTCAGTTGCCATGCTCCGACACCTGTTCGGGTATACTGAATAAGAATTTAACACGGCCAATGTACGTAACCAGCATGTTTTTCAGACTGTGGGAGGAAACTGGAGCACTCAGGGGAAACTCAGCAGATATGGGGAGAACGTGAAAACCCCACACAGACCATCGCCCAAGTTGGAAATCAAACCCAGGTCCCTGGCACTGTGAGGCAGCAGTGCTAACCACTGTGCCATCGTCCTGGGCTTCTATTGTTCCAAAGTCATGAAACAATGTTTACCCACCACCCTTGTCCCCTCTCTCCATCACTTATCACACATTTTTAAAAATTACTTCATGGGATGTGGGTGTCACTGACTGGTGCCCATCCCTAATTGCTCTTGAACTGAGTGGCTTGCGAGACCCATACCACAATATCGCTACAATAAGTATTTTCCAGATCCTGGCAATTTGACTTGTCAAAGCTGCCTCTTTTGTTTTTCTTTTGACTTTTTAGAAAAACTTTTTTTGTTGCATTAGCATCTTCAGGGTACAAGGGACAGGGAGATTATAAGAAAAGGCTAATGTACAGTGTTAAGTATTGGCATTTCAATTCACCTGGATGCTCAACTTAAGAAGGTCAATGTGGCATCAAGAACAGAAATGAATGTGAAAGAAAGTACGAGGAGATCTCAATGCTATCTTCATCTGTTTGCTCTGATATCCGAATTGATCCACTCTCCCCTCAGGTGAAATGTATATGGAAATGACACTGAAAAGAATGGATAAATTGTGAAAAAAAATCACGCAAACATCATTTTAAAATAAATTGCATTTGTGGCCCATGTCTCTTATTATAGATTCTTTAATAAAGTAAATAAAAATGACAGTAAAAAAAGAGAGAGAAGCAGGGCCATTCCAAGTTAAATATTATACTGGTGTTGTTACTATATAGACATGCCAAAGTCCATTTGTTGTAGAAAAAATAGGCTTAGGGAGTGACAATGCAAGGCTGTCTGGTCTTTTTTGATCCCATTTCTGACCTTTTTCACTTTATCTAACTTAAGTCAGCAATAGGGTGTTAACTACGGGGTAAATAAGCAGTTACTTCCTAAAGCAAATCAGTGAGAATTGGGTTTGTTTTGGAGGTCTCAGAGATCACAGACCTGCGTTTCTTCAGGTTTCAGTTTACTAGGCTGAAGACAATTAAAAACATTTAGAATGAGGAGCTGGGGAGTGATCATCTTACAGCTGACCTGGGAGATCCTCATCCACTGAACATGGTTTATATAATCAACTTCACACAGATAAAACTCTGACAAGTTAACTCTGCCACATTTCTAATCAAAAGTGCCTTTTGTTGACCTTATCACAACCAGAATGTCATTCCATACTTAGCTGATGGCAGATTTTTAGAGCCATTTACTTGCCACAACTTGCATTAATATCAACTGATTTTCATATTTTCACAATTGCCAAGGCAACATTCATTAGCGATCTAATAATCTGTTTGAAATCTGTTAGAATGAAAAACCTATGAAAATGCATAAATTAAATTTAACTCAGTGGAAAAAGAAGCCAGTCTAAAGCATTGGACAGCAAATTTGCTTGAAAATGTTTACTTATTATTGTAAGATACCAACTTAGTTAAATTATTTCAATTAAATAAATTTGGTTTGAGACATATACATTTGATTTAATTCGATTTATTGTTACATGTATTAGTATACAGTGAAAAGTATTGTCTCTTATGTGCTATTTGGAGGAAGCATACCATACATAGAAAAGAAAAAGAGGGTACAGAATATAGTGTTACAGTCATAGCTAGGATGTAGACATATAAAAACTTTATTTAACAAAAAACTGTTAAAATGATAATGTATTAGCAATTAAGCAATTACTTAACTGTAGATTCATGTCAACAGGCTTAGATTTTGAATTAATTATTATTTTACTAATTCTTAATTTTTTCATTCATTCGTGGGACATGGGTGTTGCTGGCTGGCCAGCATTTATTGCCAATCCCTAGTTGCCCTTGAGAGGGTAGTGATGAGCCACTTTCTTGAATCGCTGCAATCCACGTGTTGTGGGATGACCTACAATTCCATCCCACATGGATTTTGACCTGGTGACACTGAAGGAACAGCAATATGCTCCCAAATCAGGATGGTGAGTAGCTTGGAAGGGTTTAATGCATCATTAAACCATATGATATTCAGCCTAAGTACCTGAATGTATTCTATCACGTTCAATTTGCTCATTTTTACTTAAAGCAAGTGTGTCTTCGAGAGCCTTTGATGTCAATGCGATTGGATAGTTTGTATGTTCTCCATTTTTTACAGGGTGTGGAGACTTTAAGCCAAATGACAAAGTGTAACAGATTTGCATGTTCATGGCTTTAGTTCATGAACAGCCTTAGTTCTTTGTGCCTATTCAATAACTGTGTTATATAATTCAAAGTACAAGTGGATTGTAAAAATGAAACCCTACTCATTGTTTTAAAGGTACATGTGCAACAGGATTCAAAGGAACATAAATATTTTCATGATTGTGAACAAAGGCAGCAAATGTCCAGATAACTGCAAGTCTGATTTTTGTTTCTTCTCAGCAATAGTAGACGGTTAAATACTAAATATTGACATCTAGAGCAACAAGTTTGTGTGTTAATAATCATGTTCAAAATCTTCATTTTTTTAAAAATTATACCTGAATAAAAACTTCAACATAGCAACTTTAAGATAAACATACCATAGACCCTTTAATAAATATAAGTCTTGAACTCACAAATACTTCAGGCAAATCTCTATTATTCTTTCCTAAGCATTTGGGCTTTGATTATTTGACGTTAAATTAAACAATCACAATTTTGCTTGCATGAAATCTACTTTATTAGAAGCCATAAATATTATAATAACACTGGGGAATAATTAATCATTCAATAACTACCATGACAAAATTAAGTGATGCTGAGTCAAGGAATATAGCCAAAGTGAAATAAAAACTAAACCCAATTGCCTCTCCCCCGTACTATTTAGGGAAAATGCATGTTCCAGCAAAATCTCCAAATCCATGGAGATTAATTCCTGGAAGAAAACCAAAGCAATAAAATTGGTTCCATACAAAGGTCTTACCCTTTGAATCTACCTGTATTTCAGTCCCCTCAAAATATTTTAGTATAGATGTTCTCTAATATGGAAGCAGAATAAAAGAAAAATGAGTTATGAAGAGCCATGGGATGTGATTTATATTTCGCCAGTGGGCTGACCCAACAACTCACAAGCAATAAATTTGATTCAGAGTGCTACAGAGCAGTAACACAATGAAGCTGAAGTGGTGTGCAAATGGTTATCTGATTGCAGAGAAGCGCCACCAGCTTTGAAACAAATGCAATGAAACACACGAATTACAGCGATGTACCAGCAGTTGTTTCAGCTTCATTGATTTTCTTTTCCAAAGGATAGTCCTATCAGATATTAGCATTATTAAAGCCATTGATTAATATCTTTTGCAGAAAGGTGGAAGGAATTGAGGAACAAGATTCACAAAACAACAATCAAAGAATCCCATAGGAGGGAAATCAACACTTGTCAGTGACCCTGATCATTATCTGTCAGTACATCTAAGTTAGCGCTGATAAACGCAGGTTTGCTCAAATTCAAACTGATACAGTAAATATACAATGGATAGTATGATCCTGAATTTTCACTGGACTATTTATGGCAGTGTTACCCACTACAGCCAGCACTCATTTTGACTAATACTGTCGAAGCCCCCTCCATACCACCCCCCCCCCCCACCCTCTGCCCCCACAATCTTAAGGGGAAATGTCAGTTTATCAGCATATCCAAGGGTGATCCAGAAAACTGGACAATTACCAATGCAGCTTATAGAGGGAAACCTCTGCAGGTTGCAGCAACTGACAGGTTGGGTTGTCAAACAACATCAGCTTAAAGTCCAATAGGTTTATTTGTAGCAAACACCACAAGCTTTTGGAGCACACTGATTCTTCATCAGGTGGGTGGGAGTTCTGGACTTTAAGCTGATGTTGTTAGACTTCTTTCTGTTTTACCCCAGTCCAACACTAGCATCTCCACATCAGGTTAAGTTGTGTCAGGGATTGGGGGGGCAGGGTGGCACTGCGTACCAACTTTCCCACTCCATGGCTGCAGAGTTTGTGTATGAAAGCAAGAAGAATGTTTTCTATTCCACCTTGCTGATCAGTAGAGGGCTTTCGGCACCAGAAATATCAAAACCAACTGGGAATTTTAGGAGGTACATTTGCTACTTTTCCACTGAGAAAAAATTATTTTTAACATTCATATTTTTAAACCCTAACTCATCTTAATTCTACTTTTATCATTGTCATCCTCTAGTTACCATATTCAAAGAACTGACATTAAACAATATTAGGCAAATAAGTGGAATGCAGAAAAGTAGTTTTGCATTTGTTAATGCATCTGTGGGGAAGAAAATATAATCGGTATTTTCTTAAGTTTCATTCAAAGATGAGGCAGGTGTATCACTTAATAAATTTGAATAAAATTCCAATAAAATTGAGTTACTAAAATTGAGTTACAGCAGAAAACTGCAAACCATGCAGAATACTTTTAATAAAGAGAAATTACTTCTCTGAGTGGGACATGAATCTCCAGAACTCTTCCTCAAAAGGCCACGAAAGCCATGTCTTTAAATACACTTAAGACAGAGCCAGATAGATTCTAGATTAATGGTGAGGTGAAAGGTTATCAGGGGAGGCAGAAATGTGGGGTTAAAGTTGCAATCAGATTAGCCATGATCTTACCGAATAGCAGAGCAGGCTTGAGCGGTCGATTGGCTTACTTCTCCTTTTAATTTATATGTTCGTATGTAACACTTTTGATCAGACCCAAAGGTTCCAGTCACTGGTAATTTTAATTCTCCTCCACACTTTCACTCTGAAATCTGAGCTGAATCTTGCAAGGAATAGCAATCACTGTTGGATTGCCTCTTCTCTATATATTTACCTTGCACTAGATTCCATGTTTTTCACTTGAACTTCCAAACCATTCCTCAGAAATGTGGATTGTACCTGTTCAGGGCTTCATTCTTCTTGGTACAGAAAAACCACATATCCTTTTTAAGGCACCAGCTAACATATTCTGGTAAGTTTAAATGTCCGCAAGCCACTTTGACAGAGAGAATGTAAGTGGACAAAGCGGTAGAGCAGTAGCTGAAAGGTTAGGCATATCAGAAGGTTTAGGGAAAGTTGGGGTAGTGGGGTTGGTCAGAGGTAGAGAGATTGAGAAGTAAACAAAGATTTGAGGAATTGGGTGGTTAGTTGGGTCAGGGGTTCTCAGTCGATGGGGTTCTCATTTGTATGACACATAGAATTTTTTTTGTAAGATCATACCTTCTGACTTTAACTCAGAGTTTCGGAAGGTTCCATACAGACACAGGTGAATTGTGCATCCTGGGCAATTCTTTTGTAGTAAGAAGTCTCACAACACCAGGTTAAACTCCAACAAGTTTATGTGGTAGCAAAAGCCAATAACTTTCAGAGTGCTTGCTGTTCCTTCATCAGGTGCTACCAAATAAACCTGTTGGATTTTAACCTGGAGTTGTGAGAGACTTCTTACTGTGTTTACCCCAGTCCAATGCTGGCACATCCACATCAATTCCTTTGTAGTCAGTACACTGGGACTTCTGAGGGTACTGCAGTGCACCTTTGGGGGTACCACTGGAGCACAACCATCCAGAGAATGGCAGATGTGACTTCAGCTTTCTACACTTTTAATGTAAGCTTGAGGAACAGTACCTTATCTTTCACTTAGTACTTTACAACCTTCCAGAGTCAATACTAAGTTCACCAATTTTAGCTCATAATCTTTATCCTTATCGTTTCAGACAACACCTACTGGTACTAATTCTGCTATTGGCGTTTACATATCCTCGAGACTTTTTCTATTTATTACTTTCTTGTCCCATCATGCTATTTACATTCCACCATCATTCCTTTTTTAAATTAATCTCACTTACTTCCATCACAGGCATTCCATTGTTCTTCCCTTCCCTCCCCCATTTCCCTGCCTCTAAACCTAATTAAAACCTGTTACATCTGTAACCAATTGTAGTGACAGATTATCAGTCTGAAATATTGTCTTGCCAAAGTGGATCCCCCGCTGCGGGTTCCCCATCATACAAATTGCCACTGACTGTGGCGGAACTGGGAGATCCCACCGACAGCCAATAGCAAGTCACTTCCAACACATGAGAATCCCCCATTGTGGGGGAGTGGGATGGGGGCCAGGTGCAGTAACTGTTTCTCTTCACATGTGCTGCCTGATACATTTTGCTTTCAATATTTCCTGTTTCTTTTGAAACACGGAAATCATAAGTTGAGGTAAAATGAAGGGATTCTAAGCAGACAACATCCAGCATCAAGCTGCCTTTCTTAGGAACGTTGCTGAAATAAATGGAGAAATTCCATCAATGTCGTGGCAGTCTTATGTTGGAGTCATGATACATTATCAGGGCACAGTAGAGGGAGCTTTAACTCTCTATCTGATCCAGGGTTTTTCTGACATATGAGGTTTTTACATTAATGTTGGTTGCCAAAATATTTTTTTTTAAATAGTGCCTTTCCTATTATTGCTGAACATAAAAAAATGTTAGAGAAAGGCTTTGTTTCACGTCAACAATAAAGTAACAAAATCAGGAACTTCTACAGCCCTGACTGAATGGGGAGGCATGGTAGCACAGTGGAGAGCACTGCTGTCTCAAAGTGCCTGGGACCTGTGTTCAATTGTTGGCTTGGGTCACTGTATGGAGCTTGCACATTCTCCCCGAGTCTGTGTGGGTTTCCTCCAGGTGCTCTGGTTTCCTCCGACAGTTTGAAAGACATGCTGGTTAAGTGCATTGACCTGAACAGGCGCCAGAGTGTGGCGATTAGTGGAATTTCACAGTAACTTCATTGCAATATTAATGTAAGCCTTACTTATGACAAACAAATGAACTTTAAGAGTTTGGGGTCTCATCTGATCAACGATTGTAACTTTAGCAGAAGGTTGGCTTGAGTCATGTTTATCCACTTAATCAGGGTGTTCAACAATTTTCAGTTAAATTATTATGGCCAATTAGAAAAATTGCCAAGGGAATCTCTCATGCAACATATCAAGACAGTGTTGTAAAATATAACAAAAGTTAAACTGGGAAAATGGTTTGCATCATGAAAGCATGAGTTCATGTAGTTTGCAATGATGCAAATCTGTTAAAATTCAGCTTTATAGATCGAAGAGAGTTCTGGCAGCAAGTTCAGGCAATAATTCAATTCACAACCTGGTGACATTCACCGATTACTTAAGTTTTAATTCTTACTGCTTACCACCGTTGTTTGATTGAGTTGCAGGCTAGTAACACATTTCCAACCATCTAGTGCTGAGATTTAATTCCTAGCCCATTCTATGAAACACAGGCCGGAATTCTCCTACCTTGCCAGCACCTGGGATTCTCTGATCCTGCTGCTGTGAGTGGAGTTTTGGCTAAGCGCCAAATTCTTCATTCTCACTGGCAACAGTAATAGAGTGTGCAATAGCAGAGAATTCTGGCAACTATGTTTTGGAGAGAATTAAAGCTTTCTAAAATTTATCAGCAACTTGAAGAAACAAAACGGTTACACCGACCAAAAGAGAAAATGCTGGAAAACCTCAGCAGGTCTGGCAGCATCTATTAGGAAAGAAAACAGCTGATGTTTCGAGTCCAGATGACTCTTTGTCAAAACCTTTGTTAATAGATAAATGCTTATGTTCATCCAATATTTTATGGTTAACTACTTTAGCAGAGATATTAAAACATTTAAATGAATTTCATATCAGATTGCTAACTATTGCTCTATTAATCTGCACACAAGACCATGTTCAATTCAAACAGAAATTGGGTTTAATTCCTGTTATTTTATTAGATAATGTAGTATAACAATATCAAAACTGAAATGAAAGTTAAACGATTGCGCAATTAGTGTAATTAGGCTGAGAATGATATAAAAAAAATTACTTTTGTCTTTTTTTAAAAATTTTATTTGGGAAAGTTTGATACAATCACTGCTCTCAAGCCTCAATAGGTTTTACAGATTAATTGCTACTTTCTGTCCTTTGATGCATTTCTTACAAATGTCACCAAGGAACTATCAAAAATTCACAGATCATTAATCTATCCTCTTGCCTCAACATTCCATATTTGGCATTGCCATTTCCCTGCTGAGCTTTTATTTCTGACTATGTTAACAGTAATTAAATCATTACACAGGGCATAAAGCTTTTAGATCCTTTATACACAAAACCAACCGACAGGGCTAGGGGCCACGGATGGCCCTGCAGGGATTGTCTCATAAATCCTGCCATAAATTTGTGTTTTCAGTAAACATCAGCTTAAATTCAGGCAATAAATTCCTTTCATCAATCTGTAATCAAGCTATTTTCAATTTATATTCTTTGCTGTCGAGAGGCCTGTGCTGCTGCCTGGCAGAGCTTATGAACTCCAAAGGCAGCAACTTGCAAATAGTTAAGCATTTAAAAAACACTCTGCAGTGTAAAGAATGCAAGGAAAACTTTCAATTGCAGAAAGCAGCCACAGCATGAGGTATGTACTTATTTCAGAGCACAGGGACACTTTAAAACTTGGATACAAACAGATCCTACATTTTAGACTGTATATGATTTTGTTTGGATGTGTCTCGTCTTCAGCTAGGGAAGTCCTGGGTGCCTCTCTTCTAGCAATGTTACTTCGTTACAAGTGTAATTGGAACCTTAAAGTATTTTTCCAACAGAACCGGAGCAGATCTGAGGAATTTTTTCTCAGCCTTCGAGTTTTTTTGAAGTTTCAAAGACTGTTGTTATTTTCCAACTGTTACCATGTCACCATGGTTGTCAAGCAAGCTCACCAAGTCAATATTAAATCTTTGTTAGATGTTTGTTAAAGCTGAAATATTGATCAGTAGTACTGATTTGAATCAATATATTTTAATTTTAACATTTGTCTGCTATGGAAATCTATTGCAAGATACAATAATTTTCTGCAATCACTTTTAGTTTTTCTAGAATGAGAATTACAAACTGTTCTTAAAAAGTTTAAACTTAATATAAAAGCATGTGGAGCTGCATCTAATCGTCCATTGACAGACAGTGTCTCTTTCCCTGCTCATGCTTCCTGCTATGGGCAATTGCCTTGTTTAACTGCCTTGCTTACTACCTTCTCAAGTCAGTATTTTGCAAGTAAATGTTTGTTAAGTATGTGTGACTGCGGCAGCAAAATAAAACTGCTTGAATTACTCGTTTTAGTTTAGTTGGCTTTTTATTCCAACTTCTATTACACTTAGTTGCTTGTTACTATTAGACTCACTTAACCCAGCAATAATTATGATACGGTTGAGTGGGCTGACTGACTCCCTGATTCTCCTCCCACTTCCTTGCAGACTTACTTTGCCTTTTCACAGAATATTTTAGCTTTCTTTGGCTTTGGTGGGAAAGATGCAAAGGAACAAATTTGC
The DNA here is from genome assembly GCA_024679065.1 of Sphyrna mokarran. Taxonomy (NCBI): domain Eukaryota; kingdom Metazoa; phylum Chordata; class Chondrichthyes; order Carcharhiniformes; family Carcharhinidae; genus Sphyrna; species Sphyrna mokarran. The sequence continues at coordinate 82,844,755 of JAGIQG010000005.1, read as the reverse complement.
AAGGAATTACAGAGGAACGCAAGAGTTTTTTTTTACAGAGGGTGATGGGCACCTGGAACTCACTGCTGGAGGAGGTAGTGGAAGCAGATTTGACAGTGACTTTTAAGGGGCATCTTGACAAACACATGAATAGGATGAGAAAAGAGGGATTTGGCCCCCAGATGGGTAAGGGGTTTTGGTTCAGTCAAGTAGCATGGTTAGTGTAGACTTGGAGGGCCAAAGGGCCTGTTGCTGCACTGTAATTTTCTTTGTCTCTGTTCTAGTTATAGAATAGTTATAATGAGGTATTTTAATTATCTGAAAATGGATGGAAGCAGTGTAAAGGGCAGAGAAGAACAGGGGTTCCTAAATTATATTTGCAAAAAAATTTTTAAAGGTCTATGTTGCAAGGCCAAATTTCTGCCAATTCCAGTGTGATGCAACCACCAAACACATTTTTATTTTCCATTCAGCATTTCAAAGGGACCATTCTCTGTGTGATACCATAATCCAGTTCTCAAGCACCTCAACATCTTGTCCTCTTCTCTAGACATCTTGTCCTCTAATTTTCCATGCAAGCACAGGAGTCATAATAAAAACAGAAAATGCTGGAAAATCTTGGTGGAGAGAGAATACTGCCAATATTTCGAGTCAGGATATTCTCTCTCCACAGATGCTGTCAAATCTGTTGAGATTTTCTAGCATTTTCTGGTTTTGTTTCAGATCCCAGCATCCATACTGTTTTGCCTTGAGCTTACAGGACATTGAACAAGTGGCCTTTCACCTCTTCTCATCATCCATGGTCCCAGTTCACACATTCTTTGTAGAATTTAGTCTCCCTTATGCACTGCTTATGATGTGGTTTACTCTACACTGAGGAGACCAAATGCAGATTGGTAGACCACTTTGCAGAAGATTCCATTTAGTCTATGTGTGACCCCCGTAGCCTGTCATTTTAATTCACCACCTTCCTCTCATGCTGACATCTCTGTACTTGGCCTGCTGTGCAGAGAGAGTGTGATCAAGTGGATAACTGTGAATATAGAAAAGGGATTTGAAAACTAAATCAGAGGTGAGTGGGGGAGGTGGGGGGGGGGGGGAAAGAGGAGGAGGAGGAGGAGGAGGGAGGGGTGCGACACGGTGGTTAGCTAGCACTCCTGCCTCACAGCGCCAGGGACCTAGTTCAGTTTCTGGCTTGGGTAACTGAACTGAGTCTGTATGATCTCTCCCTATCTGCATCGGTTTCCTCTGAGTGCTTTGGATTCCTCCTGCAGTTCGAAAGATGTGCTGGTTAGGTACATTGGCCATGCTAAATTCTCCCTTAGTGTACCTGAACAGGTGCTGGTGTGTGGCAACTGGGGGATTTTCATCGTAACTTCATTTGCAGTGTTAATGCAAGCCTACTCATGACACTAAGAATAAATAAATAAATAAAGAGCATATGAGAAGGATTGGCAGCTAACTTAAATGGGAATTCAAAAGCCTTCTATAGATGTTTTAATATTAAAAGGCTGTAAAAGGAGGAATAGGGCCAAACTGGGACAAAAATGGGATTTATGCATGGAAATATTAAATCAATACTTTGCATCTGTCTTTACGAAGGAAGAAGAATCAGGGTGAAAGAGGCAGTAGTTTGGACAATTGAAGGGTTTAATATGATAAAGCGGAAGTATTGAAAAGGTGTCGGTATTTAAAGTTAAAACACATCAGGATCAAATGAAATGCATTCAAGTGTACCAAAAGTAGTGATAATGGAAATTGCAGAGGGACTGACCATAATTTTCCAATCTTCCTTAGACTCAAGGGTGGTGCCAGAAATTTTACATTCATGTTCAAAAAAAAGTGTAAAGATGAGTCCTGTAATTATTGGCCAGTTGGTTTAACCTCGGTGGTGGAAAAGCTTCTCAAAATGACAATTCAGTGCTAATTGTTGGTTGATCTTATTTTTAAAGATACAAAGATGACGGACTTTGTTTTGAGAATACCTATGAAGGGAGTCAGCCAGAACACTGGGTTATTAGTTATGAGGCAGAGATCTGTAATACTGTATTCTGTGAATAAACTGACTTACAAAGAAAAAGGTTTATGTCCTGTTTCATTCCTTACCAACTGTCTTGAATCTATTTAATATTTAGAGCAAAATTAATAGCCACTTTGGCAAATGTGGGTTAATTAAGAAAAGCCAATCTGGACTTATTAAGCACAGATCACATTTAACAAAATTGCTTGAGTTGTTTGATAAGGAAACAGAAGGAGCTAATGAGGGTAATATTTTTGATGTGATGTAGATGGATTTCCAAAAATCATTTGAGAAAGTGCTGAACAACAGACCTGTGAGCAAAGATAGAGGCCATGGAATAAATTTGGATGCAAATTACCTGCCATGAAACAAAAAAGTTAGTTCATAGACTAGAGGAAAATTTATAATGGAGTTCCCAGGGATCAGTGGTAACACCCCTGCTCTTTCTCTTATATATCAATAACCTAGAGCTTCTTTCAAAAATTATGAATGATACGAAGCTTATTGTGAATTTTCAGAAGCATAATGTAAAACTTCAAAAGGATAAAGCAGGTTGGTGAAATAGGAAGGTGGAACTGAATGCAGAAAAGTTTGAAATGATTCATTTTGGTAAGAAGAACTCAGAGAGACAGTATAAAATGAAGGGTACAATTCTAAAAATGGTGACGATGATCATCTTTGAGTATATCCCTTGCCCAAAATGTGACACTGGGAAATCAGGAAGTTATGGGACATGTTTTCTTCTGCTGCTACGGAATGGCACTCTTTGTGGCTGTCCCCAAATCCTAGGCGGAGCAGAGATTGGAGGGGTCTGCAGCCTCCGAAGGAATGTTCCATTGCTGTTTTGTTTTCAGCATTGCTCATGCTCACTTGTGGCATTTGACTCACTACGTGACAGAAGTTTCACCGAGGTTTGCATATCCGAGGAGATGGAGGGTATGAAGGAATTATATGATGCTGCTCCCTCAGAATGCTTGACTTCCTCCCTTCACCGCTCCTTCAAGGCCTGTTGAAATTTTGAATTAGAACTGGCAAGCAGAAAGAGTTCCAAAATTAACATTGCTGCCCCCAGGACAGATTGAGAGTGGAGTTCATAAGGCATGTGGCATCCTGGGCTTTATCAATAGGGGCATAGAGTACAAAAACAAGGGCATTAAATACAACCTGTGTAAAACACTGGTTCAGCCTCAACTCAAGTATTGCATCCAGTTCTGGATAACACATTTCAGGAAGGATGTGAAAATATTAGATATTAGGATATACAGAAAAGATTCACAAGAATGGTTCCAGGGCTGATTAACTTCAATTAAAATTGGAGAACAAAATTGGATTGTTCTCCTTGGAGGAGGAAAGATTAATAGGAGGTTTGATACAGGTATTCAAAATCATGAGGGCTGGGGCAGAGTCGATCGGGAAAAACTATTCCTATTGGTGAGAGGATTGAGGGAATTGACAAAAGAAGCAATTGCAACATGAAGAAACAATTTTACCTAATGGGAGGTTAGAACCTGAATTGTTCTGCCTGAGAGTGAGAGGGAAGTAGGGTCAACTGAGACTTCCGATAGGGAATTTGATCATTATCTAAACAGAGTAAATTTGCAGAGCTACATAGAAAAGATGAGAGAGAGTGGCATTGGCCGAATTGCTTGTTCAGAGGGCCAGTACAGACAAAACAGGTCAAATGGCCTCCTTTTGTGCTATAACCATTCGTAAGTTTCTACATTTTAATCAAATCTATGTGCGACTCAGCTCCATATGTGGTCATTAATGTCATATGTATACTAAATAAAAAAAATGCTTTCAGCAATTACGAACCAGCCTAAAATTACTTATTAAGGGAAGTCTTAAATTGGGATTAGTAATTGTGCAGCCAAAATAATTTTTTTACTGAAGTGCAGCATCACCACTGGGTCTCCTTTGGGAACAAGTTTCCCTAAACATATGTTATGGCTGCAAAAATTGAGAAAGACAAGTACCAGGTAAAACTTCAATTTATTTATCCTATGTTGCATTTTTTACATAATTATTACAACATCAAATAAACATGCATAGATCTTCTCTGCACACAATCAATCCATCAATTAATTGCTGCTGAAATATATAGAGAGTGGAAAAATGTGTCAAGCTCTCTTTGCTATTAAAATAACATAATCAATTCTTTAATTGTCTAAGAATTATGTATTGTGTTACATAAAGCAGACTTGTGCAAGAATTAATGTAATTACTATAACTTTTAATTGTAATAGATCTTATGAAGCTTTTCGTTGTTACATCAAATTTGATGTAACTGATATTAACCTTTGCTCTTGAATTGATGAATAATCTATAAGGGACTACCCATCCTTTGTATGTATCAGAATCATAAAATCCCTTCAGTGCATAAGGAGGCCATTCAGCCCATCAAGCCTGCACCAACCACAATCCCAGCCAGGCACTATTCCCGTAACCTCTCATATTTACCGTGCTAATCCCCTGATAATAGGGTCAATTTAGCATGGCCAATCAACCTATCCCACACATCTTCGTATTATAGGAGAAAACTGAAGCACCCGGAGGGAGCTCATGCAGACGTGAAGAGAATGTGCAAACTCTGCACAGACAGTGACCCAAGCTAGGAATCAAACCCAAGTTTCTGGTGCTGTGAAGCAGCAGTGCTAACCATTGTACCACAAGAAGCATCTCCCAAAAAATCTGTTATAAAAGTAATTAAGAATAACCCAACACTTCTTTGTAATTTGTGGAAAGTCATTTTGTACGTAAGTGAGATTTAATGCATTTAGCAAGGGTGATGCATTTTCTGAGAAATAGTAAAGAAAACTCATCATCAATTAAGCATATTGATGGAAGAGCAAAGATAAAAAGGTTAATAATGCTTAATGTATGATTTTTATTCAAAGGCAATCATTATCAAGATTCTTAGTAAGTTAACTGGTAGCTGCTTGAGAACACGTTTGTATTCCTGATTAGCATGTTGATGACTGAGCATTACGTTTCTTATGGAGGGACAATAATAAAATAAAAGCCAAAGTGAAGCAATTAAAAAAGAACAGTTCTTTCATTGCTATTCACGTGAGAAAGGCTGAAAGTTGGTAATCCATTTCTCCCCCACACTGAGAGCATTGACCCTTATCATATCCTGCTGGTGCGTCCTTACCCAATGAGGACTGAACCTCTGGCCCATTAGCCCTTGTCTTGATGCCCTTATGGCTTATAGTGTGAGGAAAGTCAGTCAAGAATTGGAACTGAAGCTGATCCAAAACCCTTCAATCACTGATTTAACCAACGTCAGCAAAGTTCAGAGGGGATCACTTTCAATTAAAGGGTATAACAACGGGAAGAGATTAGAGAAAATACTTAACTGCTCTAAAGACAGCAAGGTCAGGGAACTGACAAGATGAGTCAGTCAAATCTCAGTGACCCAGGATGAATACAAAAACACCTCTTAAATAGAGATCATTTGGAAGGTTAAAAAGTAGCGACTAATTATTAACATGAGGTTCAGAAGGGAGTTGATGGGTGGTCAATAATTTCCTACTCATATTAGAATATTTCTGTCACTACAGTAATGATTTTTTTTGCTTTGAATTAACTTTTGCTATTCTATGTCATCTGATTGAGAAAAATAAGGAATGTTATGATAGTAGAAAATGAAGGCATTCTCATGTGTAACTTTGTTAACTTTAATCATATCTCAGCGCAAGCGGAATATAGTTTATTCCCTAAGTGCAATGAAGGGAACTAGTTATTTACTAATACCAAATATTTTCTATTTACATTTTATAATGCTTAGATTGTATCTCTACTTGTGCTACCAAAACATTTGAAGATAATTGTTATTTGAATAACTGACTTGCAAAACAATTTACCAAATATTTTAATTTCCTTTGATTGCTCACAGGTCAGCGTGGTTGCACACAATTATTTTAGTGCTGCATTAACACAGCTTACGATCACACACTACTGTTATATATTAGCATTATTGTGTGTTGCATTGTCCCTTTCAGGATTTGGTCAAGTGGTCAGTCTGTGATGGCATTGGCTATTTTGCGGGCTTCATTCAGTCTAGATCCAGCCACTGTGGAACGAACAGTTATCTGATAACCTGTTCTATTATTACATCCAAAACCCATGTGCTATCACTTTCTATTCTTTTGTCCTGTAACAAAGGCTACAAGAGTAACAATTACCACGTGAAAATTTTCTACTATCATAACATTCCTTATTTTTCTCAATCAGATGACATAGAATAGCAAAAGTTAATTCAAACAGTAGGAAATATATATAAAAATTCAGTGCACTTCCAGACCAAATTAAATTTTCAGGCATTAACATCCAAGAAATACCAAGATAATTACATTAAAATATGAATCCTACTCAATATAAATTCTTTTTTTCTAAATTTAAAAATCAAATCAATTCAATACCAGGGAAATATTAATATTAATCTTTACTCTGTAACAGATATGAGTTGAGATTTTATTTTAAATGATGTCTTTCACATATCAGTTGTATATAATGACATTGGCATGCTTTCCATCTATTGAAATGAATAACCTTTAAATGAATACAAAATCCTCTGGGTCCCTCCAACCTTTGTGTTCAAAAAACAGGTTTATAACAATTTTAATCTCCTGGGAGCATGAGGCCCAGTTGATTTTACTGCCAGATCTCATTTCCATTTCCATGACCATTTGCCCAGGTAAAGATTGAGCAACCTGGAGTTCTGTCCACTTGTTCGCACTTATGATGTCGGTGGTACCAATGGGACGTGGGGCGTTTGGGAATATCCAGAGCGGCAGGAGGAAGATAAAAAAAAAAGCACTTATGCACAACTTTTCACAATCTCAGAATGTTCCAGAGTACTTCATAGCCAATGAAATACATTTAACATGTAGTCACTATTGAAGTATAAGAAATGTGGGAGCCAATCTACACACAGCAAGGTGCCAACTATTTATTTTTAGTGATGCTGATTTTAGGACAAATATTGATCAGGACGAGAACTCCTTATCCTAAGGGATCCTTTACATTCACTTAAGAGAGCAGAGTGGGGTAACCCTCACTCACTTCTGGAACTCATGTGTCAGTCTACATTTTGTGGTCAAGTCAAAGGAGTGTTCTGACTCAGATGGGAACATTACACACAAAGTTATAATGGCAACCATCTTCTTTTATGTTCAGCATGACTTCACCAGTAGAGGATTTTCCTCCTGATTCCCATTGATTTTAATTGACAACCGAAGCTGAACGGCCATGGCAGAAGCCAAATTGAGCATCAGTGAGTAAGTGCAGTTTGATAGCATTGTTTGTGACACCTTCCATAACTTTTCTGATGATTGACGGTTTACTGGTGAGGTAACATTTGGCTGGATTTGATTCACCTGCTATTTGTGGACGGGAAAGATAGCCAGTTCTCGACAATGTTGAGTCAATGTCAGTGTTTTGGCTGGATTGGAACAGCTTGACTAGGAGCACAATTAGTTCTGGAGCACTAACTCTTCAGTGCTACATCTGGGATATTTGTCAGGCCCCTTCGCTTTTTTTGTATCCAGTGCCTTCATCCATTTCTTGATATCGCCAAAGTGAATCAAATTAACTAAAGATCGACATTTGTGAAATATGGATGATGTAGGGGAAACATGTCTCTGTGGTGCAAGAATTCCATTCAATTTTTCCATCTCAATAAAGCCTGCCATCGAACAATCTGACTGCATGTTATTAATCTAAAGCTGTACGTATTGTTTTACGGAACAAAATTGTTCTGGTGCAGCAATTATGTAATTATGGCAATAATAATTTAATTATTGATATCAGTAACTTCTACTTTTTTTTATATAATCAACATTCCTCGAATTGACGTCCTACTCCGAGGATTTCATGTTGTTTATTATTTTTACAGCTTTCTTCAACAAAGACATGGTATGTGTCACAAATGATACAAAGCAGTTCATTGCTCATTACAAGCCAAAACACAATGAAGCTTGAGTTTCCCCACAGAGATATCTAATTGAAACACCAAATTCCTCAGCACTTGCAACACGCCATTGGCTTTACAGCTTTCTTTTCACCTGCAAATAAATATACTGCTGCAATTCTCCCAGTTTGAGAGATTTTGTCATCTCTGTATTTCTAACCTGAGATTCTAAGCTTGAACGCGTACATCTAGTCAATTAAAAGATTTTCCCAATCTTTCCTGTGTTTGGGCTTAACCTTCTTGTTCTCTGTTGTGGACTGAGTTTCTTTTCATTTGTGGACTTTAATTGAGGAGAATCGATTTTTTGCTGAAAAACCAGTGAAATCAGGCAATTGATAATTAACTGCAAGATATCCACATTTAGGAATTAGAAAAAAATGGAAAAAATGAAGGTGTCGGACTGCAAGTCTGAACGAGTTTGAACATAAACCTGTCTGCATTCATTTGTGGACTCTATTCTCAGGTCATCCCCTGAAAACATTGGGGAATCATTTTCAACTTTTTTTATTGACATCAATCTGGTGGAGCAGAGCTATTGTAGAAATATAGAAAATAGGAGCAGAAAGAGGTCATTTGGCCCTTGGAATCTGCTCTGCCAGTCATTATGATCATGGCAGATCATCCAACTTATCATTTGATCCCCTTTGCCCCAAGAATGCACAGCGTGTAGAAGATGTAGAGTGAGAAAAACAGCGGAATTTACTTCAGCTTTCATGTGCATTCGGCATTTAGAATTTTTTGGGTAGAATTCCAGCCACAATGCTTTGACCTCAACTGCTTTCAATGATAGTAAACTCCACAGGCTCATCACTCTTTGGGTGAAGAAACTTTTCCTCACTCAGTCCTAAAAGGTTTATTGGCAGGTTGTATCCCTCTCCTTAGACTCACTGGCATTGTCCTTGTTTAACAATAATCTGCATCAGAAGCAGAATATGGCTGAACGCTCCACTTTTTTGGCCTGGTATGCGGAAACTGATTTAAGATTCCCTACCACTCATAAAGGTGAGGTCATCTGAACAAAAGCTAGGGACCGAAGCACTGCCTTGCTTAATGACCTACATCACTTGGTCCCATGCCACATGGTGTAGCTTCTCAGTCATTCAGAGCTACACATCTGTGGCTTGTGTTAATATATAAATACAAGCACTGACAAAGGAAGTTAATTTATTATAAGTTACAAGAAATTCATTATGCAGTACAAGCTGCCCTTTGCATGTTTTGCGTGTTGTCATGTAAACTTGCTATAGTTTCCATTTTACTTGGATCGACTGATCTACTCTTTAGATTTAAAAAAAAATTACAGCAGATGGCCAGATAATCAAACAATTGAATAACCTTTATAACCAGAGATTTTTAAAAAACTATAATTTCTGATCTAGTTGCACCAGCTAAGATTTTGTAAAATTACATTCATATTGCATTCACCTGAGCTTATTTAGTACTCAGCATTTATGTCGGAAGTAAGTGCAATTATATCCATTTGTCATTTTTACAGTTATAATTGTGGGTACAATTGCTATTTGATTAATAATCCCTACAACAGTAGTCATGAATATTTATCAATGGATCAGCTGCCTATGAAGAAATTGTGTTGTGCCTTTGGATGATTGAACCACTTTGAAGATTTAACCACAAACATGTTTTTGCAATTCATTAAACATAATAATTGGCAAATGTACAGCCCCTTTGCTGCTAGCAGGCAAACAATTTAAGCTGAGCTGTGTTTCGCAGAGGCAAATGGGTTTTTAGAAATTGCATAACATGGCGCTTGTCATCAATTGTTGCTGCAATCAACCACCGTGACCTCTTAAAATTTATGTCAGATCAAAAGTTTCCCAGATCGTGGAGCCTGTGCTTGATGGCTGACACATCTGACCCTTTTGAAAAAACCTTTAGTTCAACAAAATGACATGGCTCTTAATGCGGGTAAGGCCCTGTCATGCTGGAACTAAATACACTATAACAATTACAATGATATTCACAAGTTGAAGACATTTTTACAAACAAAGTATTTATGCTTCTGCTTCTGGCATTTGTATCTGTCTGATGAAAGCCAGACATCCCATAACTTTCTACTGTTGTGTATAAGTAGATGGCTGCTGTTTCATTGTGCCTACAAATGAAGTCCAGGATTCATTCACTGGCCTATACCATTTAAAATTCATCATGGATACGCTTTTAGAATGTAATATCTTCCAAATCGTTCCTGTTGAGTGTGTTTTGTCAGTCATACTTCGTAGATAATTTTCAATGGTTTTTACTAGCCTGTAAATCCTGTTATTACGCTATGATTGAGTAAAGTTCAAAGTAGCAAGTGGAACTAAATTGGTGCTGTTTTACATAATAATTTTGATTAAGTACAGAATGTGTGACCTGATATAAAATTGTACCACATGGATCAACTGTTATCACATTTAGAACAGATATAACATTTGATTAGACAATAATGAATGAAAAGATAATCATCTGAGTCTTAGTTCATTAAAAGCAACGTAATGAGCAAAGATAAACCTAAGAATTCTCAAACTTTGCAAACAATTGCTGATTATGTGCATGAGGAAGTTGCTTTTCACTTTTTCAACATTTATACTGAAGATTAGTTCACCCAACCATTTTCTTTCCTTATTATTTGATAACATCCTTTAGATTGAAATCTCTCTGTGTATTAGTGATAAGTGGGCTCAATTTTAAAAGTACCCACAGGCTGGCATAAATGAGGATTGGCCTGATTTTCGTGCAAAGAAATAGGACTTTGAAGCTGTTATGATTGTTATGAAAATGTGTCTCATTCACTAACATCCTTAACAGACGAAGACCGGCTGCCCTTACCCAGTCTAGCCTTTAAGTAACTGCAGCCCCATAGCAGCATGCCTTACTGTTAACTGCCATCAGAACTAACTAATAACGATCTATTCGGTTGTATCTGAAAATGTCAGTATGCAGGTACAGCAAGGATTAGGAAGGCAGATGGAATGTTGTCAATTATTGCAAGAGGGATGGAATATTAAAGTAGGGAAATTTTGCTGTAGTTGCACATTGATAAAACATCTGGCTACAGTTTTGGAATACTTACTTAAGAAAGGATATAATTGCATTACAGCATTGTAGAGAAGGTTTATTCGAATGATTCATGCAATGAAAGGGCTATCATATGAGGAAAGATTGGAGAGGTTGGGCCAGTATCCACTGGAGTTTAAAAGATTGAAAAAGATTTTCTTATTGCAACGTGTAAGATCCTGGATGGGCTTGACAGGCTGGTTGCTGAAAGAATGTTTCCCATTTTGAGGGACAATTTAAAATAAGGGGTTTACCTAAAGTAGAGATAAGAAAAAAATTGTTTTCTCTCAGAGAGTTGTTAGAATGTGGAAATCTCTTATGTAGAGAACAGTGGAGGCAGGATCATTGAATATTTTTAAGGCTGAGTTAGGCAGATTCTTGACTGATCAGGTTGGACGGGAGAAGAGTTGGAACAGAGGCTACAATTAAATAAGCCATGATCCTGCTCCACTAATATGTATGTCCATAGATATTCGTTGTGAAGCAGTCCGCAAAATGCTCATGAATGCCTTCTCAGCTAGTTAGGGATAAATAGTAAATGTTGGTTTTGCAAGTAATGAATTTTAAATACTGCCTATTTACACTGGTTGGTAACTTAGTTAAGACCGGAGAATGCCAATTAGAATCTTCATTTGTTTCAGGCAAGAGGCCATTTGCAGTGTAGAAATGTGGCTCTCATAATGGTTATAACAGCCCAAAAGCAATTTTGAGGTACAGTTCACCAGCTGCATCTAAGTAAGGCCCAGACTTCGAAATGACATGCACCTCGCATGTAGGTGCAGGTAGATGCTGGGTGCACTGTTCCTGCCAATTCTCCATAGTACAACTTGATTAAAATTAGCCCCAGTAGTGTAACTTAACTTGTTGTAATGATGTGAGTGAGACAAATGCAGTTATTTTGTACACATTCTTAAGTTTTCTCTGGGGAGGAATTTATTCGCAAACCCAGTGGTAAACATTATTTGGAAGCTTGTTTAAGCACACCAGCAAATTTACACATGTTTGTCTTTTACACCACATCATGTTGATTATGGCTGCTAGAAGGGTGATGATTAAACCAGCAGTGAGAGTCACCAGCGGTCCGCCGTGAAAGCATCGGGAGACTATATATTGAGTGATTGATATAGAGTGTTTTAACCTGCAGAGCAGTAGAACTGTATCAAAGGGCTGAGCATGTGGAGGAGGAGAAGGAATAAAAACAGAAGTAAGTCAGGGAGATTTGCAGTATTATCCTGCAGTGGGAAGAGTATCACATCTGCAATATTTTCAGCCATTGTCTTTCCCAAAGACAAGCCTATAAGAAAACTTAAGGAGCTACACATGTGTAGCGGTGTACATGTACATTGAGTGTACATGTGCATAGATCCCTGAAAGTTGGCACCCAGGTTGATAAGGTTGTAAAGAAGGAATACAGTGTGTTAGCTTTTATTGATAGAGGGATTAAATTTCGGAGCCGTGAGATCATGTCGCAACTGTACAAAAGTCTAGTACGGTTGCACTTGGAGTATTGCGTACAGTTCTGGTCGCCGCATTATAAGAAGGATGTGGAGGCATCGGAAAGGGTGCAGAGGAGGTTTACCAGGATGTTGCCTGGTATGGTGGGAAGGTCTTATGAGGAAAGGCTGAGGGACTAGAGGTTATTTTCATTAGAGAGAAGAAGATTAAGAGATGACCTAATTGAGGCGTACAAGATGATCAGACAGTTAGATAGAGTACATAGTGAGAGCCTTTTTCCTCAAATGGTGATGGCTAATTTGAGGGGACATAGCTTTAAATTAAGGGGTGGTAATTATAAGATGGATGTCAGAGGTGGGTTCTTTACTCAGAGGTACTAAGGGCATGGAATGCCTTGCCTGCAGCAGTTGTGGACTTGTCAACTTTAAGGGCATTCAAATGGTCAGTGGATAGGCATATGGATAACATTGGAATAGTTTAGGTTAGAGGGTCATTAGATTGGTTCCACTGGTTGGCACAATATCAAGGGCTGAAGGGCCTGTACTGCGCTGTAATGTTCTATGTTCTATGTTCTACACACACAACCATGGAGCTGTTACATGTTCCAGCATGCCAATGTAATGATGCTTAGCACATCAAGAGTTAACATGAGAATAGAGAACAACACTACCTGCAGTATGATGTATAAAGTCAGATGGCAATATACTCAAACAGAAGAATCTAGAAGGGCCAACCTGCTTAGAGCAGTAGCATACATGGCAGCATGTGTAAGTTCTCTTATAGAACTTATTGGTGATAGTGCTCAGTTCTTGAATCCAAGTGCCCTGCTCATGGAGGTTAAGGAGGCTGGTGAGAATCATCCAGCTACATATCATAACTATGGGGAGGTGAAGGAACAGCGTTATTACCACAAGACCATTAATCCAGAATCAGCTAATGCTCTGGGAACCCATTTTCAAATCCTGGTACAGCTGATCTTGGAATTTGAATTCAATAAAAACTATCTGGAATTAAGAATTCACTGATGTCTATTATAGATTGTTGGATAAAAAAAATTATCTGGTTAACGACTGTTCTTTAGGGATATTAATCCTTCACAGAAGAAAATCTGTTGTCCTTACCTATATGTGATTCCAGAGCCACAGCAATGTGGCTGATTCTCAATTGCTCTCAGCAACTAAATATGGACAATAAATGCTGGCCAACAAGTGATATGCAGGTCCCATGAATGAATAGTAAAAAAAATCCAGCCCCAGAAATTTGTGTAACTATCCATTGGGACATTCAGTGTTGAACCTGGTTCTTTGTTAAGTTCCCAATGGCAATGCTAGGTGCATACCTGGGATAACATCCACCTAAGAGATGAGAATGTTGAGCTAAGGAAAGTGTCAGCTCACACTTGGAAAGCTCTCTGTTTTGAACAATTTAAAATATTTATTATAAAATCACAGAATTCCTACATTCAGGAGGAGGCCATTCAGCCCATCAATCCTATCAAGGCCTGATCCCCATAACCCTGTGTTTTTATGCCATTGATCCATCTGACATGAAAAGGCAATTTAGCACGGCCAATCAACTTAACATGCACATTTTTGGATTAAGTGGTATATGAACTCTTCAACGACCTAGGTTACAATTTTCACCTGAACACCCTTGTGGTTTTGATATGTCATTGTGTAAATTGACACCAGGCATGTCATCGGCACTTGAAAAGAAAGCTTTGTGGAGTTCCTGTTGTGATTGTCCCCGCCCCTACCAATGACATAATGGGGAACCAAACGTTGAACATTGGAATCCCAATTTGACTATAGTTAAATATTGTTATCAGATCTGTATGCCTGATAATCCCCACCGTTAAATTGTCTATTCACGTCAGCTTGAAGACACATTGATGTGAATCGTGACAGATTCCCCCAGGCATACACCTAGCAAACAGAACCTACAGGAGGCATACAGGTGAATGCAGCCCCCAAGGGGGAAAAGGGTCATGCTTCCATAGTGCCAGTAGACAGGACAAGTGAGCAGTGTTGGGAGCAGAGTCAAAGGGTGTTCCACAGGAGGGGGTGTTGCATGGTTAGGTGTTCCATGGAGAAGGCTGAGGTTTTGTTGGGGTAAGGAGGTTGGTTTCTGTGTGGGAGTTTCCTACTTTTTGATCTTTCAGAAAACTAAGTTATTGGTGGGACAGACTCAATCAGAGCACCTCCCATCTGCGTGATATCGTTGCACCCACCCCTTAACTTTTCATTCCTGAAGAACCTAAAAATACAGTGGAAGAAGTCACTCTTATGGCCGACAGCTTCCACCCTTTCTTTCACATACACTGTGATACACAGTAAAAAAGTCAAAAAATTCCGTCCCTTATTTTTCGTCTGAAAAAATGTCAAGATGATAACCTATAGGGAAGGAAATCTGCTATCCTTACATAGCTTGGCCTACATATGAATCCAGATCCACAATGTGGTTGATTCTTTAAAAAAACAGCAATTAGGGATGGGCAATAAATGTTGGCTCAGTCAGTGATGCCCACATCCCTTGAATTAAGAAACAGAAATGAGTCTCAAAAACCTCTGTTCTCATTTGTGGCTGGGATTCTCTATGCTGGTAAAAGTGAATGGATTTTTGTCCAGAACATCAAATTCTCCATTCTTATTTGCAGTGGGGCAGGTATGAAATCAGAGATTCCCACCCAAAGGCCGGAAGTCTCCAGCAAGATCCAATGGCACACTATCAGACGTATTCCCAACTTTAAAAAGGAAAGAATAAAAAATGGAAGATAAGAATACTCAAGGCCCATTATTTTATTGTCTTCACCAAATGATTTTGGTGGAATTCAATCCCTGAACCACTGATTAAAAATTCCAACAATCCTTTAATGAATGCATTATTGTAAACCAATGTCTCTAATAATGCATTGTGTATTACATGTCATAAAAGCCCTATTGTCATTAAACTCACTACAAACATGACGGATCTACTGATTCACAAACAACAAAGATGATAGGTTTAAAACATTATAATATTAATGTTCACACATCTGTGTACAGCAGAAAATTATTTAGCTGCTTCTAAAATATCGACTTTTTCTGCTACATGTATTGCATAGGGTCGGAGAAGTTTAAACTCCAGCATTGAGAACATATGGTGAAATGTTTGTGCTGTTTCTACCATAAGTTGTGCGCTATTATTTGTTCAAATATTCATTCAAAGGTTAACTTGTTGATGTGCTGCAGGGGGCCAAGAATTTCAATCTGAGTCCAGACAATTCTGTAAAGTGAAACATGGTATAAGCAGAGGCAGCTTGGGACATACTTAAATTTGGACCTGTGCACTGAACTATCCCAAATCCGCAATGTGAGAGTTATCATTAATATTTTATTATATTACACCTTGTCAACAGTTCAGCCACACAATTATTTTCCTTAGCATAGCTTGCCTCAAGTGAATTGAAGAAGGAGTCATGTGTTTGTGTTTCCTTCTTTTTCTTCTTTTTAATAACATTGGAAATTATTTTCTTTAGCAAAGCTCTGAAACACATAAATAAATCAGGAAGCAGGAAAAGATTAAAACTATCTAAAAAGGTCTAGATTTCATAATAAATAATATACAGCCAGTATCTTTTTCTCTCTGAGCATGCGATCAATAAAATGTTTTAAGATTATTTCTTTCAATGTTGATATTGCTATTGGAATAATGCACTACAATCAGGATAACAAACTGTCTGGAACAAAAATTAACATGGGCAACACAGTGACACTGTGGTTATCCAGGAACTCGGGTTCAATTCCAAATGTGTGGAATTTGTACACTTTCCCCGTGTTTAAAAAAGTCTCCTCTGGGTGCTCTGGATTCCTCCCAAAGTCTAAAGATGTGCAGGTTAAGTGGATTGGGATTGGCCATGCTAAATTACCTCTGAGTGTTCCAAGGTATGTAAGTCAAGAGAATGATTGTCTGGTGACTCTGTTTCCATCATTATGAAGTGTTTCATAAGGTTAGAGATGACATGTATAATTCTAGCCTCCCAGATTGCCTGGATCCTCTATAGTTTACCTATTACCATAACAGGTCCACAGCAGACGCTATCTCCCTCGCCCTGCACTCAACCCTGAAATGCCTGGATAACAAAAGCACCTATGTCAGATATCTATTCATCGACTACAACTCAGCCTTCAACATGATTATTCCTACAAAACTTATCTCTGATCTCCATGGCCTAGCCTAGGGTTCGACTCCTTCCTCTGTGACTGGATCCTAGACTTCTTAATCCACAGACCACAATCAATAAGGATAGGCAACAACGCCTCCTCCACTATCATCGTCAAAACCAGTGCCCCACAAAGCTGTGTCTTCAGCCACTTACTATACTCCTTATACACCTATTACTGTGTGGCAAAATTCCCCTCCAACTCTGTTTTCAAGTTTGCTGATATCACCACTATTGTGAATTAGATTTGAAACAGTAATGAGATGGAGGACAGAAAAGAGACAGAGAATCTGGTGAATTGGTGAGGCAACAACAATCTTTCACACAATGTTTGTAAAACAAAAATGATAGTGGAGGACATACACTGTTTATATCAATGGGAATGAAGTGGAAATAGTTGAGAGCTTTCAAATTTCTAGGTGTCCAGAACACCAACAACCTTACTGATCTCTCCACCCGATACTGTCGTTAAGAGAGTCCACCAATGCCTTTACTTTCTCAAAAAACTAAGGAAATTCAGCAGGTCTGCTATGATTTTTACCAACTTTTACAAGTGCACCTTAGAAAGCATTCTTTCTGGATATATCACAGCTTGGTATGGTTCCTGCTCTAAGCAAGACTGCATGAAACTACAATGCGCTGTGAACAAAGCCCAGTCCATCATGGAAACCAGCCTCCCATCCATTGTCTCTGTCTCTACTTCCCATTGCCTTGGAAAAGCAGCCATCATAATGAAGGATCCAATGTAATCCAAAACATTTTCTCTTCCACCTTCTTCTATTGAGAGAAAGGTACAAAAGATTGAGCTTACAACTGACTCAAGAAAAGCTTCTTTCCTGCTGCCATTAGACTTCTGAATGGACCTACCTTATATTAAGCTAATCTTTCTCTACACCCTAGCTATGACTGTAATACTGCATTCTGCACCTTCTCCTTTCCTTCTCTATGTATGGTATGCTTTGTCTGTATAGCACATAAGAAACATTACTTTTAACTGTATGCTAATACATGAAAATAATAATAAATCAACTCAAATCAAAAGATTAGTGAGATAAGTATGGGAATAAGAAGCTGAGTTGGAGGGGCGATGCAGACTAGATAGATCGAAAGGTCTACTTCCGCAATGCGAGGATTCTATGATTCTAAGCGCAGTCACTTAGTTCATCAAAAACAGCTGAAGAATCAGAACAGTTAGTGAAGTAATATACAATACATCTCAAAATAATTAATGCTGTTCACCCAGAATTCTCCTGAAATTGCAAAGATTATCGCAGTCAATTTTAAGGGGACAATTTGTTTTCAGTAATACAATTCCTTGTTTTAAGGACATTACCTTTCAAGAAAGAATGTTCAACCAACTTGACTGGCATCGTGTAACTTTTTCATGGATTCACTTTTTCTATTTTAAAGATTACATTAGTACTTGGAAATGCATCATGATATTCAGACATTAGGTTGTGGACCTGACAAAAAATTCCTCACATTGATCTTAAATTATTTACAGTTCAAAAACGAGTCTCACTTCAGAGCTTGAGCATCAAGTTGGTACTGCAATGCAGCACTGAGGGAGTGCTGCACTCTCCACGGTGCTATCTTTTACACTGAGGTGCCATCTGCCTGCTCGGCTAGAAGCAACAATCTCATGGCACTGGAGAAGAAAAGGGAAGTTACTCCTGATGTCCTGACTGACATATATCCCTCAACATCTCAAAAGAAGTTTATTTATTATATTTCAGTTTGTGAGAGTTTACTGTGTGCATATTGGCTGCCATGTATTTTTTTACAACAGTAGGGGGATTGTCTGACCTCCCTGCCATGTCTTCCTCATGGCAGGAGGCATCCGATCATTGACCAGCGGTGTGATCTTTTAGTCCCACAGTTGTCACTGGGATTTCCCATTGCCTCCCCGCCCCACGCCACCGGGCACTCATGGTGTAGCTGCACCGTCGGCAAGAGCAGTAGATCACACCTGAGTGAACAGCTGAAAGGTTGTGGCTAGTGATTACATTTCAAAAGTATTTCATTGGCTAGCAAATGAGAAATATGTAGTTTTGAGAAGTGTATTTGATAACCATAAATTTTGCTTTATCAAAACATATTTTTAGCTAGATTTGTTTGCTGCATCTCTGTGTGTTACTGCAATTCCCTCATGAAACCATTTGGCACAGGGTGCCACAGTGGCAGCATTGCTGCCTCACAGCACCAGGGACTCAGGCTCAACTCCCAGCTTGGCTCACTGTGTGGAGTTTGCATGTTCTCCCTGTATCTGCATGGGTTTCCTCCGGGTGCTCGACTTTTTCCCACAGTCCCCAAGACATGCTGGTTAGATGTATTGGCCTGGCTAAATTCTCCCTCCAACTTGGCCGTAGAATGTGGTAACTAAGGTATTTTCACAGTAATTTCATTTTAGTCTTAACGTAAGCCTACTTGTGACATTAATAAATAAACTTTAGACTTTACAAACGAGTGAATAAGCATAACAAGATACCACACAGATCATTTTATTATCAATGTGTTTACAAAGGTTTTATAAATACCATTGAGAGTAATTTCAATTCTCAATTCTTTTTGTTTTGTCTTCAGCAACTCTCTCCTCTTTAAATTCTTATCTCTGTCGCCAAGTCCTCTTGCATGGATTTAGGGTGGGATTTACAGCTCCAGAAAGATCCTGCCTGAAGGAAAGGCTGGAAAATCCCACTTTAATTGCTCTGCATCTCAGGGGTGGGATTTTCCATGCAACCTGCCATGCGTTTCATGGCAGTGGAATTGGCCCAACATTGTCCAGCGACAGGCTCGTTTGGTCTCACTGTTGTCAGTGGGATTTCTTGTTGAATTCATCCCTCGCTGCCAGGAATCCCATAGCGAGGTGCTCCGCTGGCAGGTCCTGAGATCCTGCCGACCTGAACGGCCAGAAAATTCTGGCCAAATCAAATCATATAACTGGAAAATACATTTGTTTTCAAATTGCTGCCTTTAAACAAAATACTTTAATTTTGTGATTCTTGTACAAGGCTTGCCTATTAGCTAACTATTTCAATCCAGGGAATCATGAATAAAACTTGGCCTGAACTTCAATCATCAACAACTACAAGTTCTGAAAACTGCATCAACCAACTGATGGAATATTATAGCCCTGCCTTGTTAAACTACAAAGAAAATGTATCCTTTATTGCTGGATATAGTACACTCCAAAGTTAACTAACTCTCTGGACTTGATGAGAGATGGGGCTGCTCTGTGCCAGAATCCACACTCTGCAAGAGAGAAAAGACCTGGCCAGGCTGCCAGTCCTCTGTAAAGTTATGGCTGGAACAAAGGTTGCTGACTGAAGCCAGGTCTCCAGGTTGCTGCCAAGAACGCAAGAGCTGTCGTGGCTGTGCCTCAACTAACTGCAACAATCCAACTAAATCAGACCAAATTCCACTGGTAAAACTTTACCGAACTGTAGAAAATTACCACAGGTAACTTGGTACCTTGTCTGTTTTATGCCAAAGTTGATTAAACCAGTCTAACTGCCCAAACCTCATCACCTTTGTCTAGGTGCCCACATTTGTGATGATGCAGGAGACAAACTATCCTCCTATGAGAATCATAACTAATTATGACACATTTGATTTATATTAGACATGATAGGTGGAATTTCCACCCTGCACGGCTGTATTCCGATAGCAAAGTTGTCCGTTGGCCACTAAGGGATTTTTCTGTCCAGCCAATATCTGCGGCATTTTGTGTGGCTCGCCTGTCCCACCACTGGGCAACCTCATCCATATTATTTGTTCTTTTCTAGAATTTTTTCATCAGTTTATTAGGTCCTTTTCAAGTCCTTGGAACTGTTGAAAAATTAATTCCCTCTTTGTATTTATTCTTAATGTTTTCATTTTTTTCTTTGGAGTTTTAAGGATTGCAGGATTAAGAATAAGATTAAAACCACATCTCTTTAACCTCAGTCGCACTGGCAGTACATTAAATTTCATATGGATTCCTCGCATGCGCTCCTGATGAGAATTCACTTTTGCAGATAGCAATCTCTACTTTTATTATGTATATTATGGTATAGGCTTCCATTGCATTATGATTAAACGCATTTGGATGATTCTGCAGTCCAACATTTGTGGGAGAGGGGAAGGAGAGCAGTGATTGCAGGAAGTGCATCTCAGGAAATTGTAGGAGACTGGAAATGCCAAAACTTGGAATTGTTTCTATTATTCAGTAAAAGATCACAGGAGAACCAATTTCTCAGTTCCCTGCACAGCTGGTGGAATTTCTCTATGTTTTTGTTAAGACAACATTAAAATAATGGAAATATAGAGCTCTGCTGGACACCAGTTCATGGCTCGCAAAAGGACTGTGACTCAGAATAATATTGGAGCAATGAAAGAGGTAGGCCCGCCTTCCCCAGGGTAACTAGAAATGGACAATAAATGCTAACCTTGTCAATGATACCCATTGCCTGAAAATGAATTTGAAACATGAAGGCAGAAGCATTAGACGGAATGCCAGCATGTTTGTCATAACTTGAGCTACAGGTATACACAACCTTCCATCAAAAAAGTGTCAACGATGCAAGATTTGTACTAGTGATGGATTCCAAATTTACTGAAGGGTGAATGCTGACGACATGAAATTTATATTCTCCGAGTTTGAGCATATGCCCCATTTCTTTAGATTAAAAAAAAAGCATTTTTGCTAAATTTTCCTGCAGTTCGTGACTTTGTAATTTTCTTTCTAAGCCAAAAACAATTTTGTCTTGAAAGAATACAGATACTTGAACTTGACATTACAGTGGAAACATTGATACAACTTCAGAACCAGAATTCTCCAGCCGTTCATGCTGGTAGGATTTTCTGGTCCCACCAGTGGTACACCCCTGCCTACCGGGTTTCCCGCCAGCATGGGGCAACATCATTGGCAATTTTCATTGATATCATCGGAACCAGAGAACCTCAGTTGAGAAAATCTATAATATTCTCAATAAAGTGATCCACAAATTTCTTCTGAAAAAAAGAGCAAATTTGCCCCCTCCCAGTGTAAACATTTCTAGGATCTAGATCCAAATCTGCCTCTTCACAAAAAACTGTTCTGTTCTTCCTCGGAGGATAGCCTGTTTGGGTACTAATTTCCATTGAAATCCATTCATTAGTTTTAAATGTGCCATCTCCCACCAGTGCGAAACATGCGGCTGGGAGACTGGAGCATCTCACCCCATATCTTTTTCCATTTGAAATCTATTCCAGCACATACATTATGCTTATTTGTGAACTGACCACTTTACAACATGCACTTAGAATAATCGCAACTTATTTTGTATTGCTAACAGTAAAGACCAAACTGGCTCTCGATCAGAGCTGCCTCTGTGCCATATCTCATAACAGGCTAAAGATAGACAGAAATTGTATTGATTCGAGGAGGGGGAGTGGGGGGTCATTGACTTAACAAAACTATTTTGAATTTAAAGTACTTTATTTTTAGTTAATTTAGAGAATTAAATTGTGTGAATCAATATAACTGAAAAAAATTCTTTGAATTAATTTCCAACAAGTGAAGAGAGTGCTCTGGAGAATGTACACTTCCACCATGCTGTGTTAACTCAACATAATCACAATAATGCTATTCTTCCTCGAGACTTGTCCATATCTAGATTATGCTCCATAACAACAAAGTTGAAAAATAAATCATTTTATTCATAGCTTCTATCTCACCTTTGAGGCTTCAAACCAACCCATATCCATATACACTGAAATCTTTGCTCGCATTTTTGTCAACTGTGTCAAATTAAATCTGACAGTTGAGATAATCTATAATATTCTCAATAAAGCGATCCATAAATTTCTTTTGAAAAAACGAGTGAATATGTCTTTTCTCCCAGTGTAAACATTTCTAAAAGCTAGATCCAAATCTGCATCTTCACAAAAAACTGTGCAGTTCTTTCTTGGACCATAACTGTCTGGGTACCAATTTTCATTAAAAAAAAATATTGTGTATGATTCTCAGGGACCATTTGTTGCAGGCGATAATCCTGTTTTGGTTGCTAACTCTCATGAGAGGGCTCTAGCAGGATTTGCGGCAGCGTGATGCTACATAGGAGAATTGCTCAAAAAGCCTTGAAGACATATTAGACATGTTACTGGGAAAAATTTGACTCTCTTGACATTTTATTTTACATCAACATTCAATTTTCTAGATTATGTACTCAATTCTCTGCCACTGAGACAAATTTGACTCCTATTTGTTGTACAAGTCTCTTCTAAAAAAAAATTTAACAAACATATCTGAAGCTATAGAATTCTTAGAAATTCTTAGAAAAACGTATGTCATCTTATAACATGTCATTTGCACATTATCCAACTAGGGCTGACAAGTAGCAAGTAACATTCTCACCACACAAATACCAGGCAATGACCATCAACAATAAGAGATATTCTAACGATCACCCCTTGACATTCAATGGTGTTGTTATCACTGAATCCCTCACTGTCTACATCATTGTGATTACCATTGCCCAAACTCAACTGCACTTACCATGTAATCACTGGCTACAAGAGCAGGTCAGAGGCTAGGAATACTGCAGCGAGCAACTCCCTCTTCACACTCCAAAACTCGTCCACCATCTACAAGACACAAATCAGGAGTGTGATGGATACAACCCATTTTCCTGTATGGGTGCAGCTCCAACAATACTCAAGAAACTTGACACCATCCAGGACAAGACGGCCCATTTGATTGGTACCACATCCACACACATCCACTCCCTCCATTATTGACATTTAGTAGCAGCAGTATGTACTATCTACAAGATGCACTGCAGCAATTCACCAAAGATCCTTAGACAGCACCTTGACCTATGACCACTTTCATCTAGAAGTACATGGGCAGCAGATACATGGGAACACCACCATCTGCAAGTTCCCCTCCAAAGCACTCAACATCCTGATTGGGAAGTATATTGCCGTTGCTTCGGAGTCCCTGGGTCAAAATCCTGGAATTCCCTTCTTAACGATTTTGTGGGTCAACCCAATGAACATGGATGACAGCGATTCATGAAGGCAGCACACCATCACCTTCTCGAAGAAAACTAGGGATGGGCACTAAATGCTGGCCAGCCAGCGATGCACATGTCGCATGAATGATTAATAAAACAAAATCTAAATCAATTCATTTGCAACCAAATTTGACCTATTTATGGTCAAATACCATCTGATTGACTGACTGTAGCAGACCTTGGGTTTGGCTTGTTATTGATCTGATTACTGCTGGCAATGGTCTTTTCCGCCCTCTAACTGAACTAGGTCTCAATCCACATTTACAACTGATTTGATGATTACTGAAAGCCTCAAACTTGGTTGAAAAATTGATTTTCTTGTAAAAATCAGAGACACAGGCCCAGATTTTCTCCACGATGGGGCATCTCTTCATTGTGACAACAAAAGCAGAACTTCCTGAAAATTCTAAGTCTTGCCTTGAATATGACATTTCCCATTTTTGGGAGATTGGGGTGGGGTGCGTTGCATGCCTGTTTTATGGAGGTGGATGGCCATTTAAATCATCAGCTACTTCCACTCTATTTGGACTTTGGTAGCCTTGGAATGTGGAACCCAAAGTGTGCAAAGTAGACCTGGTAAGAGCAGATCTGAACATGGGCTATTTCTTTTAATAGTCAGGGAGGGGAGGGGAGAGGAGGCAATGAAGTGGTAGAACGCCCCTGTGGAATTTACTTTACAATTTCATTCATAGTCCCAGAAGTTGCACAAAACAAATTATGAATATCTTCCTTTTAATCGAATGTAGGGCTCTTACAGGGCAGAGTCATACAGGACATTTATTTTTGCTCCTGCCACGCATGCATCCAGGTGACAGGAAGATATTTGTGATGTAGAAAGGTGCATAATACTTTGTGTGAAGGAACAGAGTAGACGGGCATAGCATCCTCATGCATAGCAGCCTTAGATACAAGTGAGCAGCTGGAAGCTAGAGGAAAGGCAGAAGTTTGGGAAAAAGAGGCTGCTGCATATACACCAGGAAGGAGGAAGAGGAGGGAGAGGCAGGACCACCACGTGTAGGAAGATGGTACAGATCGTGATCATTGAACCTCAGTATGATGGAGAACCAATATTGAAGGTCACTTTGTGGCTAAGTCATGAATTGACAGACATATGTCACATGTTTCAGCAGCAACTCAAGCCACAACCTACCAACCCTCCCTGTCCTGTCAGTGACTGTGTCACTCTCAACTTCTATGCCTCAGGGATCTTTCTGGGAACCATCAGGAGACCAGTCAGGTATATCCTGGTCAGCAGTATATTGCTACTTCAAGGCTGTTACTGATGCCCTGTTTCCTCATGTGAGACAGCATATTAATTTCCTGATAGATTTAGTATCTCAGATGCACAGAGTCATGACCTTTGCCCATTTAGCAGGTTTCTCTCATGTACAGGGTGCTATTGATTGCACCCATGTTCAATTCAAGATGTGGACACAATTTTCAACTGCCCTCGGGCAACTAGAGGTGGACAATAAATGATGACCAGTCAGCAAAGCTCCATAATGAATCAAATAAAAGTCCATCAATTGCTAAGGTCTGCTCTATGCCCCGGCAAAGATATCAAGATTAGAATGGTGTTCAATGCTGCACAATAGTGCATAGTGGAGGGATATACAAATCAATGACAGTGATCCTACGGGCAGAGCTCCAACCACTGACCAAGGGGAAGATGAGGAGGTCGAGGAAGTCTCTGTCTATTTAGGAGATTCCAAGATAAGGGTGAGGATTATGAGGTCAGTGACAGAGCAGTTAGGAGGCATGACCATGTAGCTAGGCTGATCTTAGATCATCACCAGATGTGTCCCAATGCCAAATAGATTCTCAAATGACCACTAATATCACAACTGACATCAGGAAGTCCCCGCTGAAATATTTCTACCTAAAATATGTGTCCAATCTCCTACAAGGGATATAATATGCAGTGAGTTTTGAGTCACTGAAACAGTCACCACCATAATTATGATTCTCAACATATTGAAAACACTTATGGTAGTGAGTAATTTACAACCTGCCCTCTTCAAATGAATACCTATGGCAGTAAATGAGAGATCAAATTGTGTACAGTCTTCTTCGGAGGAGGGAGGAAAGTCACTTCTTTGTCTAAACGCTATTGAATAGTGTAGTGACCTGCCTTGTTGTGCAGACCTCCTTTTGACTGGGCCTCCGCATCACTGCATGGGCAGCTGTTGTCATTGTCATATGTGTAGCAGGGAGGTGGAGTAAGATGAGTGTTCTGAAGATCTTTTAATACTTTCACCTTCCTAAGTGACTTGCACAGCCCTGTGTTAACCTTTAGGTGGGGTTGATAGGGCTGGCTGCTAGTGTAGCATTAGTCATCCATTCCAGAAATCACTGTGCCAATAATTTGAGTGGCCTGCTCAGGTTACATAGCTCCTTTTTAATCATGGATGTCAGCATTCATACACTGAGTGGACTGATCCAGGTTACTGAGGGAGACTTGTACCCTTTCTGAACTACCACTTTTGCATCTATCTGAGCGCTGTTGCATGAGTCTGTCCATAAGATTGATCAAATTCTCTCAGTCATTGAGCCCCTGGGACAACGTGGAGTCATGACGGTTATGGACTCCTCCATTTATAGAGCTAGAGCTCCTAGTGCCTCAGGGAATGCCCAGCAAGAAGTCTCACAACACCAGATTAAAATCCAACAGGTTTATTTGGTAGCACATGGCTTATGCTACCAAATAAACCGGTTAGACTTTAACCTGGTGTTGTGAGACTTCTTACTGTGCTTATCTCAGCATCACATCTCCACACCAGGGAATGCCACCAGATGCCCTATCTGCTACCGGTTATCCAAATACTGTTCCCCCAAAGGTGACTCCTTCACGTTCCTGCCCATCGGAACTGCATTGTGGCTTTCCCACTCCTCCAAGGAGGGATTATAGCCAGATGTCTCTCAAACGTTGAATTACAGCTCAATTTCAGAATTTTGGATAAAGCCAATAGAATATCATTGCTCCAAAGGGGTACTTTTGCCTTTATGGCCCGTGACCTTCAGTTGCCTTCTTGGATCTTCAGTTTTCTTCTGAATCCTGTGCAATCACCACGGCTCAGTTTACTTAAAATCTACTCCCCACAGCTCTTTCTTTAACTCAAGGCAGTTTCTCCTTTTCTTAACTCAACTGCAACCTGCTCCTGTTCTGTCTCTTGTTTGGGACTTCTCCTTGTCCACCGGGAAACTTACTGTGATGTTCCGCACCGTCACCTAACCAGGTTTCTTTTGCTGTTTTCCTTTTTGTTTCCATGTGCAGGTATACAAGGCCTCTACGGGACCCAAAGAAGATGAAGATACCAAAGTGCACATGTGCAGCCTGCCCCAAGCATTTGCAAACCAATAAGTTCTGCAGATCATTAGGAATTGGAATGCCAGACATCACAGGTAAGTCTGACTTTCTTAACAATGGTGATATACAGCATGAGAATTCAGTTTGTGAAATCAGTGACATCATACATAATTTGATTTATTATTGTCACAAGTATTAGTGTAGAGTGGAAAGTATTATTTCTTGCACGCTATACAAACAAAGCATACCACTCAAGAGAAGGAAAGCAGAGAATGCAGAATGCAGTGTTACAGTCATAGCTAGGATGTAGAGAAAGATCAACTTAATGCAACATAGGTCCATTCAAATTTCTGATGGTAGTAGAGAAGAAGCTGTTCTCGAATCAGTTGGTATGTGACTTCAGACTTTTGTATCTTTTTCCTAATGGAAGAAGGTAGAAGAGAGTATACCTGGGATGTGTGGGGTCCTTAGTTATATTGGTTGCTTTGCGGGACTGCAGGAAATGTAGACAAAGTCAATGGATGGGAGGCTGGTTTCCGTGATGGACTGGATTTTGTTCATGATCCTTCGTAGTTTCTTGCAGTCTTGGGCAGAGCAAGAGCCGTACCAAGCTGTAATGCAACCAGAAAGAATGCTTTCTGTGGTGCATCTGTAAAACTTTATGAGAATCTTTGCATGAATACTGAATTTCTTTAGTCTTCTGAGAAAGTAGAGGCATTGGTGGGTTTCTTAACTATAATGTTAGCATGGGGAGACCAGGACAGGTTGTTGATGAGCTGGACACAAAAAACCTTGTAACTCTCGACCATTTCTACTTTGTCCCCATTGATTTCCCTGTTGAATGTAACAATCGCTGAAATATATGGTAGAGATTTTAAAAATATTTGCCTGGAATTTTCATTGGAGTTTTCCTAGCAATTTCAAAGGGGGATCTCCAAAGAAATAGTGTCATTTGCTGATTAAAAGCCATTTATGTGTTTTTTTAGTGTCACCACCAGTCATATGTAGAAGCTCCAGCAGAAGATGAGCAAATAAAACGCCAAGGAAATTCTCCCATATTATAGTTTTCATGGTGGCAAATTGTGTACTACCATGGCTTTCTGCATGTTTAAAAGATGACATTTGTTGAGATCTTTTCACCATTATTTACAACAAAAAAGCTACTCATAAAATTTAAACGTAGCCACTACTTGAAGCTTCAGCAAAAAAAAGAAAATGATTATTATTGACTTTCCCTATTTGTTCCACCTATAACAAAGGTCGTCAGGGGAAAAACATCTTGCTGCTAAATTTGCAATTGGACTAATGACAAACTTGTCAAAAATGGTCAAAAATAAAACTGTTCGGAAGCCTTTGTGTTAATCTTTGTTTTTCACCATAGTCACAAATCATCCACTGATTTCAAAGGCTACAACCCAGCAACGGCATTGCTTAATCCTCCTTTAATACTTAGGTAGAGACATTGTTTGGTCAAGGTTCATGTGTGCTCGTTTCACCTTAGTGTACACTATGCTTCACAAATAGGACCGAGCTTAACAGCCACTTTGTGTGTTCGACTACTTATGTATGGTTTACTCAGGCTGCAGTCCACATTTCTCAGTCATACAAGAAGTCCTGAGATCAAAGTGCTCAGAATAGTTCTACTGAGAGGTTACCATGAGATCAGTGTTATATATATATTTGTGTGTGTGTGAGGGAACAGTGGGGACCTTTGTGTAAACTCATTGCTTTTAAAATAACTACTATCAGATTGATCACCTTTATCACTCTTGGGTCTCCAGGGTCAAATCGAGGTTTCCTTTAAAACAAGTTATCCTCAGACTTTTCTTCATGTAGTTCAGTTCTATCAAGGAAACATTTACTAGCAGCAATCAACGCCACATAATTCAAATCAAGACTCACAATTTGCTTATCGCCACCCGCAATAAATTATAAATGTCTTGTCTGCCAAAGCATTTTTATTAGGCTTCTATATCTAGCTAACTTATATCTAAAATGAAGTGCTAATCCCTATTACCTCTGCTTCCTCAGAAGATATGTGTTAGAAAATACCCCAGTCAGCATTTATTGTGATCTATCACATACACAAAATCATAGGCAATATTATAATAACACAATTAAAAGGTGAATTTACTTGTCATTTTACTTTTGTTTATTAATCACACCACCTATTGATATACATTACAATTGATACTACAATGCATAAGGTACAACAATTGTAGTGGTCTGGTGCGAGTGGGCTTTACTAAATTGGAGTTGTTGATGATTTTGGAGGCTAATAGCTGGAAATGATAGCAACAGTACTGTTGTGTTCATCCATTGCATTCAAGCCTGATTGGAATAATCCTTACATGCATTTCCTCAGTTAACATTCATTAAAATCTCCTGCAGTTATTTACATTATAAATGAAAGGTCATCTAATTGTGCAGCTAGTAGGTTGATTCACAGCTCTATAATAAGAAATGTGATGGTTTCCACTCTTACGGTTGAATTTGATGTTGGCAACCGTGGCTGCAATGATGGGCTAATAAACCAGAGGTAACAGTTCTTTGGCCATTTCTGGGATATCTGCCACAATTCCATGTCCATGAGACAGTCAGCTGTCTAGTGTCAGTGCTTTCATCCCTTTAAGGACAAAGATGGTACCTATAAGTGCTGCTAGCTGATTGGAGGGCTGGCAATTCTTCAGTTCCAGCACCCTCACTGGGAGGCATGGCCCCTGTGTGGATTGCACTCAGGTAGGGGCAGCAAAATGGCTTCAAAATTAAGCTGAGCAGGTGTGACCCTTCCTGGGCTACAGAGTGCTGCACTGGGAAAGCCTCACCCCAGGCATTGAGGAAGATCTGCAGCTTCCATTTATCCATCTTTGCCCCTTATCCCTCCATGTGTTGGCTTAACAAAAATTCACCAGACTCAATGTTGGAAATTATAAGTGATGCAGGATTTGAGGAAGAAAATATCAGATGTTTGCTGTGCTTTGTGTGAAAAAGAGCTCCCTAATTTTAACTAAATGACAGGGGAAATAAATGGCCTCAAAGTTAGATTGTGATTTTTTTTCAGACAACAGCCTGGTAATAATATGTCTTCTATTGATGGCATATTGGTTGCTGGGTTCTGTAACTATCCAAGGTGTCTACTTTAAATAGATGTTAGGGTTATTACCTACTTGATGAATAGAATGATCCATTCATCCATCTTCAAAGATACTTTTACCAAAAAGGTAAGTACTTTCCCAAATATGGAAGTGAAGGAGTAGGAAAGCTCTGGAATGCACTGGTTTGATGTGTGATGGAAGATGGTTTAATTGAGCCCTTCAAGAGGCATTAAAATGATTACTTGAACATTAAGAATGTGCGGGGATATGGGGAGAAGATGGGGGAATGACACTAAGCCATAACGCTCCTTTGGAGAGCTGGTGCAGACACGATGGCCAAATGGCCTCCTCTATACTGTAACAATTCTGTGATTCTTCGAGCAATTGTCTACGTTAGCATGACTGTTTATCAGCAAATTATCTAAAACAAATAAACCACTTATGAAGCATATGGCTACATTAATTGGTATAGGCTAGGAAATTCCTTCCAGCTGCTCTCACTTCACCAGTATTGCTTTTCCAGCAGTTTTATCAAAACCCTATTTACACATGCAAACAATTCCTGTCAAAGAAACATGGGTGGAATGGAGGCAGACCTGAGACATTTCCCAATTATAAAAAAGCTACCACAAAAACCATAACCCAATCTGGAACTTTGACATGATTATGATGCAGCCAAGACAGATTTTAACTAGTAAGGAAGAATGGGAAGGTGGGGGAGGTGAGGGAATTAAATGGCTAGATCTCCTCGGGCTGCTGATCACTGACATAAATCCCAGGGTCCATCTGCTCGAAAAACTAGGGCAAAAGATGCACGATTGGGCAGGAGGCCATCTCATTTAAATTTATCAAAGCTAACCATACCATTAGTGCATACCCTGGTGACAAAGAATATGTGGACTGGTAAGATGGCAACTTTCGGTTTTGCACCAAGGAGGCTTTTCTCTCTATCATTTGACAAGCTAGCATAACTGGCTCCTCTCAATATATCAATACATTAATGATCCTCTGGGCTGATAGAAAGGAAACTCCCAATGGGATATCCCTTTCCAGGCTATTTATGACATTCATCCTCATATGAAAGGAGGCTCCAATCGCAACATAATCCTATGTAAGTGGCATCCAAGGTTGAATTCCTGGGTACTGCCCAAATTACCACTCTTTACTCTGCAGTCCTACTGGACATATTGAGGAAGTGTTTCAGAAGGTATATATATTTTGGGCCTCAAATTGTTCTGTTCTTTTTATTGTGCTTATATTCCTTTGGACAATTTGGCACTTTCATTTAATGCTCTAAGGAAGTCACCCCTGATTTCAGAGTAGACCTGTTACTATGTTATGAGTGCTTCTCACAAAGTCACATGGCACAGAGCATTGTAATCTGCCTGGATTCATTTACAGTTTACGCATGTTAAAGATGAACTATAAATAGAAATTGCTGGATAAACTCAGCAGGTCTGGCAATCTCTGTGAAGAAAGGACCATAGTTAACATTTCGAGTCTATATTTTCATTATGTTTTGAGAAGGGCAAAAGGGAGTAGTTTTTAATATGAAGCCCGTGTATAAGTATGAGTAGGGTGGCATGGTGGCACAGTGGTTAGCATAGCTGCCTCACAGTTCAAAGAACCAGGTTCAATTCCAGCCTCGAGTGATCATCTGTGTGGAGTATACACATTCTCCCTGTGTTTCTGTGCATTTCCTCTGAGTGCTCTATTTTCTTGCCACAGTCCAAAGATGTGCTGATTAGGTGCATTGGCTATGTTAAATTGGCCCTTAGTATTAGGGGGACTAGTAGGGTAAACATGTGGTGTTATGGGGATAGATTCTGGGTGGGATTATCAATGGTGCACGCTCGATGAGCCAAAGGGCCTCTTTCTGCACTGTAGGAATTCTATAGATTCTACTCCATGTAAGCCAACCCATCAGGTCTATTTCCTTCACATTCCATGTATAAAGTGTTCCATTATGCTCTATCTTTGAGAAAAAAGCTTTTGAAAAATTTCACCTTGCTCTCTGAAATTAAGTTAATTCAACTTCAGACTGTCACTCCTACATTTCATTCTATATGGTCAATCAGTGATTCTCCTTGATTTGCATGAAGAATCACTGATTGACCTTCCTGTGGGACTCATTGAATATGATCCCTCTGGGGATTAATGATTACCTAACGAAGTGGAGCTCACATACCGAGTCAAGTATAAAGCAGGCTCTTGAATGGGTTCATTATTCTATTGTCCTGGTTAGACCTGTTACATTCATTACACGCTTGTGGTTTTGCTTTGCTTTACATTGTGCAATAAAGCAAAGTTCCTTTATAGCAACTCCTGGAGTTATAATACTATATTTATAGAGTCATAGAGGTTTACAGCATGGAAATAGGTCTATCGGTTTGCCAACTTGTCCATGCCACCCTTTTTTGTTTAAAACCCTAAGCTAATCTCTATTGCCCGCATTCAGCTCATATCCCTCTATAACCAATGTACCCACGTAACTATCTAAATGCTTTTCAAAAGATAAAATTGTACCTGTCTCTACTACTACCTCGGCAGCTTGTTCCAATCATGCATCACCCTCTGAAAAAATTGCCCATCTGGACACTTACATATCTCTCCCCTCTTACTTTAAATCTATGCCCCCTAATTTTAGACTCCCCCATCTTTGGGAAAAGATATTGACTAAGCCTCTCATTATTTTATAGACATCTAAAAGGTTACCCTTCAGCCTCCTACACTCCAGAGAAAAAAGTCCCACTCTATTCAGCCTCTCCTTACAATTCAATCCATCAAGTCCCATTAGCATCCTAGTAAATCTTTTCTGCACTCTTTCTACTTTAATAATATCCTTTTTATAATAGGGTGACCAGAATTGCACATAGTATTTCATGTATGGCCTTACCAATGTCTTGTACAACTTCAACAAGACACCCCACCTTCTGTATCCAATGTTCTGACCGGTGAAGCCAAGCATGCCAAATGCCTCCTTCACCACTTTGTTCATCTGTGACTCCAATTTCAAGGAGCTATGAACATGTACCTCTAGATCTCTTTGTTTTGTGACTTTCCCCAATGCCCTACGTTAACCGAGTAAGTCCTGTCCTGATTTAATCTACCAAAATGCTTTTGTCTAAATTAAACTCCATTTGCCATTCATCAACCCACTGGCCCAACTGATCAAGATCCCGTTGCAATTGGAAATATCTTTTTCACTGTCCACTAAGCCACCAATCTTGGCGTCATCTGCAAAATTATTAACCATGCCTCCTGTATTCTCACCCAAATCATTAATATAAATGACAAATAACAGTGGGCCCAGGACTGATCTCTGAGGCACACCACTGGTCACAGGTCTCCAGTTTGAAAAACAATTCTCTACAATCACCCTCTGGCTTCTGTTAAGAAGCCAATTTTGTATCCAAT
Source organism: Sphyrna mokarran (assembly GCA_024679065.1). Classification (NCBI taxonomy): domain Eukaryota; kingdom Metazoa; phylum Chordata; class Chondrichthyes; order Carcharhiniformes; family Carcharhinidae; genus Sphyrna; species Sphyrna mokarran. Next base: position 82,811,213 of record JAGIQG010000005.1, on the reverse strand, counting down.
GAGATACCTCATTCTGGATCCTGTGAGACTTAACTTTATGCAACTTTATGTGGTAGCTTGTCAAAGGCCTTGCAAAAGTTCATGTAGATAACATTAACCACATGTCCTCATTTACCTTCTCGGTTACTCCTTCAAAGAACTCAATCTAATTTGTGAGGTATGATTTTCCATCACAAAGCCATGCTGACTATCCCTAATGAATCCTTGCATCTCTGAGTGCTTGTAGATCCAGTCTCTCAAAATTTCTTCCAACAATTTACTCCCCACAATGTGAGGCTCAGTGGCCCATAGTTCTCAAGCTTTTCCCTAAAGCCCTTTTTAAACAAAGGCACAACATTTGCCACTCTTCAATCTTCAGGCACTTCACCCATGACTATCGATGATTCAAAAGCTCAGCAAGGAGATCCGCAATTTCCTCACTAGCCTCCCACAATATTCTGGAATATAATTCATCAGGTCCTGGGGATTTATCTATCTTGATATGCTTTAAGACTTCCAGCACTACCTCTTTTGTAATATGTACACACCTCCGGACATCACTGTTTACTTCCCCAAATTCCCTAACATCCATGCTTTTCTCAACAGTAAACACTTGCAATAGTGAATGAGTTAATAAACTTTGTAACACTTGAGAGAATGAGAAAAATATCCTACATGCAGCTAGTTTTGATATATTTCAGATAAATGTAACTTTGTTTTCGTGTGCCCAGACTACAGGGAGACAGCCACTGCTCTTGCTATTATACACAAGCAAGCCAGATCAGAAATGTAACTGACCCAGCTTTTAATTAAGTTGTATCTTTAATTTTGTGGACTTTCACCTAATATAGTGAAGCTTGCATGTCCTATATATTCATTATATACTGCTTATGTATCATGTACCAATATATTATACATTTATATATGTTATACAACTTACATATAGATTGTCATACTGACCCATTAATTTTAACTTGTCTTGTCAGTCTGTACGTTAGCTAAAGGCTAATCACACACGTCAATTGCGGCCTTGAGATAACCATGAAGAAATGCCAAGGGAGCCATGTTCCCATGATGGAGGACAACCCACAGCCTGGGAACTTGCTGAGAATGAGGAGATGCGTATGTGACGGGAGAGGGGTGGGGGTGAGGAGGCGGTGAATAAATATATGCTCTTAACTTGTTTTCGGAGAAGTGCCTGGGGAACCACTGTTAGGTGCCATGTGTATTTACCAAAAGCTTTTGAATAAACTTGCTGTACTTTGATGGGAAATATTCATTTACTATTATAATTATGAGGTTTATAAAATTATGCTTTGAGACCGTATTTTTAATATATTTTTAAGTCAAATGAAGAGAGTCATATGATCTGCCTGGGGAGTTTAATCTTTAGAGAGTAAAAGAGGCAAAGATTGCTTTACTAGTAAGAAAATACAGGTTATTTACACATGAAGACAACGATGGCAGCCTTTGTGCTTGTGGATAGACTGTGAGTCTCTAAAGTCGCAGAAAAGCATTGAGAACGTTAGGTTGAAGACAATTGTGTTTCAAACTGTACATTTAGTTCCAAAATGAAAGAGAGTAAAGCTCTCAAACACAACTCATCTACTCGGATACAAGGTCTATGTGAATCACATTGCCATGGCAATGGTTTTGACATGGGAAGGAAACAGAGGAATTCAGTATTAAAATATTTCTTATATATCAGGGACAGGCATTGGAAGAGAGAGACCAATGGAAAGCCAAATGTGTCTGTGGTTCACCTCATCAAAATGCAAGTGCAATCTTGTGTTCAGATTGAAAAGATCTGAAGATTTACAATGACACTGGAAGATTCCCATTGCTTATGCTGGAGGGACAATCTCCAGGAATATTCTTACCATCAAAGTCCGTTCTGGGGTTAGAATTATCAGACTGGGGAAGGAAAAGAACAGAAATAAACCCTTATGAGCTAAAAATCACTTCAGAATAATTCTGGGAGAATTGAATGCCTACTTAAAAAAGACAGTACAATTTATACCTGTGAAGAGTGTTTTCTTTTCACGGATGTAGTCCATTCATGTGTTTAAAGTATATATTACCAGCAATGTTAGTATCTAGTCAATAGTGCTTTTGGATTTTTTTTTGTTACAGAAAACGTCTTAAATAGAACATAGAACATTACAGCGCAGAACAGGCCCTTCGGCCTTCGATGTTACGCCGACCAATTAAGAAAAAGCAATGACCCTCTAACCTAAACCATTCCCTTTTCGTCCATAAACTTATCTACTAACCTCTTAAACGCCACCAAACTTGGCGCATCTACAACTGCAGCAGGCAGGGCATTCCATACCCTTACCACCCTCTGGGTAAAGAACCTACCTCTGACATCCGTCCTATAACTACCACCCCTTAATTTAAAGCTATGTCCCCTCGTGCTAGCTTTCTCCATCCTAGGAAAAAGGCTATCACTGTCCACCCTATCTAAACCTCTAATCATCTTATATGTTTCGATAAGGTCCCCTCTTAGCCGCCTCCTTTCTAACGAAAACAACCTCAAATCCCTCAGCCTCTCTTCATAAGACCTGCCCTCCATACCAGGCAACATCCTGGTAAACCTCCTCTGTACCCTCTCCAATGCCTCCACATCTTTCTTATAATGTGGGGACCAGAACTGCACACAATACTCCAAGTGCGGCCGCACTAGAGTTTTGTACAGTTGCAACATGACATTGTGGCTCCGAAATTCAATCCCCCTACCAATAAAAGCTAAGACTCCGTATGCCTTCTTAACAACCTTATCGACTTGATTGCCAACTTTCAGGGATCTATGCACATATACACCAAGATCCCTCTGTTCTTCAACACTATTAAGAGTCCTACCATTAACCCTATACTCTACACATTTGTTATTCCTGCCAAAGTGGCAAATGAAAACTCTTTTATGATCTCTTTAGCTGTTAAGTGGAAGTTTGAATTCCTTTTTTGAAAAATTATCAGTCTCAATAGAGATTGTAGGAATACGTTCTGTGCAAAGAAAAATACTTAATTAAGACTTGGGTATTTGTGAGTGATACTCTTTAACAAAGTCAAAACAATACTATGACAGTCATTTTCATTTTCGATGGGTGGTATGTGGGAGGTTACATGATCATTCATCCAAATGGGCTTCATCCATTCTTCCTCCTCATTGGCTTCAAACTGCCAATGTGCTGTATATTGGGCAGCCAATCTGCAATTGCTAGTTTTCTGCCCATGCTGAATTACCTACAATAGGGCTTATTGAAGGATATGGAGCACAATTCACTAAGACAAAGTTAAATAACTCTTTAGATAGGTGTAAACTGACAATAGAGGAATATAAAAAATAAAGTGAAAAGAAAGCACGTAAGGAAAATAGAACATAGAACATAGAACAATACAGCACAGAACAGGCCCTTCGGCCTTCGATGTTGTGCCGACCAAAATAAAAAGCAATGCCCCTCCTAACTAAACCATTCCCTTCTCTTCCATATACTTATCAACTAACCTCTTAAACGCCACCAAACTTGGCGCATCTACAACAGCTGCAGGCAGGGCATTCCACTCCCTAATCACTCTTTGAGTAAAGAACCTACCTCTGATATCCGTCCTATAACTCATACCCCTTAATTTAAAGCTGTGTCCCCTCGTGCTAGCTTTTTCCATCCTAGGAAAAAGGCTATCACTGTCCACCCTATCTAAACCTCTAATCATCTTATATGTTTCAATAAGATCCCCCCTTAGCCGCCTCCTTTCTAACGAAAACAACCTCAAATCCTTCAACCTCTCTTCATAGGACCTGCCCTCCATACCAGGCAACATCCTGGTAAACCTCCTCTGTACCCTCTCCAATGCCTCCACATCTTTCTTATAATGTGGGGACCAGAACTGCACACAATACTCCAAGTGCGGCCGCACTAGAGTTTTGTACAGTTGCAACATGATGCTGCGGCTCCTAAATTCAATCCCCCTACCAATAAAAGCTAAGACTCCATATGCCTTCTTAACAACTTTATCCACTTGACTGCCTACTTTCAGGGATCTATTGACACATACACCAAGATCCTTCTGTTCCTCAACACTATTAAGAGCCCTACCATTAGCCCTATACTCTACACATTTATTGTTCCTGCCAAAGTGCATTACCTCACACTTTTCCACATTAAACTCCATTTGCCACCTCTCGGCCCAGCTCTGCAACTTGTCCAAGTCACTCTGTAAACTAAACACCCCTCTTCACTATCTACCACACCACCAACTTTAGTATCATCTGCAAATTTACTGATCCATCCCTCAATACCCTCATCCAGATCATTTATAAAAATTACAAACAGCAGGGGCCCCAAAACAGACCCCTGAGGCACACCACTCGTCACCGAACTCCACGATGAATATCTCCCATCAACCACCACCCTCTGTCTTCTATCTGCCAGCCAATTCCTAATCCAATTAGCTAAATCACCCTCTATTCCACACATCTGCATTTTCTGTAGAAGTCTTCCATGGGCCACCTTATCAAAAGCCTTACTAAAGTCCATATATACTACATCAACCGCCTTACCCCCATCCACCTCTCTGGTCACTTTCTCAAAAAACTCAATGAGGTTAGTAAGGCATGACCTACCCTTCACGAAACCATGCTGACTATCCCCAATCAATTCATTTCTCTCTAAATAACTATAAATCCTATCCCTAATAATTCTCTCCAATACCTTGCCCACCACAGAAGTAAGACTCACTGGCCTATAATTCCCAGGAAGGTCTCTCTTCCCCTTCTTAAACAATGGGACCACATTCGCTATCCTCCAGTCCTCCGGAACCACACCCGTAACCAACGAGGACCTGAAGATCAGAGCCAGAGGCTCTGCAATCTCCTCTCTTGCCTCCCAGAGAATCCTAGGGTAAATCCCGTCCGGCCCAGGGGACTTATCCAACTTCAAACCCTCGAGAATTTCTAACACATCCTCCCTATCTACTACAATACTCCCCAATTTGCAACCCTGTACCTCAGTGCTCTCCACAGCTACATTTCCAGCACTCTGCGTGAATACCGAAGAGAAATATTTATTCAGTGCCTCACCAATCTCTTCAGGCTCCACGCACAACTTCCCACTGCTGTCTATGACTGGCCCTAATCTTGCCCTAACCAATCTTCTATTCTTAACATATCGAAAGAAAGCTTTAGGATTCTCCTTAATCCTATCAGCCAACATCTTCTCGTGTCCCCTCTTAGCTCTCCTCAATTCACTTTTTACCTCCTTCCTAGCTAATCTATAGCTATCCATTGCACTACCTGAGCCTTCAAGCCTCATCCTGACATAAGCCTCCTTTTTCTTCTTAACCAGCAAATCAACTCTTTTCGTACACCAAGGCTCTCTTACTCGTCCATTTCCTCCCTGCCTGACAGGGACATACTTATCAAGGACTCTCAGCAGCTGCTCCTTGAATAAGCACCACATTCCAGATGTTCCCAGTCCCTGTAGTTCCCTAGTCCAATCTATGCACCCTAATTCTCTCCTGATGGCCTCATAATTACCCTTCCCCCAGCTATAACTACAGCCCCCAGCTTCATGCCTATCCCTGTCCATCACTAAGGTGAACGTAACCGAATTGTGGTCACTATCACCAAAATGTTCACTAACTTCCAAGCCTAACACCTGGTCTGGCTCATTGCCCAGCACCAAATCCAATGTAGCCTCACCTCTAGTTGGCCTATCTACATACTGAGTCAAAAAACCTTCCTGCACACTCTGTACGAAAACTGACCCCTCTAACGAGCTAGAGCTATAGCTATTCCAATCAATATTAGCAAAGTTAAAGTCCCCCATCACAATTTCCCTACTACTTTCACTCCTAATCAGAATTGACTTCGCAATCCTTTCCTCAACCTCTCTAGAACTATTAGGAGGTCTGTAAAAGACTCCCAACAGGGTGACCTCTCCTCTCCTGTTTCTAATCTCAGCCCATACTACCTCAACAGACAAGTCCTCATCAAACTTCTTTTCGATCACCGTGATACAGTCTTTGACCAGTAACGCCACTCCTCCCCCCCTTCTACCCCCTTCTCTACTCCGACTAAAGCATTTGTACCCCGGAACCTGCAACATCCATTCCTGTCCCTGCTCTACCCAAGTCTCTGAAATGGCCACAACATCGAAGTTCCAGGTACTGGTCCAAGCTGCAAGTTCCTCCCCCTTATTGCGAATACTCCTTGCATTAAAGTATACGCATCTCAAACCATGCTCCACCCCACCCGTACGCCGCTGTGTTTTACAACTCTCCTCTATAACCCCCTTACTCTCATCCCTCTCAGCACCCCAACTACTTAGGATCCCACCCCCCCCCCGAATCAGTTTAACGCCCCCATCATAGCCTTAGCAAATTTTCCCCCCAAGATATTAGTCCCCCTCTGGTTCAGGTGTAGACCAGAATATGGAAATATGGAAATATGGAATACCAAAATATGGAAGTAAAATTTCTCAGAGACTTTTAATACTGCAGCAATCTCAGGTAGATAGCTAATGATTGTCAGATTACTTACCAAAACCCATTTTTCCCTATTTTATTCATTTCTTAGTTATTATTTCCCCTGACGTCCCAATTCAGATTGGCAACCGTTACCACGACCAATATATTTCCTTCAAGAAATATGAGCAGGTCATAACTGGGTAGCCAAAATCCTTTGACAGTTATGAACATTATGCAGCAATTACTTGTGCAGCATAATCTTTGAATGCCTATAACTTTTAATTGGGGATAACATGCAGTTTCGATGCAACAGCTAACTGTGTGCAAGTCTATTCCCTTCTTAGGTTAACACAGGTAATTCCAGCTCTTCCTCAAAGCTATAGCACTAGCTTGCCAATTCCAAAGTGGTTTTGATACGTTACATTTCAGATGGATGTAATCAACGTCAATGAACATTTTTGCCAAATATAGTATAATAGTGGCTTCTACAGAGGCTGGATTGACAGCCCTGTACCAAGTGGGACCTGTCAAATTACTGGCTTTAAACTGTTCCTTGCTTCAACCATAAAATCCACAAAGGGTTTAACAAAAAAATATTTACCATAAGGAAACCCTAATGATCCAGCAATTTTCCAGTGAACTTCATGAAAGTGTTCTATTACTGTTTTAAAGCTATGGGCTGTGCCAAATAGTTTTGGGATGTTTTATTCCATTAAGAATGACGTTATAATGAAACCACACTTAATATTTCAAAATATAATAATGGTAAACTTAATTCTCAGACCGCAGTGAAGGCAATAGGAAAGCCATATTATGCTCTTATACTTTCATCAATGTTATTAGTTGGGCAGAGACAGAGTAATCCTTGCCCTCTCTGGCTATGGGGATTCAAAGTCGAACACTTGCAGGTAATACAAGAGGAAAAATTAAAACTGCTTGCTATCAGTGATCAATCAGAATGAAACAAATCAGATCTTATTGTTTCTTTAATGGCTCATTTTGTCATAATTTCTGATTAATCTTTATGACAAAGTTGAATTTGATAACAACAGATAATAAGTCAGATGTAATGATCAAATTTGATATTTTTTTCTTAATGGCGCAGTTGGTAAATTTCAACCAGGTTATAATCAGAGCTTCACTACAATTTCACAATTTGCTGAAGTCTTTTGCATCATTAATTTCAAGGTCAATTTTAACTACCTCTGCTTGGCTTAAATGGGACGGTGCAGGCTGGAAAATGGTCCTGTAGTCTCCTGCCTATGATGATGCTCTGACTACAGTCATCCATGGTGGGATCCTGAGAATGTTACACTAGTGCCCATTTGTTAAATCTGAGAAGCCCAAATAGGCATACTAATCAGAATCCTAAAATGTACATCAGACTCTGATCATAATTTTGAGTTACAAGTGGCAGTCACATGTGTCACCAATGTCCCATTTTGGTACTGAATAATTGTGCTAAAAGGACTTTTGGAGGTCATTTAATAATGGCCTAAGGCAATGTATAACTTCTAGTTTGCAGGCAAAAAATGGGAAAAAAAAGCACAGGAATTGTTTGATTTCTAACCATCTCTATTTAGCAAGCTACCTCAGAATGCTGGTTTTCTACATGATCTTTGCTATCTATGTGTTTCTGAAGCCTTCAACTCAAAAAGCCTAACAATAGTTACATTAGTTGGGCCTTAGTGGCACTACCCTCACCAACTGATCATTTTTTAAAAACTGAACATTAGCTCATTTATGGTTTCTATCAATTTTGGTATTGTATCCACATACCAAAATCTAGAATCATTACTATGTGGAGAAAAGCAACATTTATCCCTGAGGATCCATTATATTCATGCCGTCTGTAAAGTGCCATTAGCTGTTACTCTCTGTTTACTGTCCTTCAGCCAGCTTCCTGTCCATACTGCTTTTGTTTTGATATAGTCTGCTTTAATTTTATCAAAAACCTCCTATGCAACATTTTATCGAGAGCATTTTGAAAGGCTACATACACACCCTAGTTATTGCATTTCCTTTATTTATATATTCTGTTAATTTCTCAAAAAACTCAATTAAATTCGTCGGACTTAATTTTGTTTTTACAGATTCTTGCTTTTCGTTAATTCATCTGGTTCTAAACCAGTGTTAATTTTGATGTGGAGATGCCGGTGTTGTACTGGGCACAGTGAAAAGTTTCACAACATCAGGTTAAAGTCCAACAGATTTATTTGGAATCATAAGCTTTTGGAGTGCTTCTCCTTCATCAGGTAAGACTTTTTACAGGGTTCCCACCTAGTAAAGGTGGAAATCAGATCAGCATATTCAAATAAGGCATCCCCTAACCCTTGCACACAGCAGGAACTTGGCAAGAATTGCTATTGGTCTCCACAAATACAGACCAGGCAAGGTAGCCTAATTGGGGTGGGAGGGGGGAGGAAGGTTCAGAGGTCATTGAAGCCTTGGGTGGCTAGGCAGTGCCCATTTGGTAGTGCCAACCTGAATGTGCCACCTGGCATGTTGCCCAAGTAGGCATTGCCAGGTGAGCACTACCAGGATGTCCAGTGGCACTGCCAGAGAGCCAGAAGCACTTCCCGGGGGTGGGGGAGGCTGGAGACTGAGAGTGGTGGGACTTGAGGGGGACACATACGGGAAGGACCTACTGTCTCGATGCTGGCGATCATTGTTGGGTAAGGGTTGACAAAACATGCCTTCAATGAGGGGTGGGGTGTTTGTGTTATCCATGAGAAAAGGAGTGTCTTTGATTTCACTCTGAGATCAGGGAACACTTTAAATACTGCACCCTATCTTTGCAAAGCCAGGGTTATTGGTATATTTAGGCTCTGCACCTCTCAGAACAGGGATAAAACTCATTCCTTGGATTCTTCCTTCCTTCTATCCCCTCAAAAATACACTGCATGGACTCAGGCATCTTGGCAATGGCCTGCTGGATAGACAGGAAAATCAGTTGATACAGATTAATACTTGCCAAATGTGACATATGGGTGTGTAATCATTGGATAGCATAGAGTACCAGAAAGACATCTATATTTTGAAAACTACAGGCAAAGTGGTAAATTGATACACAAAACTTACACATAATTTTAAAAAGCAAATCAATTCAAGCGCTAACAGCTGAGAACCAAGAAATTTTGCACTGTATGAATGTTTGATGCATTATTGCTAAAGTAGTGCCTCAAGTGTGAAGATTAAAAAAAGGTGAGTGGTATCCTGTACCTGCATTGTGCAGTTAAAATTAATCAAAATGGTAAAGAGTCCTAAACCGAAAGGCTTTTTGTTATACTTGAAAATTAAGCTCAATTAATAGTTTATCTATGTGATACGTTACTTGAGTGGTCCATTATAGGAGATCTTTTTAAGAGGCAGCAGCAATTCTAACTCGTGAAATGTCTTAAAGGAGCTGGGGACACTAAGTTCACTTCTTGTGCGTTGCTTTTTATTTTCTATCAAACAAGTTTTACATTTCACTGCATTTCAGTTCAACTGCTTCATGTCAAATAACAAATGGGACAGTTGCAAGTATTTGTTTAAACTCTTTGTCACTCAGATGATGCTGAAGTGCCTTATCAGGAGATAAAGCATGGAGTGGCTACCATCACACATTCCTAAAGCTTCTCCAGAAGATTTGGGAGTAAAAACACACCCTTTCCAAACAAACAAACCACTTTATTACACCATTTGTTAATGGTCTGACATTAGCTGCTTAGATGTTTTCAATATTAGCTCACCATTAGAGCAGCTATTTAATTAAAAGCTCAAGGCTCCACTTTTGGTATGGGTAATTTGTTTGTAATGATCAACAAAATGCAAGCATCTTTGCTTTAGATAATGGTTTTTTATCACTTGTTCTGCCCTACTTCAAATAAAGTGTAGCAACAGTTTCAACAGAACCATTTGATCTTCTACCATAATGATTAGCCACCTCTGATTAAATCTAATAGTAGCATTTCATACATCTTGAAATCAGTCAGATTATGCTTCTGTTTCCAGATAATACACTTGAAGGAGACTGTTCTAGTTTTAAAGTGTATTCATTCACCAGAAAGAGGGAATTGTATACTAATGCTATCTAATTGTTCCAACAGTTTAATCAGTTGCAGTTTTATTTTCTTATTAAGATCAAGGAGAATCATGATGATGCATCATGTTAGTGTTTCATTATGTCTCAAGGAGTGAAAAATGGGACTACATCTGTGATATCTCTGATTCAATGCATGTGTCCAGAGGGAATGATTTCCACTCTTGTTTGATGTCAGAGATAGGCATCAACTGTGAGGTAATGCAAACTAGAAATTAATTTTCCTTTTCTGCATTATTTCATGTTTTCCAAACCTCTACTCCCCCCAAAAAGACACCAGTGATTGACACAATTATGAAGATAGATTGGAAAAAGATGGGACTGTTTCCCTTGGAGAAGAGAAAGCTAAAGGAAGATTTGATCAAGGTATTCAGAATCATGAGGGATCTGGACAGGGAGATAGGGAGAAGCTGTTATCACTCTGAAAGGATCGAAAACAAAAGAGCACAGATTTAAAGTAATTTGCAAAAGCGAAATGAGAAAAAAATAATCAATCAGTGATTGTTTAAGGTCTGGAATACACTACCTAAGAGTCTAGTGGAGGTAGCATTAATTGATTGTTATTTGAAAAGTAGGAAAGTGCAGAGTTATGGAGAGTAGATGGAAAAATGAGCTATTTGGAGAGCTAGGGCAAATACAATGGACGAATAACCTTCCTCTGAGCTGTAGCATTTCCATGATTCGCTTTCCAAAACTTGCTTTTGCTAGTTTAGGAGCATTCAGAATGCAACAATTTTCCATTGGAGAAAATTAAAGTGATTAGGTGACAATTAGAAATAGATGTTTTCAAATTTCTGACATCCAAAGCACTTTGTATTTTTTTCCCTAAGTGCAATCAGACTGCCCCATTCAGCAGGAGTCATTTCAGCAATGAAGATGTATTAACTCTGGAAGACTATTTGTTCAGCATTAACTTTGTCGCAGTTGTTAAATGATTCACTTTTGCCATTCGGTGGAGAGAGCTGCCTGGAACTGCTAATGCTACTACAGGCGACTCACACAACCACAATAGAACTCTCCTCCAACTCCCAACAAATCACTGGACTATCATCCACAAGCTTTAGAAATTTAAAGCTACATAGTACTGAACCAACCAACATCACATGGTTCAGGTGCACTTTTAAAAGTTCGTAGTAATCATTGAAGAGTTCTCATCACTGTTTAGTTGTGAATTTCATGCTGTCATGGAAAATTGGAGTCATCAAGGTTTCTCGTTGTTAAATCCTTCCAATGGCTTCATTTCATCCTCATCTCTATAGTTTCTTACAGCCCCACAATCCTCAGGATCTCCAAATCTTTCCTCTTGCACAGACCCTACACCCATTGCCCCATTATAGGTGGCCATGCTTTCAACTATCTAGACCCTAAATTCTGGACAATAAATTTGCTGCTTTCCTTCATAGAGCTAATCCAGAGCTGGATTAATATCCATACCTATTCTTTTGTATAAGCTACTTGAGAAGAAAGAAGAATATTGGAGACAACTCGTCCCTCACTAGTTACATTCACAAATCCCCAGAGAAAAAACTCAGTCAGCGGAAAATTAAAGTTATTTGCATTTTTAATCCCATATGGTGAAATTAATGAAATACTGATAAAATTAATTAAATTTGCATAAGTGGAAAATATCCCTCATGGCTCTTTGTTGAAGCTTTTCCTTTGATTCCATTAAGTTTCCCAATTACGAAGGATACTCTATACTAGTAAGGCATGATGAAACCACTTCACAACATGAATAAATAGGAACAGGAGGACTTTTGCAGTGGTTATGTTTTTGTGCCAATTCTATCTTCAGATTTTACGCCAATGCTGTTTACATGGATGCAGAAACCATAAACAGCATTTAGGAGCCTCTGACCTCCTGCTACCAATTTTAGAGATGGGTTTTTAATAGCAGTAAATAGCTGCTACTATAAAGAGCCATCAAGGAGGGATGCAAAATGGCTGGCAGCCACTTCTTGTTGGGAGGGGATTCAGACAGTAAATTACATTACTCTGCTAAGAGACATTTCCTATTAGCTACTTAAAGACAGCCATCATTGACTCAATGTTTAGTGCAAAGAATAATGCAAGTTGGCAGAAATAAACCAAAAGATATGATGAAACAGATTGAATACAAAATGGAAGTAAGCTCATGACATGCTGCTCAGATGAAGTTGCAAGAACATTTGACAGTGTATTCATGTTGCAAGATCATGAAATATAGGAATATTATTACGCAATTCGGCCCATTCAGCACGCTCTTGCCAGTCGAGAATGCATGACTGATCTGTTTATGGCCTTAACTCCACTTTGCTGCCTGCGCCCATATTCCTTGATTCCTTTGTAGGTCAAACATTTGTCTAATTCAACCTTAAATAAATTTAGTGACTTAGTCTCAGCTGCCCCTCTGTGGAATTCCAAAGCTTCTGAGAGAAGAAATTCCTCCTTATCTATATCTTAAATGAGAGCTTGTTTATTTGTAAATGGTGCTGCCTTGTTCTACATTCCCACAAAGGAAACATCCTCTCAGCATCAGCCTGTCAAGCCCTCCCAAGAGCCTTATATGTTTCAATAATATCACTTCTCATTCGTCTCAACTTCAATATCTTTATTCCAGAAATCAGCATACTAAACCTTTTCTATTGTAAACATATAATAAGGAGACAAGTGCAAGCCAATAAAATTTTATACTTTGCTGATGTTACCAAACTTGGAGGAATGACACAGTGAAGATGATATGAATTGCCTGCAACAGAATTGTCTTGGGAATAGAAATTGAAAAGGAAAGGTTTATGTTCTCTAAAGTTTAGAAGAATGACAGATGATGAAGAGAATGGGAGGTAATTGGAGTGTCCAAAATTCTTATAGGGGCTTGGCAGACTGGATACAAGATGTTTCCTCTGGTTGGGAGGCCTAGAACTAGGGGCTAATCTCAAAATAAAAGGTAAGGTATTTATGCTCGGCACAGCTTGCAAGACCGAGATGAAGAGAAACTTCTTCACTCAGAAGCTGGTGAAACTTTGAAATTCTCCTCCCAGAGGGTTGTGAATGTTCAGTAAATCAGATACCAAGGGAGATCAACAAAAAATATGTGACAACTTGAAGGCAAAGTCAAAAATATGTTTTTTTTATGTTTGTGAAGTCATGGATGTGAAGTTTTAATAGGGATGAATGAGGGCAGAGAATCAGAAAAGGGGATGATGGATGGCTGCCAACAATCACTCAGATGAGCTGCAGTGAGGCTGTGGAGGGACCTGATGCTAAGTACAACAGCCATCTCAAAGCTTAACCAAGCATTCATAAAGAGGCCATTTGACAGCTATCTCAACAAAGACAGGTTCAATAGGTGGTCTCTTCATGAATGCTTGACTGACTCCAAGAATATACTTAGATCCCAATCAGCAATGTTTATACAGCTCATAAGAGAAGGAAAGCTTTGTTTGACTGTCACCTTACAATAACTGATGCTGTTTCTTTGAAGAGTTTTTTTTTTAACATTTACAAAAGAATAAGAGATTAAAAGATTAAAGCCAGAGCTTTGACAAAGGGTCATCTGTATTCAAAATGTCAGCTCTTTTCTCTCCTTACAGATGTTGCCTGGCCTGCTGAGATTTTCCAGCATTTTCTCTTTTGGTTTCAGATTCCAGTATCTGCAGTAATTTGCTTTTATCTCATATCTCATCGGTTCTGCACATAATGGAAATTGGGAAGTGGATATAGAGAATACATGAGATGGCATGGAAGTAATGAGAGGGTATGGAGAGGAGAATGGAGGGAGCATGAGGATATGTGCAGATGTGGAAGGAGCATGAGGCATGGAGGGGTAATGAAGTGAGGGCTTAAGGATCTGATATTCATCATTTCAACTGGGCTGACATTCCAGTAAATGGAGGTGGATGTTTCATTCTGCCAGACTCTCGATCTGCCTGCCTCTGTTGCTGCTTCAGCATCCTCCGGAAGCAACAGGCGCCATTCTATCCTATGCCTGCCTCCCCAGAAAGAAAGTTCAGATGAATAAGTGAGAATCTCATAGAGACTTATAAAATTCTAATAGGTCTAAACAGAGTAGATGCAGGGAGGATGTTCCCAATTGAGGGGGGAGGGGTAAAATCCAGAATGAAGAGTCACAGTCTAAGGATTTAGAGTAGACTACTTAGGATGGAGGTGAGGAGACATTTCTTCACCCAAAGGGTGGTGAGCCTGTGGAATTCATTACCACAAGAAGAGTTGATGCCAAAACATTGATTACATTCAAAAGGCACTGGATATAGCAGTTAAGGTGAATGTAATCAAAGGTTATGGGGAAAAAACAGGATTAGCCTATTGAGTTAATCAGCTTTGATCATAATGACTAGTAGAGAAGGCTCGAAGGGCCAAATGGCCCTCTTCTGCTCCTATCTTCTACGTCTCTATGAAATGTGGTGAATAAGAGCCTCCTTAACAGAGAAAAGTATGTGGAGTCAGGAACTTTCCCAGTGCCCATCTCTCACACAAAAATCAGCCCTAGATATTTGGGCTTTTTTAAGAAACTTTCCCTGCAAAATTTTTGTTGTTCTTTTTGGAGATTTAAAGTTATAATGGGAGAAGTTTTTCATCTTTAACTGTGTTCTCTGATGTGAAATAGGTCTTTTTGTTTTTTTTTAAACTGGTGATAAAGTTTTTTGGAGAAGATGAAACATTCTGCTAAGTCCAGTAATTAATTGTGCTCCATTCCCACGGTTATAGCTACAGAAAATACCACACCCTTGAATTGAAAACATGGAGTTTGACATGATGTTTTAAACAGCTGTTTCTGCATTCTATATGGAAGTAGTCTCATGAAAAATCTGAAGGTTATTAACCTCCTGCCAATCTCACTGACAAAACAAAGTCCTATTACCAAGCATGTACTCAGTGCTCATTACCCCCGCATTCCCTGTCAATTCATATCTCTTCATTTATAAACTAGCAACTGAATAGGTGACCAAGAATTTGCAACATGGGGAAATAATGGAAAGTAACAAAATTCATGTAATTCTACTAAAAACAGAAATTTCACAAAATAAAAGGCATGATCTTCTACGTTCCACGTGTGTGTTTTTCATCAGTGGAGGCAGCCTACCATTGGCTGATGGTGGGACCTTCTTGTTCTGCTGCTGTCAACAGATTTTCCCAATGTTCACACCCTCCCCTGTTAGGGAGCCCAGGCAGGGAATCACTGTCAGTGGGATTGGAAGATTCTGCTGGGGGAAGCAGCTGTAAAATTTTGGCCAATATTTTTCTCATACACTCATGTGCAATCACACAGCTTCATTCTTCTTTTTCCTACTGTTCTAACAACCCTGTCACTTTAGAAAAGTTTAGATCTCTACTCTGTCTCCTAAGATGTTCTTGATTGATGGCCCTGGGATTTGGATCACATGCTAGCACTCTCAATGACTGCACCAGCTGCAACTTGGCTACTGGGTGAGAGGCAGCATGTTAGGGGCAGATTAACGAAGGAGGGCAAAGGGTGAGGAATGGGAGCACGTGGAGTGGATTCCTCACTTTTATTTCTCCTTATTCATCATATCATTCATGGATTAGCCACTGGAAAGCAGTTCGGTGTATATCAGTGAGATACTGTGAGGCTAAGTCTAAGGTATCAGTCATTCTCCATAAAACATCAGATATGTTGGCATAAGGTCAGCCTGGTCCTGGTCAAGGCCTGCATAAATTCAAAGTACCTCAACTGATGTTAGCCATTTTATCCATGGAAGAAGACTTCTTCACAATGTCCTGCAACATCAACTCACTCATGCCCGAGGACACCTTCATTCTCTTTGCCGTTGTGGGCAGTGTTTGAAAGGTCATTTAACACATCACGAGCTTTCTATTGCCACTCAGTAATTATGATTTGTAGATCTCCGGAGTACGTATATAAGCAAAGCTTGGTGATTACTGTGCTCTTGCACACAATCCCCACAGCTATCCCTGCCACAATTTTCTGCTCTTCCTCACTTCCCCAGTGTGAATCACCAGGTAAAAATTATCTGTCTTGTTGGATCCATGAAATTGTGGGAGTCTGTGCTGGTTATGGTAACAGTAAGTCTTGTGAGGATTCATGGTCCATGAGGACCATCTGATGAAGTTATGAAGGTCATGACAGGAGTGAAACTGACGACATCACATGAGAGACAGGGAAGGTGAGAACCCTGACTTCTAGATCTTGAGACCCCGCCAGCCATTTCACAGACAGCAAAGGCAATCTTAAGATTTCCCCCATTATTTTATATATTTTGCACTAATCGTAACATTCATTCGATAACTATTTCTTTCAAATTTCCTTGAAAAGTATTTCCTATATGAATGCTAACATCCCAGTCTGAACAATGTTATCTGTGGCTTCAATTGCAAACAATCTATGATTGGAGGGTTATCATGGCATTAATCATTGCAGACTCTCTTATTTGAAATGGCAAAACAGACAGTGATTCATTGATCAGTATTTCATAAACAGATCAAGTACTTCATGAGACTTAGATTACCTGTAGATTGGACTTCATCAGATTTATTTCTGTCCCTGACATTGATTTGACCAAGTTCTTTTAAAGAAAGATCAAAGCACTTTCTATTTTTCTCAATATTTAAGAAATATAAGAGTGGTTGTGTTTCTGGGATCAGAATCAAAGAAGTTATCTTGCTGTGCTATCAGTTGTTTGGTCCCTAGTGGGAGAGAATAAGTAGTCATTTCCTCAGTGACAGTTCTTATTCACTGTGGTAGATAATTCATCTAATCTATTTGCTCTTATCTGAATGCAGTCTGATATGGTGTAAGATTAATCATGAAAAACAATGGCAAAATTACTTAAGTCCCCAATAGCAAAAACACTTTCCTTCAGGCTTCATAAGGAAAGTTTAGACCTGCACAGAAATCCCCCTTCTTCGTGAGGCACCAAAAAACCCTAGTCCTCACATTTACCTGAGGATTGGAGACCAGAAAAGGTAAAAATATATTCCCACAGTTTCTTCCCACACCTTAGAACTGCTTGGCAGCATATATAAAGAGGCCATAGGGTATTGCATTCTTCAATGGACAGTGGGGATTCTAACTGAAACCATTGGTTCCACACAGCATTGGAAACACAGCAGTTAAAATGCTACCGAAGATAACTTCATTTTGAACCTCATCAATTGTCATCATTTTAACTTCAAGCATCTAGCAGTAAGCACAGTAACAAGGCATCTGTTCTGTACTGTTTGTGGTTGTAAGAATATGTTTAAGTTTATTTATCAGTATCAGAAATAAGCTTATATTAACACTGCAATGAAATTATTGCAAAAATCCCTGAGTCATCACACTCTGGTGCCTGTTTGGGTGTACTGAGGGAGAATTTGGCATGGCCATTGTACCCATACAACACATCTTTTCAGACTGTGGGAGGAAACTTCTGCACCCAGAAGAAACCCACACAGACACAGGGAGAACGCTCAGACTCCGCACAGACAGTGACCCAAGCCGGGAATTGAACCCCAATCCCTGCCACTGTGAGACCACAATGCTAACCATGGTGCACCATTGTGGCATTAACTAACAATTAGGGAAGTGAGAACAGTAGATGGGAATAATACTACTTCCTCCATTCGTGCTGTGATTTAATAGTTATACATTCTTCGACTGCTGCAGAGCTGGCTTTAATTGGACACTTTTTTTTCCTTCTTTGACTAATTTGAATCGGTGTTTTGCATATCAGCACATTTAGAGAGGGGACTTTTTGCTCCCGTTTTCTAATGTTGTAAACATCAGAGGACTGGAGAATCAAGCGTGAGTCCCAAACCAGCTTTTATGCTGGTGGGATTTCCCTGCTTGATGTGCTCCCCCCCCCACTCTCCTCCTCCACATCCCCCCTCCTCCTCCAACCCCCCCCTCCTCCTCCACTACCCCCTCCTCCTCCACCACTTCCCCTCCTTCCCTCCACCAGCCCCCACTCCCCTCCCCAATAACATAATAGGAATCCCAACTTTTAAAGTCAGGATCCCCATTTGTATGTGTTTAACTATGTATGTCAAAGTTTACGCCTGATACTCCCCACATAAACTGTCCACTCACGATGGCATATCCTCACGACAGGTCCCTCCCAATGTGCAGTTTGCGATCAGAACACCAGAGATGCACGGGTGAGTACAGCCCTGGGGGGAAATGGGTTATGTCCATGCAGTATCTGGCATGGAAATAGGTGTCCCATGGGAGAGGTATCAGGAGTGAGATTCCATTTTTAACATCACCAGTGTGACATCCTCAGACTTACTCCTTAGAATTTTTTTTGTAGAATGTAAATATATTATGGGGATATACAGTCAGTGGGCTGTCCTCCGTTTTCTCTGCCCGAGTTGACACTTAAACAAAAAATGGGTAAATTCTACTCTTGGACAAAAATGCATTCTTCCAAACATATGGGAATATTTGATGGTGAAAAACTAATTTGCATTTGTAACTTCTAAATAAACTCCCCAAAGCAAATCTACTGCTGAAACCAAGGATTCTACTTATTGCAATAAAAGGCAGCAAAATCCTTAACATCAGCAGCACTAATAGAAGAATGAAGCTGATGTGGCTCCAGTGATTTGATGCAGCTTTCTGCTCACTCTGTCATGTTGCTTGCAACTGATATATCTTGGTTGAAAAACCAGAGGCTTGTGACCTCAAGAGAGGAGCAGTAAACAGGGGCTTCAGAGTGACAAACCGGAGGTTGTGGCAAGAAATAAAAAGGCAGGGTAACTGAATTCTGGAAGTATTTCATTGAGGCCTTTGCAAAAAGATTTATTTCCCTGTTGACTTTGTTGGTCCTCTCTCAATTATTCAGCTAAGATCATGTTATCTTCTGACAATGTTATATTGCTCCCAAATGTCTTTTTGAATAAATTATTTGTATGTGCTGTCCTTCCTCTGCAATGCAAAGGGATTCATCTTTTATTGTTTTACAAATAATTTTTCAGTGTGATAAGGGCGGATCCAATGTGGGAAGATTACGTGAATGGTTTCTTAAAGCATACATAGTAATGATAACTACATATAAAAAAATGTTGCCTGTAGAGTGCTTTAGGAGGCCATGAGATTGTAAAGGACCTTATGCAAGTGGAAGTTATTTTTTCTTTCCATCTATAACATCAATTGCAATTTATTTCATCAGGGTCCTGACTGCATTCTAGCGTTGTTCCAAATATGAAGAAAAGAGAACTAATATAGCAAGGTGAAATTGACTTCCTTTTGATATCAAGGCATCATTTGACTGAGTATAGCAACACTGAAGTCAGTGGGAATCAAGGAGAAATCTCTCCACTTGTTTGAGTCACACCTAGTGCAAAATAAGATGGTTGTTGAGTGCTAATATTTTCAGTATTAGGACATTGCTGAAAGAGTTCCTAGGCTTGATAACCAGGCATCTTCAACTGTTTCATCAAAGACCTTCCTTCCATCATCAGGTCAGAATGAGGATATTCGTTGATGAATGCACAATGTTCCACATCATTCACAATTGCTCAGATACTGAAATGCAAAATATCCAAATGCAGCAAGATCTAGACAATTTTCAGGCTTGGGTTGACAAATGACAAATAACCATCATGCCACACAATTGTTAGACAATGACCATTTCCAAGAAGATAGTCTAACTATCACCCTTTTATATTCAATGGAATTACCAAAGCTGAGGCCCCGATTATCAACATTATGCAGGATACCAATGGTTAGAAACAGAACTGGCCCAACCATTAAATATTGTGGCTACAACACATCAGATGCTGGGAATTCTGTGGCAAATAATTCACCTCTTGACTTCAAAGCCTGTCCACTATCTACAAGTTAGGAGTGTTAAAGAATAGTCTCCTCTTGACTGGAAAATGCAATTCAAACAACACCCAGGAAGTTTGACACCATCCTGGAAAAAAAATCAAAGCCCCATCCACTGACTTAAACATTCTGGATCCATTGCACAGTGGCTGCAGTACGTACTATATACAAGATGCACTGCAGCAACTCACCAAACATCCTTTGACAACTTCTTCCAAACCTGTATTTCTACCAACTAGAAATTCTGGGGCTGTAAGTGCATGGGGATACTAGCACCTGCAACCCTCCCAAGCCATGTACCGAGATAATCTGGAACTTCATTGCTATTCCTTATCAGTTGCTGAAGTCAAACACTCAAACTTCCTTCCCAATAACACAATGGCTGTACCTAAACCATATGGACTACAGTGTTTCAAGAAGATAGCTCACCAACACCCACTCAAGGACAATTAGGGATGAGCTGGTTTTACCAGGCGAGACACATCAGAAATTCATAGTCAGACCTCCTTTGACAAAATACTCCATTCTACTTACCAATAAATTCCTGTTAATTGAAAATGCTTATAACTTAACAAATGATTAAGACAGAGATATCACCTTCAGATCTTTTCCTTTGACTACAAGATAGATTAGATAAGAAAGGCTATTCAGCTGATCCAATGACTGTCACCCCATCGAACTGTTTCTTAAATGCTACCAGGGTTGCTGCTTCCTTGAACCTGTCCAAAAGTCTATTCCCCACATTAATCACTTTGTGTGAAGAATTTCCTGACATTAATCCTATATTTGCCTTTAGTCAGTTTGCACCTGTGTTCCCTTGTCCAACTGGAACAGTTTAACTTGAACCAGTGATGGGATTTTCCCTTTTTGATATGTTTACTGTCTCACACAGTTCGGTCTGGTCTCCTCTTAGTCACTTCCCTTCAAGACTGAAAATCAAAACTTCCTCCAGCCTTACATCAATAATCAGCCTTCTGTTTTGCTAATAACTAATCAAACTCATTGTTTTTTCATCAAGGATAAATTAAGTTTATAATTACAGAAAGCGGAAGCAATATTAGGTACAAAGGAATTTTCTGCCCACAGTTTTGACTAAGAATAATTGAGTACTGAGTTGAGGATATGTTGGAATTTTTGATGTTTGCTGTGAAGCTGTTTAAGAGCTCAGTTATTCTGACTGAAATTTCTGAGGTGAACATTTTATCTCCATTATTAACCCCTTTCTTGATTTTCTTGAACTGATCTCTGAACATTTGGATCTGGGAGGCACATTTTGCCAACACTCTGAGGTATATTTCTCTGTTATGTGATTTCTGCTGAAACTGCAAACATAATACTGTGCCTGTTATTGCTCAGTTTTCCATCAAAGTTGACTTATAATGAGTAATTTTACCAATCAGTGCTGCTAGTGGCAGGCCTTGCCTTCTGGCTCTACATGCTAAAACTGTAGCAGGCAGTAACTATGATTTCTTGGCCACTTGCAATATTTGCCCAAAAGTTCCCATATCTCGCTGCACATGAGACAGCCTGTGGACAAATTCCTGATCTACTCAACCAGCCTGCGTGAAATGTCTGTTGGCAACAATACGGTCTCATAAAATGACGCCTAAGAATGTCACCACTCATTTGAGAGTACTTTCTAGTGTTACACCATTTTAACTCTAAGGCTGTAAACTTGACTATAAAACATCTAACTATGCAGTGGATATAATTTAACCTTTTTCTTACTCAGATTTGCCTTCCATTCTCTCTTTAATGGGGTGCACTGCATTTTTTAAGGAAACAGAGTTTCAAGGGTTTAGAAGTAACTTAAACTCAGTTCAATCAGATTCTATTCACAATATCATATGCTTCATGTGTGATATTAAGCAAAACATTCTGTTTCTGTCTTCATTTCATTTTGAGGGTTTGAGTGTTAAAATGTCTGCATTCTATTTAAAAGTTTCTCAGAATCAGAGGGGTGCAGATTATGGAAGTTTTTTTCACGAGTGGAATGCATTTTCAGGAATTTTGGCACCAGGGGCAGAATTTTGAACTTATAGCTCCAACTAAGACACACAAGCTGAAGTGTCGGTAACCTGAATGCTGAAGGAACACGCTTTATTTAACTCAGCCATTGCAGTCAGATCCCATTTCTGGGTTCCTTAGCCAATCAGAGAGTTCGGATGTGGTCTTGATTGAGCTGTCAATCAAGATTCTCTGTTTAAAGTTACTCAGCAGATGTCTAAATGGCTGCAGAAAATCTCGTTGTGGAAGGAATCGAAGGCTGCAACCCACTTCTCGCACTTCATTCCTGAAGGTCATGGTGCAGGCAGTGAGAATAAGGAGAAAAGCCCTCTTCCCTGAAGATGGACAGAGACAATCTTTAGGAAGTAGTCATTCTAGATGATAGCAGAGGTAATGAGCAGCAAACATGTAATGAGTTCAGTGCTCATTAAAGCCACTGTCAAATTGTAGCCATCACTTCCTCAATGTTCTCCTACAATACATTCCCCTGACTTATGATTCCACACCTTCCTCTCTCTCCAAGCAATCCAACAGCAACACTCAAGTAACTCTCATCCCATTGCTCTCTCACACCCATTCCTCAGAATCTCCATCCTCAAATATGTTTCAATCTTCAACATTCATTACACTTCTCCATTCATCATTTACTCCAGGGTGAGGCAGAGTACTGGGATCTGCAGCTGTTGCCACATTAATTGCAATGGAGGAAAACGCCCTGGGGTTCAGCAAGTTGACATAAATACTAAACATTGTGTTTGAAGAAATGAGGTAGTCCTGGTGACAGCATTGTATTTATGATCTGGCTGATGTGCTTGCAGGCAGTAGATTGCGAAATCTGGCAAAGAAGGAGCAGGAGGCAAAATAATGTGGAGCTACAGTGGCCATAAAAGGCACTGGCAATGTGTGCCCACTCTGATCATTTGGGAGGAGGCCTAGTTCCAGGAGATTGCAGATACCAGCAGACACACGTCAAGAAAGTTTGAGTTTCCTGAGGCATTGGTGCGCTGACATTTTCAGGAAGATCACCTTTGGCCTATCCTGCACTGGTGATATCATCTGCTTTAAGCTGCAGCTCTGTCCTGTGTAGCAGCATGTGCAGAGAAGACAACTGTTGCTGTCAGCATTGATGCTCTGGTGCTGCTCCATCTCAGGTACCACTGTAATTAATTGGCCCTGTGCTGCAGTGAAAGCTGACAGCAAAGCAGTTGAGATGGAGATGAGAACAATCCAAGGCACACAGAATCATGGAATCACTACAGTGCAGAAAGCGGCCATTTGACCCATTGAGCCTGCCCTGACAATAATCCCACACAGGTCCTATCCCCGTAACCCCACATTTTTATCCTGTTAAATACCCTGATATTAAGGAACAATTGACCATGGCCAATCAACCTTACCCACACATCTTCAGACCATGGAAGAAAACCAGAGCACCCTAAGGAAACGCATGCAGGCACAGGAAGAACATGTAAACACTGAACAGACAGTGGCCCAAGGCTGGAATTGAACCCAGGTCCCTGTCACTGTAAAGCAGCAATGCTAACCACTGTGCCACCATGTTGCCCATGAAAATAACTAATAAGTTGCAACTGATTCTAAACCTAGTGATTGCAAGCTGACAGAAGTAATCCTGTAAGCACAAGCCGTTCACTATGGCTAACCACAAGCTTGCCAGTTTCTGTCTTTAAAGCTTTCCTGGCACTTCAGTTTCTGTAAGCAATCACTCCCTGCTGTTCTCTTGCCTCCTTCACTTTGGCAAGAAACAGAAAGATCAGAGAACGTGCCTCACAGTTTAGCCAGGATGAAAAGGCACACTGCTTAGAATTTCACAATGCCTCCTGTTGCCAGGATTTTTCAGTCTCGACATCAATGAACTTCTGAATGGCTTGACGCATTTTCCGTCCCTGAATCCATTACATTGTGACTATAAAATTGTGCCCACTAATTTGGACCTGTAG
The DNA here is from genome assembly GCA_024679065.1 of Sphyrna mokarran. Taxonomy (NCBI): domain Eukaryota; kingdom Metazoa; phylum Chordata; class Chondrichthyes; order Carcharhiniformes; family Carcharhinidae; genus Sphyrna; species Sphyrna mokarran. The sequence goes on along the minus strand of JAGIQG010000005.1, from coordinate 82,786,927 downwards.
ATATTTGAAATAGTTTCATGACTGCTCCCTTCACCTCAGGGCCCATTCACCGGAAACTTGGAAGCTGGTGGACGACATCAGGTTTCTGATCTGAGACCACTTTTCAGGATTTTCACCATGTCCACAACTGTGCCTCCCTCCTCCTGCTTATTAAAATTATCTTCAATGGAATTTCCACATGCCAGGATTGGCCTGGAGTCTACAGGAATTGAAGATCAATCCCGTGGATACTGTGTGTGCAATCCTGGAGAAAAATCAGAGAATCATTAAAACGTGTTTCCCAAGATTTTCTGAGCCCATTGCAATGAGTTCCCCTGTGGTATATGTGGCAAGTCACTCAAATCCCTGCTGACTTCTGCAAGAACAGAAGGTAGGGTCAGAAAATCCTGCCCATAGCTTTTTGTCATTTTCTTTGAACATTTCTCTTTCTCAGATATAAACATATTGGTAAAGGGGGGGGGGGAAGAAAAGACTGTCTGACAATCAAGCATTTTATCAATTGGGTAATGAGCCTTCTTGCTGCCAATTGATGTGAGAGAGCAGAATGTCACAAGGATTGATGTTTTAGCCAACTGATGGGCCAAGCCATGTGCACAAACGTCCAGGAATACTTTCAATTACAGTTACCCCCAAAGTTGATGAATCATGGAATAATAATGCAGCTCATGAAGTTGGGTCAGTGTTTTCCTTCTTTGTGAAGATGGGACAACAATTCTATAACTCTTCCTCATGCAATTATTTTAAGTTTCAAGTTCAAGTTTATTAGTTCACAAGTAGTCTTACATTAATACTGCAATGAAGTTACTGTGAAAAGCCCCTTTATGTGTTATGGAGTCCATGATGGAGCATTCCATTAAACTTTAATCAGCATATGGAAACTAACCCAAAGTCTTATACTCTTATGATTTTATACTCCGCTACTAAACAACCTAGGCTACCACAAAGGGTGATATCTCATGTTGCACTATTGGCAAGCACACCTTCAGAAACTGTGGGCACAATATTGATAATTTTCCCTCCATTAAAGTCTATAAACAGGAATTGCTGCAGGCCTGCAATTTCTCACAATTTCTCTGCAAACCCTATACTCTTGTTCTGTGTAGTCACACCTCATGTCAAAATGGTGAATTGGTACGCACGACATTACTGAAACAATGATGAGACTGTGATTGACCATCAATGTTGTTAAAGTCCTGAGCAGTTGTACTTTGAACAGTAATGCTATGTTTAGGTGGTTTTTCAAGTTGTTATTCTTCCCATGTTTGATTCTGCTGAATGTTACAATGTAACCAATGGCAACATGCTGTGGTAGTCCACTGACCTGGTAGAAATTAGAAATAGGTGGAAATGCTGGGGGATTGTGTGGCCTAGGTCTTGGCCCAAGCCATTGTGTAATGAAGGAGCTTCATTAAACCTTGACTTTGAGATGTTGGGTTTTGTTTATTATTGCTTGCTAATGGAAGAACTTCCTACCAGATGAACATTGAGAGCTTTATTTTGAAGTGATACATTAGGATTATTCTGAATACTAAATTATTGGAACTAATTCTAGTCACTAATGAGATTCTGCAATACATTGGAAAGTATAATTTAATGCAAGTCCTCTGGCCATATTAAAAATCATTTGTTAATTAATATCAGTGTTCATTTATTGAATAGAGTACCTCAAAGATATCCTGTGGACTTTGGCTACTCTGATCAAAGGAACAGAAAAAACATTTTTTTTTAAATTTTTTTATTTATTAGTCACAAGTAAGACTTACATTAATACTGCAATGAAGTTACTGCGGAATTTCCCACGTTGCCAAAATCTGGCATCTGTTCGGGTCAATGCACCTAACTAGAACATCTTTCGGAATGTGAGGAGAAATCGATGCACCTGCAGGAAACCCACGCAGACATGGGGAGAATGTGCAAACTCGACACAGACAGTAATCTAAACTGGAAATTGAACCTGGGTGGCTGGCCTGTGAAACAGCAGTGCTAACCACTGTGCTACCATGCTGCCCTGTGATGTTGCCATGAGCAACATCATGAATGAATTTCAGTGCTGGTGCAAGGCTATGCACCAGTATTTCACTGATCAAATTATATTGCATGTTCCTTTGGTTATTTATAATGGGAAGGGTACTGACCATATTCAACCGGCTTGTAAAACTCAAAACAAAAAATCTACTGATAGGTGTGATTCCATGAATGAGCAGCACTTGCTGAAGAAGTCAATGCACTAACAGTTACACAAATAACCAACTTAAGGTAATCAATTAAGCTTGCAAGGTGGTTCATTTATGCTTGTTAGAAAATACATATTTTCATATGCTGGTTCTGGTATTCTGCAAACAAAAGAAATATGTTCAATTCTTGTGTCTTTTTTGAATTGCCCATGTGTTTACGGAGCCTATTGTTTCCCATTGTTTTTTTTTCTATAAAAATGCTTCAACCAATAAGGATTGACATACCAACCATTCAGCACCTTTTTTTCACATAAATTGTTGCAGCTGTTTGAAATTTGGCATTCTTGCATTTATCCTGAAGCAGGCAGAACAAAAAGCTTTGACAAAATGTCTCTCTTTTCTGCAATTTTGTTTTCCATCTTTCCCAATCCAGTAGTTTTCCTTTGGCACTTATGTGGATTGATCATTGATAATTATTTAAAGATGAAAATGTAAAAAAAATGCTCTCAATAATTATACTAAAAATATTTCATAATTGGAATGTTAAAAAAAGCACAAAAAATGACCACAAAATAATTATGAAGGAATTCTGCAACCACTTCTAGGAGTGTCCCATGTGGTTAAAATTATGACACAAATGTTTCCTCAAAGTATCTAGTGTGGAAATTAATGAGAAGATGTTTCCAACAGTCTTGGAATCTCTGATCTAAACTAAAAAAGATTTGCCATAGTGGAGATATTTTGTACTCAGGAGGGTGAATGGTGTTAGTTCTAAGGAATGGAGACATCTCTCCTCCACTTAGTGCCAACATCGTAAAAGTCTTTGGAAGTGAACTTAAATAATCTGTCATAGTCTGTGAAACAGAAAGATCTGTAGTGGAGACTCAATTTACATCTGTCTTAATTAAACCCACTTCAAAAGACTCTGACAATCACACAAACGTGTTTAGAAGTGGCAACATTTGAAAAATAGGTCTTCAGAACTGGAGACACATCAATTTTGAACATGAACTGTAAAAATGTTAACAGAATGAAAAACAATGAAAATCCGAAATGGCACATTCACTCGTTCCATTAGCAAACGTATCAGCGTGAAGCTGATTCATTTAGGACTGGAAATGTCCCAGTCTATGATAAGCATATTGATCTCAGCCAAAGTGATGGAGGGACATTACCATGACATAAAGATCTAGGAAGGAAAAAATGCTCAGATTTCTCGACCTTGTTGCTAGCTAATGTTACGTGCTGTAATGTGCATGTATGTGGCCATTAAGGGTGGACAGGATTGGGCTTGTTGAAATGGCCTTCATAGCTTAACAGACTCACAGTGGTGATTTGCTTCTACTGCCTGGCCCTGGATTCCTGCCAAAACACAATCCAGTTATTTCACTGGAACAGGGTACATGTATAGGTTCTAGCCAAATTCATTCTGTCAAGATGGAGCCCGTCTGTCTCAGGCGGAGTATCCCAATAGTGTGGCAGCAATGAAAACTGTTGCAGCACCAAAAGAGGTGATTATGCCCGTTAAAGTACAGAGTGCCCTGAAGGTCAGAATCAAGTCTGTCCCTGAAAGATTCAGCCAAGACAGAGTCTTTCAGCGGTGAAGAGTTGGATAGGACTTGGGGAACTCGGAAGCTGCCACAGAGTTCTCTTGCTGCAGTGAGAGAATTCAAGACTGTTTCTGACATAGGGCAGACCAGTGGTTAGCAGTGATGCCTCACAGCTCCAGGGACCTGGGTTCGATTCCCGCTTGAGTCACAGTCTCTGTGGAGTTTGCACATTCTCCCTGTATTTGTGTGGATTTCCTCCGGCTGCTCTGGTTTCCTCCCACGGTGCAAAGATGTGCGGGTTAGGCTGATTGGCCATGATAAGTTGCTCCTTAGTGTCCCAGTATGTGTAGGTTAGAGGGATTAGCAGGTAAATATGTATGGAATTACAGCAACAGCACCTGGGTGGATTGTTGTTGGTGCAGAATTGATGGGCTGAATTTTCTCCTTCTGCACTGTTGGGTTTCTATGATTTTTATGGCATTTCCTGTGACCCAAAATATCATTTTTCACATGATAAATGTGATGGACAGAAAATAAATTGTCCAAGTACACAGGGCTCACCTTTTTTGCATACAGCAGATTGGAAATGTTTAGCCAGAGGCAGTCCTGGTGAAAAGCAGGGGAGAAGAACTCCCAATAGAGATGATTTTGCAGGCCTCACCACCAAATTTCTCATAATTCTGCACCAGGATCCCATCTGCTTTCAAGCAGAATTGTCAAGGAGAAATGCACCCCACTTTCCTGGTTTCAAGAATGAAGATTGATGGAAGTATAAAAACTTAACTGATTCCTCCAGAGTTGTGCCATGTGTCAACACTTGCAGGATGGAAAATGAGTTTTGACAACTCGTAACATTTTCATTAAGTTGATGTCACTCTCTTGATCATTAGACAATAAACTTGGAATATAAATATAAATACGTTGAGTCTGTTCACATTTTTTGTGAGGCATTTGTGAGGGAAGTCGTCCTACAAAATAACCGAATCAAGTCACACAGAACCTGTTCTGTGTTATATTTGTTCACAAGTGAAGTTGGTTCATCTCTTTTATAAACAATAGTCTGGACTGCTCAATATTGGATATAAATTATGCCATGGGACTGCAGAATAACAGAAGCAGCAACTTGTTCCCAAAAAATGAATTGTGTAACAGACCTGTCAGTTGGGAAAACTCTAAAATTCTTGAAAATATGCTCTATTGATGCAAATGCGGTGGTTTAGTAATTCTACTATCAAGGAAAAAAAGTTAACTTTCTGGAATCTTTAGCTCTAGAACTTACTATTCGGCCTCCTACTAAGGATTGATTGCATCTGTCTAGGTACCCAGAAAGTCTCAAAGAGATTCATGTCATTCTATAAGGGCTTATAGAGCAGAATTTTCAATATAGCAAGAATTCAAACAACATATTTGGTGTGAAATGCATTGGGATGGTCAAGTCCTGAGGCAACAAAGAAATGAATGTAGGTTTCAGCAGCAAATGAGCTGAGGAAGGGATGTAGTTAACTTGCATTTAAAAATGGGTGTTAACCAAAGAGGTTCAACACAAATTCATTATATGCTGCTCACATTTAACAAATCTTGCAGAGTTTTTTGAAGGAGTATCTGAAAAGATAAAGATTTTTGTTAAGTAAGGTTATCAAAGCATATGAAGAAAATATAAGTTGAGTTGCGATCACGCAGGATTTAATAGAATGGCAGAATAGGCTCGACAGTTTGAATGGTCTATTCTTGTTCCTTTGACCCACGTTTTTTTGAGCAAGGACATTGGGATTTAAATACATAATTCTATGAAAATGAATGCAGATACGTAAATCTTTAAAAAAGGCCAACATTATTCTCTGAGAACAAGAGTAAATAAGTAATGTTGAACCTGTACAAAACATTGGCCAGAGATCTGCATGCAGTTTTGTACATTATGTTGTATAAGTAATATTAAAACCTTAGTGAATGTTAATGTAGATTCACCAGGATAAGAGTAGAATTCAGTAACTATTATGAAAGCAAAATACAGCAGATATATTTTAAAATAAAAGCAAAACCTGCTGGAAAGGCTCAGCAAGTCTGGCAGCATCTGTAGAGAGAGATACTTTTCAATACCATTATTTGCACTTTCTTTTTTTTAACATTATCATTAACACTCCTTTGTCTAGTGTTCATGGCATCTTTGTCCATCTCTCCTGTGCTCGCATCCATCCCTGACCTTCTATACTGCTCCACCTTCTTCAACTACAACTAATTATATTTCTGCCCCTCTTCAGCCTTGAAGTCATATGGACTTGAAACACAAACTCTGTTCTGCTCTCTAACAAATGCTGCCACACACTTTCCAGCTTTTTCTTTAATTCAGTAATATTGTTACATGGAGTGACTTGAATTGAATGGACTATTTTCACCAAAGTAGAGATTTGTTATATGCTGATACGCAGACATTTAATCAGCTTTTTAAAATTGAAAGATTTTGATAGTGAAATACTGATCGTGATCCTCCCATCATGACCTACAACTTTTATGACAGGTTGCGGTGAGAGATGTGCAGCATCAGCCTAGTTCCAGGATTTGTGCATGTGCTGGGAACGCATATGTATTGCAGAGAGCCAGCGAACAGTCAGCAGTCAGACCACGCTGGAAATCGTGCGCGAAGACAGGTAAGTAATTTGAATCTTTTTTTTTAAATGTTTTAAATGTATATTAAATCTAATTGTCAGGAACTTTCCTGTCCTGATTGAATTTCCCACCCGCCACGTGTATTTCATTCCAGTAGTGTTTACACTAGCTTTCTACATTTGGGGAACAAGCAGAAGACCTTGCTGAAATGAAGGGGAGGAGGTTCAATAGGGGCCTTCCAGGGAGTCGGGGGTAAGGGGGGGGAGGTGGGGGGGGAGGGAGTTGGTGCCCCCTGGACATGGCACCATGGCAATGCCAGCCTGTGTGCCCTCTGACACTATCCAAGGGGCAAACGGTCCATGACCAGGGGGCATCTTGGCACTACAGAATGGGAATTGGTGGACTGTACATCAGGACACTTTGGAACAGGGAAGTCAGAGTTGGCCCAGGAATGCTGTGGGGGCGTGAACGGGCCATGGTAGGGTGGGTGGGGGGGAGGAGGAATGGAGGGGCAGAACTGCTGAAGTCCCGGGCTGGCCAGCAAATGGGGAGACTGACAAATTGGGAGCATTGTGCATGTGCAGAGCTCTGGAGCTGTCAGACTCCGACACTTTTGCACTGCACAGAGCAGGAAGATTCGAGTGAGAAACTGAACTGAGAAAACAGTGGGAATTTAGAACAATTTTTCTGCCAATTCAGCACTTTTGGGAGAATTGCAGCCATTATTTCTGCTGCCTGGGTAGCCAACATCAGTCAGTTATCAATTAAAATGATCATTCAGAGAATATAAAATAAGGTTAGATTTTAAGAGGTTAAATTTATTTACATGAAGCATTATCAGAGCATTACATAGTTTGTCAAATGGAGATGTTGAGTCAGAGATTATTGGATCTTTTAAGAAGAATTAGATAAATAATTGAAGTAAAGATACAGGTGTTTGGGAGAGAGCAGGGATTAGGTTTGAACATATACATGATGAAGTGCGTGACCATCCTTTGAAATGTTTTGGCATTTTGATTCTAAGTCATTATAGTGATAACTTTGAAGTGTGTTACTTGCACAATCTAATATGATACATGTATAGCTATGTAATTATAGCTAGCCAAAATGAAATAGGTGCGGTAGCTATTATTTATTAATTCTGAATTGATGATCATTACTCAAGAAAACAGATCTTTACATTCTACTTGGCAATCCTTAAGTGCCAATATCTTACTTACTGAATCAAGAGAAAGTAGATGGAACATTATCCTCTAGACTTTGTAGTGCACATTATAGAACTGGTGGCCATTTTAGAGCGATTTCAAGTCTGTAATCTGGTTTTGTATGATCGTTACAAATCCCTTTGTGTTTTGCTTTTATAAGCAATGTCATTTGAACCACTTGTAAGATATTATTGATTTGAATTCACTTGAGAAACCCATTACTCCCCGAAATGTTTTTTGACTTTTACTCCTGTGGTTATCTGATTAATTATCAGCGTTACAATTAAAATTACACAGACCCTAGGTAGGATTATGAGTTTGATTTGAAATGCAATTGAGCTCCATCTTGTGTATTTACCACAGTGTTTTTGCAGCATTAAAAACTCTTGCTTTCTTTTTGAAACGCAACTGCAAAAGCTGGTCACATTGAAGCTGCTCTTTTACCTTCATGGAATGGTTGGTGCACTTTGCAGAGTTATGAATGTATGAATACCCTTCACATTAGCAAAATCATAATATCAGAAAAAAAGAACAGACAGTGTGTCTATTTTTTCCTTTTAAAAAGTATTTCGCAGCAAAGAATTGTTAAGAATATATGAAAAGTATTGGACAAGTTCCAAAAGCCAAATCTGTGGCACTGCACCATTGACAGGCTGTTAGTTTGATTCTTTAGCAATTCAATTAGTTCATCACAGCCAAGACAACAATGGAGACACTAAACATACCCTCAATATTCTTAGGACAGGGAGGGAAAAAATTAACCAGATTCTTTCGTGCTCTACGGTGCTAATAGCTAGAAAGTACTCATTTGCAGACATTGGGTGGGGACAGTATCTCAGTCAGCAATGATTATCCTTTTCATGAAGTTGAATAATCTTCCAACACACCATGCCCTTGATTAAATAAGATTATTGATCAAGGTACCATAGGGCTGCCTATCATAAACACCTTAGTTTGTTACCAAGTGTTACAGCACCAAAACATTGATTGTTTTTCTTTAATAGAAACAAAAGGGGTCTCACCCATTGGCTGAAAATACGACCAAAGCCCTGCATTACCTCTTCCAGAGAAGGTTCACCAAATTAAGTGACACTAAGCTGTTGATTCGACAATGGTGAACCTATCATGTGATCAAAGTCCCATCTGCCAAGAGCTGCCAGATAATAACAGCTCCACTGAACTGCAGTGCCTTGGGGAGGTGGCGGCTGTTACTGGTATGACATGATGTAGAGATGCCGGTGTTGGACTGGGGTAAACACGGTAAGAAGTCTGATAACATCAGGTTTAAATCCAACCGATTTATTTGTTAGTAAACTCGTAAGCTTTTGGCTCTATGGCCTTTGTCAGGCGAATGAGGTGTTCTGGTCTCCAATAGCACACATCTCAGCACAGACAGTTTACAGATTGCTGATTAGAATGCGAATCTTTACACCTAACCTGCTATTCAAGTCTTAAAGTGGCTAACAATGTGTGTGGAAGGAGCACTGAGCACAGGTTAAAGCGATGTGTATTGTCCCCAGACAGTGCAGTATGTGAGGTTTTTTTGCTAACCCAGGCAAGTCATGGGGGTTACAGATAGTGTGACATGAAGCCAAGATCCCTGTTAAGACTGTCCTCATATATGCGGAACCTAGCTATCAGTCTCTGCTCAGTGTCTCTGCGCTGTCGTGTGTCGTGAAGGCCCCCTTGAAGAACATTTACCTGAAGGTCGGAGGCTGAATGTCCATGACCGCTGAAGTGTTCGCCAACAGGAAGGGAACAGTTTTGCCTGGTGATTGTTGAACGATGTTCATTCATCCACTGTCGTAGTGTCTGCATGGTCTCCCCAAAGTACCATGCTTTGGGACATTCTTTCTTGCAACGTATTAGGTAGACAACGTTGGCTGAGTTGCAAGAGTATGTACCATGTACCTGGTGGTACTAGGCCTCACACCTGAGGCCTAGTATTATCACTGGACTCCAGATAAACAGGTGAGTGATGGGGGGGGGGGGGTGGATTGCAAGGTGGGTATCATAAGGAATGGGGGTGAGGGGAGATTAGTAGCAAGGGTGGGAGTTGAATCTCAGTATGCCCTCTCTTGCCAATTCCAAGAACCTCAATCAGGCATCTCTGAACAAGGGAAAAAAGTTTACTTCCACATTCATAAAATTTTGAAATCATGTGTTGTTATAGATCTAAAGTTTCACGTGCATTTGTTTTGATGCTAAGAAAAGGGCCATCTGATTGTGAAACTGACAGGAGCAGAAAGTAACCAAAGGGGAAAACACTGGAAAATCTCAGCAGGTATGGCAGCATCTGTAAGGAGAGAAAAGAGCTGATGTTTCTAGCCCAGATTACCCTCTGTCAAAGCTCTCTGGTTCCCACTGTGTATTTGCTGATTAAGTTGCTACCACTTTTACCTTTGAGTCAGAAGCTTGTGTTCAAACCAGACTTCAGAATTTGAACATATAGACCAGAATTTTCCAGCTGTCATGCCTGCGGGATTTTCCAGTATTGTGGGCAGTGCATTCCTACTGGCATGGGGTGACATCAATGGGAATTCCCATTGATAGAGGCAGAACCAGAGAATCCTGCCTTCGGCAAATAATTCTGCCTCCGGTAAACAAAACATACAGCTGGAAGGCCTGGGAATCTCGCACATAATCTGGACACTTCAGTGCAGTAAGGAGGGAGAACTACATTGTTGGAGGTTGTATCTATAGCATAATACATGAAAGTAAGGTCCATCCTACCTATGCAAGTATAGGAATGTATAGGATCTTATAACAAAACCTGAAGAAGAGCAGGGTTGATGCATCTCATGTCCTTTATTCATTGTATTGGTGTTGAGTGGGGATAACCAGATAACCAACAGAAAGGGAGTTGAGTTTTTTGTTTTTTTTTAATGGACCGGGAGAAACATTATTGCTCCCTATCAAAGTGCCCTCAAAAATGGCTCATGCCACCCTATCTCAGGTCACCACTCTATCCTAGGGTTGCCTTTCTGAGTCACTTGTATCTCACTCCAGTCCCAACAGCAAGTTACAACTGTTCTGTGTCGAGGGCAACCAAACTCTCCCATTCCTCCCCCATCCCAAAAGGCATCTGCTTTGGGAGGTGGGATATAATTTGGTGCAGCCACTGGCTGCAAATAAGAAAGGCCTGAACCTCAACATGGTTCAAAGCCTCAGAGCCCGAACGACACTTGTTGCAGTTAAAACGGGATGATTCTAACGTGGATTTAGGATGTTTGCACTCTGCACATTCTCTGTATTGATTGCTGTGCAATTTGCATCTAGAATGTGAACATTCAGAACATTCTGTTCAGATTAATTTTTAGGGAGAAACACAGTTCTTGCAAACAAAATGTGATGTCATGTCAGCTGCATGAATTTGGAAAATATTTCATGGAAACAGCACTGTTACTTGTGGTACAAAGTAATATTAGTTCAATTATTTTTTTCTTTTTCTTGGAACAAAATGTGCTTTGTAAACCACCACTCTGGATAAGCACCAAAAAGGAGAGGGAAAAGTCCCAGCAGTGCCAGCATTATGCCTTGCTGCAGCCTGCCCTACTTGCTGGGTGCATGTCAAGTGCAAAGCAAATGTACTGCATCAAATCAAAACCTGTCGTTGTTATAAACTAATGTAAATGATCCCACCATCTTATCAACATTTGAAGGGTCAGGACAGGCCCAGTGATTAACATGCTACTGTTGTGAACCTACACAATGAGAAGCACATTTAGGATTTGTGCCAATCTCTATATAGTGTAATGTCTGAAGAATGCTGTCATGTCCAAATGTGTGCGTGGCTCCACCTGCTTTTCTTCTACAGCCACACATAGGATTTGAACACTCAGATTAAAAAAAAACAAGGCCCATTTATTCCATCGGCATCAAACTGTACAAATACTCAAGGAAAAGGAAGCAAACTGTTTTTTTAGGTTTATCTTTTACTTTTTGTAAATGGGACACACCTGGTAAATTTTCCATATTATCAAGTGATTGTCAGTGCTTTAGCTGTACTGGAACTAGGGGTATAGTAAATTCTGGAGCCCAAGTCTAGAGTATTATTGACAGAATGTTGACAGAGCCTGTAGACTTTACAATATGTGGTACCTTCAGCCATTTCTTGATACCACATAGGGTGAATCAAATTGGTTGAAGATGGGATCTTCAGGCAGAGACCAAGATAAATCATTTCCTCAGCATCTTTTACTGAAGGTATTGCAAATGCTTCTACCTTGTCTTTTGCACTGGCGTACAGGGTTACTTCACCATTGACGTTTGGGGTTCTTGTGGCGCATCATCTTCCTCAATACGTTGTCTATCACCATTGTGGAATTGCTTAGCTTTATCTTTTGCATCCTACCTCCATTGTTTGGCATGCAATTGTCCTGTATTGTAGCTTCACCAAGTTGGCACCTCATTTTTAAGTATGCCATCTTCTTCATTAAATAAGGATTGAATACAATTCTGCAACAGGTGATGGCACACACTGCCTCATAGATGTTGAGTTTTGAGTTGCTCAATTGTTTCAAATTCTATCCCATTTTGCATGGTGGCAATGTCTCACAAAGTGATAGAGGGTAATTTCAGTATGAACATGGGATTGATCACTTCCACCAGGATTGCAGTGGCTTCTCCTACCAATATTGTAATGGGCAGATTCAAATGCAACAGGTAAAATCTGAGGCTGAGGGCAAGTAGGCTTTCCTTCTTGTTGGCTCCCTAATCTCCTGCTGCAAACCCAGGCTAACGGCTATGTGCTTCAGGACACAACCTGCTTGATGATACTAAGCCACTCTAGATGACAGATATTGAAATCCCGACTCAGAGTACTTCTGCATACTTGATGTTCAAACTGATTCATCAATCAAGAGATTAAGGGAAAGGGAAATGGGAGGCAGTGCATGGAGGGGCAAATGGTGTAAATTAGCTGAAGGTTTCCTTGCCATGACCTAATGCCATGACAGCGTTAATGATGAGGATTCCCAGGTCAACTTCTCGACTGTATATCACAGTTCAGTCACTGCTTGTGAATCTGCTCTCCCACTAGACAGGACATACCTAGGAATCGTGATGTTGATGTCAGCAACATTGTGAAAGGTATGATTCATTGAGCATGACTTTTGCAAGACTGTTGCTTGACCAATCTGTGGATCAACTCTTCAAATTTTGGCACAGTCCCTCAATGTTAATAAGAAAGCTTTTGCAGAGACAACAGTGTTGAGTGTGTCATTGTCATTTCTAGTATCTCAGTCAGTGCTGGGTGTTCTGTCTGGTCTGATTCCTTGTTGAATCTGTAGTGATTTGGAACAACTGAATGGCTTGGTAAGCAATTTCAGAGAACAGGTAGGTATCAACAACAGTGCTGTGAGTCTGGAGTTACAGCTAGGCCAAATCAGGCAAGGATGACATTTAACTTTATATTCTACCCATCCTGATTAAGTTTAAATCTCATTTTCAGAACTCAAAGTTCAGTTTCTTCCTAAGTCATTAACATCAAAACCAATTCTATCCAACTGAGAAAATATAAGAATGGCCAATGTGGCAGAGACTTAAATATTTTTGTTATCACATTCAAACTCGATCTCTCAAAAGATTTCTAGCTGGCCTCCCTCTTCCAGTATCCAGAAGTTATAACAACACTTTGGAAATGTACTTGAAGAGGTTATAGCAGAAGTTTGGCAATTCATGCCCCGAACTTTATTTATGAAAGATTTTGCACACTGTTCACACAGCCCTAACTTTTGCTTTTTCTGTGATGTTGTTTCACTCTTTTCCAAATTCCCTATGTACGTTATCATTTTCCAACCAAGAGAATAGATATGTGACCTGGGACCTAATGCACGCCAGTGTGGCTGTATCTTGCCTTTTCTAATAAAATAAGAATAATATTTTGTATTGAAACACTCTCAAAGCATATTATGTAATGAATTTCCCATCAAAATGCATTAAGTATCATTATCTTGGAAGAGAACATCAAAGTAGATCAGTATCAAAAATTGCCTGTTGTGCATCACTGAATATTTGCACATTTCCTACACAAGGATTAATGGATAGATATTGATGATTTGAATCATTACAGCACTGCAGTATTGAAATATTTCTTGCTATGAAACTTTTTTTATCGAATCACTGTTTATTAAATATAAATATATTATAATGAGTGTCATTTATATCTTTGAAATCTTACTTTATTACTGTTGTAGATCAAAAGGGTATGCGTAACTATATGAGTTGAACTATCTTGCATTGTTATTTTTCATTGGTATTATTCAGTGAAACAAATTAAGTGAATTCTTTCCCTCTTTTTCTGATTTGGTAGATTTCCAAAGGCCATTCATACTTTCCATTCTTGAACACTGAGGCAGATGTGCTTCACCAGTAGCATCCCCCGTATCAGGACTAGATAAGCTCTTGTTATTGGAGAGGTTGGAACTGCTCTGCATTAAGACAAAATAAAGGCAAAAAACACATTCTACAGAGGCAAATGTTATAAATTAAAATTAACAAGAATTTCAACTTGTAGAGAAGCTTACCTTCTTGACCCAGAAAGTACAAAGACCCTTAATAAAATTCCCTGTGGGGGAGTTAACAAGGCAACTAAGTAGGTACAACTTTTAGGAACTAAAGCCTTTTGCAAGAAAAAGCAAATAAATCATTGCACATCCCAGTGTAATGGGAAACAGATTTCCTTATGCTGCATCTGTTTAATGTCATTGTTGAGGCTGGGGCTGGTGCAAAATCTTTATTGTGCAGTTATCCTGCCACCTTGACTGATCTTACACCAGTAATGTTGCTCAGGAATTGGATTTTTTTTTAACTTTGTTAATCAGTTCTGCCATAATTCTCCAGTCATTTCTTAACACTGTCAAAATTGTCCTCCAGATCTCCAAGATTTCAATCATGGAAGCTTAACTTACAAAAATTGCACAAAAAAATGTTAACAGTGAGAGAAAAAAAGCTGCAGCTGTTCTGTTGACCATCTGAATCCACTGGAGATCCAAGACCTTGAGCTCCATTTACCTCTTTCCACAAAAGGAGACAAACTAATCTTACCTTGCCTTGATGCAGCGATGCCACTGAATGTCCTATCCAGTTGCAGCAGGAGACTAACATACTCTAGGTGGGTAGCTGGAGGAGAAGAAGGCAGGAAGCCATTCGTTGGTTCTCTTGTGCTCTTGATGTTATTTCTAGCTTTTCTTCCAAAATTGGAAACCAATGCAGGATATATCCATCCCTTATGGGCGGCCATATTAAACTACAAGTGAATGAGTGAAATATATAGTACAATGTGTATGTATTTTCTGATATTCATTCCCAGAAAGAATGAATTCAGGGATACAGCTATATTCTTTACATGAGACATCACTGACGACTTTCAAAAGACTATTTTTGTCAATGAAGTTAATTGCAGCAATACAGAACTAACACCAAAGTCAATTTACTTATTAAAATTGCTTCTTTATAGATTTATACTGCAACAAAGATCTATAAAGTGTTGCCTTTCCTTGGCTTCAGTGAAACACAGTGAAAGGCAGCAACATAATCAAAAGGAAGGAACTTTCCTGTCCTGCCCATAGCAGGAATTGTAGCAGGAAGGGGGCAGACCACGCAAATGTCCATTGACTTTGAGCAACATTTTCCAGTTTTGGAGTGAGTGCAGCCAGAAAAACCACCCAAAATGTTAAAACAGGTTAAGATGGTGGAAGAGCAGCCTTTTTATATTCCACCACAAGTCATAGCAATGCTATCGTCAATTAATTTAAAATAAATGTAAATAATATAAAATAAGTGAAAACCCATCCAAGTTATACTAGTGTGAGTTTGGTTACAACCAGGTTAAAACCTTTCCTTTTCAACTCAGCAGATTCCATCCATATTCATACGTAAAAAATCTTTTAATAGCTGGACACGCTGATAATCTTTTCACTAAAAAAAACTGTGATTCACATCTACCTTTATATTCTTACATCTGATCTATTAATTGTTAGGAAGTTAAAACATGTGCCATGTCCAATAATCAACTTGTCTATAGAGTGTTATAGTAAACATCTTCCTAGTTGAATACATAAACTGATGTCTTTAGCAGGTATGAGCATGCATGAATGATGTTATCGTAGCGCAGGAATTCATGGGTTTAGTCTTACCATGAGGGACCTGTGCAACCAGCTGCCTTCAGTTCTGAGCCATGCTGTACTGTATTAAGATATTTTCATAAGTAATGAAAATTGAATATCACAACATGTTTGATTATCTTTTTGTGGTCAAGTTACCACACAACCCAAGCTACTTCAGAGAAATATATTCGCAAGTTATTAAAAAAACCTCAAAATTACTCATCTGATTCTATAGTCTAACACCAGCAAGGTGCCCCAGTTTACTCAAAGTAAGGTCTTCTTGGATCTGAACACAAATCACTTTTGCCATGAACTTGTAAAGGTCTATCCATAACCATATTGGAAGCGTTTTCTTTGTGGAACAATGTTTAGACTTGAAAATTACATCCACAAGATCACACATTAATTTAGATTAATGAAGGACCTCATGATCCTTTTGATCTCATTCTTTGAGAGTTATCAAAATTAGCAAAAAAGGCATGGACTTTGTACTCATGGCAAAGTGGTAGCATGCGCCAATGATCTTGAGAAACATTGCCCATAATGATCTAACGATCATTGTGGCATGAATTTCCTCTCTGCCAATCTCAGTTTGTTTCTGTTGTCAAGCTAAAAAGCCTCCTGGATCTAATGATAATGATGGCGCTAATAAGCATCCAATCACATTGAAATGTTCTCAGCCGTGACAAACAAAGAAATTAAAAACATTGACAATCTTCACATTCAAATAAGTTTGCAAGAGAGAGGAATGTATGATTGGGACATACACATGGAAATTAAGGTGGAAACAAATGTAAATATGGATTTTCTGAGTGGAGACATTTTGATTTAATCTGATTTGGTTTCTTTTTGTCACATGTATTAGTATACAGTGTAAAATATCATGATGATATCATGCATTGAAGTTACAAATGTAACTTCAAAATAGAAAAAGTAAATCCATGAAAAAATTGCATGATGCCAGTCAAGCTGGTTGAACATCCTTTCATGAATGGTAATGTCTTTGAAACAAGGAATTGTGTTTCTGAAAACAAATCATCTCCTTAAAATTGACTGCAATAATCTTTGCAATTTCAAGAGAACTCAAGTAGGACAGTGCTAATTATTTTGAGATATATTGTATATTACTTTACCAACAGTTCTTATTCTTCAGCTTTTTTTGAAAAATTTAGTAACTTAGAATCATTGAATCCCTACAGTGCAGTAGGAGGCTATTTGGCCCATATAGTCTGCATTGACCCTCAACTGAATGTTTTATTCCCATATTTACCCTGCTAATCTTTTGATTTGATTTATTATTATTGTCACATGCATCGGTATACAGTGAAAAGCATTGTTTCTTGTGTGCTATACAAACAAAGCATGCCATATATAGAGAAGGAAAGGAGAATGTGCAGAATATAACATTATGGTCGGAGCTAGAGTGTAAAGAAAGATCAGCTTAATAGAAGGTAGGTCCATTCAGAAATCTGATGGAAGCAGGAAAGAAGCTGATTTTGAATCAGTTGGTATGTGGCCTCAAATTTTTGTATTCTTTTTCTGACAGAAGAAATTGGAAGGGAGTGTGGGTCCTTGATTATGCTGGTTGCTTTTTCTGAGGCAGCAAGAAGTATAAATGGTGTCAATGGATGAGAGGTTGGTTTGCATGATGGACTGGGTTTCGTTCATGGCCCATTCCTACCAGCTGTGATATACCAGAAAGAATGCTTTCTAAGATGCATTTGTAAAAGTTAGTGAACATGCCGAATTTCCTTAGCTTCCTGGGAAAGTAAAGACATTAATGGGCTTTCTTAACTGTAGAGTCAGCGTGGAGGGACCAGGACAGTTTGTTGGTGATCTGGACACTTGGAAACTTGAAGTTCTCGACCATTTTCACTTCATCTATATTAATATAGAAGGGGTATGTCCTCCACTATGCTTCCTGAAGTCAGTGACTACCTCCTTTGTTTTACTGACATTGAGGGAGAAATTATTGTTGTTGCACCAGTTCACAAGATTCTCTATCTCTTTCTTATACTCTGTCTCATCATTATTTGAGATCGGGCCCACTACACTAGTGTCATCAGCAAACCTGTAAATCGAGTTGGAATGGAATTGGCCATATAGTCATAGGTGTATAAGGAGTGTAGTAAAAGGCTGAGGACACAGCCTTGTGGAGCACTGGTGTTGAGGATGTTCGTGGAGGAGGTGTTGTTGCTTATCCTTACTGATTGCAATCTATATGTTAGGAAGCTATTCATGACTACAGAATATCTCAAAATTCAATAAGGAAAGTGAAGCATTTTTTGAATGGTGGTCACTGTTGCAATGCTAGAAACGTGGCAGCCAATATACACGCAGGAAGCTGACTTACAAAGAGACGTTAAGAGTTTGAGAGTAGGGATGAAACTGTGGCAAATAAATTTTAAAACATCTGTGGAGAGAGTGAACATTTCCAGTCATTGACCTTTCTTTACAACTGGAAAAGTCTCCCATAAGTGATGCAGCTTGTTTTTAGTGATTCTCATATCCCTTGAAAATCTGTCTCTATTAAACTGTTCAACTCCCTTGAGTTTGTCATTTGTATCTTCAATCAAGCTGCTATCCTTTTTGCTTGGGTTGCCTGCTTCTTCTAGTATTGCTTTTAACTCTTTAGGTAACATTAGGTATCATATTTTGCTGTTGTACCAAGTTGCACTTCATCTTTTAGATATTTCCAATGCCCTTACCACCTAATATCACAATCAGGATGTTGGGTAGCTAATTTCAGTTCATTCATCATACTTGCCATTTCTTTAATCTACATGTATCTAAAGCAAATCATCAGTAATTATACATACCACCATCAATCTTTTTCCTTAAAGCTTTTTTCTCCTTCTTAGAAGGATTGCATTTCTCGCTAGTCAAGTTTTTATGTGGAATAAGAAATTCTGGATGAATTGCTTGAAATACCAGACTGAATCACATTAATCCTCAAGTGCGAAGTTAAAATCTTTCCCATCAGCAAGTATTTCTGGGTCTTTTGCCAGCATGCAACACCTAACTAATTTAGAAATATCATAAGCTGTAAAAAGGACAAGATTTCTTTGTGTTCGGCTATTGAGTTTTGGAAACCGTCAATTTCAATTGTCCTATTTACGTTCCACAAAAAAAGATTGCAATGATTCATCAAACCATTTCATATGTCAATCGTGAAATCATTATCCACATCACAAATAGCATTTTGTGTGACTCTGACAAGGGTTAAAGTTTTTTTGACCTTGCTGCAGCTTCTGACATAGTCGACCATATCATCCTCCCCGAAAATCTCCCCACCATTGTTCAGCTGGTTGAGACTGCAGTCAACTGGTTTCATTTTTATCTATCTAATCAACAATTGATGATGACATTGTACAAAAGCACATCAGTTGACATCACCCAGACAGACCAGCTGCACCACCATTCGACCATTGCATTGTCTCTAAGTTGTCAAACTGCTTGTTCAACATCCTGAACTAATTGAGCGGAAATTTCCTCCTACTAACTATGGGAAAGGCTGAAGCCATTGCCTTTAGTCCCTGTCACAAACTCCACTCCCTGGTCATTGATTCCTCCTGTCCCTATCAATTCTCTGTGGCTGAATCAGATTCCTCATAATCTTTTTGAGTTCAGAAATTACTTCTGAACACATTTCTTTGTTATCAATAAAGTGGCCTATTTTCTTTCTCATAATATTTCCTGACTGCCCCCGCCTTAGTTCTTCTAGAAACCCTGATACATGCCGTTGTTGCGAATGCAAAACAGACAAGTAATTGCTTGTCTAGAGAAAAGCTAGAGAATTCCAAGTTATCGGAGAATAGTAGAAATTGAAGGAAGCTTTCTACACAACTTAGACAGATGCTGAGAAATAAATTGTCATTCAGGGGAAAGTCTAGCATGTGGTCGTGGTTGCTAAATTAAATTTCAAAAAGCTTCACTTAAAATCACCAGAATGGATTCAGGTTTTTGAAGGTCTCTGTCTGAATCTTTGCCCTGAAACTGGCCAAGAAATTAAATATTGCCAACTTCAAAGCCAGCCTTGGATGGTGTACCAGGTTCCTGAAGAAAAAACTTCTTGTACTGTGACTGAAGAACAAGTTGCACATCAGTTTAAATAAAAATTCAATAATGAAAGTAATTCTTGTCTAATGGCTTTTGGGCTACTAAAAAAGTAGCCTTTATTTTTGTATGTAAATATGGTATGCAACTTGGTGAAAGAGAGAGAATGCTGGAAAATCTCAGCAGGTCTGACAGCACCTGTAAGTAGAAAAAAGAACTGATGTTTCGAGTCCAGGTAATCCTTTGTCACTTTCCAGTACCTGCAGTAATTTGTTGTTGAATTTACTAAAATGCTTAGACATTCCTTTCATGATTTAATACTGAGTAAAATATGACGGAACAATAGAATTAATTTAGTTGATAATGTGGCAGAGAACCTTCACAAATGAATTGGATGATTCTGTTTCTGTCTAATATCATACACTGTATTTATTATCTACCATGCATCTGTAATTTGTTACCAGGAAAGTTAAATCATCATTTCTCTTCCTAGGTTTGCTTAAAGCCCTCAATGCAGAAATAAATTCAGATTAAAAGAAAGTAGATCAAGTAAACTAGAAAATAAGGATTATTCCTTCTAACCAAGATTTTGGAACTTGCTCAAGAAGGATAAAATAATAGCCAGTATGCTAATTAAAATTACAACTCATTTTGCCCTCAATTCTGTAAGAAATAGAGTTTTCAAGTAGGCTTACATTAACACTGCAATGAAGTTACTGTGAAAATACTCTAGTCGCCACACTCCAGCAAGTATTCAGATATACTGAGAGAGAATTTAGCATGACCAATCCATCAAACCAGCACACCTTTTGGACTGAGGGGAAAAAAGTGGAGCACCCAAAGGAAACTCACGTGGACAGGGGGAGAACGTGCAGACTCGACACAGGCAGTGACCCAATGTGGGAATCAAACCTGGGTGCCTGGTTCTGTGAGGCAGCAGTGCTAGTTACTATGCCACTGTGCCATCCAAACACTGAAGAATTCATGAGAGGACTCTGATCTGAAAGGTTGATATCACCACATAGCAGTAAATTGCTTATCAAAAACAATAATTTGCATTTATGTAGCATCTTTAACATTGTAAAACATCTTGCTGCATTTCATAGAACAGTTATTACACAGAACTGAACACTGAGCCACATAAAGAGAGTTAGGATGTATGATCAAAATTCAGCCAGAAATGGAGATTTTACAGAGCATGTCTAAGAAGGTGTGTGAAAGGCTGAAAATCTTTGAATAGGATTCCAGAGTTTATGGGCAGTTAAAGGCAAAGCCTTGATGAAAATTGTGGGGCACAAGAAAGTAGAATTGGAGAAATTTTGACCAATCTGTTCAGAACCACAGATCTTCAGCAGTGACTATATTCGCTTTCTCATACTGTCACCTCTGGATCCCACACAGACTCTATCTTTGGCTCCTCCTTATTCTTTGCTACATGCTATTTTTTGTTGACAACAATAAACTTGCACATTGACAGCATCTATGTCATTCCACTCACTGTCCCAGCTTCAAAAATTAGCATTATATCTGACAAACATTCTTTGATGAAATGTTGAGTGGAATTTTCCAGCTGCTGTCAATGTGAAAGCTACTGTTGTCATCAAAAAGTAGTATGCAGACAGGATGAGAAAGTGTCAAGGATAGATTCTTTGTGGAGTCGAGAGGTAACAGGATAGGAAAACGAATATAGTCATTGCTGAAGATCTGTAGCTCTAATCAGATAGGTCAAAATCCGCTCAATGTCAATGGACCTTTCCATGGTCCACTCTTCAGCTGCTACAAATCCCATGGTGGGCAGAATGGGAAAATTTACCTCATAGTTTTCTCCAGCTAATCAATGAAAATACTATTGCTATAGACATTAGACCCCATCCTGAACCATGTGCCTTTCTCACAGCTTCCAATTACCCCACCTACAATTGAACCAGATTATTTGCAAACTTGTCATCATATTATTCAATCTCCAGATATGCTTCTAACCCCATATCCCTTCCATTATAAGGATTCCTATGTCCACCGCCATAATATCAAATGATCCAAGGCAATACTAGACTCTGCTTCAACTCATATTATGCTGAAACTTTCATCCATTCATTCGTTATCTGCAGATTCCATTACTCCAATGCTCCCCTCACTGGCCTCCCTCCTCTCTTCTTTGTAATCACAACTAATTCAGCTATTTGTGAGTCTGTTCATTAATCACTGGCCTTGCTGAATGTACAAAGGGTCGTGAATGAAGTTCAGTCAATCACTCAAATTAGCCCTCCATCCATTAACTCTGTCTACACTTCCCACTGCCATGGCAAAGCAGGCAGCTTAATCAAAGACCTCATGTACCCCAGTCATACTGTCTTCCACCTTCTTCATTGAGTAAAAGATATAAAAGTCTGAAGTCAAGTACCAACTGACCCAAAAGCAGTTTCTTCCCTTCTGCTGTTAGATCTTTGAATGGGCCTACCTCACATAAAGTTAATCTTTCTCTACACCCTAGGTATAACTGTAATGCATTTTTTTGTTTCCTTCCTTATGTACAGTATATTTTATCTGTATAGCCTGCAAGAATCAATACTTCTCACTGTATGCTAATACATGTGACAATAATAAATCAAATCAAATCACATTGTACATTGGTTTTCAGTCCCCCAAAACTGTGCATTTAAAATTCTCAGCTTGCAAATAAGTCTTTTCATGACCTGATCCCAAATTTTGCATTCCTCTGTCTTCGGCCTTTGGTGTAATTCTTTCTCCTTTATGCATTCTTTTTAAAACCAAACTCTTCAGAAAAGCTTTAGGTTACCCCTTCAAGCACTGATGTCTTTGGCTTGGAGTTCATTGTTTGATACCATTTCTTTGACGTCTCTTGAAATATCTCAAACATGCAATGTGACTGCGCATTGATAGTTCTGTTGATATAAATATAAACTGAGTACAAAGAAAAGAAAAAATAGAGTCAATACTTCAATGCTTTCTGCTGGGATATACCTACTTAATGCATACAGAATGGAACAAAAATAGCATTGTGTGTGGTGAAAAACTATTTTTGAATTTATTGCTGGAAACACTCGACTATCATCCTGCCTTGGAAATATATCATTGTTCCTTCACGGTCATTGTACCAAAATTCTGAAACTGCCTTCCTAATGGCACTCTGGGTGTAGCTACACCACAGGGTCTGTAGCAGTTCAAGAAGGCAATATATATTAATTGTGTTGAATTACATGCAGATGGTGAGCATTAGCCAGTGATTCATATGAATCCATGTAAATGGACAAAAGCGGAAAATGTAGATGCTGGATTAGAAGGTGCATGCTTGTAATTTGTAACTTTGTAAGTAAGTATAAAAGTAAGCCAACGTTGGCTCTTCACAATCAGACTTTCTGGATTATGTCATCGTAGCAGTGCATTGGTGCCCAGATGTGATGGTTGAAAGCCAAAAAAAAAACAAATTGAGACGGAAAGGTACAAGTCTAGTAGCCATTGTGAAAAACGGTGGAAAGCATGTATAAATTATCATGGCATGATTACTCTCCAATGTTCTCAGAGTATGAACTACATGGCCAGAAGATGGATGAAGTGAATATGTGGACATGGGTTACAGCTCTGCTGAACAGGAAACAAGGTATGGCTTGGCTTTATTGCTTATTGTCAGAAGTGAAGCATTTTGTTACTTGGATGCCTGTCAGTTGGATAGTGGTGAATGTTTGGACCTTTTATGAGAGTTCTTGGATGAAATCTTCAAGAAAGATAATCTGTTAAGTGCCTGTGAGGCAAAGTCAGACTTTGACAGATTTTGGAAAACAGATGGTCATTTTGTGGAAGAATATTGTCTGACAAAATTCATTTTGGGGATGCTTGGATCAGTACACATGTTTACATGGCTGGATTGTGCTAAGGTGTCTCAAATGGACAAACTATCAGATTGAACTGCTTTCTGTTTTTGGAGAAGGCATCCCTGTTGGATCAGGAATCTGCTGCTTTGAAAAGAATCTTCGGCAAACATTCATTTCCTCCTGTCTTCACAGAACAAATGGAACATTCCATGGTGACAAAAGAACAGAGATTCGAAGATTGCCAGATTTCAGGTGGGCCCAGATACTGGATGAGGTGGCAATACAGTGGGCAGAAATACAATTAAAGGCAGGCAAAATAAGAACGAAAGCATTTTTAGAAAATCTGGCTATGAAAATTTGGAACAGCAATAATAGGTGAATGAGTCCCAGGAATATCAAAAGAACAGTTAATAGGTGCTTTGGAAGTAATTCAAAATACCCCAATGTGATTAACCCTAAACAGTGAGGCAGGGACCTCAAAACAATGAGGATAATTCTGAAGAAGAGGATGAACATTATGATAAATCTAAACAAATTATACTGGTCACAAGGAGATTTAATTCTGTGATGAATGCGCTAGTTTTGGGTACATTTAACTTTAGTTAGGATTGGGTTGGGAGAACGGCACAGTTTATCTAGCTCTGCTATGCCACAGGTAGTGCCATTAGTTTAAAAGTAAAGTTTATTCACCAAAATGACCAATTATTTACCTTCACTACTGTTAAATCCATGAATAAAAGCAACTAGATTTTGTTCTATAAACTCAGAATGATCAATTTGTTATAAAACAAAACTTCTTTATAAATAAGTTGAAATAATTGGTTAACATGCAATTTTAACACACACACACACACACACACACACACACACACACACACACACACACACACACACACACACACACACACAATCAATGGATTGTACAGAAATGAGTTTGCAGGATAGGTTTTATAAAATAAAGGATAAAGTTCAATAGCTTTAATGCCATTGATCGGGATCTGCCTTATACGAAGATGCTGTCCAGACATTCTCAACAAACAATTTTTAAAAAAGCATTTATTTATTAGTCACAAGTAGGCTTACATTAATACAACAATTAAGTTATTGTGCAAATCGCCTAGCTGTCACACTTCGGTGCCTGTTTGGGTACACTGAAGGAGAATTTAACTTGGTCAATCCACCTAACCAGCACATTTTTAGATTGTGAAAGGAAACCGGAACACCCACAGGGAACCCATGCAGAAACGGGCGAATGTGCAAACTCCGCACAGATAGTGACCCAAACCAAGAATCAAATACAGGTCCTTGGTGCTGTGAGACAGCAGTGTTAATTGCTGTGCCACTGTGCTGCTGTTGTGATTTTCAGCATGGAGAAGAATTTAGACTTGGATCAATTCTTGTCACAGCTCTGCAGGTCTCCAACTGTGGTTAAGCTATACTCAGATAAGAATTCTCTGGCAGCAAGTTGATAACCACTCACAGGAATCTCAGGAAGGTAGGGAGAGAATGAATTAGGGCAGCCATGGCTAATTCTCCAAAACTGACTTCAAAAACAATAGGTTCCAAACTTACAGCTCCTCTGTCAGTTGATTTCCACAACCACCAAGTCTATGCTTTTAAGCCAGTCTTTTTCCCAGCAATTAAAACAAGTGACATGAAAAGGTACACTTGTTGACAGTTCAAGGTGAACTTACAGCCTTAAAAAAAATCCAAGTATCCAAATAATACGAAGTCCTTCCAAATTTTAAATTAAAGTACACTAAATGATAGTATGGTTTTCACAGTACTTTCCAGAGCTGGATAGTGCTTCAATTTTGTCATTTGTGGAACAGATTGTTTGAAATATTATCTCAATTGACAAAGTAGTGAGGTTAAAGGAATGTTGAAGTACAGCTTGCCTTAGGTTCGGAAATGACAGCTCATTGAGATTACTAAAGAGAACTGTAATTCTGTTTAAAATAGCTAAAGTAAGCCATTTTCTAAATACTGATGCCATCTCTCATGAGATACTTGCACTGTTGAGTAAACCCATAAAAAGCACATGGAGCATGATAAAGGAATTATTTTTGGAAAGTTGGTGAACCTGTATTTCACCCAGTCTGAACACTTTTTTTTCATTGTCAAAGTGTGAAACAATTATTAATAGCATTCAGTGATAAGAATCAGAGGGTCAAGAAGCAAATAATCTTAAAGTGGCATGGACAAATTTCTCATCTTACTTGTCAGTGTTATAGTTGATGAAAGATATAAACAGCTGATAGAAGAGACTTATGAAAAGTGTGAAATCTATAAAAAGTATTGCAAGACACTGATATGTTCTATTGCATAATTTTAACAAGGATGTATTGATAATACAGTGAGCCCAGGATGCAGGGGCATAGCTAATACTCTGAGTTCAAATCTGACCATAACAATCAATGGAACTTAAATTTAACCAATTCATACATCTGTAATTAAAGTTAATCTCTGTAATAGTGACCATTGAATACTAACATTTGGAGGAAGCTTGATAGGATAGATACTGGGAGGAATTTTTCCTTTGTGGGGAGTGCAGTTTAAAAGTAGGGGCCAGAACTTTGAGCGTCAAATCCTCCAACCTCACTTGCAGCAACAACAGTGCATGAATGATTGGAAAACTTTGACCATTTAAGACTGAGTTGAGGGGAAATTTCTCCTTTCTGAAAGCCATAAGCTTTTGGAATTATCTTTTCCAAGGACTGTCAGTGGAGGTTGGGACATTGAATATATTCAGAACTAAATATATTCAGAACTAAATTAGACAGATTTGTAATCTAAAAGGGAGTTGAGGGTTATGGAAGCATGTAGGAAAGTTGAGGCTATAATCCGAGCAACTATGGTCTTATTGAATGGCAGGGCAGACACTAGGAGCCAAATGACTGACTGCATTCCTTTCTTAGAAATGGGCATTGCTTGGCCATGGCCTTCAAGCTCCCATGTAACCACTGCACTAGGGTTCCACTGGTGGAGGAAGGTGGAAGACAGTATGTCCGAGTTGCTTGGCATCTTTGATTATGCTGGCTGCTGTTAGAACACAGAACATTACAGCACAGTACAGGCCCTTCGGCCCTCGATGTTGCGTCGGCCAGTGGACCCTCTAACCTAAACTATTCCAATATCATCCATGTGCCGATCCAACGAACATTTGAATGCCCCCAAAGTAGGCGAGTCCACAACTGCTGCAGGCAGGGCATTCCACGCCCTCACCACCCTCTGTGTGAAGAACCTGCCTCTGATTCACCCTCAAGATTCACTAACACCTCCTCCTTATGAACCTCAATCCTGCCCAGTCTACAACCTCATATATCGCAGTATTCTCCCCGACAACATTGTCTTTCTCCTGCGTGAATACTGATGAAAAATACTCATTCAGTGTCTCTCCTATCCCCTCAGGCTCCACGCACAACTTCCCACTGCTATCTCTGACTAACCCTAATCTTGCCCTAACCAATCTTTTATTACTTATATACCTGTAAAAAGCTTTAGGATTCTCCTTAATCCTATCTGCCAAAGTCTTCTCGTGTCCTCTTCTAGCTCTTCTCAACTCCCTCTTTAGCTCCTTCCTGGCTGATTTATAGCTCTCCATTGCCCTAACTGAGCCTTCACGTCTCATCATTATATAAGCCTCCTTCTTCCTCTTCACCAGAGATTCAACTTCCCTAGTACACCATGGTTCCCTCACTCGACCACTTCCTCCCTGCCTGGCAGGTACATATTCATTAAGGACATGCAGAAGCTGTTCCTTAAATATGCTCCACATTTCAGATGTCCCCAGCCCCTGCAATATCCTGCTCCACCCTATGCATCCTAAATCTCTCCTAATAGCCTCATAATTACCTTTCCCCCAGCTATAACTACTGTTATTCGGTACGTGCCCATCCCTTTCCATCACTAAGGTAAACGTAACCGAATTGTGGTCACTATCACCAAAGTGCTCACCCACCTCCAAGTCTAAACCTGGTCTGATTCATTACCCAATATCAAATCCAATATAGCCTCACCTCTTGTTGGCCTATCTACATACTGAGTCATGAAACCTTCCTGCACACATTGAACAAAAACTGACCCCTCTAACGTACTTGAACTATAGCTTTTCCAATCGATATTAGAAAAGTTAAAGTCCCCCATTACAACTACCCTGTTACTTTCACACCTATCCAGGATCAACTTTGCAATCCCTTCCTCTACTTCTCTGGAACTTTTTGGAGGCCTATAAAAAACTCCCAACAGTGTGACCTCTCCTTTCTTGTTTCTAATCTCAGCCCACACTACCTCAGCAGACAAGTCCACATCAAACGTCTTTTCTGCCACCGTAATGCTGTCCTTAACTAACAATGCCACTCCTCCCCCTCTTCTACCACCACCTCTGCTCTGACTGAAACATCTGAACCCCGGAACCTGCAACAACCATTCCTGCCCCTGCTCTATCCACGTCTCTGAAATGGCCACAACATCGAAGTCCCAAGCACCAATCCAGGCTGCAAGTTCATCCACCTTATTGCGTATGCTCCTCGCGTTAAAGTATACACACTTCAAACCACTCTCCCGTTTGCCACTATACTGCTGCGACCTAGAAACCTTATCCATGACCTCCCTATTCACATCCTCCTGTATAATGTTGGGAGGCAGCAAGAAGTGTAGACAGTGACAATGGATGGGAGGCTGGTTTGAGTGATGAACTGGGCTTTAATCACAACTGTTTGTAGTTTCTTATGGTCTTGGACAGAGCAGGAACCATACCAGGCTGTGCTGCAACCAGAAAGAATGTTTTATATGTTTCATCTGTAAAAGTTAGTGAGAGTCATAGCAGACGTGCCAAATTCCCTTAGTCTTCTGAGAATGTAAAGGAGTTGGTGGGCTTTCTCAATTATAATTTCGGCATGGGGGGACCAGGACAGGTTCACCAGATTCTCTGGCCAGGATTTTCCAGCCACACTCGCCTTAAAATTGGAAAATCCCACCTGAGGTCAATGGACCTTTTATGGTTTGCTCTTCACCTGCTCGGAATCCCATGGAGGGTGTAAAGGTAAAATTTGCCTCTTCATCTCTTCCCTGTACTCCATCTCAGCATAGTTTGAGATCCGACTCACTATATAGTCTCATCAGCAAACTTGAAAAACAAGTTGAAGAGGAATTTGGTCGTAGATGTATAAGTATAGTAAGGGGCTGAGGACACAGCCTTGTGGGGCACTGTGTTGAGGATGGTTGTGGAGGAGGTGTTGTTGCTTACCCTTACTGACTGTGATCTGTGGGTTAGGAAATTCAGGATCCAGTCACAGGTAGTGATGGTGGTGGCAACGGTTTCAGAATGGAATCTTAGCTCATCTGTGAGGTTGCCTGCTGAGCTCCACGGGTAATCCTGATCTTCCAGTATACTATATATACACAGTATGCATAGTATGCTGGAGACTTGGATCCTCCACTGACTCACCCCCACCCCACATCCCCACTGCCTATCACCCACTGTTCATTGCCCCAGCTGATCACCACCAGTCATGGTCCCAGCTGATCAATCACAACCCCACTTTGCATCCACTTACAGATTTTGCTTCTGCCTCCCCACTGTCATGGTCTTGCCATTCCCCCAACCCTGTCCCTCATCACGTCCTGCCCCCATCAGACCTCGATCCATCATACATTGGCCCTTTGGCACTGCCCAGTACCTGGTGGGCAATGCCCCGATGCCAAGCTGGCACTGCCACATCAACACTACCTTGCCTTGCCCCAGTGAATTGAAGACTTCAATGGTCTCCAGTCCCACTGATGAGGCCATTATGTCTGGTCCCCATTGGTGTGTACTATCCGTGATCTGTGCTGGGGCTACGCGAAATGAGCCCAGATGGTAGCATCTGGGACTCATTAATGGCATGCTAAGCATGTCATTAATACTTAAGTCAGCCTTGTACCCTTCCCGGATGTGAGGCTGATTTCGCCAGCAGAACAGGGCTGGCAAAATCACAAGAGGTGAGAAATTGGGCACAAACCCAATTTTTCACCTCTCACCTGATCCTACCGGCTCTCCATGCCCATCGACCGCGTGGCGAGCCGATGCAATCCCATCCAATTTATATACCAGAAAGATCTAGTATAAGTCAGGATGTGACAATTGTGAGGTGCACTGCAGATTACGCTACTGGCAAATTTGAATGTTGGTTGACTGTCCAGTGTGATGGTTAGGAAGGTCCATGAACTGGCTGAATGGGATGAAAGATTGGCAAAATAAGAAAGCGCAGTTAAGGCCTGATTGTGGGCCTTGAACTATCCCTTTAGTTAGAGAAATGTTTTATATACCAGAGAAGGAATCTGCATTAGCGCAAGTGAGTAATCCCACAACTATAATCCTGACAGAGGGAAAAGGATATGTAGAGGTTCCCCTATTCCACCATAACTTTAGCAAGATATCAGTGAACACCCTTCGAAAGAAATGGCATAAAAAAGTGAAAGGGTTGAAACTAATGGGTAGGATTTACTGGTTACGTTGATGGGCCCATGCATGAGCTAAACAGTCAGTGGCAGTTCCACCACAGTCATTTCTGGAAACCTTGTTGGGATCAAGTCCTAATTAGGCACTCTTCTCACTACCATCAAGTTTCCCAGCTCCAGTTAGGGAGATTTTCCTCAGGAATATCTCCTGGAGGCTTCCGCTTCCAAGAGCTCGTGGTCATTCGGAGGCTGGCAGCTTTCCAGCACCAATAGTTGCACCTGTAGCCATTACCAGTACTATAGGCCTGAGGCTGAGGATCATTACTGAGATCTTGAACCTCAGGTAAGTAGGACAAGATCATCAGGGGCACAGTGGTTAGCACTGTTGCCTCACAGCGCCAGGGACCTAGGTTCAATTCCAGCCTTGGGTGACTGTCGTATGGGATTTGCACATTCTCCCCATGTCTGCCTGGATTTCCTCTTACAGTACAAAGATGTGCAGATTAGGTTGATTGGCCCTAGTATTAGAGAGAACAGCAGGGTAAATGTGTGGGATTATGGGAATAGGGCCTGGCTGGGACTGTGGTCAACATGGACTTGAAGGCCAAATGGCCACCTTTTGCACTGTACGATTCTATGATTCACCAGGAGCAGCCATGTAGGAAATTCAGTTGGCCTTCTGTTAGGAAAGCTATTCTTGATTCTTCCATCCCAGACTTATGCGGGGTGGGGTGGGGGGTGGGGGGAGGGGGTGGTGGAATTGGGAATGTGACAGGCTCTTCAGATCCTTGGAGATGATAAACTCCACCCAGTATTTCACTTTTTTTATTTCATGGCAGGAATGAGAAACGTTGCATTTTATTTACACGTTATATGTTCAAACAAGCTAAAGAGATAATTTCTGCTCCCAGGAATACTGGCTTGTACAGATGGATCCAATTCAGCATCAGAGGGGCCTATATCAGATTATAAAACTGAAACAATTAAACAATATAAATGGAACAATGGTCTTGTAAAGCAGAGTAGTTAAGAGTTCTCAATTATTTTCTGGTAACACCTTGCCAATAACATTCAGGGGATTGTTTGACTTATTTTTCTAAGTCTCAAGTGAAGCCACTTAGGCAATAAAGAACATTACAAAAAAAATTGTTGAAAGTTCAGTTCACCCCAATTGTTTTTAATATAGTCCAAATATGTCTAACAATTATTAAAGGTCAAAAATGGAATTAACTGTTGGCTGTCTCGGTCTAGTGCCAGCAGGCACACATCCATAATATGTAAGTGTCAAACTTCAGCCAGAAATTTGTGGATGACAATTTATTTGTTAAGTGTCAGAGGTTTTTATATGAGATGGAGTGGAGAAACCTATGTGCAATAAATCAGAAGCTGGGGAATAGATATTACATTTGCTTGACCATTGTTTGACTGTCTGGAAATGCAATTTTAAATCAACAGTTTTCTGGGCAGGAAAGCTGAAACTGTCCTGTTTGTGGTAATATTTGCTGCTTCTAACAATGTGGCTATTTTGGTGATGAACTGGATTGGCTTCATTAAATATTACAAGTTGCCATTCCCCACAGCTTTTAGTACTAAACTTCATGTTCAAAATAGAATTCCTGTGCTCTTAAACTGATGATTATCTATAAATCTCATATTCTTTTCTTCAAAGTATGAATCGCATCAGATTTCTAAAGAGATTCATTATCATCCACTAAAGCACAGTTACTGAAGGATGCCAGCATTTAACACGAATCAATATCTCCTTGTTTATCATTAATGATCATACTGAACAGTTGTTTGCGAGAGGCAGTAAAACGCTGATCTTCAGATTGCAATCCATCCATTTCTACACGTTACATGATACAAAAAAATGGATTTGCTACATGTTTAACAGTATGTGAATAATCATTTAGAGGAAAGAATAGTCCAATGCATTCCAGAAACTATGGGGGGAATCTTACCAAAAAAATGGCAGTATTGTTTCCAGTGAGAACACTAATATGTTTCTCTGCTTTCTCTCCCAATCTTATCACACGCTGCCAAAAAGATCAAGGGGGCATGCAGGGTTGGGGGGATTGGGGGAGTGGGTGGTGGGGCGGAGAGTGGTGGGCAAGAGGGACAGGGCCTCAACATGCCAGCAAAACTTAGCTGCATTGAGATCGGAGTGCCATCTTTAAAGGGTGCTCCAATCAGAACAACAATAAACTCTCTCCCTACTGCGTCTCTCCCCACCCCCAACCCACCATGCAGATCTCAAGGGTTCCCAACCCCATTCACCCCATTCCCTCTGTACCCAATTGTCAGCCCCTTCCACCCACCACCTCCCCCTCGCAATCATCAGCCACCAAGAGGGATCTTGGTGTATATGTGCATAGATCCCTGAAAGTAGGCAGTCAAGTCGATAAGGTTGTTAAGAAGGCATATGGAGTCTTAGCTTTTATTGGTAGGGGGATTGAATTTCGGAGCCGCAACGTCATGTTGCAACTGTACAAAACTCTAGTGCGGCCGCACTTGGAGTATTGTGTGCAGTTCTGGTCCCCACATTATAAGAAAGATGTGGAGGCATTGGAGAGGGTACAGAGGAGGTTTACCAGGATGTTGCCTGGTATGGAGGGCAGGTCTTATGAAGAGAGGCTGAGGGATTTGAGGTTGTTTTCGTTAGAAAGGAGGCGGCTAAGAGGGGATCTTATCGAAACATATAAGATGATTAGAGGTTTAGATAGGTGGACAGTGATAGCCTTTTTCCTAGGATGGAGAAAGCTAGCACGAGGGGACACAGCTTTAAATTAAGGGGTGATAGTTATAGGACGGATATCAGAGGTAGGTTCTTTACCCAAAGGGTGGTTGGGGAGTGGAATGCCCTGCCTGCAGCAGTTGTAGATGCGCCAAGTTTGGTGGCGTTTAAGAGGTTGGTTGATAAGTATATGGAAGAGAAGGGAATGGTTTAGTTAGGAGGGGCATTGCTTTTTATATTGGTCGGCGCAACAACGAAGGCTGAAGGGCCTGTTCTGTGCTGTAATGTTCTATGTTCTAACCCACCCCCCCCCCCCCCCCCCACCTCAACCCCGATCTTTCCTCTGTTCCTCCATCTGCTCCTGGCTACCAACACATATGAATGAATTCGTGTACCACCCTGCCATCCCCTCCCCCATCCTCCATGAGGCATCCCCCTACTGGGCCCACCCCATGGCACACATTGGCACTACCAAGCCACTACTGTTCATGATGTGAAAATGGCAGTGCCAATCTGCGTTATTCAGCAGTGTGAGGGACATTGCTAGGCCACTGCCTGGCCATTTCCCTCTCTCCCAGGGGCTCTACTCATCTTTATAGCCTCAGTGAGACCCCCACAACAGGTTCATGTCTAGAGTGTGAACCTGAATACATTGCTGGCACGGGCAGGGAGTATGTGAGATTGAAATCTTGCCAGCAAGATCTACAACTTTCAGATCTTGAGCCCCTGCCCCATTTGAATGGACAGTCAGCTTGGGCTCAAGATTACTCCCTAAAGTGCATGACAAGTGCCCTGCCACCACACAGACTGAGGGTTGGGCAGGGGTTGGTGGGAGGGGTGGTGGACGGTGGATGTTGAAAACAAGGTGGGAAGGGGATAGCAGAGTTTAAACCAACATGGATTCCTGTGGAGCTCAGAGGGCAGATATCTCAGTTCTCTGTCAAAATCACAAAAGCGGTCCAATGTCATAGGGTTCTGATTTGCATATTAAAAGGACTTATTGTCTGACCATCCAGCAGAAGGCCCTATTAAGGTGGGTTGCTGCCAGAGGAGTGACATGAATAGGCTGATAAACCAATGTTCGGGCTGTTTACCCTCATTAGTGCCAGGCAACCCAAATTAAAATGTACCCTAAACTATCTTAAATTGAAATAATTGCAAATATTTGGCTTTCAGAAGAGTCTGGATACAAAAGCAATCAAGAACAATCTTGATATTTCAATAAAAAAGTTGAAAATACGTATTACATTTCTTACATAATAAAAAGAAAGAACACATAATAAATACTGCCAAGTTTTGTTGGAAAGCTAAAAAAAGCTTGAAGTAAAATTCAATAATGAGCTCAGGCTATATTGACACGTCAGCTATGGTGACGCTGAAGTCTATCACTGTATTTTCGGAAGGTTGTGAGAAGAAGCAAAAGATTTACTGCGGTAAATTCTCCTAAACTGTGTGGGGGATGTGGTCAGTTGCAGAACAGAGCAGCTGGCAAATTAACATTTGAATTAAGCTCATCAAGCCCAAAATGGGATGAAATGCCTCATTTTGTCAGCGTGGACCTCATTTGTCCCTTTCATGGGTACCATGAATTGGATTCAATTAGAATTAGAATTTGGTTTTTGGAGCAAGCAAGGAATGGATTTGGGTCTGCTCGGTCCATTCTGAGCATTGGCTTTGTAACTTTGAAGATGGAACAAAAACGTTTTTAGCAATTGTGTACTACAGGAGTGAGACGCCAGGTTTCTTTGCTGCTGATGTAAGGTCCCCCCAATTCCTCTGTATTAAAATTTGAGACGGTGAGTTGACTTGGGAAAAATTCACATTCTCAGTGGCTTCCAACCCTGAGTATGTAATATAGGTGCCTTGGAAGATGATTTTAGTTTTTTTATGTGTGTACATCATGGAGTTAACATCGACATACAGTGAAATCCTGATTTTACGCGCCCCGATTTAGCGCAAAAATAACATGATGTATCATTGGACCTGCAAGCCTACTTCTCATTCTTGTCATTGTTTTAAAATATGCGGGAGAAGAGACTTTGCATATCTGGTATCTGTCACATAATGAAAATGTTTCACTTTTGTATGGTAATCTTTCTAAAAGGAAACAAACACTAATAAAATATTCGTTGCCACTTATTTCATTATCTCCCTCTGTCCACCCATCAAGGGTGATTAAAACCTTCAAAAACTGTTCTTAGACCCTGAAAAAGGTCCTGACCTAAATCCTTCTATCTTTCCCCATCTCTGTTCATCTGTAATAACCTCCCTGAACTAAAGGCTATGTCTACCTCAATGACTGATGCAGTCCCCATTCTTGATGAATGAGACTCATAGCGGAAGCTTGAACTCATGCTATATTCATTCAGAAGAAACTGCAACTGTTTCGGAATAAGATGGAGGAGGGACTTTACTTTATCATAATATGGATTGAGTTTGTTTCCTTTAATCCTATTAATAGATCATATTGCACTTTTTGCCTCCTGTTATAATGTTCTGCAAAATTGGTGAGATTAATATTGGAATAAAGCTGTGCCGGTTAGCACCCTGATTTAGCGTGACCCAACCTTTTTTTCCGATAACATGTTATGGACCTCAACTATCGGTTGTAACGGTTCTGCACCATATTTTAGTTTTATTTTTAATTCCTCAATAACAGAAAGGCCCTTCTCTTTTTTTTTCTCTTCCCTAGAAAGAATTCTTGAGTTCTTTTTAGGCTTGATGGCAAGATTTCCATGACTATTCTAAAATAAGTTGCAAGCAGAGATGCAGATGAATTATTTACTTAAATGCTGAATTATATTTTTACATCTCCATGTTTCTACAGTACAGACAAAATGGATAATGAGCTGAAGTTACAAAAAAAACCTTTTAATTGATAATATGTTGTTATAATTTCTTGATCCACTATTTTAAATTTCAAAACAATCACTTTTAATTTAAATGATATTATCTTCATTAAAATAAAGAATTGACCACTATATGAATATGTTACACTTTCATATGCATATATTTGACCTTGGAATTATGGTTTACAATGACGTTTAACTTTCTCCTGCAAATGTTATTCAATTTGATAATGATGGTCAGATTCTCTGGTCTTGTTCACCTCTCCACTGCTGCCAACAGAACGGAGAATTTGGCGCTCAGCCAAATCTCCATTCACTGCAGTGGGATGGGCGAATCCCAGATGTGGGCGAGGTCAGAAATTTCCAGTCAACATCGCAAGTTAGCTGCCACAATTGATGGTCAATATTTTTAGGAATTAAGTAATTCACTAGATGCACTGCATAAGTTGCCAAGGCTCCTTCAACACTACCTTCCAAGCCACAACTTTCACCACATCGAAGGATGGTCAATGGATGCGTGGGAACATCTCCATTTATAAAGTACCCCTCCAAGCCACTCACCATCCTGGTTTAACACTACATTGCTATTCCCTCACTGTTGCTGGGTCAAATTGCAGGAATTCTCTCCCAAATAGAGTTGCAGGTGTATCTGCACTGAATGGAATGGGGATGTACATAAACTATCTTTTCAATGCAATTAGAGATAGACTATAAATACTGGTCTTGCCAGTGTCACATCCCAAGAACTTATATTTACATAGCATCTTTAATGTAATAAAATTTCCAGTGTTATTCACAAGAGCATTGTGAAACAATAACACTGAATCACAGAAGGAGATATTAGGTTAGATGATCAAAACATTGGTTAAAAAAGGTAAGTATGAGAATATCAGAAAGGAAGAAAGTGAAATAGCAAGTGCAGAGTTGTAGGGAGGGTATCTAGATGTATTTTAGATCTAGGGCCTATAAGCACCGCCACAAATGGTAGGGTGATTTAAAGCAGACATACTCAGGTCAGAATTAAAGGATCGCAAATATCTTAGAGGTTGTGCAGTTGGAAAAAATTGGTAGAGTGATCTTAGGGCTGAGGCCATAAGACACTTGAAAGCAAGGATGAGAATTTTAAAATCAAGGTGTTGCCTGACTGGGAGCCAATATAGGTCAGCAAATACAGGAGGTGGGGGAACGTAGGTGAAAGGGTAGCAAAGTTTTGTGCAAGTTGCGGCATGGGCAATACAATTATCCACATCGGTGAAAGAATTGAAAAATGAAGCGATGAATGAGAGTTCAGCAGCAAATGAACGGAATCCAGGGTGAAGTCGGATAATGTTCTGGAGGTTTAGAAAAGGCAGTTTTAGTGAACATGAGACTAGATGCCCATCTGAGGTAAAATGTGACATCAAAATTGTGAACAGATTGGCTTAATCTCAAACTGCTTTCACTTTCCTTTATAAATCTAAATCTGTTTCATACTTGGTGAGGAAAATAAACTCAACTATCACTTCATCTGATCCAGTATATCTGTAACTCTGTGGAATCCCCCTCACACTGAATCATCAAGATAACACTATATATAATAAATCTTT
This sequence comes from Sphyrna mokarran, assembly GCA_024679065.1. Taxonomy (NCBI): domain Eukaryota; kingdom Metazoa; phylum Chordata; class Chondrichthyes; order Carcharhiniformes; family Carcharhinidae; genus Sphyrna; species Sphyrna mokarran. The sequence goes on along the minus strand of JAGIQG010000005.1, from coordinate 82,749,790 downwards.
TCATTTGTTTCTGAACTGTCATGTATATTTATTAGGTGGAATAGAGTAAGTAAATAGTCAAGGGATGCCCTCATGAAGCTAAATACATGTTTAACTGGGAGTGATTAGAAGAGGGCGGTAAAATACTTGAGTTTTGCAGTTTATAAAGTCATCCTAATCCTTCAAGTGAGCTAAATGCTTGAAGCCCACTTCCACCGATTTCCTGGCTGTATCAATGTACAGGGTCTGCAAGTACATTCAGTTCAAAAGCTTCCAGCTTTGCATCTACAGCTAGAAAAAAGAGAATGAACAGCTATCAAAATAGTTATCAAATCCCCAAAATTTTACCGCTTGTCAAGTAAGTTGTTATTAAGAGAAAATTGCTTTAAGTAACTTACTTTTACTCAGAGTAATATAATATATTCTGCTACATACTTCTAACAGCAATAAACAGTGGAAAATATTGAACATGGTGATTAACTGTAAACAATAGCTTAAAAATTCCAATGTATTACTTTTCGGGAGATCGGTATAGAATTGTTTAACAAACTGCCTTAAATTAAATATAGTACATGGAGTATCACCATCTGGTCAGCAAATCTACACTGATGATCAAATTTTATCATATCCGCATTTAATAATGGTTAGCCAGTGGTAAAAGAACTAACTGCATGTTAGGAATGTGACAAGGTCAGATTAAAGTTATAACGGAGATAAAAGTGTGTTGCTATTATGGATGAAATATTGATTCCTTCCAAACAACTCCTCTTTTTCTGTTTTATAAATGGGTCAAATATGAATAATTACAACGCTCTGCATTTTAAATGAACATGAATTTATGATATTAAAATAACATCCTGCTGAAGGAATGTTGATGTTGTATAAAAGCTTTAGTCTGTTTTATTTCATAAGGTACTCCAAACCCTAAGGCCAATTCCAGAAAAAAATATTAGTTTAACTTAACCAGCTGCCGTTACATGGAACTAAAGCTGTTAAATTCACACATCGCACTTTATAGTAAATGTTGTCTAACAAATAAATTTAAATGTTGTCCAGTTAAATTTGCTGAAGCCAGAATAAATATGCATACATTGTTGAGTCAATTTATTTCATTATGTTTGCAAAAATAAATAACTGGACAGATTTATGGAAAGGCTGGCAATTCAAATTATATTTTAAATTGCTAAAATTCCTATTGAAACTGTATGAAATGGTTAAGCAAATGTTTTAATATTTCTGTTCAGTATAAAACAATATAATAATCACATGTGAAAGGCTCAATCAACTTATTGAAGTGCATCCCATTTTTGTAAGAATTTTAGGGCAATTTATATCATAGCGCACACTTTATCAAAATTTCAATTAATAAAGTCAGCAAGTACTGATCTACATATAAATATCACTTTGCAATATCATCATCATTTGATAGCAACATTTTCCTTGTGGTATTCTTTGAAAAACATAACACAATTCAGCTAAACAAAAGTTTTTGTTTACCTTTTTCTCTCTGCAGGCTGAATCTTTTATCCCCTGAAATATTTTTACATTTGTAAACATTTTGCAATGCACTCATGTCATAAATTTCACAAGATAGATTAAGAAATTAATTTCATGTAAGTTGTTACCTGGTCAAAAAAAATGACAAATCAAAGACGGAAACATATGGTTGTTATTAATTTTTGCTTTATCATTTTTCATTTTGACATTAAAGTTGTTATGTAGTGGGTTTCATGCACTGTGTATTGTAAACCGTAATATGAAATGAGGCTTATAGTTTCATGCCAAAGGAAATGTGATACAGAAACAATTTCAGCCAACTGTAAGGTGATGCGGCACAGAATACCAGAAGCTGTTGAAACTTTCAATACCACTCCTGGACAATATAATACTTACTACAAAGAGACTCATAAAACAAGTGAAAGTCACCTCATTACCCCATAAATAATTCCAGGATGCTCTAATCTACAGGTCTGTAAATCCAATTCTGAATGTAAGCTATTCCTTTCTTAGCATAGTTCTAAAAATTGAACATATTTTCTTGAAAATAAAACAAAATAATTCCCACGATATAACTACCTCAGTTACAAGTTTTAAATCATAAATATAGCTAGTTTGTTATTATTTTCCACCTCTAAATTTGTAAATATTGTTGAATAAGGAAAAAATTTAAAACTTAATTGGATTGATTTGTGTTTGTGAACATTCAGTACTAACATATTTATTTGGATTTCCATGCCCTATTTAATATTTAGCCACTATGTTAGATCCTGAAATAAGCAGACACAAGCCAATCCCTCAATGAAGGTTTATATGTCAACCACTTGACTTATTTTCTTCCCAATTCTGATCAATTTTCTGTATATTATGAATGGATTCTGTTTATTATTTCTGATTTCTAATGTTTGCTGTTGTCTTTTTATCCATGTTACAATATATCTTTCTAAAGGCTTACAATATGTGCCATCTGTAGTCTTGTGTGGTAGGTTCATTTAAAAATCTTGGTATATTGATAGCTTTTTATAGCTTTACCAGTTATGCCACTTTCTTTATTTCTCTCCTTAGGCAAGTGACCTTTCTGAGAAGGTTTTGTATTAGCTTTCACTACGCCTCTGGGTGGTATTGATTTCAAGTAATTCAAAAGTTTAAGTATTGGTGAGGATCCTGTCCTCATGTCCATGTCTATAAGCAGGGATCTTTGAAAGTGACCTAAAGCAGGCACCTATTGTAAGTTCAAGGTCAGTTGAAAACAATGATCATCTTTCAATTACCACCCTCAAATCAACCACGAGCAAATGCCAAAAATCAAAGCTGGCACCTACTAAATTGTATCATTCAGTATCATACTGCATAGGACATCCATCCATCAAGCTACTAGGGAAAGCTGAAGATTGTCTTCCCCAAGTCGCAGAAATTATTAATTTTGTTCGAGGTTTTGTTTGGTTTTCATTTGCTATTTCCATTGTTCAATAAAATTTGTTCTTGTCAGGGATTATGAGACCACCATGCAGCAAGTTTCTTGTAACACAACTTAATAAAACAAATCATTCGACGATGCTTTAATGACATAATCTGCATCATTTTTAAAAAAAATCTGTGTGCCCATCCCTCATGACATAAGTTATTGCTTCACAAACACTAGAGTTTGATACAAACACTAGGATTATTCTCAAAGTTAAGGGAAGGAATCAAAAAAAACAAATATCTTTTACTTGATGTTTATCAAATTGAGCTTTAAGAAAGCAGCCTATTGATGTTGTTGGATAAGATAATCTTTTGCAACAAAATCTGAACGAGAGTTTCTGGTATTAGATCACTGCAAATGCCATCCCTATTGATCAGAACATATTCATCTTTGACCAGCAAATATGCATGGCAAGAAAATCTGTTTCTGAGCTCATTTGAAAAGAAAGCTTCTGTGCACTTTTCTGTTGCTTTATTAACTTTGGCTTGATACATTGGTATGAAAATGTTGGTTGACTTTTCTATCTTTCTGTCTAACAGCTACCATCTTTTATTTTGAAAGTTGCACCCTTAGTCTTCATTTGTTAACATATGTGGCCACGCTAGTTCATTTGAACCCACACTGGAAGTTCTCAATCATAAAATCTAACCATCATTTCTTTTTCAAGTTTGCTGTCCTGACTAGGCAGCAGAGAGAAAGCATTTACCTTAAATGTTGGAGGACAAAAAAAATCAGAAAAACTTGTTATCAGAATTACGATGTTAGTAAATCAACTTGGTATTTTCCAGCTATTGAGACGTTTTTTAATCAAATTGAATTTTTGGAATTTTAGGCGTTTGGCAGAAAATGGCATATTGGTCTATTTTCTGCCAATCTAGATTTTCTAACTTAGATTTATTTTTATGGAAAATGTTTCCCACATCACATCTAAAACCAACAATTTCAGCACCTTACAGGAGACAAATTGAATCATGTTCAGTTTCCTGATGTCACTACTTACATTCACAATGTGTAGAGAATTAAAATCTAACTTTCTGTAAGAAACAAGCTGCTTTTGATTTGCAATTTATCACAAATTTATAATATATATTTTGCATTGCTATTTCCCATTATAAATAGTTATAGTGGTAAATCAATGGGTCTCATATGTATTGTTGAGTGCTAGAATTTCACAACGTAAATCTTGTCAGTGCAATTATATCGCTGTATTACTAGGAATGACCATTTTGGAAAATGTGCATGTGGGAATTTATGAGTATGACAAATAACCACCCTCTTTGAAAATTGTGCAAAAGGAAATTTATGGGTATGACAAGTAACTTATATTACAGAACTGGTCCAATTTAAACCACCTGCTACATTAGAATACTCATTAAGGCAAAAGTCATAGAATAAAACAGAGACACATGTGGCAGATGATTTTAGGAATTGTACAAGTGACACATAGCAGGCTGCACTACAGGTTAAGGCTATCTTACATTTAAGATTAAATGAAAAAGGGATAACGTAACAGTGCAGAAAGGAAAGGAATGAGTAAAATAAATGACAAACACAACTCTTTTATTTCAAAAATCAGAACAAAAACTCTTAATGGTAAGAAACAGACATTATAAAATGATTAAAATAGGTTGCATTCATAATATAACTTAAAACTTTAAAATGTGAGTAGCACACACCAGGATATTCATAGGAAGTTGTAAGTAAAAGTCAGAAGAATAAGAAAAGGTTTCACACAGATGTGGAAGCAATATTAAAGATGTCAGGGCAGAAAACTGAAACAGGGCAATAGGGATATCTGTTGGAAAATGAAATTCATGATAGTTCTTTCAGTGATGGAGAGGAAGTGGTTCACAATCAATTCATTTACTGGATCAGAATCTTTTGGGCTTATTGCATTTTATAATTTTTTTGTTGATGATGGATGGCAAAAATGTTTGGAACCTCTGAGTAGTACAAAAATACAGTAAGAAGTCTCACAACACTAGGTTAAAGTCCAGTCAGTTTATTTGATAGTAAACCCACAAGCTTTCAGAGTTTGCCCCTTCATCAAGTGAATGGAGAGTTCTGGTTTCAAACAGAGCACATAAAAGGCATACATAGTTTACCCCAAAAGCTTGTGGATTTACCATCAAATAATCTGGTTGGATTTTAACCTGGTGTTGTGAGACTTCTTACTGTGCTTACCCCAGTCCAACGCCAGCATCTCTACATCATTAGCTCAGAAGTGACATACCTTCTGCATATGTCACAACAACAGTGATAATGGGCTATTTTTATTCTATTAGTTTTCAACTGTGCAAAGTATACAATTTTAAAATAAGTCAATAGATATTTTTAGTAATTTTATTGCCCACTAGATATGCATTTAATTTTAAATATAAATCTAAATTATCACAGCAACCAGGACACAGAATATTAAATATGTAATTCTCCAGCTTCAACCACAGCTGGGATTCTGCGATCCCATTGCAGTCAATGAAGATTTGACTAGTGTCAAATTCTGCGTTATCACTGGCAGTGGCAGTAGGACATAAAAGGCCAGAGAAGTACAGCCACATGAATATCTAGGGGGCAAAATGTCAGGACTGACTCAAAACCAGATGGGTTTTCTGTTCAGATTTCTGGCACTGTCAAAGGCAAACAGGTGGGCATCTCTCATGCCATCATGTTGAAGGGTGGGAAACAGTTAATTCCAGCACAACCCCCACCTTACCCATGAACCTATCACCTTCAACGGATTCTTTCCCCAACCCAAACAGTCAATGCCAACACCCACCCCTCCTCCAGACATTTAATGCTAGCACCCCACTCCCCACATTCAGTCAATGTCAGCACCCACTCCATTCCACCCCTCCACCTTGCCCCAAACATTGCTGGATTCAGACCCCTTCCCTCCCAATCCCTCTTACAAACAGCCATCGCCAAGATCACCAGCTATTATATCTGCCCTCTCCCCCCACCTCCCCAAATAAATGATTTCTCCTCTTCTCAAGACTCCTACTTGGGTCTGCTCCCAGCATAGATTAGCACTGCCAAACTGGCACTGCCAGGTCATGTCCCTCTCCCCATGACGGGCATGAATGTCATTATGTCACCGATAAGGGTTGGTGAAAATTAGATTTCGCAATATCATTGTGAGATTTGTGATTTTTGGGTTTTGCTGAATCCTGAGCCCCTATTGCTGATCCCTCAAATGGAGAGAGTGGGCTCAAGATCCCATCTCTGAAGGCCTAGCGTGGAATGGTGAAGGGGGGAAACAAAATATTTCACTAGTAATAGAAGATGAACACATCAGAGGAGGGTTAACAATTATAAGGACCATTCTAACTTAAAATTCGATTGTAAAGAAAATTACAATTGAAAATCTCTTCTTTGATTAAGAGAAATGAAATATTGGAACTTAGATACAAATGTACTCTGTATTGAAAATTGTTATTGTCATGCAACCATTCCTTGAAATCATGCTGTATTTTTCACAAAGATGTCTTGGGTGATCATTTGGATTGGTTGGATACACCATACTTTTAATATTCCTCCACTACTTTCATGCTTTATTAACTTCATCAGTTTGTGGAGTGCCTTCTGATATATTACAATAGGTGGCAGTTCTTTCAGATATTTCATCGGTTTTATGAGTGACAGGTTTCAATTAGATCATTAGTTCTCTTATGATAAAATCTTTCTTTTCTGCCATTTTTATATTTTTCTTTTTATTTTGAACACAGCTTTTTTAAAAATTAATGTTGTAGTCATTTTTTCTCCATTCCCATCTCCAGGTGGGGTTTAGGCACAGCCAGCTGCCAAGTAAAACACCTTTTTCTCTGCTGAACAATGTGCCTTACAAATGAGCAGTCCTGCTGCACTGCCAGTTTATTTCCACTTTGAATGCTAGCTATCTAATGATTTCACTGTGTGAGATTTCCAATTAGTGCCAAATTAAAGTCAATTTTTGCTGCAAGTCCATACCATTCAGATTCAAGTTGAAACGGTCTAAACTCACTTCACAGAGGTCTCTTATAGCCAGAAAACAGAAGAGACGTTCATTACATTAGTCTGGACTGGATTTGGACTGAGGCCTTACAAAGGAAAGTCATGTCTCAGTAATCTAATTTCCCAGCCTCTTTTTCTAACGATCCAATGCACCTCTCTATTTATACATCCTGTAATCAGGCAGTGATGTATCTGGATCTTCCCACAGTTGGGTGTTTTCCTATTTGGACCAACAAGAGCATGATGGTTCTTTCTGATTTTCTTTCCATCCATGAAATGTATTCTGTGCTTCATTTGATTATTCAGCCAAGGACAGCAATCTCCCATCAGCAGCACACCAGATCTAAATGCTGATAAAGATTAGAATTTAGCAGCAACTTTCTCAGGTCTTTGGCATTGCACTTTGGTTACCATCTGCACGCAACCAGTTTTGAATTCATTGCTAGTGTTATGGATATATATTTTTACCATGAGAAAGGCAACCTAATTTTAAGGAGCTATGTGAGACAGCTCCACATCAATTAAACTGATGGATTTTCAACATTGCCACTAGATCAATAAGCTAGTGGAACGGATTGTGCGCCCTTTAAGGAAGATAGGTAATTTGCTTTCATGGAATAAATGAAATGAAAGTAGGCTTTCTGGCCATCAACATCAGAATTAGCAGCAGGAGTAGGCCATTTGGCCCCTCAAGCCTGCCGCATTATTCCAAAGATCATGGTTGATATGACTGAGGCTTTAATTTTCCATTCCTGCCTCATTACACTCCCTCTCCTCCTCTCACCAGTAACACTTGACTCCCTCAAAGATCAAAATTTTAACACAGCCTTGAATATATTGAATGACCCATTTTCCACTGCTCACTGGGGTAGACATTCTAAAGATTAACGATACTCTCACAGTACAATCACAGAATAGTACAGTGCAGAAGCGGCCCTTCAGTCCATTGAATCTATGCTGATGCGTGAAATCCCCTTACCTGCCCACCTAATCCCACTTGCCAGCACTGGCCCCAACTCTGAAAGAAGAAATTCCTTCTTTGCTCTATCTTAAATTGGAGTCCCCTGATTTTGAAAGTTTGCCATCTAGTTGTAAAATCCGTCGTGATGGGAGAAATTGTCCTAGCATTAACCCCCTCAATCTCCTTCAGAATCTTCTGTTTCAGTAAGTTCACTCTACATTCTTCTAAACCCTAATGAGTATAGGCCCAACCTGCTCTACTTTTCTTCATTAGATATCCCCTTAATCCCAAGAATCAACTTTGTGAACATTCCCAGAACTGCTTCCAATGTAAGTATCCCTCCTTTAACAAGGAGGCTGAAACAAGCATGGTATCCCAGCTATGGCGTCACCAATGTCCGATATAGTTATAAAACATGACTTCTCTATTTTTATACTCCACACCCCTTGTTTCACAATTGTTCCATCGTTTTATCATCCAGACGATTACACTGAAAATTGACCCAATAGTATTAGCCTATTTCATTAAACAGTTTTTTGAAAAAGATACTACCTTATTTTTGTTAAAGTTCCAATTAAGAGTTAATTCTTTCTTTGCTTTGCAGAAGCACAAAAAGGAGGGGATTTGCTGATTTTATAAATCGGAGATGACTGGAAGAGCAAGCCCACCTCCCCCATGCAACAACCCCCTCCCTCCTCCCCCCTCCATCAGTACCAATGAAAATGGGGAAAATTCTGATCATTTTCATGATCAGTTCTATTTGATTAATCTTGATGAGCTGCTAACACTGAATCAGCAGACGGATGAGATGCTAATCAGGGGATGGTGGAAATCTGATGACTTCTCTCTGGAACCAAACCAGAAATACAGCCTGAATGTTGGGGAGGCAGGGAAACACGGAGTCAAAGTCAACAGCACATCAATTCAAGGCTACTAGTATTATTAATTGGGACAAAAATCAACGCCATAATTTCTGTCTGTCCCATTTAGATCTTCAAGTCATTATTCCTGCTGGTGGCACTGAATGACTGTTTCTCAAAAATAACACTTCTCATTCAGCCTTTCATTCCATTTGTAGCAAACCTGAAACATGTCTCAGTCAACTTATTTTTACTTACTCATCTGTCCCTTTCTTTCACATTGTGCTTTCATTGATATAGTAATTTTAGAGGCAATTACATTAAAAATAAAAACAATTTGAAATCAACTTAACTCTTCAATTACCTTTTTTTGCTTAGTTTTTGAGAATGTTTAGCCAAAAGAAAGATTTAATGTAACATCACCAAGGGACTCAAGCCATGGCAACTTTTCCTTTAGCTTTCTGCATCATTTTAATACACATGATAAGCTGACTCGTTGACAAATGCAAAGGCCAGACAGAGTTTAGGAAGTTCAGAATTTTTTGACATGAACTGTCTGCTTTCAGTTAAAGTGTCAAGTCTTGTTACATTCTCAAAGCTGTGCAATGATATGATTAGAATGGAAATGGCTCATTCGTATCATTTACTTAGGCAATAATGAATGGGAAAACATGTGTATGTCGAGGCTTTTTATCATGCCAGTGATTGTCTTGACATGAATGAAAACTGAACGCTGGAGAAAACTTTGGTTCAATAAAAACTCCAGCATACACATGCCTATCCTCAAAAATCATACCCCATTTACTGATAATTAAGGAAAAGTCAATCAGTGTCATCAAATTAATACATTAAAAACTAAGTAAACCTCTAAATACAGATATAAAAGCCTATAAATTACCATTGTCAATAATAGCTTAATGCCTCACGTGTTCACATTACCTTTTTTTAATCTGGTCTTTTAGCAGGAGTGGGGGCTGCTCCATTTAAAATAAACAGGTTAGCACTGTAGAATTTGTCATTAATTGCCAGTTTTTAATAAACAGCAAAGGCATCTTAAAAAAAATGATATCTTATTGTTCATTGGTTGAATGGAACATTACAGTTTGTAAATAAACAATGTTATTGAGGGGTCAGAATGGAAACTTCACATTTCACTATTTGAAGCAAAATGTCAATTCAATTGGCCGTATTATGACAATGGAAAATATCACACAAATTCATTTTGTTCACTGATATTGACAGTCAAAATTTTGAGAGAGCTCTATACTGCATTGAATGATAATAAATGAATGGTCGTAGACCCTACTAATACATTGTGGGAACTGCCATTTCAAAGGAATATCGTCAGAAATGTTCTTCTCCCAATCAGTAGCCCCTGAAAAAAGGATAAGTAGGATATGATGAAATTAAATGTTACTCTGTTAAGCTTGCTCTTTCTATGATTAATGTTACCAAGCTTATCAGCTCTCTGGGACTCACATCAAGCATAATGACATGTTTTTCATTTTTGTATTTACCAGTAAATACCTGGTGCCACTACTCAGAGTGACACTGAGAATAGATAGGATGTAGTTGACTGTTGTTTTGGTGAAATTAGCTCTGACCATCCAGGAATGAGTGAAGGATTTGGTGGCATAGTGTATCATGTACGTAAACTACACTTGTTCATAGAATTCATAGAATCCTACAGTATAGAATGAGGTCATTCAGCCCATCGAGTCTGCACCGATCACAATCCCATCCACAGCCTACTCACTCATAAGATGATGGTTTGTATTGTGCTGGTCAACTCTGTTAAGCATCGGCCACTGTAGCTCAGGAGCTCCACTCTGACAAGGTAACCTTTGCCCATTTACTGCAGAGGAAGACAATGCACTGTGTAAGTGTGTGATTTGCTAGTCTCTGTTTTACCTGGAGCCTCTTCTCAGCCAGTTGAGCTTCTCCTGCCGGCTGGCTTCTTCTAGTGCTCTTCCAAAGAGTCAGCCTGCAGAGGTCATGGTCATCAGTGATCTTGTCTCACTGTCCATCATATTTGTATTTAACTCACACTTGGCCTTGTAACGGGGAACAGATACTCAGAAGGTTGTGATCTTAATTCAGTGTATACAAAGTTTTTGGGTATATGGCCATCATCCATCCATAGCCAAGCTAATGTACTCATTACAAGCTTAGCAGTCAGTGAATGATAATGGGATTAGCATACTCTAGGACCTCCGAATCAGTGAGATATTGAAGTTACATCTGACACATTAAAGGCAGACTATTCAGCATTTTCCTTGCCTACTATACATTGTCCAGATCTCCCCATTGGAAAACAAGTGCTGGGGACAAATGTTTGATGGACTAACTGTTCAGTAATTCAGTTAGATTGCTTTCTTTCTACATTTTTATTCTCAGCTTCAATACAATGGCAGCAACATTTGCGATGTGTTTGTCAATTTCAAGATTCTGGGGACAGATTACTGGTGGTTTTGAAGCCTAGATATGCAAAGTTAGTAACAACATTCCAGCCTCACATTGTCAGTGCTGATAGGTGGCAGTATGGCAACATCCTGCATCATGACATTTATCTTCTTGATTCTGAGGGTGGAACCAATGTTTTACAATGATGAAGGAGTCTGACCATATGTTACTGTTGTTGTTTCTCAATGTAAATATTTGCACAGCATCATCAGCATAGAGCGATTCTCTGTCAGGGGCTTGGTACATCTTTATCTTAGGCAACCTGCCAATCAGTTCTGGTGTGTAAATAGACATACTCTGCAGATGACCTGAAAGGAGATGATGGCAGCAGCAAAGAGGAGAATATGCCAAAGAGTGTTGGTGATAGAACATCTATTTATTTGACCCTCAAAAGGTTCTGATGTTGTCCCATTGTAGCTGAAGTCACCCATCGTGTTGTCATGGGAAGAGAAGATCAGACTGAATGGCTGCAATGGGCAGCTACTTTGTTCCAGCAGCTTAACTAGACCATCACTGCTGACATGGTGAAATGGTCACTAACGCCTTGGTGAAATATTAATGAAAGCAGTAGAAGGTGATCTGCTTTATTGACAGCTTTTCTCTTTTATCTGCTAAACTGAGAAAATCATGTCAATTGTAGATATTCCAATTCTATAATCATGCTGGTTTTCGGAATAGGAGTTCAGAAAATGCTGGAAAATCTCAGCAGCTCCGACAACATCTGTGGAGAGAGAATTGAACCAACGTTTCGAACCTGGATGACCCTTCCTCAGAGCTGAAGAGAGTAGAAAATAGGATGAGATTTATACTGTAACACTGGGGGACTGACAAAGATGTCACAGATGAAAAGACAATGGTGGTGATCATGGCTAAGAAGGATGCTGATAACTGCCATTAAGAGACTGGAATTTGTAAATAGCAGAGCAAAGGTAAGCAGAGTTGTCAAAGAACAATCTGAGGAAACCCGTAGCAGGTGGCCCTAGTGGAGTGGGGGGGAGAGAAGACAGCTGTGGAGGGAAAAAGATGGAAAACAAGATTTTTTAAACAGGTAGAAAAATGAAATGATGGAAAAATGAAAATTTAAAAACAAATAAGATAAATAAAATGAAATTAAGAAAAATAAATAGAAATGGGGTGATTGTGGAAGAGAGCTTTCATGCACTGAGGTTTTGAACTCAATCATTCTCAAACTCCCAAACAATCTTTACAGGCAAAGCAGTGCTTCACATGCAGCTTCTTTAATCTGGTCTATTGCATTCATTGCTCCCAATGCGGTCTATCCTACATTGGAGACACCAAAGGAGGCTGGGTGACTGCTTTGCATGACAGTTTTGGTCTTCTTGTCACTTGCTATTTCAATATGCTATTCTGCTGTCATGTCTACATGTCCGTCCTTGACATATTGCAGCATCCACAGTAATTTGCTTCAATTTGGAATAGGTGTGTTCAGCCGGGATCTTCCCTCTGATAATGGCTCATAGGTAAATACTTTTTCTATGATGCCCAGCAGGGAGATACCTCAATAGTTGCCATGACTGTGATCACCTTTGTTCTCCTACTGGGTGATAAGCTTTACATTCTGTATATCCTTCAGAATTGTACCCTCTCTTCAGGGACAGAGAAGATTGCGCAAACATTGTAGGAGTGATGATTTCTTATACTTGATGATTTAAGGCAGTATAGCACCTCCGCTGTGGTTTTACCAGTTTTGCATTGATAGGTAAGGTTTCTATGGCATCTACAGTACAACTCAAGATAATGTTCCATTCTCTCTCCGACGTTTTTTTAGTGGCTATTTTCTTTGCTGGTAGATCTGTTGCCTTATTGATCTCTTCATATAAATGGATATCTGAATATTCTGGAAAAGTTGTAATTATTGGCACACCGCCAAGCACTCTTTCAGAAGTTATTTCATGTGGCTCTTAGTGCATTCGGGGTCTTCTTGTAACTAGTGAGGGTGGACTGCTTGCCATCATTACAAAGTTCCAGCACTCTGAAGTTAGCCTTGACCCAGTCAGCATTTTCCTCTCTTGCTTCTATATTGAGGATGTGGTATTGTAATTGGTGTAAGGAAAACATGTCCCATTTTGCTTCTGCACTCTGTGTGCCAAGACTACCTGTTCAATAAATTCAATGAACATTTGTTTTATTTCTGGGTAGGTAGATATTGACATGAGAATGATGTTTTTGCTTTGAGTGAAAAAGCTTCAAATGTTGTAAGCTCACTTGAATGCATAGCAGGGGGTGATCAGTCAGTGCTGTGGTACCTGTGTGTGTTAAGAATACTGTTCAGAGAGTCGTGGCTCCTGATGATCAGATCAGTTGATGCCAATGCCCTGATCTTTGTATCTCCAAGACAGGTTATGGTATAGTTTGTTCTGAAAGAAGGTGTTAAACAAAGCCCAAGGTAGCAGCAAAGTTCAATTGTTCACTCTTATTTATCTTTCCCAATCCACGATGTGCGAGATAGGAGGGCTTTGCCTCATGGTCTGTTCCCACTCTGGCATTAAAATCCCCCATTAGGTCTTGGACTGAGGCATTCTGCTGATAGCAGAATCAAGTTCCCTGTGGAACTGGTCTTTCGCCTTTGTATTGGAACATAGTTTTGGAGCACGGATACTCATGAGCTTAGCTGGTCCTATCTGATTTGAGAGGCAGATGGAGAAAACATGTTCTGAACCATTTGTGGTGGGTTTTATTATTGACAGCAGTGAGTTCCTTACAGTGAAGCTTGAACTCTTCCCCTGCCAGATAAATGTGTAATGTTTTTTTTGTCTGCAATCCATTCCCAACGCACCTGGTCTCATTGAGGAGTAAAGATAATGTTCAGCCTCTCAAAATCCATGTCGATCACAGCAGCCTGGCATATTTTATCAACGTGCTGCAATTCATCTGTCAGTTCTATACATACGTTCCTGACATTCCAGCTTGCCAATTGAAGAATTGGCATTATCTTTCTTTTTGTTTGTTTGCTTGGTGCAATGAATTCCAGCTCCAAAAAACTATTGAGGCAGATAGACCGAGGTGATTCAGCACTTTGTTGTCCATCTTGAGGTGGGTGATTGCTGAGTAGTAGATATGTAAATCCTTTTCACTGTTGTAGCACCCATTCTCTATGCCAGTCAAGTCGTGTTTTCACTCTTTACAGCTGCCCCATGCAGTGAAACTGGACACTCCTCTCCAGGATATAAGTCTGGGCAAAATTTATGGAGACTCTATGCTGCCCAAATGTCAGGGTCTCCCTCTCATCATCACTGATTGTGTCCAAAGAAACATAAAACACTTTGTCTGACACTGGTTTGATTGTGGGGATTGCCACAATGTATGGGATGGCATATTCAGACCTATTTAAAATCCTTTGGGATTCAATCCATTTTTTTTGTCGATGTTTACTCCCTTAACTGTCAACTCTCCTGAGGCATCCATAAGGCAGTAATGCTATTTGCCCACATTTGGGAGTTTGGTTATGAATGCCAGCACATATTCTCATGCCAGTCTGCCTGCACATTGCAGGACTGGGGGCCAAACCTACTGGTACCACTCAGAAACACTAACCTTGGATCCCGTTTCCATGTGTCACCATGAAGAGGAACAGCTGAGAACTTGCTAAAGGAGAGGATATATACAAAAACCCATGCATTTGGCTCTCTCTTTTGCATTGCTGCTGGCCAGCAGTTTGGGATCAAACTGTGTTTGTTCTTCAGATTTGCTGCCAACTGCAAAAACTTTGTAATTAGACTGGTTGTAATTGAATGGTTTGTAGCTTTTGGAATTTTTGAATAACAAACCAGCACACAAAAGGGGAAAACACACTGGATGCATTGCATAAATTTGTTGGACACACATGTAAATAACTTGTACATCCATTTCAAGGAACTCAGTTTGTCTCATGTTGCATTCTGCAAGTTCCGTCTTTAAGATAAAACTTTGTGTGTCTTTTACTGAGATTCTATTGCAAGAATTCTTTGAGTGGAATTTTCCCATCCCACCCACCACAGGAATTGTAGTGGGCGGGACATGGACCATGCAAAGGTTAATTGATCTTGGTGGGATATTCAAGCCTTGGGGCAAACAATGCTGGAAAATTCCACCCTTTGTCTTTTAGTTTATTAGTTTTATTCACTAATAAACTAATTAGTCTATTAGTGTTGTTCTCTTTGGAGATTGATTGATTGTACATTTGAGGACAGCAACTCTAACAATTGCTCACATGCAATGATAAAAGTAAAAATTTAAAGTTTATTTATTAGTCACAAATAAGGCTTCCATTAACTCTGCAGTGAAGTTACTGTAAAATTCCCCTCTGTTTGCACCTAACCACTGCGTCTTCCAGAATGTGGGAGGAAACTGAGTGCCCAGAGGAAACCCATACAGACACAGGAAGAACTTGCAAACTCTGCACAAAGAGTGACCCAAGCTGGAATTGAACCGGGTCCCTGCCACTGTGAGGCAGTAGTGCTAACTACTGTGCCATCAAAGTGCTCCATAGTGATAGTGATTGATGATAGTAAAAATATTACATAAAAAAAGGAAGAGAGTGTTGAATAGAATTAGAAAACTGTTTTCATCTGCTGACTATGAGGCTAAATCCTAAGCATGTAAGATGAAATGTCCTCAAGATGGGATCAATTAATTGGCATCACCCTAACAAACAGGATTCTGAAAATTGTTCCATGCTGTGGTTAGATCAATAATATTAACTTCCACAAAGTCTATGTCTGGTGTTGCGCATTACTGTGGTAATTTGAAACTAGAGTGTACTTTCTAAAATCCAGCTTTGAGAGGAATTCATAAAACTTGACCTGTGCATTGATCTTAAACAGAGTTTAGATTGCATACTATATCTTTATTACATTATTATTGTGCCATTCAATCTTATCATCAATGCAGATAGCAGAGGGAATATTTTTCAGATATTGGGAGAAAAATATTTTGGCAGGTTCTGGAAAATTGTGATCAGCTGCTTTGACCCAATTTTCTGAGACAATCATAACGAAGATTGAATCAGTGGTAAGAGACATTCCACTTAAGCAATGCAAGTGACATCTTTTTGATGGAAGAAATGGGAAATATTCCAACAAGATGATATGGGAAGCAGAATTTTTAAAGTGTTGCGCTGAATGTCCTGGCAGAGTGGTTTATTAAATAAAAGTTCTGACTGCAAAAAAATGTAAATTCTTACAAATGAGTTATTGTGGTAATACGAAACTGGAATAATCTTTACAAATGAAAGGCTAAGATATTGAGAGAGGGAAAAGAAACATGACCATAATATTCTGATGGATCAGTTCCGATGAAAGGTCATTAACTTGAAATCATAACTCTGTCTTCCTACAGATGCTGACCTACAGAGTATTTCCTGAATTTTCTTTTTGTATTTGAGGTTTGCATCATCTGCAATATCTTCTATATGGAAATAATGTTCCATCTTTTGAAATAAGGGCTGGAATTCTCTGACCTTGCATGCAGCTTATCCAATCCTGCTGTTGTGAATGGAGATCTGGCTGAGCGCCAAGTTCCCTTTTGCAATGGTAGTGAGGCCAATGAGACCAGACACCACCTCTGACTTCACTGATTCAGGTGATTGCTGAATTATTTTACAAAACCATACTTTATTATTTCATCTATAATTGTTGGTTACATTAGACTGAGTTATTGAAGGGAATCCCTGTTTGACAAATTTATTAGCATTTTTTGAGATGTAACTATTCAGGTAGATAAAGGAGAAACCAGTGATTTGGTATCTCACAAAAAATAATAGAATAAGAGCTCATGGAGATACGGTAATATTTTAGCATGGATGGATGGAGAATTGGTTAAAGGAAATAAATCATAGAATGGGCATAACTGTGGCATTTTTAAGTTGGCAGGCAGTGAATAATGGAGTGTCACAGGATCAGTGCTGGGGCGTCAGCTATTTGCAATGCACATTAAAGTCATAGATGAGAAGAGAAAGACTAATGTATCTAAGTTTGCTGATGATACCAAATCAACCTTAAGTGAGTAGACAAAAAGATGGTAGCCATCATGTGGAGATACTGACATTGGACTGGGGTAGGTGCTTTAAGAGGTTTCACAACACCACGTTAAATCTGACAGGTTTATTTGGGACCACGAGCTTCTGGAGCACTGCTTCTTCATCTCATCTGACTTACCAAAAAGATGATAGAGTGTAATAGAGAGAAGTGTGAAGTTACTCACTTTGTTTGTAAGAATAGAAAAGCAGAAACATTTAAAAAATGTGTAACTTCTAAATGTTAATTTTTAAAGAGATTTGAGTGTACTCATACAAGGAATGCAAAAAATTAGCATACAGATGCAACAAGGCAATAGGATGGTAAATGATATGTTGGCTTTTATTGCAAGATGTTCGGAGGACAGGAATAAATTAACTTTAGCAAAATTGTATAACGCTTTTGGTGAGATCACATCTGGAATGCTGTTTGCAATTTTGATCTCCACATGTAAGGAAAGGTAAAGATGGTACAGCTGAGGTTCACTAAATTGGCCCCTCAAATGAGGCTGTTGTCCTAAGATCAGAGATTGAAAAAAATTAGGCTGATTTTCTCTGAGAATGAGAGGCAATATCATTGAAACCTATAAAATTCTGAAGAGGCTTCATAGATGGAAGCTGAGAAATTGCTCCTGTTGGTTAACGAATCTGAAATGCGCTACCTCAGAATAAGAGATGAACCATTCAAGATGAAGTGAGAAGGAATTAGTTCACTTAAAGCATTGTGAATGTTTGGAATTCTCTGCATCAAGGAATTGTGGATACTCCCTCATTGAATATATTTAAATTTGGAAAAAATGAATATTTTTGCCTTTCTGGGAATTAAAGGATATGTGATGTGGTGTAATATGTTACAATTATGTTGATTGGCAGAGAAGGCTTGGTGAGCTAAATATTCTACTCCTTTTTCTTGTTTTCTTCTGTAATGGCCCAGGTTATGCTGGAGCAGGGTATCAGATGTTCAATTTCTTTCATATTTTAATGTTTTTTGCCTTAAGATGCTAAAAGTGCAAACAGATAATAGAACATGGCTGCTGATACAGTGATTATGACATTGGTGAACAATATGACTAACAACGTACCTGCACAATTAATGGGATTAAAGGATTGTGATAGAAATGGAGAAAGGACTAAAAAGGAGGGTGGATTAAATTGGGGTGAATTCAATGTCAAGTTAGGGACAGAGAAAATAAAATAAAAAGGCAAAGAAAGATTGAATTAAGAGACTGAAGAATGAAGATTTTTCTGGAAATTGTAAACATTTGAAATTTGACATTTTAAAATATTCACATGCTCAAAGAATGGCGTCATACTTATGAACGTTCATTTTTCAGGCAATAGATTTTGTTTGGCAAATATTAACAATTATCTTAGCATTAAAAGGACATTTGTTAATTACTTGACTTAATTTTCTGTGGTGAGTTTAATGTGCAATTAATGCACAAATGCAGGAACTTTATGAAAGTCAACAAGAGATTAAGTTGTTATTTTTGCAAAGCTAATGGCAAAACCATGCAAATTGGTCAGTACTTTGTGGCAATTCAAAATTGATTAAATGTCTCTTTATCACCACATGCTGCTGGCTAATTTGCATGTTAATAATGGTGTTCATCATTCACATGTTGTTAGCCTTCCAGCAAAGTCTAGGTAAGTATAATTATGAACTGTATTATTACCTAAATATATACACAAAGCCTTTAAAATATTCATTATTGCCATGATAATATGCTAACATGTTCATGGTTCAAGATGATTCAAACAAGACCTTTTCCACATGTATCATTAGATAATTGGGACTAGTGGAATTGCAGTTGACACTTCACTCAGTCAAATCAGTGTGATTGCAATCATTCACTGGATTCCCCCAAATAATAGATCTTTAAATTTTCAAAAAACTTATTGCTTTCAGATTTCATAAATATTCATCACATTTTGAAGTGTTTCATACTTACAAAATCTTGATGGTTTATTGATTTATTCAAAGATGTCTTCTCACTTAGAAATACATCATACAAGCTATTTAACTTTCTTCTTTCATATTATGTTTTACCAATCTGTAGTTTCACACCTGGCACGTCCAAACTCAATATCATGACTCCTTTACGATATTGATGGCACAACTTATAGGATAAGTGATTGTGTTCAAATGTACACTGCTGTCCATATTGTTCCTTTCTTCAAAAAAAAATCCCTGTTTAATTATGTTGCATTAAAAAGTAGAACTTACACAGACAATAGACATTCAATAAAATATATAAATAAATAAACAATTCCACAAGATGAGTCTGTAGCTCATCTTTTCTGTGGACTGTATTAATTATTAGGATTAAATGTCAATCAGTTCTTCTGGTGTGTTTCCCCTTGTATTCTGATTATGCTGTTGGAAAACATTCTATTCTGACTGACTGGCTTGACCACATGATTGATTGCTGTACAAGACACTCTGTGCATAGCAATCACTTATGAATTGAAAAGCAAGATAAGTTCTTCACAAAATGAGATCATTTTATTATACCCTTTTCACAGTATCCTGCTTTCAAACATGCAGCCTGAAATCTGTATTCTGTCTGACAAGTCAATATTGCAGTTCATTCTGGGCATTATGACTAGAAAGAATGAAGGCATTTTTGCTAACAGCCATTCTCAAACATTTAAGAAATTGATGATAATTGACAGAAGCAATCCATTTAATTTGGGCTTAAGGGCTGGTTCACTTTCCCTGAGTTATCAGCACACTGCCCCCAAATGCCACCACATCAATGTTTCATTATGCTTAAAAACAGTCTGCTTTTATCAATCAAATGCATTTTGGTTTTACATTTGTGTGACTTTATGACAACATTTGAATTATCTTTCCATACTATTTTCCAAGAAACTATCTTTAACAACAAAGAAGAGATTATAAAAGTCTCTTCAGCTGCTTTTGACACACCCTTCAGCTCTATGTGTCTACTACTTGTCTGAAATCCATAACTAAAGATAAACTAACAGAGAGAATTGGTATTCTACTTCTGTTGAAGACCAATCCTTAATTACACAGAGTTTTAGTTGCTGCCCACTGTGAACTAATTGACCATGCTGGATGACAAAGAATTGAATTAGGACTACTGTAACAAAGAGCCCAAACTTACCTTGCATACACTTACCACAGAAAGAGTCAATATCTGTCTCATACTTTTTCTGGAACTTACTGACTGCACTCGCCTTAAAACTGGAAAATCCTGAAGTCAATGGATCTGACATGTTCTGACCGCTATAATTACTGTGGCAGGTGGAATGAGAAAATTCTGTGTTTACAAATGCATGATATATATGAAACAAATATTTACGGGAAAATAACTATTAAAATAGCATTACATTATATGTCTGAGTAGAATATGCTTTTCGTAAAATCATAGAATCCCTACAGCACGGAAGAAGCCATAAGCAATGTCTTAATTTAAGGAGAAAAACAGGGTATATAAATGGAGAGTTATAAGCAAGCTGTTGTAGAACTTGAAAGAATTAGGCAACTGGAGATACAGTCACCCATAGTGGAATAATTAAAATTCATGATACACAAGATATTAAAATTAAAGGAATATGGGTATCCATCTTCATAAGGCATGATTAATTGTAAGTGCGTTTTGGTTTGCAGATGCACACCTATGTGTGCACACATACAAGAACTTGCCTGGGATGAATAATCAGGTTAAAATAAAGTCAATCATCTCTAATCTAAGCAGAAGCTATTCAAAATGGTATTATAACTCCATATAGTGCACTAATGATTAAAAAATCTGGTCTGGGCCCATGAGTTGCTGGTTCCTGCTGTGGCTTAATGAGGTCAAAAGGTATGCTATGAAATTGGGGATTGAATTGCATCAGTACAGCTTATACAGTTATCCCCTGCCTTCTATGCTGCTTCACTTAAATACTAGCATTCACTATCTCTGGGCACATAAAAGATGGACTAGTATCTGTTTACTTCCTTCTTGTTCTGCTGGTTTGGGTTCCCCACTTCGAATATAGTAGGGACTGAGTGAAATAATATACATTGGATCTGGTGTGTGTAGGTCTTATTTCATGTGACTAAGCAATCCATGTACAGTTGGATTTGCATTCATCCACCAACCTCCTTGCAATAATTGTTACATGCAATTACTTTCTCTTAGCAAAGTTAAATTTAAAGTAAGCCACACATAATAAAGTTCAGCAACAATTTGTTAGATAATAAACATTTTTCATGTTTATCACTCATATAAAGTAGCACTTCATGATGAGATACCAAACAAAATAAACACCACATTATATTAGAATTTCAATTTTGCATGAAAAAGTCTTCGATATTACAAGGAGATATAACTAAAACTATTACGTAGCTGTGAATATGTTTCTATTTGAAATGAGTTTAGTGGAATTTTATTCCACTCACCTAATTTTAACACTGTTCAAAGATGACAACATTTGACATGATAGCATAATGACAAATTATTACATGGACTGTACAATTAATGTAAAAATCTACTGAAATTTAAGCAATTTGACATATTTGACATGATATGCACTCGAAGCTCTAAATCTTTGTACTCAAAATGAGGTGTGTGCCAGCAAAAGGGGAATAGATTTTGTTCAGCTTTCCGACTGCAAAATATATTTCATTTGGAGCTAAAATCTTTGAAATAAAGCAGAAACTCTGTTTGTCCTGTGAGGGTACCTTTGTGTTGCCAGGAAACTAGACGTGCTCAGTACATATTATACTGCTCATCCATCATGTGGATGCATGTAAATCAGCTTAACTCAAACAGAGGCAGTGCATTGCACAAGAGTTGAAAGTCATAATTCCTTGTGTTTGACCTGGAATTAGATGGTTAAAAAAAGCAAAGCTGCTTATTCTTGAATTATGGTTTACCATGCAGTGTTTTTTGACCACGATATAAATTCTTGATTCTTTTGACTCCGTAGTTTCCATTTTACAAACACGGGGAAAATGAATTACCGTACAACAATATCTTATCTGTCATCTTTTCTATTTGCTAAAGGCTCCAACTATAACCTCTTTAAAGAAGCTTGGAAAGGCTCAAATGGTAGATCAACTTTCGGCCTCCGGTATGAAGGTGAGGCCAGGCTGATTTCCAGAAGATCAAACATGTAACAATGGCAGTTTCTGTAGGATGATCTAAACCATGGGGAAAAATGCAAACAAAGATCTTCCAAACATTAAAAGGCTGAAGAGAAGATCAACAAACATTGTTGGAGCAAACTAAAACTCTTGTGTTAATAACTATGGGAGATAACAGCCCTGAGGAAGGGAAGATTTTCAACTTCTTCGAAAGAATCAAGAATATTTGCAGTTTAGATGATATGCGAAATAAGTAGAGATATTTAAAACATTATGAAACATTACAAATAGAAGAAATGGTGGCATTGTGGTAATGTCACTGGTCTAGGAATCCAAATGTATCCAAAGATAGTCTAGTATTCTGGGGACATGGGTTCAATTCTCACTGAGGCAGCTGATGGAATTTAGATTCAATGAATAAAATCTAGAATTAAAAGCTAGTAATGCTGGATAAATAAACTATCTTGATTGTCATTAAAAACCCATCTGGTTCATATATGTCCTTCATGGAAGGCAATCTGCTCTCCCTACCCAGCCTGCCCTGCATGTGATTCCAGATTCACAGCAATATGGCTGACTCTTAAACATTCTTGGAAAAGGCCCAGCGGGTGCTGGATATAGGGATGGTCAACAAATGCTGGCCTTCCCCATATACCATAACAGAATACATAGTCATTTTTTTGAAAAGAAACTGTTTGGCACTAACTAGAGTCTCATGTTCAATTCTGACCAGACTTGAGGAAGAATCTTGAGGTTTTAGGACAATAAAAGGTGCAGAGGGTATAGAAGAGATTTACTAGAATGATTCCAGGAGTGAGAGATTATGTATAATGGGATGTAATCAAAAGTTATCGCTTCAACATTTTCTCATTTCATGACTCCTTCAACGTGAGCAGTGATATTTCACCATCTCCCACCAGTAGCCATCCTTAATGCATAACTGGACAGTACTGATTAGTGCATGAGCTGCAGTATCTTGGCAGTACAGGCTTATCCTGTTTTGACATTATGGAAATAATTACCCAATGGGCATATACACTCGGCGAGATTGGAAACAAGTATGTTGCTTGTGTGCTTGTGGATACAGTTGGCCCCTGAACATGATTTCATGCTTGTTGGTCCATAACTGGTTAGCCAACATGAAACATACGCAGGAAAGTCTTAGCATTACTGGAGAGGCCGGAATGAAGGCGGGAGGAAGTGGGGGGTAGGGGATGTTAGGAAAAGGGAGAGTGTGGGCTGGTGTTTCCAATATGCTCCCTCTGGGGGATGCTGCTTTGGTGCTGTTCTGGGGAACTACGGTCCTGTAAAAAGAAATTGCAATGGAGAAGCGATGTAAAAAATGTCTGGGCAGCACATTCAAACACAATCCTCAGTGTCCAGACACGATTTAAAATTTTATTTCAGCCTGACATTTCATTCTGCTCTGAATCGCGGTTACAGCTAAAACATAAAGGCCATCTAGCCGATTGTCCATCTTGCCAACTATAAAATTGCATTCAATTAGACCCTCAAATGGCTAAATTACTTGCTTGATTGGCAGTGGGCATGTTTCTGATTCTTGCATGTTTCTGCTGACCAAAATATCGTACAAATATATGAAGACATTGGAATGTACACCATCATTCTTCCATGCAATTTCATGCACTTCTGTGTCAGGCATGTGCCTGCTCTCCCGAGCAATATAAAATTCTGGCCTCTCTGTGTTATAATAAGAAAGAATTGTCATTTGAGAAACTACAGCCAGCCTTCATAGTCTCAAAACTGTCAAGTGATATGTGCAACAGGATTGATCTTGGAAACTATGTAAAAATTCTATAAACTTATAAACCCATCCTTAAATTAAGGGCATATTGATGATTAAGTTCTGTCTAATCTGTTAAGTGCAGTTTATTGATCACAAATTAAAAACGTTAGTCTGACAAGTTTCTGCTCATCCTATGTTGGCAGGCAGTTTCAACTTGATACTGGAATCAATGAAAATCTCCTTCAAGATATTCTACTGCAATCGTCCCATTAATTAAAAAGTAAATAAGTATAGTTGACATATTGGCATATCAATTGTAATCAGATTTTGAAGTGAACACTTCAGACAGCTGCTTTTATATTATAAATAAGAGAAACATGTTGACTTTGAATGGACTTACTTCACATTAAATTGATCTTTCTCCACACACTAGCTATAATATTACATTCTGCACTCTCTCCTTTCCTTCTCTAGGAATGGTATGCTTTGTCTGTATAATGAACAAGAAACAATACTTGTCACTGTATGTTAATACACATGACAATAATAAATCAAATCAAAATTAAATCAAACTTTGCACTTTGCAAAAGGGACACACAAACAGTACAGCAGATGTTTGAGTGGGGTGCATATCGTTTGTTTAAAGGTTCTCTACCCGGTCAACAGTCATCAATTTTTAAATAAATTGCTCTCTTTTTCATCAAAAACAACTTATATCAAGCAGGAAACGAAAATCTGCTTGATTTTCGCAATAAAAAAATGTCAGATTTAATGCAGCTGGTTCACTGAAGTCCATGAACCTTACTTACAACTGAATCTTCACTCAATGCGTGTTTTGGCTCATTGCCCAAACTGAATTCTAACGAGGGTCTATGGCAATGGAGTTGTAAAAGATCATGGCAACAGCTTGTTAAACTCCATAATTACAATGTACAGGGGTCTGCACTGGGGCACTTCCCGTTATTTTGTTGAGGTTTTGCACAACGCCTTCAATGGACTTTAATTTTAGTTGCTTAATACATTATGTTATTCAATTCATTGTTTCAATGTAAAAAAAAACAATGTAAATGTGCCCTATGATATTCAGTGAGTCTTGCATTGTGGCATAGCATATAGGTGACTCCAGGAACCTTGGAATAGGTTACTGTGTTCAGGTGTATTGTTAAACTGCCCCCAGAATTATTAACCTATATTTTCCAATATGGATGTAGTTTAATCACTGATGACATTTTAGATGAATGTAAAAGGAGCTGTACTATTTCCGTCTGTCTTTTTCAATGTCACCTCATTAATGATGCATCAGGTGCAAATGTGGATATGCATAGCCAGTACAACAGTGATGAAGGTAATGTTAAAGTAGCATTCAAAAGTAAGGATACAATTAAAGGGAAGCAGTAGCGGGAGTACCAAATACTTTAGCTCAGAAACCATGGCTAGGATTTTCCATGAACCACACATTAATGGTTATTAATAAAAAAGGTGAGCTACCCACCAGCTATAATGGCAAGTTTTCTAACACTATCAGGTTGCATCAATTTTTTACCCACAGGGAATGTGCTGTTGTTTTGGCAAGTGGATCTGATCGCTGATTCCATCATGAGCTCAGCACTTCCTAACACTGAGTGCTATCTTTAAAGATCACTCCCAGATAGTGTCTGCAGTCTCTGCTGATTAGGATAGCTCCAGTGACAATATGGCTGCAAAAGGCAGAAAGCATACTCTGCTCTAGTTCAATAGTATCTCACTAACGTGCTTGATGGATACAGTCAAGGCTCACCATGACGTTCTCTTCCCCTGCTCTGGCCACAGAACTTGTACCAAGGTGACCAATATGGCTTGGAAGGTGGTCGCAGTGGTGATCACTGCAAATATCCTGCTTAGCCATCCAATGCAGAAAGAAGGTGAATGATCTCTTCAGTTCCACCAGAGAGATGTCATCATTCCCAATGTATACTCACAAGCCCATCGCTCATTCACACTTAGTGCCATCTTAAGGGACAACAAACATCACTCACTCTCACACACCATCAAATCTCCAGCTAGCCTCATCCACTGGAATCTGCATCCTAATCCTGTCCAGACTTTCACTCATCAAACACACATACAAGGCATCCTCATCATCTGTCCTGGCATGCCTCTTGCTTACACTCTCTCCATCTCTCTTCATGCAGAATGAGTTAGCTTGCAATATGGAAAGATCCTAGACCAGGGTGGAATTATTGAGATCAAGGTTCTCATAGACTTCAAGAACAGAGCCATGGGTCTGGTTGGAGAGAAGTTAGATCATACCTGCACTGGCAATAGAATCAGTGGCGCACACCCAAATGAGGGTGCGACACTAAAACATCTATCAGGTAGCCATACTTTGAATGAAGTTTCCTGTTTCAGTCATGCATTAATGGTTTCTCCTTTCTTTCGTAAGCACTTTTGGGAAGGCATTGTGACACAGTGGTTAGCACTGCTCCCTCATAGCACCAGGGACCCGGTCTGATACCTGGCTTAAGTCACAGAACTTGTACCAAGGTGACCAATATGGCTTGGAAGGTGGTCGCAGTGGTGATCACTGCAAATATCCTGCTTAGCTATCCAGTGCAGAAAGAAGGTGAATGATCTCTTCAGTTCCACCAGAGAGATGTCATCATTCCCAATGTATACTCTGTATGGAGTTTGCACATTTTTCCCGTGTCTACATGGATTTTCTCTGGATGCTCCAGTTTCTTCCCACAGTCCAAAGATGTGGATTGCTAAATAGCCCTTTAGTTTCAGAGGGACTAGCTAGGATAAATACATGGAGTTATGGGCAGAGGGCGTGGGTGGGATTGTGGATGGTAAGGTGTAGACTTGCTCTTCTTTTGTGAGCCAAACACCTCCACCACATTCTTCTTACTCTTCTCTATTGCCTACAAGCTACAAAGCAGACAGTGATCATACCAGACTCCATCTTTCTGATAATTTCCTCACTGCAGTAATAATGAAAGAGATAGATGAATCAATAGTTGTTTCCAAATGTCTGCTTTCAGCCAGGACTAACCTCTGACAAGGAATTGGGTGGCACAGTGGTTAGCACTACTGCCTTACAGCACCAGGGACCCAGGTTCAATTCCAGTTTTGAGTGACAATGTGGAGTTTACAAGCTCTCCCTATAACTGCATGGGTTTTCTCCAGAAGGTTTGGTTTCTTCCCACAGTCCAAAGATGTGCAGGTTAGATGGACTGACCATTTTAAATTGTCCCTTAGTATCACAAAGATGTGTAGGCTAAGTGGATTAGCCATGGCAAATGTGTGGGGTTATGGGGTGAGGGTGGAGATTGGGCTTGTGTAAAATGCTATTTTGAAGGATTGGGTGCAGACCTAATAGCTTCGTTCTGCACTGTAATGACCCTATAGTTCTATAGAATCAGCTGTGATTGTGGCCTCAGGGCCATTTTATGCATGCTGGAGAGAATTGGCCTCTGAAATGATGCTCTGTGCATATTATGTATGAACATTCACCACAATCAACACCCATTGCTTCCCAGCCCACATGACCAACTACCAATAGCTATGGCCAGGGAACTGGATATTCTGCTTTCAGCCCAGGCACTGGGATCATTATTAACTGTATTCCAAGATTGTACTGTTTGGACTAATCATGAGGATGAATGTTTAGTGACTACAAATTAATTTAGGGGGCCCTAAATTAATAGGATCCCCTAAACAACTAAACAAACAGCAAGCAAAATCTATAAGTGATTATTTAAAGTAACATGGACATGATTGTCCACTTTGCTAGGCTAGCTTAAAAATGGCAGAATAAGTTTTCTTCTCATACCAAGGAACCAGTGAATTTCTTGGTGACAAGCTGCTATGTTCTAACCATTTTAGGGATTGTGAGTTTTGAACAAAAACAAAATATGTGGTTTGCACATGTACATTCAAACTACCAGCAATAAGGTTTATTGAAAGATGTCCTCCGCACTGTACAGAGTACATACTAAAACAATAGGCTATGCAACACCCTAATGAGATCACCATCGAAAGAAGGCAGTTCACCATCACCTTCTCAAGGGCAACGAGGGAAGGGCAATAAATGCTTGTTAGCCAGTGACGCCCATGTCCCATGAATGAATAAAAAACATCATGTGACTTGCTCTTAAAGCAATCATGTCACTCTTAGATACATAATACAGACATATAAAGTTACTCTTGTACTGCTGGTGCCATTAACACAATTACTGCAAAACACAAAGCCTTGTGCAGGAGGTGGAAATTGATACTGCTGCCAGACCTTGTACTAACTGACGCCAGAAGAGTCTGTTTGCATCCTTGATCATGAGAAATCTGGGGTCTGAAACTTATCAAGCAAATCTGCCCAGGAATGTATATTGTTATGTTATTCAAAGAGAGCTAGGGACTAATGGTGATATGAATACATATCCTGGGTGCTGCATTATCTGTCGCACTGAAGTCATGTGCTGAGTAACAATGTATCAATCTTTCATTCCAACAGCTACATGAGCAATAGAGCTCCAGTATTTTGCTGAAGCAGGATTCTCAATTAGGATTCCCAATTTATAAGAGTCAGGCCCCTTACTTTTAATAATGACAGAATAATAATGGTAGGCATTTGCTTTCCAACATATGTGACATTCCCTTTTCCTAACAATTTGTTCCAATTGTAACAATTTACAATGTTACAATAACCAATTGTTTAGCAATTGCTTAGTATCCTTGTCCCGATCGGTCAGTCCGCTAACAATTTCTCTGGCCCTAGTGACTAAGCAGGTCATACTTCCTCACTGCAGTACTGATGTCCCTGTGGGCTCTCCTTTTAAAGCTGATTGATGTTTGCCAGTCTCAAATTGGCCGTGCCTACATGTCTGTCTCCTGCTCCTTCATGACCACAGCTTCCTTTGTCTTCAGCATCCTTTGACCAGGTATATGACAATTTCCCTGTACCTGTTATTAGTACTGCTGCCTCACATAACCAGGGACCTGCGTTTGATTCCCAGTCTGCATCACTGTTTGTGTGGAGTTTGCACGTTCTCCCCATGTCTGTGTGGGTTTCCTTCAGGTGCTCTGGTCTTCTCCCAAAATCTGAAAGATGTACTTGTTAGATCCATTGACCTGAACAGGCACTGGAACATGGCAACAAGGGAAATTTCACTAACTTCATTGCAGTGTTAATCACAAGCCTTACTTCTGACTAATAAATAAACTTTAATAAATAAATTTTATTCACATCCACTCAGTCCCAAAGGCCCATTTAGTCTTGTGTCTCCTTAGCATGATGTTTTGTCTTTGCACCACTGCCCTTTTGCACCCTAGCCTACAACACAATCAGTTTCCAAATTACAATCAATGTTACACAGCACTAACACTTAAGCAGAATTTATTTTCACCCTTACTGTACTGTGACAGAATAAAGATAGATATTAGTTGTTAAAATTACATAAGCTGCCCTACAGCATCCCTAACATAAACTGTATAATTTCTACTGAGAACATTCATTTGCTTTAAAAACATATAACACTAATTCAGAAGCCTCTTCCCATTCTCTTCTGAACATTTTTCCCATTCATTTCAGTTTCCTTCTTCTACATCTCTGACATGATTCAAATACAATGGGCAGGATTTTCCAGTCCTCTCACGGTGTGTTTTCTGCTGGCACAGGTGGCTCACCATTGGCTGCCAATGGGAACTTCCAGTCCAGCTAATGTCTACAGCATGTTGCGTGGCTCACCCAACACGACACAGGGGAACCCACTATGAGGGTCACCTTTCATGGCACTGAAGGGGGTAAATTCCCTAAATATATTAGCACCATAGGTTGTACAACTACCAAAACATGCAATATTAGACTTATTTATCAGCTGTACTTCAATATTAGTCTCAATATCTCACCAATCATCTTTAGAATACTCATAACCCTTTTTAAAGCTATGTTAAAAACCTTGTAAAAATTGATAAGATGCTTTTGTGATTTATCATCTGCTTCTCATAAGAGAGGCATTTGGGCAATGGAGATATTTGTATCCAAATTTCTCGACATACGCCCCTAACTTTCCCTTTAAATTTTGTTGTGCTCTAATCACAATATTCAGTTTCCCTACTTCCAAAATAGGGCTTCTCAAGAATAACACAAACGTAGATTGAGATATTGAATACTTCAAATCTTGTCCATATTTGTATCTTCTCTTATTTTCAGTGATATTCTCCCTCTCCACTGTTGGCTGCCTGAGAGGGTTTCTAGACTGTAATTTTACAGGTTCTATGGTGCAATTTATTTCAGAAAAGTTGAACCTTCATGTCAATTGAACAGCTCTGATGAAGAGTCATCCTGATTCAAAATATTGGCTCTATTTTCTCCCCACAGATACTGGCAGACTTGCTGATATTATGCAGAACTTTCTGTTTTTGTGTCAACAGGCCATGCTTTTCCGACTTATAGGAAGGTGCACACTACCTTGCCTTTGTGACTAGTACACCCTTCCAAATGAGCTCCCATCACATAATCACCCAAATTCACCACATAAGGTGGGGTCTCATGCCACTGTGCATGATTATCTCCTTTCAGAACTCCAATATTTTCCACCCTATGGATGGGAACCAGTGTTGTTCCATGTGGAATTCCTGGAAAATGCAACACTAGGCCCATCACTTTCACACTTCCCATTTTACAATCTGTTTTCACAGGATATACCTGTACCAAGCCCAGAGTTTCCTCATGGTGATGTTGGTTTCATTCTGGCTCATTCCCTGAGCACACAAATACTCAGGCTGGATCTTAATCCTGCCCTGAATGTCGTGGGTCTTTCTTTGTGACGTTTCCAATTCCTGACTCACAGAGTCAGTTCCTCAATTAACTTTTGTTAAATAAGGTTTTATTGGTTTCTGTCAAGCTACTTAATTCCTCTTTATCCTTTTTACATTCGCTCTTAGTGCCTCTCCCTGCCACAATTATAATATGCCACCTCTCTGTTCCCACAGCCCACAGATTTATTTCCATCAATTTCCAATCGAATTCATTGATCAAGTTCCAGATCATTGTCACTTATTGTATAAGAAAGTTCTTCTTGACATTCCTCTGCAATATTTTCCCAAAAGTTTAAATTTGTGTCCTTGTGTCCTTGCACAAACAGCGAATTAAGCAGGTTTTCTTTGTCAACTTTATCCAAACCTGTAATAATCTTGTACACCTCTATCAAATCTCTCCTCAAACTCTTTTTTCTCACAGAGACCAATCCCAGATTTCCCATACCATCTTTGTAGGTAAAATTCCTCATTCCTGGAATTGTTCTAGTAAATCCTTTTTTAAAACTCTCCCAAGGACCCTCTTATTCTTTCTAAAATGTGCATTGTTGCATGAATAGGCATAATAGATTCACTTTCAGTTGAACAGCTACTAACCTATCTCAGTGGTGGCATTGTCCTCATTTTGAAACTATCCTTTCCAATTACCATAACAGTTAGTTTTATTTAAACTTAATTACTTAATAAAAATATAGAATTGAAAGCTAATCTCAGAAATGATGACTATGAAACTATCATTGATTGTTGCAAAAACCCATCTGGTTCACTGTTGTCCCTTAGCGAAGAAAATCGGCCATTCTTGCCTGGTCTGGCATTCATGTGACTCCTGATCCACAGTAATATGTTTGAGTCCAAACTACCCTCCGGAATAAATGCAAAATACTACAGATGCTGGAATCTAAAACAAAAATAGAAAAATGCTGGAAAATCCAGCTGGTTTGATAGTATCTGTGGAGAGAGAAAGAGTAAAACCAATATTTTGAGTCTAGATGACCCTTTGTCAAAGCCCTCTGGAATTGCTCAGCAAGCTACTCTAGACAAGAGCAATTAGAGATGGATGATGAATTCTGGCCTTGCTAGTGATGCCACATCACCAATAAAAATTTTAAAAAATCTCTTTCACCCTCTCACCTCCTCACAATCCCATATACTTACAATTGACTCACATAGTATTCATGATAAACAGAACTCACCAGTCCTATATTAACATTTGAAAGTCTTTAAAAAGCTTATAAATTTGTCAAATAAATGAAAAGTATTTGGAAGTCCCATAAAAACCATTATCCTTTAAAAAGCTCATAAATCTGTCAAAATAAATATACTCATTCTCCGTTGATAGCTGTTTCAACAAAGCATCTGAGTAGAATCAAATAGTAATTTGGAAGACAGCCAAACATTAATATTGACATTCCAATGAACAACTGTGACAATGAATGCTGCTCTGCAAATATTCTGGAACATTTGATTTAGCCAAATACATTGAAATGCCAAACAGAAGGTTGAACAAAACTTCAAGGAAAATATTAAAGCAATAGAGAAATTTTGCACAGTCAGATCTTGATTTCAATAGTGTGCAACGTGAAAGAGCATTATATTCTGAAGTTAATGTACTCCAATGCATTTGAAAACTTTTCCACTGTTCACTTGCTTTCTTCCCCCTGGCAACTTCCCCATTGTCAGAAGTAACAACCGAATTAATTAAAGATCATTTTTTTTCCAAAGAAAGTTCTAAGGTTAACTTTTGTAGTAAAAACATTAATAAGTTATGCCACAGCATTTGATATGAAATGTGAAGTAGGCAATTTACTATATATTTACCTTTCAGATAGTTCTTGCTTCATGAGCACACCCATAGTTCATAACATCTCTGTGCTGGTGTGATTCACATCACCTACTAAAGCCTGTCCACCACTTTTCTGTGAAATGCTTATCATAGATTCATTACACTGTTACCTTTCAGTCTTTGGTTCCACTTACCCTCACTAGATCCTTTCTCATTCTTTCGAAATTAGATGTTCGATTTTAGATTGTCCCTGGATTACTAATCTAAACCTTATGATACAAATGATCACTCTTACTTAATGTCTCACAGACATTTGATCCATTTCATTCGCAGCATCAATTTAGAAATACCTTATTTCCAACTGGCTGAGAGCATACAGGTCAAGGTGGTTCTTCTGATTAATCAGAAAAATGGAAAGACACAATGTTTTCCCCCATCATCCATCCATTTTTTGGGCATTAATGCCCAATTAACAATAGATGAAAATATTTTTCTTCTTTTTGATTGCTACTGCTATAGTGGCATTAACAAGAAGGAAGGCCTTAGCCTTACTTTTCGACTACAATTGATATGCAAATGATTCCCTGTAGCCTTCTTAAAGATTTTTGTCTCTTCCAATTGCTTCAATAGTTTTTCTAAACAATTCCATTGAACTCATTTATTATCTTATAATGAAACTTTGGCTAATACAGTGTGAGACAAAGATGTATTGTTTAGCAGCTATGGCATATTATTTAATAAGTTAAAGTAATGTACCAATTTGCGCATCTTAATATAGTAATCAAATTCTCATGACGTGCGTGCGCAACTCACCAGAGCTGAGATTTTGGCTCACATTATTTCTTTAAATATTGACTTACTACTGACTGAAAATAATTGTCACCTTGCCACAGGATTTTGAAAGTAAGCTGGTTGCCTTAACATACACTTTTTTTTGCTAGTACTTAATGTGATCGTTTCTGAAATGGAGAATGGGAAATATCAAATGGATGGAATAGCTTTAAACTTTTTTTAATACAGGGGAGAGGGAAAGGAGATTGTGTTGTAATCATTTAGAGTATTGCAGTGGCACCATTGTATCTAAATTGATGGGATAAAAGAAATTTCTCTCAGCCAGTACTATTGGATTTAGATAAAGTGAGTTTGATGAGCTTGTAACACAAGCCAACTGATATTTGAGGAAAGAAAATCCAAAAACATCTACAGAAAAATTGCAGAAGTGAAGTCGGGCACCAGAGTATTATGCTGGTGCAGCAGTAATGGGTGTGTTACTCAAGTTGAACTTTCTGCATATTGTGGTCAATACTCAATATCCTTGTGTAATTATAGAAATGTTAAAAGGAGTAACAATGATGTATGGTTGGAAGGTTCACATACAATTTACATATGCGTCTGAACTCTATTAAATCCATTCCAGCCAGTGACTGGCCAACAGGATCAGGGACCTCACCTCAAAATTGAAATGTGGCACTTGCACCAAGTTCCAGACAGTTTCATGAAATTGATTAAAATTAACCAGAGCTTTTACAACATTTCAGTTTTTATTTCTACTTTGCTGATTACTTTTTCAGACACTACAGTGGCCGAACCAATGATCTTTCAAGAGACATACAAGTATGTTTTTTTAGTTACCATGACATGGAGTAAGGAGGATCAAAAATTATGCTTTCCTGTTCTTGTCTAACCTAAGGATAAAGGAATAAGGGAGAAAAATACATAAAATATGTGACAAAAGTATGATAACTGGAAGTGAAGTGACACAAATGAGTGGACACAATTTAAAGAAATATACACTTTACAATACTATGAAAATTGATTGTATTGTCTCCTGTTTATTTAGATGTCTTCACTGAAATCTTGAGTTGTTGCTCACCCACTCCCAATGACTTGGCTCAGAGTTGATAATTTTGTCTGGATTAAGCTGTATTAAACTGAATTTGGATTGTGAATTTTGATGATGGCCTCACTTCCCAGCCAGACATTTAAAGAAATATTATTCTGTCGTCCTTAAGAGAAAAGGGCCACTCAAAGACCAAGTGGTCAGTGGGCAGGGGATAAAATTTTGTAGCTCTTGTTCAGTGCTTTGACGATTGGCAGAGTAGGTTGTGCAATCATGGAACGAAAATCATACAGGTTATAAAATGGTGGCCATTCTGGCAGTGAAAAGGAAGGGCAGAACTTTACCTGTTATTTTCAGGCACACAGCAGACCTGGAAGAATGTGAACTCACATGAGAAGATGTCCAGTGTGCATTCTAAGGTCATTGTGCACTTGCGTGATATTTTGGATGGTGTGCCTGTGTGGGAGTTGGCAGCACACCCACTGACAATTAATCAGCCAGATAAGGTAATTAAAAAGATAATTGAGTGGAGTTTTACATTGCTCATATTTTTAAATTGGTGCATGGTCATCATGGACAGCAACCATCCTTTTTTTTTAACTGTCTTATCCTCGAATAGGATCAAATGGGGTTGGAGCATTGGCTGTATGAGTTGGTAAGAGGTCAGGTGAGAGTTAGCAGTTGATTCAGTTCTGCAATTTCAGACTTGATGGTTGGTTGCTGGTTAATAAAAGGTATGATGTGGAGATGCTGGCATTGGATTGGGGTAAACACAGTAAGAAGTCTGACAACACCAGATTTAAGTCCAACCAATTTATTTGATAGTAAACTCACAAGCTTTTGGAGTTTGCCCCTTCATCAGGTGAATGCATTCATGATGAAGGGGCAAACCCCAAAAGCTTGTGAGTTTACTATCAAATAAATTGGTCGGACTTAAACCTGGTGTTGTCAGACCTCTTACTTTAATAAAAAGTATCCTTTGAAAAGATGGCACATAATGCCATGCCGGCATGCTAGGACAGAGAGGAAAGAGAGATGCAATTAAAGTAATGTCTCCACATGAGAAGACAATAGGGCTACTAAAGATGAGGTTCCTCTGTCTGAACCATTCTGGATGAGTGACACTTATTGTTATGGTCTGCTGCACTCTGCATAATCTGGTACTGGCATTGGAGGGCGTATTTGAGGTTGAGGACTCAGAAATAACTCCACATGCCTCAGAGAAAGACTCCACAGATGGAGCTGATGAAGGGCCTGGGTGGGCACAGAGTGAGAATAAGGAGGCAGACTTGATGAACCTTCAGGGAGGCAGGGAGTGTTTGGATTAGATTAAGAACAGCACAGGCTTTGATCCCCATTCCAGCTGAGGTAAGCTCAGTGCCTTCCTCTTAGCCCATAACAAACTATCACAGCAATTTGCTGTGGTTCAGTGAATAATCACAAAGGGCCTGCCTTTGGGAAAGAACCACTTGTTATAACACTTTTAGGAACATCTTTATTTTGTACATTTCTCATTTGGATTGTGTAGTGTTTTCTGTTGATCAAACGCTTTTGTATAACTGACACTTTTTAGTGAATGTGCACTTCAATAATCAAACAAATTCAATCAAAACTGCTGAGAAAGAAAAAATTCATTACAACACATTTGTGGAATTTTAGAAATTGCATTTTATGTCATCTCATTAAACCCAAGGTTGTAAATCTTCATTATCAAGGGGGTGAACATTTTCAAAGGAGCATATATTTAAAGAAGTATATACAGAATTAACATGCCATCCACACAGCTTTTAATAAGCAATTTATGATGATAATGGCATTTGTACAAATCCTGCAGTCAATCTGTCTTTAATCAAAGGTGAATTGATTGATTGCTTCATGATGATCTTTTTTCCATGAGCAATGGCACAACTTACGTCAGATCCAACTTATTTTTCCTTCAAGTGTAGTATTGTAATTAATAGGCATTTTTAGGATATTAACTGACTAATTCAAAACAAATTACAGTCTACTTCCGCTTGCCTTTCCAGAATTCCCTGTGCACTTTAAGGTTAGGCCTTGTGCATAACTTTTAACATTCCGTAATTTCCGCAGTAGAATCAGAACATAATATTTGTTAAATAGCATATCAACTAAGTGGAACAATGGCTAAAGCATCAATAATGTTAATAACAAGTGTTGAAAAAAGAAACATGTTTTCATTAGAGAACATTACGCCATTCAGACAAATTAGCAGGGCCTAAACAATTCTATTTTGGTCCTATGGTGTGGTGATTGAAACTGCACTGCACCATCTGAGGGAAAACCTGCAGCTGTAGATGTGTATCTGAAGAAAGTGAGGTTGTTGCGATTGTTACTGTTGTAGAAGTAACGCTGAGAGTAATGATAGTACAATCAATTTTTTGAATCTAGTTTACTTTATTAGCTATTATAATATTTCAGGTTGTATTTGTAATTGTGCAACACCACATACCAAGCCATTTTAAAAAATGTCAGTGTTACTTATTCCCATCCAATATCAATCTCAGAATTTATTTATTGTCAATAAGGTGTCTAATTTAAAGAAATTCAGCTATGTTTGATTAACTTGATTTGCCTAACTGGGCAATGCTAATTTTCGCACCAACCTAAGCAGAGTGAAATATAAACATGTGGACAATCTTAACAACAACGATCAATATTTTAATTCTGTCGCAACCATTTTGCAATAATTATGCAATTCATTTACTCTTCCATTCAGTTGACCTCCTTAAAAAATGGTTGGGTCAAAGTTGTGCTGAACTTTGCCCAATGTTTTGAGTATAATTTGGGCAATAAGCATTTCAATTTAGCAGTGTGATGGCCTGCATCCAATCCCCAAACAGACGCCTAAAACAAACATTAAGCCTCTTAAATATGTAGTTAGTTGCCATGATCCTTGCTGGGGACCCCTGTCAGAAATGCTTCCTAAATGAGCGGGTGAAGCATTTTGACATTAAGACCTGCCTTGCTTGGGAATCTTCAGCAGTCTCACAACAGACAACCAAAGGCAGCTTTTGAAAAGTAATATATTTAAGAGTAACTGTTCCAGTGGAGCAGAAAGAACAAAAATGCACTTCCAATTCAGCCAGAGTAGTGTTAAAATACTAGGCACCTCCACTCTGCTCCCCTCCTGTAGCCTGCCTCAAAGCCCTTCCCAGGATGGCTGCAGAGAGTTAAGTATCCCAAATAACGCAGCATTGAGTCTGTACTCCAAAACAAGTCTAGAATTATTTCTATTCCATACTGTTTCTATTTTTTTTTACTTAACTTAAATTCCATGTTTTTATAGTTTCAATCTTCTTCATTGAATTAGAGCATCCTTATAGTGCAGAAGGAAACCATTTGGTCCATTGAGTTTGCTCGAACTTCTGACTAGGCATTTTACTCTATACCCATAACCCCATACATTTATCCACTAATCTCCTTAACCTGCACATCTTTAAACACTAAGGAGCAATTTAGCATGGCCAATCCATCTAACTTGCACATCTTTGCAGTGTGGAAGGATACTAGAGCACCTGGAGGAAACCCACACAGACACAGAGAGATCGTACAAACTCTGCACAGTCACCCGAGGCTGGGTTCCTGGCATTGTAAGGCAGCAGTGCTAACCACTGTGCCACCATGCTGCTCTGAAAAGAAAATAATTTTCCTTTTTATCCTTTTTGATATTGACAAGATTCAATCTAGTTGCAGTTCATTCACACACTACTTTTTAGGAGCTTCTTCAAAAAGAAACTTTTGAAGGATTTGCAAATGTGAAGAGTGCAAAATCAGGGATAAAATCACAATCTCCTGCAAGCAAGAGTTATTGCTGAGGATATAATCATGCGCTGTAAGGCAGGTTCAGCTGTCTGCTTGAACTTTAGTGCTGGGTTTTAACAGTTCATTTTTCTAGAGCTGATGGCCTGGGATTCAATGGCATCATGCCCGCTGCTTTTGGACACTTCACCGTCAGTATGGCAGGTGGGAGATGTACACTCAGTCCTCTTTTAAAAGTTTGAGGGAAGTTTCAGATAATGCAGCAACTCAATATTTGAGAACTTTTCTCAGGGTTAATGGCTTCAGGTGACCGGTAGATCTTTCTGTTCAAGAACAATTATCGATCTTTGTATCCATTTGAGTTTGTAGACCAATACTTCTTCTCTACAATAAGTTCGTCCTTGAGAAGAAGTGTTGGAAAGTAGATTGAGGCATAGGATCTTAGATCAATTAACCAGGGCAGACCTATGGAAAGTTAGCCAAATATCCACTGTCGGATTGTACTTCCAGATTGATGCATACAAAATAATTTCCATTGTAATTATGGAATGGAAAAATTGAAGCATTAAAGAAATGTATAAGTTGTAGCAGTTTTTGTCTTTAGTTGGAAATCAAATAAATTTTATTATTATAAAACTTCCATATAAATCATTTCTTTCAGTTCATTAATTAGATGAAAGGGTGACAGAAAACAGCATGAGAGTGGAGAAGTGGAAGACAGCAGGGCAAACAAATAGTGCACTTAAATTTTATTATCAAAGTTTAGGGTTTTGATGGGCTGTTAATTTCAGTAATATGGGGTGATAATCTGGGGAGAATAAAAGCAAAATACTGCAGATGCTGGAAGCTGAAATAAAAATAGAATGTGCTGGAAAAGTCCAGCAGGTCTGGCAGCATCTGTGGAGAGAAAGTAGAATTAATGTTTCGAGTCTGCTTGACTCTCCTTCTGTGGAAAGTTTACAAACATTGCTGTTGCTCTGTGCCTGCTAACAGGCTAGTGGCTAATGCCATAACATTTGGTTCACAGCAATAAGTTTCAGCAATTACTCTATGACAGTGCTGTTTGTTAATTTCAAATTATCACTTACTATCACTTCTTTGTCATGATCTTATGGGATAGTTAGATTTGCCATGGTTTTTAATATGTGATTCAGATATTCAAAAAAATGTCAAAAGAAAGATTATTTTGCATGCTGAGAAATATTACAGCTCAACCAGATTTATTCTGAAGAAAATTGAAACACCCACTACCTATCTCAAAAATGCCTTTATGCAACCTCTAATGTTTCTAAAGACAACTGGTGACTGTACAGTTTAGTATGCAGATCCTCATGAATGCAACTTTCAATAACATGGTACTGAGCAGAGAAAAACCTTGGCTGAAAAACATCACTTACAATAAAAACAAAATTTCCAACCAACTTAGGTGGTACAATGTGATTTTAATACGTTTAACACATCACTAAGCCAATGAAACATGGACCTGCACATTAACATTACCTGATTTACTGAAAAATGCAGAAATTACTATCCTTTTCCTAATATTGGTAGCTATCAGTCCCAGTTAATTAGTGGCTTGGTGACATATTGTGCTTTATCATGCTTCTGTAAAGCACCTTGGGATGTTTTATTATAGAGTCATAGAGGTTTACAGCATAGAAACAGGCCCTTCAGTCCAACTTGTCCATGCCGTCCTTTTATTTCTAAACCCCTAACCTAGTTCCAATTGCTCGCGTTTGGCCCATTTCCCTTTATGCCAATCTTACCCATGTAACTGCCTAAATGCTTTTTTAAAAGACAAAATTGTACCCACATCTACTACTACCTCTGGCAGCTTGTTCCAGACACTCACCACGCTCTGTGTGAAAAAAAATTGCCCCTCTGGAGAGTTTTGTATCCCTCACCTCTCACCTTAAGCCATGCCCTCTAATTTTAGTCTCCACTACCTTTGGGAAAAGATATTGACTATCTAGCTGATCTATGCCCCTCATTGTTTTATAGACTTCTGTAAGTTCACCCCTTAGCCTCCTATGCCCCAGAGAAAAAAGTTCCAGTTTACCCAGCATCTCCTTATAACTCAATCCATCAAGTCCTGGTAGCATGCTAGTAAATCTTTTCTGCACTCTCTAGTTTAATAATATCTTTTCTATAATAGGATGACTGGAACTGTACAAAGTATTCCAAGTGTGGCCTTTATGTTGAATGTGTTTTATAATAGCCTATTTACAGACTGTTTACACAAAAGCAGTTTGGATTTGTAAAGGGAAGTCGTACTTGATTATAGGAATTTTTTTGAGGAAGTAACAAGGAGGGTCCATGCGGAAAATGCTTTTGCTGTGGTCAACATGGATTTAACAAAGTTTTTGTTTTAACTTGGTCCCAATGGCAGGAAAAATAAAATCACATATTTTTAAAATAAAGTAACACCTTTGTCCCAAATTAATTCAGTGCAGAAAGCTAAGGTTAGCAATAGTCAGTGAATGCTTTTCATAAAATCCTACAGTGCAGAAGGAGGCCATTCGGCCCATTGAGTCTGCACTGACCACAATTCCATCTCTTTCTCCATAACTCCACCTCTATCTTCATCTATGTGCATAGATCCCTGAAAGTAGACAGTCAAGTTGAGAAAGTTGTTAAGAAGGCATATGGAGTCTTAGCTTTTATTGGTGGGGGATTGAATTTCGGAGCCGCAACGTCATGTTGCAACTGTACAAAACTCTAGTGCGGCCGCACTTGGAGTATTGTGTGCAGTTCTGGTCCCCACATTATAAGAAAGATGTGGAGGCATTGGAGAGGGTACAGAGGAGGTTTACCAGGATGTTGCCTGGTATGGAGGGCAGGTCTTATGAAGAGAGGCTGAGGGATTTGAGGTTGTTTTCGTTAGAAAGGAGGCGGCTAAGAGGGGACCTAATCGAAACATATAAGATGATTAGAGGTTTAGATAGGGTGGACAGTGATAGCCTTTTTCCTAGGATGGAGAAAGCTAGCACGAGGGGACACAGCTTTAAATTAAGGGGTGATAGTTATAGGACGGATATCAGAGGTAGGTTCTTTACCCAAAGGGTGGTTCGGGAGTGGAATGCCCTGCCTGCAGCAGTTGTAGATGCGCCAAGTTTGGTGGCGTTTAAGAGGTTAGTTGATAAGTATATGGAAGAGAAGGGAATGGTTTAGTTTGGAGGGGCATTGCTTTTTATATTGGTTGGCGCAACATCGAAGGTCGAAGGGCCTGTTCTGTGCTGTAATGTTCTATGTTCTATGTTCTATAACCCCATGCATTTACTCTAGCTAGTCCCCCTGACACTAAGGGGGAATTTAGCATGGCCAGTCCACCTAACCTGCACAGTCTTTGGACTGTGGGAGGAAACCAGACCACCTGGATGAAACCCACACAGTTTTGGGGAAAATGTACAAACTCCACACAGACTGACCAAAGTTGAGAATTGAAACCATCTCCCTGGCACTGTGAGGCAACAATGCTAACCACTGTACCACCATGCCGCTCTCAACAAGAATCCCACCCAGGCTGTATCCCTATAAGGATATTTATTTACTTGTTAGTTCCCCTTACACTAAGGGGCAATTTAGCATGGCTAATCCTTCTAATTTGCATATTTTTAGATTGTTGGAGAGAACAAGAACACTCAAAGAAAACCCATGCAGACATGGAACTAATGTGCAAACTCCACACAGGCAGTCATCCATAGTTGGTAGTGAACCTCAGTCCCTGGCGCTGTGAGGCTGCAATGCTAACCGCTGTGCCACAGTGCTGCACCAGTGCCACTGCGCTGCCTCACAGTGACTGGAAGGTATTTTATGATGGAGCAAGGCTCAGTACTAGGTCTCTTGTTGTTTGTGATATATATCAATGACTTAACTTAAATGTATGGGACAAGATTAAGAAATTGTATATGATGCAAAAATTGGCTGTATGAGGGAGAAAGCTAAGAATTATAAAAAGGTACAATTAATGGACTAGACAAGTGGGCAGAAAATCGATAAATTGGGTTCTTTTGAACTGTGAGGTATTGCATAAGTGACAGAATATAAAGCAAGCAGGTACATAAAGAATGCTACGAAATTAAGGAGTGTCAAAAAACAATGGAACCTTGAAGTATATGGTCAGAGATCCCTGAAGGTAGCAGCACATGTAGATAAGGTGGGTAAAAAAACATCCTGGGTTCTCTCTATGATTAGCTGATGCATAGAATATAAGAGCAAAGAGGTTTGGTCTAATTGTGTAAAGCATCAATTAGGCCACAGATTGAGTAGAAGAGTATTGCATACAATTCTGGTCACCACATATAGGAATATATGATCACATTAGAGAGAATATAAAGGGAGATTGATTAATACATTACCAGGAATCGAGAGCCTTAACCACGAGATATAATTTAATTGAGGTACATAACATTATGAGGGGCCTGGATAGAGTATATAGGAAAGAATTTGATTTGATTTATCATTGTCAAGATTTATTCATACAAGACTTCAGATTTTTGTATCTTTTTCCTGATGGAAGAAGGCAGAAGAGAGAATACTTGGTGTGCGTGGGCTCAATTTTCTTCGCAGAAAGATCAATAACTATAAAACATATACTCCTTGTATTTGGCAGAAGGATTGGAGGTGAGGTGAGAAGAAACTTTTTTACTCAGTGGACAGTGGGGCCTGAAACTCACTATCTGAAAGTGAGATAGAAGCAGAAACCAACATTTTACTGAAACATTCTTGGATGTGTGCTTAAAGCACTATAATTTACAAAGCAGACTGAGAATTGGAAAGTGGGATTATGTTGGACATTTTTTTTCATCTGATACAGACATAAGGAGCTGAATGGCCTCCTTCTGTGCAGTAATTTATCAGTTTCTAAATGCATTTTCTTGGACAGATCCCGCAGCCAACATATTAACATTCTCAGGACTTCACATACCAAGAAAAGCTCTGAAACATATGTCTACCAAAAAGAGACTAATCCCCCTATGTTTTAGTTATTTAAAATGTATGTTTCCTTTTAATGTAACAATGAAATAAATAAAACCACCCATATTGTGTAATGGCAACTTTGTAATTTCACTTGGAAGTGAAATGTTTAACTGACTTGCTATTACACGCTTCATAATTTGTGACAATTTTCACCTCGTGGGATGGAAATCAAATTTCACTTCACAAGGATTATCCTGTCCGAAGTTATAGTGTATTAAAGAATGTGTTTAAGGGGATAACAAGTGTTTTTAATAACATGTTGTGGTGGTGAGACTGGCCAGGCAGAATTTATGGCTATCTCTCAAGTTTCCTGATTTTCCCAAGCTGTGCCTCCAGACTGGGTTAAAATTAAGATTCACTGTGCTTGCCTCCTGTAATATCTTACTGGCAAGTACCTCACATTCCCTGATACTTGCTGCAGAATCAAAGAACTTCGTTGTGTCACAAGTTAATTAGACCACCAAAACCGTTGACAGTCTAAAGCAATGATGGGCAACCTGCAGCCAAGGGACCGCATGCGGCCATCTGGGTTCTGAATGCAGCCCACGAGACCTTTTGTTGACCATTGCCAAAATATAGTGTTGCCCCATTCTACTGATTTCTGTAGTGTTGCCCCATTTTGCTTATTCCTGTCAGCATAACTGAAGCGATATGCATGTAAAGCAAGAGCAAGTGAAGTGAGATGTGTGTTGATTGTACACAACCTTGACTGTGAGAGTAATGGGATGAGATGTTTAGGAAGAATATTCCAGAGTTGTTAGGTTGGAGAGCATTGTAGAGATAGAGAAAGAGCAAGGCCATGGGTGCCTAAGTGTAAATATTCTTTTGTTTTCACCATTTGAGGTTGATAATATTTCTAT
The DNA here is from genome assembly GCA_024679065.1 of Sphyrna mokarran. Taxonomy (NCBI): domain Eukaryota; kingdom Metazoa; phylum Chordata; class Chondrichthyes; order Carcharhiniformes; family Carcharhinidae; genus Sphyrna; species Sphyrna mokarran. The sequence goes on along the minus strand of JAGIQG010000005.1, from coordinate 82,705,679 downwards.
TAATATTTGAATGATTAAATATTTTCTATAACTTGTTATTGAAATAATTCCTCAGAGGCTCATACTTCTTCACCAGGTTTCCTTTATTTACTTCTTCAATCTTCCTCCATTGGAAAAAAAATACAAATGTCTGTTGTCTAACGAACTGATTCAAGAACAGTTTCTTCCCTGCTGCCGTAGACGTTTGAATGTACCTACCTTGCATTAAGTTGATCTTTCTCTATACCCTAGCTATGACTGTAACACTACTTTCTGCAGTGTCTCCTTTCCTTCTCTATGAATGTTATGCTTTGACTGTACAACGTGCAATAACAATACTTTTCACTGTATACTAAAACATGTGACAATCAAATCAAATCACTTTTCCTTTAAAAGGGTGCCACTTGTCCTCACCATCCACCCCTAACAATTTCCATCATTGCAACACGACCAAATGTACTTTTCCCTCCTCTTTCAGAATTTTAAATGGACTGTTCCCTCAGAACCTCCTGATCCATGCTTTAATCATCACCTCCACTGCAAGCAAAGGAGTTGCAATCACTGTCCTTTCACCTCCTCTCTTCCCACCATCAAGGCCCCAAACTCTCCTTTCAAATGAACCAATGGATGGCAATAGTGGTGAAGTATGGAGGCCTTTAGTGTGAGATGGCATCAGATCAGACCCAAAGTCATCATGTTGGGATGCTACAGTATATCTCAAGCCTCGCACGACCTCCACTCGTGTTTTGAAAACAAAAATTAACCAGCAGTTCAGGGCTGGCATTCTCCCAGAAAAATTCTAAGTGTTGAATTTGCATAAAATTTGGTGTAAATCTGGCTGGTTTTTCAGCAGGACTTTCAAAATGAATCTCCAACACTCAGTGCGTTGTTCACTACAGTAGTGGGAATGTCATTAAATATCAAGGAATGGGGTCTATTCCCACTGGAGAGGCCAGCAGCATACCTCTTGTGGGCCACTGTGTATGCACCCATCTGTCAGTGCTGAGATTGGCCCATGTGCAGTAGTCCTGCACTGCTGGCCTCCTGATCTCTGACTATCCTGGCCACTGGCCAGCCCCACAACCCTGCATCACTGGCTGTACAACCAATGCTCTGATTGCTGATCACCCCAGATGTGATCAACCAGCCTTGATCCTCTCCCTACACCCCTGCCTGTCCTGATCTCCTCCCATACCCTCAACAGTAGCCTCAAACCCAGCCCCCTCCCCATTCCTGCCCCGTAGGCAGACCCTCATCCTGATGGCCAGCCCTAATTGCTAGCGTTCTTCTCTCTGTCACTGTTGAATGCAGGGTGGCTGCAAGACACCTCACCTCACCTCCATCAATCTTCCCACTCCTAGATGCCCCATCCTCACCACCCCATAAAGTTCTTCTACCTTGGCACTGCCTGATACTCGGTGGACAGATGCCCTCTAGGCAGTGCTGAGCACCAGGCTGGCACAGTCTATCTGGCGATGTAAGAAGTCTCATGACATCAGGTTAAAGTCCAACAGGTTTATTTGATAGTAAAAGCCACAAGCTTTTGGAATGCTGTTCCTTCGTCAGGTGAGTGGAGAGTTCTGATCAGAAACAGAGCATATCAAGGCGCACCAGTTTGCAGAGTCTTTATAGCTAACCTGCTATTCAAGTCTTAAAGGTGCAGACAATGTGAGTGGAGATAGCATTAAGCATGGGTTAAAGAAATGTGTACTGTCTTCAGACAGGACAGTAAGTGAGATGTTGCAAGCCCAGGTAAGTCATGTGGATTACAGATAGTGTGACATGAACCCAAGATCCCAATCTGACACCGCTCCTTACCCCATCTGCTCCATAGAGGACCTCCATTGCTCTCCTTCACTCCAGCAGGATTGAGCTGCCAGCTCTCTGCAAGTGGGGACTATTGTATACCCCTCTGCAATGAACCATCCTTGGTGTGGGAGAGACTGTAGCAGGCCCAGAGACCTCACTTCTGAGCCCCCTAATGATAAAGAAATGAACATTTAAATAATTTCTATAGGTCTGCATCGATTTCTGGCGTAGACAGTGCTAGGAATCTTGCAGCTGGAGACTCGCATAGGCTGTGGCACCCAGCAGGGAGTCTATTACACAGTCTCTGCTTGAGTCTTCCAGCTGCAAGAATTGCCCACCCTGTTTAAGGAAATAATTGAGCCTAACTTTATGGGCCCCTCTGAATTAGTCTCAGCAGCTTCTAAAAGGTGACAATGAGGCAGAAGCTGGTAGTGTTGGACTCGATAAGTTTGCACTGAGGCTTTCCACTTTCTTTCCCAGAAAATCATAGGGCAGACACTGATTCATGGTGGAGCCATGAGAGGAGTTACTCCTCCTGGCAGGGGACTCACTTGGTTCTTCTGTATTGAGAAAAAGGTGAACACATACAATATAATCAACACCAGACAGCTCTTGGATCCATACATGCCTCTCCTGCACTGCTAAAATGTCACCAACTATAGATGGAAACTTTCAAGAACTGTATCAGACATTTATTACATCAGTCATCACATTCAGATAGAAATTAATTACTTTTCAGAGTACTCATGATGGTGAAGTACATCTACTGTATTTCCTTCATTCTTTTATATATGGACCCAGATGGTCCTCCCCTTTTATTGCCGGTTGTGATGGGGCAGGCTGCTGACCTTCCTGCTCCTGAACAGGAGTGTGGCGACTAGGAAATTTTCATGGTAACTTGCAGTGTGAATATAAGCCTTATTTGTGACTCATAGATAAAATTTAATTTTAACTTTTTCAATACCCTTGGATGACCTTGGTGGCTGTGCTGCCTCATGCCTGACAAGCCCCAGCACGCCAGTAAGCTCATTCAATCACAAGGAACAGGTACAAGAGTAGATCTTTGATCCCTCAAGCCTGTTACATCATCAGCAGGATCCAGGCTGATCTTATTGTAACGTTAACTCCACTTTCTTGCCAGTGGCTCATAACAATTGACTCACTTGTAGGTAAAAGAATCTGTTGAATCTTCAATTTATTCAATGCCACAGCTTTCACTGTTCTGTGTGAAAAATAATTCTCATCTGCGTAAATTGCAAGAGCGTTGAACCTGTTGGATGAGTGCAGGGGCTACAGTTCCTGCAGTGCAACTTACCAGCTCCCCATAGCCACTCCATTTGAGTCACACCCTCCTGTTCCTGACATTGGACTAATTCTGAAATATGTATGCTTAGAAGTCTGACTGCCTCCTGGAAAAAGTGCCTTGGTACCTTTTCTCTTCCTGATGTCCACAGCTTAGACTACAGCTCATTAATGTTGAAGTCGAGTTCCTCGATTTGCAGGCACTGCAGATATTGGGCATAATTCATCCAAAACAAAGTTAGGTGCCCAACAGTCAAGAAAACAAGAGAAATTCCTGCCTGTTTTTTGGACATACTGATCAGAATGAATCTTTGACACTTCGAGCACTGCAGAGAGCCTCGGTGTGATTCACTCTGAAAAGCAGGGGATGGGGCCTCATCCTGCTCAAGAGGCCAGCAGTGCAGTGCTGAGTGGGCCACAGTGCATATGCCAATCTGCCAAAGCAAGTACAGCCCATTCACAATGGCTCCCTCATTGCCGACCTCCTGATCGCTGGCCTTCCCTGGAACCCCCTCCCCGAACGCTTGCTTCCTGACCTCCCTACTCTCTCAATCACTTGCCTACTGGATCCTTCCCCAGGCCAGGCTTGATGTCGCCAGCCCAATCCAATTCTCCATCCCAATGACCAGGCTTCCTCCTGAGCGATGACCAGCCCCAATCACCTTCTTCCCTCCCTCTTTCACCTATTTTAGTGCAGAATGGCAGCAGGTCTCTCCCCTCTGATTGTCATTCCCTAAGAAGCCCCATCCCCTTGGCATTGCCTGATGCCTAGTGGACAGTGCCAGTGTGTCCCTTGGACAGTACCTGGGACAGACTGGCACTGTTGGGCTGGCATTGCCCACGGGACATGCGTCCCCTTGCCTCTGATCTCCGGGAGGCCTCAGTGGCTTCCACCAGTAGGGTACAGTTGTCAACCCCCCATTGATGTGAATCACTGCCAGATTGGGGGTGGAAAAGTGATCCAATACTTATAGTTTTGGACCTTAACCTGGTGTTGTGAGACTTTCTATTGTGCAAACCCCAGTCCAATGCCGGCATCTCCACTTCAATAATAAACTAAATCAAATCAAGTGTGAAAAAACCCATGTAAAAGCAGAATGTTGTGTGTTAATTTTGAAAATAGTAACAGGTGCTGGGTGTGTGGATTTAAGAACTAGAAAATACAGTACAGTTTGGTCTTTGATTAGAAGGGATTGGAAAAGTAGATGTTTACTAATGTTTGGGAAAATTTCCTATTGTTGGATTGTATTTGGAATAATAGAGATGTAAAAATAAGAATAAATAAAATTACAGTGGAGCCTGTTTCTGAAAATTTCTGACATCTTCATATGCATATTTCCATATAATTTAATCCCCGTTCCCTTCGCCACCTTCCTCCTCCCACTCACTGCACCTTCGCTTAAAGGATGGTGAAGCTATAGGATTTATTCCACTAACATGACTCAGGACAGACAGCTCAGTCCCTTTTTATCAACTCTTGCTTGTATGGTTCAGTTTCGCTGCATTATACTTAACCACTAAACTGTTCGGCGAGCTGCTACCTGAAAACATTAATGGCCATTTTCAAATAATAGTCATTGCATTTACAGCATATCACAGAGCATCCTGAAGCCAAAATATATTGTGTTTAGAAAGCAAGCAAAAAAATTGAGATAGCAAAGAACAGACAGCAAACAAGAGAATAAAGGTTGTTTGGCAAAAGCAGATAAAGTCAAAGGCAAATCTTTTTAAGTATATATAGCATAAGAAATAAAATCAAAGAGAAGGAGAGATGAAAAGAAAAGTTATAAATGGTATGCATTTAATAGTATACAACATACTCTTATAATTTCTCTTGCTATTATTCTGTATATTTTGCTGTGTACATGTGCTTTAAATAAAGTACTTCAGTCATTTAATTGTTTCCATACAGTTCATGGATGACTGATGAGTTTTCAATGATCTACCTCTGTAGGAAAATGCAAACCACCAATAAATAAAAGACAAACCCTTGCAAGATTCATGGAACTCTTATGATGATCTGGGATAATAACCTTTCGAAATGAAAATACTGTGAGCTTTTAAAATTATTGAAGACAGCCTCATATACCTCCAGCAAGGGAAGCTGAGGATGGGATGTATTATTGAAGTTTGTGAAGTCTATTAAAATAACATGGCAACATGAGAGATGATTCTAGTCACTGTTTAGAAAATATGTGGGGCATTATTTATTGCATTAAAAATAACTGCTTCTGTCTTTAAATGAAACATAAAATGATCTTATCTCTTTAGACTCTTCCTACGTTACTTCTTAAATTCAATTTACTTCAAAGAGAGAGTTTGTACATTCAATCTAAGTAGGTTTAACTCTGACTTCAGATTGATTTGGAAACTCCCTGTGGCTACATTGGACTGCTGGTCACAAATTTGATTTGTGCATCTGGATCCAGCATTATGATTTACAAATGGCTATCTATACTAATTTTGACTTTATTTCATTTTCAGCTTTTAATTTCAAAGAGTTTCCTTTTCTGACTTTTATTACAATGGAATTTTTTATGAACATTGAAGAAGTCTGTGTTAATTTTAATACAAGGCATTTATTGTGTCTCTTCACATTTTGACATAGACAGAAAGTTTAAGACTGGCAGTGTATGGGTCACTGATTTATGTATGCACAGGAAGTACTGAAGAACCCACTGCCTTGATTACTCGCATGGGAATATGATGTATCTGAACATACAATTAATTTAAAATATTTTATTTTCATTACAGATTGAGCAAGAAAGCATAATGAAGAAATATGTACCAATCTTGTACTAAAGAAGTGATGTTTTGAATGTATATTTCCAGTTGATGTCTTGCCTGGCAAGAAAAATCACAAGTACACTCCCTAAAATACCCTATCCTTTTAACTTGGGCTGCACATTCGTAAACTTACTGTTATAGATAGGGAAGGGTTATGAGATCTTGGCCACATGATAAATTGGTCTTGTAAAATAGGCAGCAGCATCCACTGTCCTCAGCTGTGAATCATCTTGCTGACTGAGAAGTAATTTTTATTTCTTCATAGAAAAGAATAATTGTTTTTCCTATTTTTTAAAATTCTTTCATCTAAAATTATCCTTTGATTTACCATATTATCCTATATTTTGAATTCATCCAGATAAAATTAACCTTTCATTCATCATAACATTGGATATTAGGATTATTATGGTAAAATAAAGGATCATTTTAACTGAAAGTATTCAAAAAATGGAAAAAAATAATTGTTCTTTTCTCTTAGCAATGTAATTTTGAACTTTGTATTCACAGCAAGTAAGCCTTATCCATTAACAGCACACAGCAAAATATTCTTGTACATAAATGTACAGTATTTGTTCTTCACAGGTGAGTTACTTGGCCAAGATTGAAAATGACCCTTAGTCTCATTCTTTTCCTTCAGTTTTTATGCTCTAAACTTTAAGCTTAAACTTATGCTGAAGTACCATTCAGCAAATAATCATAGCTTCAAATAACTTGCCCAAGTGGCCTTTATTCATTTATGACTCTGGTCAATAAGTGCTTGTCAATTATTCAATAATGCTTATTTTTAAACAAACCTGTGCATTAAGTTATAGTGATAGACTAGTATATCTCCTTAGGCAAGTCTCATAGTTGGCTCAATACCTTCAGGATCAATTCTGACCCTATATCTCCAGTGAAAACCAGATGTGTAGGCAGTCAAAAATTACTGGGTGACTTAATTATCCCTGATGTCTCAGCTGAGCTCTTGCAATCTTCAATTTTAACCTGCTCTTCTAAGTAGCTGGTAAGGGCATCCAGTGATATTGGTGGACTCCTTCTCTAAGTCTACAGGGTAGTTTAATATATCTTGAAGCACATACTGTTTGGGACCTGTCATGATTCACATTGGTGGGAGGACACGCTGATGTGAATTCACAGTCCAACATATGGAGACTATCTGATCTGCACTAGTAATCAGATGTAAATGCAGATCCCAACTTTAAGAGTAATTGCCAGGTATGGGGGAGGGAGGAGACAATCTGCTGGCATAAAAGCGGTCTTGAGACTCTCACTTGATTCTTCGCCTGTTCTGCCATTCCCATTCAATAAAGGTGGGGAGTGGAAAATCCCTCTATCGGCTTATATCCCTTTTCATCTCCACCATTAAGGCCTTCTGTGCTGCATCAGGAAAACCTGGAAACCTTTGCTCTGGCCTACTGTTTCATCACTCCTCTTTCTCCCTTTATAGGTAAGCTAATGGAGGGGATCCTTAGGGACAGGATGTATGAGCATCTGGAGCGCTGCGATCTGATCAGGGTTACGCAGCATGGCTTCGTCAAGGGGAAGTCTTGTCTTACAAATCTAGTGGAATTTTTTGAAGAAGTGACAAAAACAGTTGATGAAGGACAGGCTGTTGATGTTGTCTACATGGATTTCAGTAAGGCGTTTGACAAGGTTCCTCATGGTAGACTGATAGAGAAGGTGAAGGCGCATGGGATACAGGGTCGGGTATGTAGATGGGTCGAGAACTGGCTCGGGAGGAGGAGACAGAGGGTAGTAGTGGAAGGCTCTTTTTCCGGCTGGAAGCCTGTCACTAGTGGAGTGCCACAAGGCTCAGTACTAGGTCCTCTTCTATTTGTGGTCTACATAAACGACTTGGAAGTTGGGGTAGGTGGTGAGATCAGCAAATTTGCTGATGACACCAAATGCTTGGATTGGCGGGTACAGAGGAGCAGTGTCAGGCAATACAACAGGACATAGACAGGTTGGTAGACTGGGCAGATAGATGGCAAATGGAATTTAATCCGGATAAATGCGAGGTGATGCATTTTGGCCGGAAAAATGTAGAAGAGAGTTATAGGATAAAAGGTAAAACTATACGGAGCATAGAGACGCAGAGAGACTTGGGGGTGCAGGTTCACAAGTCTCTGAAGGTGTCCTCACAGGTGGAGAAGGTGATAAAGAAGGCGTATAGTATGTTAGCTTTCATAGAAAAGGGTATAGAATACAAGAGTAGGAGTTTGATGTTGCAGTTGTATAGAACTTTGGTTAGGCCTCACTTGGAATACTGCGTCCAGTTCTGGTCGCCGTACTATCGGAAGGATGTGGAGTCCTTGGAGAGAGTGCAGAGGAGGTTTACCAGGATGCTGCCTGGTATGGAAGGACTGTCTTATGAGGAACGATTAGATAGACTGGGGTTGTTTTCCCTTGAAAGACGTCGGCTTAGAGGGGATCTCATAGAGGTGTATAAGATTATAAGGGGTATAGATAGAGTAAATGGAGGTAAACTTTTTCCACCTTTAGAAATGGATAGGACGAGGGGTCATGGCCATAGGGTGAGGGGGGCTATGTATAAGACGAATATTAGAGGGCAGTTTTTCACACAAAGGGTAGTGGGGGTGTGGAATGCACTGCCGAGTAAGGTGGTGGGAGCAGGCACGCTGGGGCTGTTTAAGGGTCTCTTGGACAGCCACATGAGTGTTATGCAGATAGAGGGATATAGTAGGACTGTTTAACTACGGCTTTTTTTCCACAGGTAATTCGGTTCATACTTGACCAACATTGAGCATGCATTCGGCAGGTGGTGCGAGTACAGCTCTTGGATGTTGATTCATGGGTTGCCTGGTACTTCATGTCGTAAATGAGTGCTTTATGTGGACCATCTGAAGGGCACCATGACAGCTCAGAGACTATCGATGTGGCTGTGCAGACACTTGGAATTGGGCCGGTGTCTGCGGGAGTTTGCGCGTTCTCCCCGTGGTTGCGTGGGTTTTCTCTGGGCGCTCCGGTTTCCTCCCACAACCCAAAAATTCACTCTTAGGCTGATTGGGAATCAAATTGTCCCTATAGTGAGAGTCTTCCATATTAGGAATAACCTAAATCTATAATAGGATAATGGAATTGCTACTATATAGTTATGACGGCAGTGCGGGCTCGTTGGGCCGAAGGGCCTGTTTCCCGTGCTGTGTTGCTCTAAAAAAAAAGCAGTACCACAATTTCAGTAGTTTCTGTAACCAGAACACAACATCCCTTTCAGAGGTGTAGACTGGCTTTAACAAATGCAGGCTAGTTTTATTTGATGTGGGCTTCACAGAAACCTCACCTCGCTGCTGAACATGCAACCCTCAGAAAGCTTAACGCTGAGCTGCACACTACAGTGATGGAGATGAACAGGCAGTATGAAGTTCACATGATGCCTGTATCACAGTAATGACTTTAATCAGGCCATTGAAGTTGGCCTATTGGAATACAAACTCTCTGATTAAAAGGCCAATTGATGTGCCAGTCAGGGAAACTTTACTTTGTATATAACTGGGAATGTGAGTTCTTCTGCCACTCCCAAAAGTAGACTGCAGACTGACAGCACCCTGTCTGTTGATGATGGAAATATAAATAAAGGGATTCTGATGAAGGGATTTCTGCCTCTGTAAGGCTCACAGTACGAGCTTATTGCAATTATTTCATCAGGAAAAGGGCAATTGCACATCACATTCCCAGCGCTCACCAACAGGCCTTAACCAATTTTTAGCCCAAATATTAATTGGAGATTCTTAAGCCACGTAAGAACAATATGCAGGAAAAGTTAAAATGAAACTGTAAGGTCTCAGGCATAACAAAATTAGGGATTGAAATTAGAACTAAAAATTCTTTTGATAATTTTAAGGACAACAGGGTTTGATGTTGGCAGAATCAAGCCCAACACAAAGGAACCCTTTTGAAGAAGCCACTATGCTTGACAAATTCCAGTCAATGATAACGCTGAAAACATTTCTGTGGACTTGAAAAGTTGGGTTCTGTTTTTCGCTTCATGGATACTGCCAGACCTGCTGAGCCTTTCCAACATTTTCTGTTCCTAGTTCAGATTTCCAGGATACCCAATATTTTGCTTTTATGTTGACAATAAATCATATCATTCATATTATCAGCTTAGTATAGCGGATTGGTGGAATTTCTGAACTTGACAGTGAGAGATCAGAGTTAACATTCATAATGATACAATCATAATGCAGTTTTCTCACAGTGGGGCTCAGTAACTTTTCTAAATCTATACCCTTAATTATGCTTTTCCATCTAACACTTACATACCGTGGCTCAATTACAGTTTCTCAGTTCTTCGTTAGCCAAAAATATTCAAAACTGTTAATGAAGTGGAGCAAAACAAATGTACATTGCAGTTAATTATAATTTTTTGCAACCATTTAACTTGTTAAAAATGGTCTTGATGGCAAGCCTCCCTTTATAAACAACCTGTAATGACTTTGGGCTGGCAAATATAATGAGTTTTTGCTAGCTCGAAGCTCAGATGATAAAACTTTATTTTAAAAATGCTTTGGCTACAAACAACCATCATTAGGGTATTTTGTGCTTGGAAAGGAAATGTTGTAATAAAGCTTATAAGCTTGGAAAGCTGAATATAATTATGCATGTATACATACCGTGGTATCTCATTTAACACCCTACATTCCAAACCTCGATGTTCTGCTTTTTAGTGTGTGACCAACAAGAACAAATATATAACATTAGTTGTAGATTGGCTGTGGTCCAACTATTGTTGGACCATTCACTGCACATCTTTGAACATAACTATGACAGGACAAAGGGATAGATAAATATTCAAATTTGTATTCATACATTTCCCCATATGCTTCCTTTTGTTTATTTTTATAGGTATTTGTTATTCCAAATAAAGCACTTAAGTCTTCAGAAGCCAGATGCAAATCTGAATCTTGTGAATTTAAAACAAACCATGTGCCATCAATAAAGTTAAGGTGGTGGAGGACGTGCACATGGGGGTAGAGTTCAATAACATAGCAAATAAATAGTGATGGTTATGTTAATAAATGTTCTATTTTCTATGTTTCTATGGTTGGTATGCTCTTTTTAAAAATTCTTTTCGTGGAATGTGAGCATTACTGGCCAACCCTATGAGAAGTTGTTGGTGAGCTGCCTTCAGGAACTGCTACAGTTCATGAAGTGTACGTACACCCACAATGTTAGAAGAGAGTCCCATGATTTTAACACAGCAACAGTGAAAGAATGGCAATATATTTCTAAGTCAGGATGGTGTGTGGTTTGGAGGGGAATTTCCATTGATATCTCTTACCTTTATCCTTCTAGGTCATGAGGTTATGGAGTTGCAAGTATGGCAAATAATTGCAGTGAATGCTTTAGATGATACACACTGCTGCCACTGCACACTGGTAATGAATATTTAAGGAATTGAGTGGGGTGCTGATCAAGCAGGCTGCTTTTTCCTGGATGGTGTCAAAGTACTTGACTGTTGTTGGAGCCATGATAGCACAATGGTTAGCACTGCTACTTCACAGTGTCAGGGATCTAAATTTGATTGCCAAATTGGGTCACTGTCTGTGTGGAGTTTGCATGTTCTCCCCATGTCTGCCTGGGTTTGCTCCAGTTTCCTCCTACATTCTGAAAGGCGTGCTAGTTGGTGCATTGTGCTGTACTGTGGTGACCAGGTGAATTTCATTGCAGTGTTAATGTAAGCCCTACATATAACTAATAAATAAACTTTAAAAAAGTGGAGAGTACTCAATCGCAGTCCTGACTTCTTGTCGATGATGGATAGTCTTTGATGTCACCACAGAATTCTCAGGCCCTGACTTGCTCTTGTAATCATGATGTGAAGATGCCGGCATTGGACTGGAATAAACACTGTAAGAAGCCTTACAACACTAGGTTAAAGTCCAACAGGTTTACTTGGTAGCAAAATCCACTAGCGTTCGGAGCACTCCTCCTTCATCAGGTAAGTGGGAGTTCTGTTCACAAACAGGGTAGAAAAGACACAAATTCAATTTACAGAATAATGGTTGGAATGTGAGTCTTTATGGGTAATCAAGTCTTAAAAGTACAGACAATGTGAGTGAAGAGAGCGTTAAGCACAGGTTAAAGGGATGTGTATTGTCTCCAGCCAGGACACTAGTGAGATTTTGCAAGCCCAGGCAAGTCGTGCGGGTTATAGATAATGTGACATGAACCCAAAATCCCGGTTGAGGCCATCCTCATGTGTACGGAACTTGGCAATCAATCTCTCAGTGACTCTGCATTATTGTGTATCATGAAAACCGCCTTGAAGAGCTTACCCGAAGATCAGAAGCTGAATGCCTGTAACCACTGAAGTATTCCCCAACAGAAAGAGAACATTCTTGCCTGGTGATTGTCAAGCAGCGTTCATTCATCCGTTGTCGTAGTGTCTGCATGTTCTCCCCAATGTACTATATCTCCGGACACTCTTTCCTGCAGGTATCAGATAGACAATGTTGGCACAGTTGCAACGACTCACATTATCTGTACCTTTAAGACTTAATTACTCATAAAGACTCACATTTCAACCATTATTTTGTAAATTGAATTTGTGTCTTTATATGTCCTGTTTATGAACAGAACTCCCACTTGCCTGACGAGGGAGCTGCCCTCTGAAAGCTAGTGGCTTTTGCTACCAAATAAACCTGTTGGACTTTAACCTAATTTTGTGAGACTTCTTACTGCTCTTGTAATCACAATGGTCCAATTAGGTTTCTGATCATTTGCTGATACAGACATGATGAATTAAATGATCTTCTGTGATGTAAGTTTTCTGATACTAAGTTTTTTACATGTTCTATGTTTAATTTGGCTAGGCCACTATGTTGGCATCATGCAATCTCAAATAAATATCAATCAGAATAGAATTTTTTAATGTTTTTCTACATTTTAAGTTACATTGGAAATGTAATAATAATGGGGGAAATGTCAAATTCTCTTTAGCTCATATTCTTTTCCATATGTTGTTATCTTAACTGGATAATGGAAATTCTGTTCATCATTCAATGTTGTAACAACTTTAATCAGGCAATTGAGATAGGCCTATTAGAATATGAACTCCCTGATTAAGGGCTGCCCCTCTACCGTGGTTATATTTATGGCCATGTGTCCCAGGAGAGAGAGATGATGCACTGTCCATGGGCATAGTTGATGTCTTCCGCATCCGCTGGGCACTGCGAGGTGAGGTAATGCACTTTGGCAGGAACAATAAATGTGTAGAGTATAGGGCTAATGGTAGGGCTCTTAATAGTGTTGAGGAACAGAAGGATCTTGGTGTATGTGTCAATAGATCCCTGAAAGTAGGCAGTCAAGTGGATAAAGTTGTTAAGAAGGCATATGGAGTCTTAGCTTTTATTGGTAGGGGGATTGAATTTAGGAGCCGCAGCATCATGTTGCAACTGTACAAAACTCTAGTGCGGCCGCACTTGGAGTATTGTGTGCAGTTCTGGTCGCCACATTATAAGAAAGATGTGGAGGCATTGGAGAGGGTACAGAGGAGGTTTACCAGGATGTTGCCTGGTATGGAGGGCAGGTCCTATGAAGAGAGGTTGAAGGATTTGAGGTTGTTTTCGTTAGAAAGGAGGCGGCTAAGAGGGGATCTTATTGAAGCATATAAGATGATTAGAGGTTTAGATAGGGTGGACAGTGATAGCCTTTTTCCTAGGATGGAGAAAGCTAGCACGAGGGGACACAGCTTTAAATTAAGGGGTATGAGTTATAGGACGGATATCAGAGGTAGGTTCTTTACTCAAAGAGTGATTAGGGAGTGGAATGCCCTGCCTGCAGCTGTTGTAGATGCGCCAAGTTTGGTGGCGTTTAAGAGGTTAGTTGATAAGTATATGGATGAGAAGGGAATGGTTTAGTTAGGAGGGGCATTGCTTTTTATTTTGGTCGGCACAACATCGAAGGCCGAAGGGCCTGTTCTGTGCTGTATTGTTCTATGTTCTATGTTCTATGTTCTATGCAGTGGCTGTGCTGTATTATAAACCTTGAAAATCTCATTACGATTTGATGTTTTAATTTCCTTTTGACTTTGTTTTTTGTTTTGGGCTGTTCCCCCTTCTTTTTTAAAGCGCTGCTCCTTTTAATTTGTCCCTAAGTTTCAAGTTTGTTTACTTGTTTGGTATGCAAAAGAGCTCCCTGATTAAGGGCCAAATTGACGGGATAAACAGGAGGCCTCTTGCTTTGTATTTAACCAGGACTGCCAGCTCCTCTGTGATTCCTAGTACAGACTGCTAACAGAAATACTCTGTATGCTGTTGTCAGACTTGTAAAGAAAGGGATTTTGATGAAGGGACTTCTGCCTCTGAGGACTTATTATAGTTGTTGACTGGTACAAACTGCAGAAATGGCCATGTCAGGTGTACTTATTAAAGTAGGTTTGTAATTTTGATGAGTGCTATGTTATTTTTCAGTGCTATTAGGTGAAAAGCAATGTCTCAGTTGTTGCTAAACAAAGACACGCTGTTCCAGATTTCACAATTTCTAAAAAGATTTGTAATGACAGCTTTTTAAAAGAACTTATCTTCAAAGATCATATTATACCCCAAGGTTATTTTTAAAACTCGTAACTCTGTTCCACAACTACAGAAGCAGAATGTTAACAATATTGCCATGAGTGAGTAGGCTTTTAAAATTATGCCACGTTCATGGCTTTGAGCATTTAGGCAATCAAACAATACTTTTATTAAAATTGTTTTTCTTTTCACTGGACGATTTCTGTTAAACTCTAGTTGAACCTTAACTTCAAAATTGAGAATTTTTTTTCTCTTCTTAATGAAAGGTTGTATTTTAAAACTGAATAATAGCCATTTTGCAGAACATATGTTTACACTGAGCCACTCACTATCAGTTCAATATCAACAGGTTTGTCATAAATTCCTTATTGTGTACACTGAGTCCTGTTAATTAAACCCAGGATTGTGTATGCTTTATTAATTGCAATCTCAACTTGCTCTGAAATCTTCAATGTTTTGTGTACATATACACTCTACTCCTGCACTCTATTTGGAATTGTACCTTTTATTTTAATAATTGTGAACCTTTTATTCTTCCTACCAAAATTAATCCCTTCATACTTCTCTGCATTAAATTTCACATTCTGTAATCTATCCCATAATCTATTTATGTCCTTTTGAATTCAGCATTATCCTGTTTTCAGTTCACAATACTTTGAAGTTTTCTGTCATCCACAAATTTTCAAATTATGACCTGCGAATCAAATTCTACATCAGTAATATATTACAGGAAGAACGGAGATCCTAACAACAACCTATGAAGAGTCAGAGATTGGACTGGAACCTGGATATACCCAGCACAGATCTATGATAGGAATTCCATTGAATCTTGTAAGGGGTGGATACTTTCTTACAAAGGTCTGCTATGTAGGATGGGTAAGAACTACCAAAACTGGAACTTCCCATGCTCGTGATCTTTTAGGGCACATCAAAGGTGGGAATATGATGATGAAAACATAATGCATCAAGCAGCCAAATCACACAAATGGACCCCATCTATAAAAACATGTATCATCAGCAGTTAGGTGGACATCTGAGGAGTGATTCTCGAGTGTAGGGGATTCAGTTTGAAAATCATGCTAAAAACACCATTGAGAACTATTCCAGTTTTTATGCAAATTTGACACTTGGAATCGCCACTAAACCCCCCACCCTGATATCTGTCTCAGTGATCAATTCAGCTTTAGAAGAGTCATTGGCAAAGGTCTTGAATAAGAGTTTGCTACGATTAATCCTCCTAGAGGATTTTCACCCCTTATGTTTTTAATATCAATTAAGTACTCTGGCAGTACTATAGAGTGTGAATTTATTACATTGGATGACGACACAGCTTGTAATGTTTCCCAGTTAAGCACTTTTGTACATTCATTTTGTGAATTTTCTTCTCTATGAAATGTGAAAAGAAATTCATTGACCACATAATCAACTTAAGTCCCAAAGTCCTATACTCTTATATAGTTTCTAATTGCAGCCCATACGGTTCACAAAATAAAATGAATACTACATGCCACAGAAACTCTCTGATCTGTTGAGTGGAGAGACCTTTGTTTCAACTGATTTATCCACTGGTCGCAAGAAATTCTCCATTTGGCAAAAAAAATCACACTGATTAATCCAGAAATTGTGACTAACAATCATAGCTGTCTCTTTTAGGTTTCTAGTCTTAAAAAGTAGTCAAATCAAATTATGTTCCTTTACAATTTCAGATATGCAATCACTTAATAATGAACAAATTAAGTTACTATGGATGTGAAATTAGGCCAAAAAATAAAGATGTTTGACAATGCACCAGGTGCAATCCATTCACAATGTTTTCAAATGACGCCAAGAATGAGGTGGAGCAAATGGAATTATCCATGGCATTATTTTTAGATTTTTAAATATACTTCGCTGCAAATATTTTCCTCAGTTTTTTTTTCTAACCATTACATTCATATTGGAAAGTGATTCTTGAGATTTTTCTAGCTGATTCTGGATGTATTTGGTTTATTGCTGCCAACATTAAGTCAAGTGGCATCAGGGAAACTTTACACCTTAAAACCTATAATTATATTTTCATTTTACACTTACACATTAAATGACAAGTATTAAGTGTCAAAACTTCACGGGTCACTTATAGAGCACAGTTTTAAGAGATTACAAGATGAAAATAGCTATTCAATTTAAACATGGGTATTCACATTTCAAATGGTTTTGACATTTGTGTCCATTGCAATGTTTCAAAAGAAAGTAACTGAGCAGCTGTGTTCAACCGTGTTTACTTGTGAAAACATTGGGAACCTATGATGGCTGGGCAAAATAATGGCCCTCATTTTATGGTCAGTGGTGTAGGGACGGCATTGGTCAGAGAGAAGGCTGTGTAAGAAGTTTCACAACACAATGTTAAAGTCCAACATGTTTATCTGGAATCACAAGTTTTTGGGGTGCCGCTCCTTCAGAAGGTGAGTGATTATCTGTTTAACCTGGTGGACTTTATCCTGGTGATGTGAGACTTTTTATTGTGCCTACCCCAGTCCAACACTGTCATATCCACCTCAGAGAAAACTATTCGTAAAGCTCAACTCTGTGATATGAATTTCACCTTTTACAATGTTAACTTGATACCAAAGAGGATCTCTTGAGTGTAAGGGTGTGTAGGGGCATGCATTAGGAGGGGTGCATGGTGGGGTGCATGTTCAGAAGGATAATTGGCCTCAAGATGGGAATGGGTGAAATCCATGGGAATACACCACTATTACAAGCAAGAATGGAGAAATTATCATTTGGCCAAATATCCATTCACAGCAGCAGGACCAGGGAATCCCAGC
This sequence comes from Sphyrna mokarran, assembly GCA_024679065.1. NCBI lineage: Eukaryota > Metazoa > Chordata > Chondrichthyes > Carcharhiniformes > Carcharhinidae > Sphyrna > Sphyrna mokarran. The sequence goes on along the minus strand of JAGIQG010000005.1, from coordinate 82,688,458 downwards.
CGCAAATGAGTCCCATGTGGGCCATAAGCACAACCGCTTCAAAATATTCAGGGGGCAAACTAACCAACATGTAGCAGAAGCATGACTGGATCGAGGAATATGGGGTGACAGGTGGGGACAGGAGTGTGGATGGAGAGGTCTGTGAGGGAGTTTTATAAGGTTGAATTCATGAATATTTGTTGGGACAGAAGGGAATGAGAACACTTCAGTAGTTTTAACACAACTTTGACGTGGGAGGAATTGTCACTTGGTGCAAACAATAGAACAGTAACCCCGTCTATAACACTGACATTCTTCACAATGATGAGCACAAAAGGATAACATGTCCAAGAAGACAATGAGATACAAATATAGGGATTGAGAAGAGTTAGTATACAATATATATATCTTGATATGCAAGGCATGTTTGGTCACGCAACCAGCTTTTTTATGTTCATTTGAATAACACATTATATAATGACGTGTAATTCACATAATTACACATTCATGGCTGCTACCTGGTGATTTTACATTTTTGTACCACAAGCCAGGATATAAATTAGTGCATGGCCTCTGAAATTTTATTTTGGGTAGACAGAAGTCAGTGATTATAAATCAGCATTTATCTTCTTACAGATGTAATGCTTGATTGAATTTCATCTGACTCTGATGGTGAGATATTGCAGCTGTTATCAGTCTTAACTGTGGTTTGTTGGAAACTGAGTTCAGACATCCAAAACTAATTTCACTAATATCCAATTACAATTCAAGGAGATAAGATTTGTATTCCCATTAGTCTGGACTTTTGCAAACTACCAAATATGAAGGGAACATTGTAGCCAAACCCTGTTTTGCCAAAGAGTTATTTCCAGTAGATATTGACGCATTTCGAAACATTATCTAAATTTGGATTATACTTGCATCCAATTCCAGTTCTATTTACAATGAAGCCAGCATACTGAAAGACCTGGACAATATGCAGAATTGGACTTATTCGGGTAAATAACATTCATATCACACAAGTGCTGGGCCATGAGGTTTGAGGTTCACTTTGAGGTTTAACAGCCTGCCACAGCTTCCAGTATGTTTTGTATATGTGCATAATTAATGAAAGGGGAAGTTGATGTTATGGCTTTTTGCCATTGCTGAGAAAAAACATCAGATTTCATGCCTGCACATTGTGCAATGCAGGCAAAAATCCTGCACTCAGCATGCAGGTACAGCAAGCAATAATAGAGTCTGTAAGATCACCTCTAAGCCTTCTACACTCTAAGGAAAAGGGTTCCAGTCTATCCAGCCTCTTCTTATAACTCAAACTATCAAATCCTGGTAGCATCAGAGTAAGTCTTTTCTGCATTCTTTCTAGTTTAATAATATCCTTTCTATAATAGGGTGACCAGAATTGTACACAGTATTCCAAGTGTGGCCTTGGCAATGTCTTGTGCCATTTCATCAAGATGTCCCAACTCCAACACTCAATGTTCTCACTAATGAAACCAAGCATGTTGAATGCTTTCTTCGTCACCTTGTCCACCTATGACTCTATTTTCAAGGAGTTATGAACCGATAGTCTTAGATCTCTTTGTTCTATAATTCTCCCCAGTGCTTCACATTAACTGAGTAAGTCCTGCCTTGGTTTGAACTATCAAAATGCATCACCTAGCATTTATTTAAATTAAACTCCATCTGCCATTCATCAGCTCACTGGCCCAATTGATCAACATCCTGTGCAATCCGAGATAACCTTCTTCACTGTCCACTATGCCACCAATCTTGGTGTCATCCGTAAACTTACTAACTATGCGTCCTAAATTCTCATCCAAATAGTTAATATAAATGACAAATAAAGTGGACCAAGCATTGTTCCCTGAGACACACTGCTGATCTCAGGCCTCCAATTTGAAAAACAATTCTCTACAACCACCCTCTGTCTTCTGTCATCAAGCCAATTGGTTATCACACCCTGGATCCTGTGAGAGTTAACCTTGTTTACTGCACAACATGACAATGCAAAGAGATCTGAAAGTAGGTAAGAAGAGGACCTGGAGAACCATTCTTCCTCAAGGCAGGACTGGAAGAAGAGAAAGACAAGGGCACAGGAGATGCGCCAGAGGAGGCCTGAGCCCATACATTGCAGGAAGCTTCCTGGAGCTGTTCAAAGCTTCATGGTGATCAGCAGGCTGGCATAACTGCAAAGGTCACTCTGATACAACAATGTTTCACTTGAATGACTCCCAGCAGTTACAGACAACTTTGTCACTCACCTTTTACCAAAAATATGTATCTGATGAGTCCCATGGCAATTTAAACTGATAGAAAACGGGGTCTTCAGGAAACCCAGCTCCACTGCCTATCACTTGAGGCTATGGCACCTTTGCGATCTCCAGTCTACCTCCTCTACTGGGGTCAATATGTGAGACTACAACACACCCATACGAGTCCAAGGCATCTCTCTGGAACTATGTACTCTCTTCTCCTTCAGCACCAATACAGAAAAATTTATAAGGACTCCCTCACCCATTCCAAAATAACATTCGCATGTTGAAGTTAAGATCCTCAGTCCCCTGTTTAATTGTTCACTATATTTGAGATTTTCTTATGTCACAGTAATGCTGTTGGTCATTTAACCTGATAATGGTTTGGACATTCAATCAGCTCTGTCTCTCCATACTCCATAGGTCTTTTCAATTCTTTAACAAAAGATAAGCTTTGAACTTCTGTAAATAATATGAAAATACATGAAACACACAACAGATCAATTAGTTTATGAAAATTTAAGGTAGAATAGCATTTCAGATGTGATTCTACACCAGAATTGATCTGGTCAAATCGGAGAAACCACTGATATTGGACTGCGTATCAGAGGAAAATAAATCAAATTTGCTTTCTTGGAGAAGCAGATAAAAGATTTGAAATCTTAGTAACAATTTTTAAAAAGCTTAAAGGAGATATGATGGGATGTAAAAGGGTCACTTCAGAATTATATATTTCTCGACTGAATGTGTGGATAGGTGAACAGTGAAGATAAAAAAGAAAATCACTAATTGGTATCATAATTCTTAAAGTGTGAATGTTAACTACAGAAATTTAAGGCCACAATGTCAGGAGATTGGTCTGGGTATGTAAGTTTGAGTTTCCTTTGTTTGGAGTTGATATGAAACTTGCTTTGTTAGGTTTGTTGGCAACATGCTTTCCTTTTAAGTGGTCAGGATAATTATTTTGAGTTAAAGGAATTTAACATTGCTTATGTTTTGAAAGGTAGGGGTATTCAACTTAGAATTGAGTTTGCAGATGGGTTTGTTTCTTTTAAGAAGTATTTGATTTTGCTGACGACATGTTTTTAATGAGGAAATATGTCTCAATATGAAGACATTGACAGCATACCAAAATAAATTATAAAGCTAGAAAATCCCTAACCCATTTGTGGCATCATATTTGCTGAACTGTTTTTTGATAAGCAAATGAGAATTACCTGTTTATTCCTACTCTGTTCTCTGATTGTTCATCAATCAATAATTCAAGCAAGTTTATTACTTTCTGTCCCGTGTGTTTTAATTCTGCTAACTGGCATCCTGTGGGGAACTTTATCAAAAGTTTTCTGAAAACCCAAATATATGACATCCGCCAGCAGCTGCAGAGACCTCTCCCTATCAGTTCTGTTTGTAACATCTTCAAAAAACTCCAATCGTTTGTCAAATATGATTTTTCATTCAGAACTCCATGCAGAATATGCCCAATCAGATCATTATTGTCCAAGTTTCCACTTAATACATCCTTTACAATGAATTCCAGCATTTTCCCTGCTACGACTAGCAGATCTGCAGTTTCCTGCTTTCTCTTTCTCTTCTTTTATAAACAAAAAAAAACATTTGCTCATACTTGAATTGTTGGCCTGATTCTCTCTCCACAGATGCTTTCAGACCTGCTGAAATTTTCCAGCATCTTTCATTTCTGCTTCAGATTCCAGTATCTGCAGTAATTTGCTTTTATTTCTGGTAAGATTTGCGATCTTCCAATCTGCAGGATCTGTTCCATAATCTGTTGAATTTTGGAAGATAATCACCAATGCATCTACTATCTCCATAGCTACCTCTTTCAAAACTCTGGGATGCAGAAAACCAGTTCCTGGGGACTTATCAACCTTCAGGCCCATTAATCTACTGATGCCCATGGAACTATTGTCCGTTGACGGAAAAGCCCATCTGATCTGTCAATATCCTTTAGGGAAAGAAATCTGCATCCTTACCTGGTTTGGCCACGTGTGACTCCAGAAACACAGCAATGTGCCTGACTCTCAACTGCCCTCTGAACAAGGACAACTAAGGATGAGAAATAAATGCTGACCAACCGGTGACACACGTCACATGATTGAGATTGAATCGCTGATCAAATCAGATTGGACTTTTCAAACACCATAGAATATTTGCCATGTTATGGTCACTCATCATTAAAGGTTTTTTATAGCAAGATATTAATTAGCTCTTTCTCGTTATATAATAATAGATTTAAATCAGTCTGTTTTTTAGTCAGTTCCTTGATATACTGCTCTAGTAAAAAAATTCCTAACACACACCATAAACTCGACCTCCACAGCATTAGTGCTTATTAGGTTTATGCAGTCTACTTGTAACCGAAGTCACTCATGATTACTGTAGTATCCTTGCTTCTCTAATCTCCTGTTTAATATCATGTCCCATACTACAAATACTGTTTGGTGACCTATAAAGCAATTCTATCAATGTTTCCTGCCCCTTTCTGTTTCTTACCTCCATCCAAACATGTTCCACATTTTGGTCTTCTGATCTGAGGCTTAATTTATTGATCCCAACCCTCATAATCAGCACAACAACTTTTTTTTTACTTTTTGTCTACCCTTCCCAAATGTTGACTATCTTTGAATATCTGTCAATGATGTAACATTTAGAAATACTGTAAACTGTCAGGAGGACAGTGTAGAACTTTAAAATGACATAGACAAGGTGGTGGACTGGGCAGATATGTGGCAGAGAAATAAAGGATAACATTTTTAAGGGATGCAGAAGCAGGAAGTATATGTTCATAGATTATTGAAGATGGTAGGACAGATGGAGAGCAGTTAATAAAGCTTATATTATTCTCAGTTTTATTAATAATGGCACAGAGTACAAGAGTAAGGAACTAATACTGAATGAATGTAAGATACTAGTTAGACCTCAAATGGAATATTAGCTACAGTTCTGGGTGCTATACTATAGAAAAACTGTGAGCACATTGGATAGAGTGTAGAAGAAGTTTACAAAGATAGTTCCAGGGTAAGAAACATCAGTTATGAAGATGGATGGAGAGGTTGAGACTATCCTCCTTGGAGAGAAAAAGGCTAAGAGGATATTGGGTACAGATGTTCAAAACAATCAGGAGACTCAACAAAGTAGATAGGAAGAAACAGTTCCCACTTTTAAAACATTCAAGAATGAGAAGACACAGATTTGAAGTGATTTGCAAAAAAAGCAAATGTGTGTGAGGAAAATCTTTTTCATACAACAAGTGGTTTGGGTCTGGAATGCACTGCCTGGAAATGTGGTGTAGGCAGGTTTAATCGAAGCATTCAAAATGGTATTAAATAATTATGTGAATCAAACCAATGCACAGGACTATGAGGAAAAGGCAGGGGAAAGGCAATGAAGGATTTCACAAAACTTAACATTTCAGGTTTGTTAGATGATAGCAAAAGTCCAGGTAAAATATGGCCCAGAATTTTCTGGCTGTAAAGTCTGCCAGAGAGGATGGAGAGTTTGGCACTCAGCCAAATCTCTGTTCACTATAGCTGGATGGGAGAATCCTACTGGCATGAATGGTCAGAGAATTCTGCCCATGGTCAACAATTAAATGTAATTGCAAGTGAAGTTCAAGTTCAGAATACACTGTCTGGAATTCATGTATTGTTGTATACAACTGATTGAGGCTATTGATCAATTCATAAATAAATGCAGAAACAAGAGGTGTGATTGTGGGCCAGATTATCCAATCGTGCCCCCAGCTGAGATTCTCCAGTCTCATTATTATCATTAGAGATTTGGCTGAGTACAGAATTCACCGTTCTCACTGACAGTGATGGTAGGTGTGAACAGCTGAAGAATTTTGGCCTGTGACCACAAACAATCAAGCTTGTAATAGCATCTGCCCCTATTACCAAACAGACACAATACAAAGCTTTGCTACTGGGTAGGTAGAGTCTACAGGCTTCATGTAATTCATCCAAATTGGCATGATAGACAATTCATACAAGCAATGCGGGCAGTGTGGCCTATTGCCCAGTTTTTGGTACTATATGCAAGGCGTGTGGCACTAGAGGACATTGCAAGTGCTAATGCAGAAAACAAAAATCAACCAAGTTTATCATCATGAGTCACCACAATCAGAGACCATTACAGGTACAGCATTTTAACTGATCAAGCGTGTGCAAACAATGTCAAGGTAAGATCCACAAAATATCGAGCAAAGTTATAAGTTCAGATGATGAGGATGACAAGAATTTTGATATATGAAGTGAGCAGGCATTTCACATGGTGAATATCAAAGAACATAGTGACACACTGGTACCAGTAGAAGGTTTTAGCACCATCCTGATTATATGCACATAAATGCAGAGACAGCAAAGATTTCATGTAATATTAGAAACTGGTGCAGTGCAAACATCTGTGGAAAGTGATGGTTGAACAGCTAATGTCAAATTCACCAATCACCATTGATTTGGAGGTTCTATCTCTGGGATCCATCACACTCAAGTGTTGTGACAACTCACCATGCTCACGCTAGATATTTCATATAGAGGATACCACAACGCCAGTGATTATACATCCATCAGAGTGTAGAAACCTATCCTTGGTCGCCCTTCATATTATCTTCAAAACAATGATGAGGAATACAGACCGTATGGAGTGCCAAAAACCACTTAACTCTGTTGCACATCATCAGCCAACAGACAATGCAACATAGTTCAAGCCAAACATGCATGCCCATTCCAAACATTCCTACAGCAGAACCACTGTGGAATTACTATTTGGCAAACAAGTGCAGACATCCCTTCCCAGTGTTCACTTGGCAATGCCCCCAGGAATATGAGATGCATTAATTGAAAAACAAGAGAATGAAAGATGACCACAACTGGCATATGGCCAATGAATTGCCTACCCTAAAAGTCAAATATAATGTTTGAATTCAACACCTAACTGTTGACACATGGAATCTAATGGGCGTCTTCATGTGTGTGTGCCAAGAACCAAGATTTTATCAAGTTCAAAACACCACCAAAGCAGGAGAGCGGATGTCAAATCAGAACTCCATCCCAAAACACAAATAATTCTATTGGAATGCGGTCTAAGATGCAACCCAAACGCAGCACCAGGATCAACAATCAGGATTGTGAAGACATACCATAATCTCCAACCAAGATAGCCATAACTATATCTGGACATACAAATTAATTGTCAGTATGTCTAAGAAACTTGTAATCATATTGCTTTGTATAACGATATATTAAGGTACAAATGCCAGAATTTTCCAACTGTTTGTGCCAGCGTGGATTTTCCCATCCTGCTGCAGTGAACAGAGATTTGAGTTGCTGCCAAATTGTTCAACTTCGCTGCAGCAGGAGCATGGCATGAACAGGTGATAAAATCACAGCAAAAATTATTTTCTTTTGCTGCCATGTCAATAGATTTTGATTTGTTAAGGATATAACCTTTAGTTTGGAAAAATGGTGGATATGCTATACATGTACTTTTAAGGAATAAACAATAGTTTAAACTTAGAAATGAGCAGGGGGAACATCATGCATACTCCATTGAGTTGGATCAGCCATTGAGTAGTCTAACCAACAAACTTAAAAAGAACTGCTCTGCGTCACTTAACATGTAACCCTGGTGCTGCTGAACCCATGTTTCTGAATCATTGTTGTGGAAGTGCAATGCTGTTAGAGAGGAAGCTCCAAGATTTTGATTCTGCAACAAAAGGAAGGGACATTAATATACTTCCAAGTCTGGATGATGTGTGATCTGGATGGTAACTTTGAAATGGTGATGTTCCTATGTACCTACGTGCTTTGTCCTTCTAAATGGAGAATATCGTAGATTTAGAAGAAACTGTTGGAAGGTATACACTGCAGCCACATTGTGCTGGCAGTGGCAAAAGGATGTATTTAGGCTCATGGACTCATGTTTTCTAGATCTTGTTGATCTGCTTGCGTGGAAATACATTTATCCAGGAAAGTTGAGCGTCTTCTATAATTCTCATGTATTGCTACAGAATACTCAGCCTCTGATTTTCCCAGATAGCTATGCCATTTACGTAACAGATCAGTTGCATTTCTGGTTAGAATTCATGCCTATAATACTGATGGTAGAAACATTAATGCCATTAAATATCAAGGGGAATTGGTTAAGACCACATTGCTTTATTTACATTCATAGAATCCTTACAGTACAGAAGGAGGTCATACAGCCCATTGAGTGTGCACTGATCACAATCCCACCCATGCCCTATTCCCTCTATTTATTCTACCACTCCCCCTGACATTAAGGGGTAATTTAGCGTGGCCAATCAACCTAACCAGTAGATCTTTGGATTGTGGGAGGAAACAGGAGCATCCTGAGGAAACCTACACAGACGCTCCATTAAGACAGTGACCCAAGGCTGGAATTGAACCCGGGTTCCTGGCAGCATTGCTCACCACTATGTCACCATGCTGTTTTATTATTACCTATTTACACCTCCTATTCATACTATTCACACCATCTATTTACAATTCTCATCCATGTGTTTACATCCCTTCAAGGCCTCACACATTCCCATTTCTATAACTGTACCTAGCCTACAACACTTCCCTCTCAGCTACCCGTAACTTATTCCAGTCTTACAACATTTCAACTCTGGCTTCATTTACATACCTCCATCCCTTCGCTACACCATTACTTGTTATGTTTGCAGCCATTTAAGCCTATGATCTGAAATTCCTTTGAACAGCTCTCCACCTCGTCACCTTCCTCTACTCCTTTAAAATGCTCCTCATACTTCTTTGGCCAAGCTTTTTGTCACTGATCCGAACATTATCCTGTCTGACAAGGATGCTAATACAAGTTGAATAATGCACCCTAACACTGCTGCTATTGGTTGTCTAATGCATTCATCTGCATTACCTGCACCAATTGGAAAGCAAAAAAATTTTTGATTACTTAATCGCACAAACTGTGAGCGAAGCAGCTATTTTCTCTTCTGCAATATTATAAAATGAATAAAGCATGAAAAGAATACTTTTACTTGCCCCAATAACCTTATTCCTGGGCAACAGAGCCCTGGCAATTGCTATTGAATTCCTGTTGATTCCAGGACAATTTCGGAGGGTTTTTAAAAAATTATTTTATGGGATGTGGATGTTGCTGGCAAGGCCAGCATTTGTTGCCCATCCCTAATTGCTCTTGAATTGAGTCATTGATCATCTCAGAAAGCAGTTAAGAATCAAAAACATTGCTGTGGAACAAAAACAGAAAATGCTGGAAAATCTCAGCCTGACAGCATCTGTGGGGAGAGACTGGAGCTAACGCTTCAAGATTTTCTAGCATTTTCTGTTTTTGTTTCAGAATCCAGCATCCACAGTATTTTGCTTTTGATATTTTATATATACTGGAGTCATATGTAAGTCAGACCAGATAAGAATAGCAAATTTCCTTTCCTAAAGGACATTAACAACCCTACTTTTGCTTTGATTCAGCTCTATTTCTTTAATGATATTTCTGTCAAGCACTTTGAGACATCTTTCTGTCTATTAAAGGTACTATAGTTGTTTTGAGATGTAAGATACATCCAAACTGCAAATTCACATAGTTCAAAGGCTGGAATTCTGCAGATCCAGCCACTGCTGCCAGCAAGGACAGAGAATTTGGCACATAGTCAAATCTCCATTCTCTGCAGCAGGACAGGAGAATCTCGGCTATGAACAAAGTCAGAGAATCCAGCCCAAAGCCTGTGAGAAATAACCTGTTCTGCAACTAGCACAATCTTTTTATGAATTCTAAGCTACATGTTAGTGTATTAATAAAACTGACATGTTAAAAAGAAAGATTCAGTTTAAGAATGACACATTATTTGCAAGGTAAGAACCACATTTTTATTTTCATAAATTATTGCATTGTATGTCTTCTTTTAGTGACCTTTTTTCAAGAGAGGATGTTAAATTCTGAACCAAAAGCTACTTGAAAAGCATAAAGAGTGAACTAGTAGCAGTCTATAGTTGTCACTGACAAGTTATGATCTACAAAAAAAAATCTCTTCACAGTTTGGCTCTGACTAAAGTAAACACTTTTTGTCTTCTTAATGTTCTTTTACTGCTCCCTTCCACTTAAAGTGCTGCCAGGACAAGCAGCCAAACAGTTCATTTACCTCCCAAACCAGCAAGTAAGTAGATCACATAGTTTAGATAAGAGTCAACATTACAGCACATTTTCAGTAAATTAAACAGTATTTTAGAAATTATTTACATTCACTTAATTTCTTTCAGAATGTCTAATTAACAAATTAAATTTCAGATAGCATCTTACAACTTTGACCAGGAATAAAAATACGTTAGCTTTTAGTTTATGGTAATAGATTCACATTCGATCCTTAACTTTCTGGGGGACATGGAAACCTTTCTGCAACTTCACCGAGTGCGACAGAGTAGAATGTGGATATGACACTATTCCGTTCATTAAGCAGACAACAGTAGTGTGCAATGCCTAAAGAAATACTTTCACAAACTGGAGAAGCTGAGTTGGTTCAGCACAGGAGCTACCAAGGTCTGCAATATACACAATGTTGTATATACCAGATATTGGAATGATTTTCCGTTTTGGTTTTTCTGCTCATCCACTGATGACCCATGGAAACTTTGTACAGAATGGCTTAAACAGCATTCATGGCATGTGTTTGGGGATTTTTTTTATAAAGAACAAAATCAATATCAGACATAGAGTACAAGTTTGACATACATTTTTCAGTGATGTTATTAAAAGCTTATACATGCCCCTCTAATAGCCCATTGGATAAGTTCACTTCACTTTACACAAATGAAGCAGAGAGACTGGTCTGTTTCAAGTTAGCTTACCTGCCTCAGCAATGGAAATCCTACCATTGGTCTGAACATTGCCCAAGTTGGGGGGGTGGGTGAAAATCCAGTTCGAGGGTTCCTGCTCCTAATTTGTCCTGTAAAGTTTACTCATTTAATGTAATTGAATTGCCTTCCAGCATTCCCATTCTCAAAGGCACTAAAAATATCAATATTGAACTGAAATGGTGACTATAATGTGGAAAGTTACTGCAGTAAAATAAAGGTATTGCAGCTATTGAAAGGGCAACTGAGTGATTGAATTATAATGAATAATTATATAAATTGGGAGTTTTGTCACCAGAAAAGAAGACATTGTGTGATTCCACTTTTGGTATTTTAGGGAATACATAAAACAAACCATGAAAAGCAGCTTCATCTTGAGCAGAATGTAAGAACCAGGAAAAACAGCCTGTGCTTCACACAGGGCAATTCAAAGAAACAATCTTATCCAGTTTTCTCAGCAGGATGAAAAGTTAAAATCATTGTAGGGCCCCAACCTCATGTTGCATCAACATCAATGATGTGGCATAATCTTGAAATATAAAGAATATAATTAAATTGGGGATGAGGTTGATGTTAGCCACATTGGAAAAGATAAATGGCAGCTGTGACTGGGTTTACTGTTCACTGAAACAATGGAGGAGCAGAGGGACAGCAGAGGGGCGGCACAGTAACACAGTGGTTAGCATTGCTGCTCCGCAGCTCTAGGGACCTGGGTTTGATTCCTGGCTTGGGTCACTGTCCGTGTTGAATTTGCACATTCCCCTCGTGTCTGCATAGGTTTCCCACAGGTGCTCTGGTTTCCTCCCACAGTCCAAAGATGTGTGGGTTAGGTTGATTGGCCATGCTAAAATTGCCCCTCAGTGCCCTGAGATTCATAGGTTAGAGAGACTAGTGGGTAAATATGTAGGGATATGGGAGTAGAGCCTAGGTGGCATTGTAGTTGGTGCAGACTCGATGGGCCGAATGGCTGTTAGGGATTCTAATTCTACTCTAAGGACAGGCATCTCCTGATGGCTCCACAGTTAATGGTGGCTTCAACAGAAGTGGTTCTGACAGTAGAGATATTCTGATCCCAATATCCGGAAGAAGGTATGTGCCAAGAAAGATCAAAAAAGCAGGGATAGAAGTGGCAATGGAGGCACCAGCTGCTGAATCACCTGGAAGATATGCAGAAAATGCTTCAATGATCTAAATGGTGCTGCATCAAGAGATAAAGGCATTATGAGAACCATCTAGGAACTGAGTACAGACTTGAAAGATGCACTTTGTGTGGTCACAAACCAGCTGCACATTCATTCAGTGGAAGCTTTTGCACTGGTGAGTCAGTATCAGGATAGCTATGTGTTTGTAATCAATGGTACTCTAGTTCTGAGGGAATCCAACCACAAGGTATCAGGTCACCGTGCACTGTTGCACAAATGTCTCAGACTATCCATTTGGATAGATGAAACTGCCTTTAGCACTGTTGCATTGGCCAATCTAACTCAAAATGGATTTCAACCCCTGATTTCTGGAATGAAGCATGCAGTACAGTCATTCTTGTCTGATCAGTGACCAACCGCAAAGTGCTGTCCTGGTCTATAGCTGATCCTTGGAACATCAGAGGTAAGGGACTGCCATAGGGGCCATGAGGCATCTGATCACTGTGTGCTCAAGCACAAATCTCTCAGACCAATTGCTTGGATAGATGCAATCTCCTTTGGCATTGTCGTGGGTCGTGCTAGTTTCTCCTTACAGCTGCTTCTCGTTTTCTTCTAGTCTTCTTGTAAAAAAAATACAGCTGCTGGAAATCTATCTCATTGTTCTGCCCGATGTCAGAATAGCTTGTCCACATTTCCAATCTCCAGCATCATTATTCATGATGGCAACATTGTGCCACTGGCTGAGCAGCTGAATATGATTATCCATCCTAGTTAACAAATGGCTCTTAGCCCTGCCAACTCTCCACTGTGTGCATGACAGCTTCACCTCTGTATCCCTCTGTCTGCTGATTGAAAATCCCAAAATAGACCTTGATGAGGCTGTAGATGGAGTATTGTGTGCAGTTCTGGTCACCACATTGTAAGAAGGATGTGATTGCACCAGAATGGGTTCAAAGGAAATTCACCAAGGTATTGCCTGGAATGGAACATTGAAATTATAAAGAGAGGATTGGATTGTTTTTTCCAGATAAATGATCTGGATGAGGGTATAGAAGGATGGATTACTAAATTTGTGGATGACACCAAAGTCGGAGGAGTGGTAGATAGTGAAAAGGGGTGTTATAGTTTGCAGAGAGACTTGAACAAGTTACAGAGCTGGGCCGAGACGTGGCAAATGGAGTTTAATGCGGAAAAGTGTGAGGTAATTCACTTTGGCAGGAATAACAAATGTGTAGAGTATAAGGCTAATGGTAGGACTCTTAATAGTGTTGATGAGCAGAGAGATCTAGATGTATATGTGCATAGATCCCTGAAAGTCAGCAATCAAGTCGATAAGGTTGTTAAGAAGGCATACGGAGTCTTGGCTTTTATTGGTAGGGGGATTGAATTTTGGAGCTGCAACATCATGTTGCAATTGTATAAAACTCTGGTGCGACCGCACTTGGAGTATTGTGTAGAGTTCTGGTCCCCACATTATAAGAAAGATGTGGAGGCATTAGAGAGGGTGCAGAGGACATTTACCAGGATGTTGCCTGGTATGGAGGGAAGGTCTTATGAGGAGAGGCTGAGGGATTTGAGGTTGTTTTCCTTAGAAAGAAGGCGGCTAAGAGGAGACCTTATTGAAACTTACAAGATGATTAGAGGTTTAGATAGGGTGGACAGTGATGGGCTTTTTCCTCAGATGGAGAAAGCTAGCACGAGGGGACATAGCTTTAAATTAAGGGGTGGTAGTTATAGGATGGATGTCAGAGGTAGGTTCTTTACCCAGAAGGTGGTAAGGGTATGGAATGCCCTGCCTGCTGCAATTGTAGATGCGCCAAGTTTGGGGGCGTTTAAGAGATTTATGGATGAAAAGGGAATGGTTTAGGTTAGGGCGTCATTGCTTTTTCTTAATTGGTCGGCACAACATCGAGAGCCGAAGGGCCTATTCTGCGCTGCAGTGTTCTATGTTCTATGTTCTCTAGAACAGAGAAGACTGAGGGGCAACCTGATGGTGATGTTAAAGATTATGAGGGGTATGGATATGATGGATAGGGAGCAGTTATTCCCCTTAATTGAGGGTCAGTTATGAGAGGACACAGGTTAAAAGTGAGAGATGGGAGGTTTAGGGAGGATTTGAGGAAAACCTTTTTCACCAAGAGGATGTGATGGCCTAGAATGCACTGCCTGGGAGGGTGATGGAGGTAGGTTGCCTCACATCCTTTAAAAAGTACCTGGATGAGTACTTGGCATGCCATAACATTCAACGTTATGGGTCAAGTGCTGGCAAGTGAGATTAGGTGGGCAGGTCAAGGCCTTTCTTATGTTAGTGCAGACTCGATGGGCTGAATGGTTTCTTCTGCAATGTAATATTCTGTGATTCGCTGAATTGGTTCCCCAACTAAGTTGGCAGGCCTTTAATTGGGGGCTTCATGATTCTAGATACCATGGGCGGAATTTTCATGTGCTGCCCACCATAGGAATTGCAGTGGCAGGACACAGGCCCTGCAAAGATTCGTTGCCCTCACGCAAGGTTTTCTGGTTTTGCAGCAAGTGCGCTAGAAAATGGCGTCCCATCTTTCCTGCTTTCCTTTGGAAAATTGCACCTCATTTTGGAGGCAATAAGATCCAGAGCTAAAATCCAAGAGCACAATATTCAAATTACACTCATCCCATTTCCACCCCAATCATTTGAAAATTCAGTCTGTAAAGTTATTATTGGCACAGAAGGAGGCCAGTCTATCCATGTTGGGTCTCTACAGAGTAAATCCAATCTGTCTCAGTTCCCCTACTCCACTGACACAGCTCCAGACAATTGTGCACATGTGGCACTAGTGATTCAGATAGAAGGAAAAACATACTGCTAATTGATTGTTACCCATTTTGTGAGACAGTTGAAGACATAATCATAACCATGTCACTTCAGTTGAGAGGCTTTGGGGTGATTTTGAGCCTGTACTTTCTTTCTGCAGGAATGTTGATGTATGCCCAAAGAGAGAGAGTGCGATTCACGCCAGCAAGTTTCTAAAGTTGCGATCTTCCCAGCCACTCACCGCTGGAGTGATGTGGAACATGTGGGATTGCAAAAAGTTCATTTTAATATATTAGCATGTCATTAGATCTCTCTCTCTCTCTCTCTCTACAGGATATCCCTGTCACTAGATACTCAATGTCACATTGGCGCCATTGGAAATAGGTCTACATAAGCGTGAAACTGACATCTTCACCTCTGAGGGGAATTTAGGAGGTGAGTGCTCAGACAGTCAGCACCCTCCATAGTGTGCACTGCTTAGGGGGCACCGGAAAGGATTCAGGGAATGCAAATAGGTTCAACTAAAGGCCTTGGGTGGGGGTTCCTCAAATCGCTATTTTGGGGAGAGGGGTCAGGAGGGGCTCACTAGCAGACCTTTATGTCAGGCATTCCTTCTTCTACAAGGCTGTGAAAGCTGGTGAGCAGGGAACGTATCACAGTTGAGGGAATGCCCTTCCTTCGTGGAATATATTAGGGGGATATAGCACATCATTCTCACACTTCATAGAGATGAAGCAGCAGGGTGGGTGCAGTGGTTCTCCAATGTTTAGCAGCATGAATAGCTAAGGTGGAGGCTCTGTGGGTTAACAAAGTGAAATTTATTGCCAAACATTCAAAACAAAATGGTAACCTAGCTACACTAGTGCTTATATTCAACTGTGTCTACGGTTTCTTAATCTTCCCGACCCTCCCTACGTCCAGGTATATCCTCAGGATTCACAGCTGAGGTTGAGGTAGTCTGATGACTTCCATGCCCTTTTGCCTGGGATGGCTTTGGCGGGCATCCACTGAGGGGCTGGGACCTGGAAGGTCCAGGCCTTCTTTTGGCCAGCATGGATGTTTGACTATCTCCTTCTTCAGTGTCAACTGTTGGAGCTGCAAAGGCAGAGTCACAAGTATCAGGAAGAGATGACAGCAGCCCTCCTTGGAGTGCAAGGCCAATTGAAGGAGTCCTATCACCTTTGACCCAAAAAAATGGTGCTAATACGGCAGCAAAGCAAGGCCACAGAAAGGAATGTATCAGAAAGGTGCCTAGGGTCTCCTACCTCTACTCTTGCCAATCCTCTTCCCTTCCAGTCCTTGGAATGGAGGGAAGCTGGAGTAAGACCCAGAAGCCCAGTTGTCCTCTGACATTGACATTTATGGATTCCCACCAGTGCCTGCACCATGTAGTCTATGCACTATGGTGTGGACATCTTCTGCCATGGAGTGCATGTCTTGCACCGTCTGGATGCTAATCTCCTGGGAGGGAGGGAGGGGAGGGCACTTTGTGCCTGATGTTGGTGAAGTCCAAGGTGACTGTGTGAGAGAAAGAGTTGGGGGTGCAAGGAGTGTGTGCGGGGGCCCAGTGGGAGACTGGGGTGGTTTACTTACCTTGGCTGAGTGAAGAAGGTCATTCATCTTCTTCCAACACCGTTGCCTCTCCTCTTCTGGAGTGAGCTTGCACTGGCCAGAAGTCCAGGCGAGGGCGGTGACTCTGCTGGAAGGTGTCGCCTGGTAGCTGATGCTCCACATTTGCTCCATTCCATCCAGCATACTTATGAAGGCCCCCCCACCCTTGAAAACACGGTGCTGCCTTCTTTCCTGCCACCTCCCGCAGTCATTATGGAACAAGTTATAGAACTCATGTGGAGCTCCCCCATGCTTGCAGTACTTGCAGGTGAATCAGAGGGAACGCCCCATGGGAGCAGCATGATATTCAAGGGCATAAAAATTATCACTAATGAGGCATAAGATTCGACCTGAAAACAGTGCAGCTCTGTTGGCGGGAAACACTTCATTATTCACACCAGAACAAACGCTCTGCCATTTTCCTGGGATTTTACCCTTCAAGTTCAAAAGCACACTTAAAAGCAAGGAGGGAAATAGTGCAAGTGAGATCACAGAAGTACATTGTTTTAATCCTGCTACGCATTCAAAATAAAAGCAGAATTAGGCCATTCTGCCCTTCAAGCTTGCTGTTCCTTACAATAAGAACATGACTGATCTGATTGTGGCCTTAAATCTATTTTCCTGCTGATTTTTGTGAATATTTGGGTCCATTATTTGTCAAACAGAAAAAGAAACACTGTAGAAATTAGAAATAAAACTAGAAAGAGCTGGAAATACACAGCAAGCAGAATATCAGAATCTCTGACGCTACATTTCTCATTTTTGTTCTTTCTCAAGACTGGTTTGTTTGACATAGCAACAGTTCAAAGTAGAAAAGAGGCTTTCAATGAAGAACAATCTTTTATGTTGCCTTCAACGAGTAACCTTTGTGTTTCCCAACGTGAGAGTGAGCCAACAATTTTTAATCCGACAGGATCTATTGAGCTTTGTTTCCAACGAACTGACATGCTTTTTGAGCCAATTTGCCAGCAGGTTTGATTGATCCAGCAGAATCTGAAGTCTAATGAAAACTTCTTAATATAAAAATCCCTATGACAATACTGTTGTTTTACATTTCTTTCACATACGCCAAATATGATTTAAACTCCAGTACAGATCTTAATCTTTGATACCTAAGGTAAGAAGTGCATCATATTTAAAATGTGTGGTTTCTGACTGATTCTCTGATGCAAATGGCAGTTGATGAAAAGGAACGTAGATAGATTGGTATGAGTAAGTTGCCCCAGTTATTTTAACTATCCAATCACCAGATCCAGACTCAGTCTATACTTCCCGCTGCCTCAGAAAAGCAGCCAGCATAATTAAGCACCCTATGCATCCTTGACAAAATCTCTTTCACCTACTTCCATCAGGAAAAAGATATAAAAGTCTGAGATCATGTATCAACTGACTCAAGAACAGCTTCTTCCCTGCTGCCATCAGACTTCTGAATGACCTACCTCGCATCAAGTTAATCTTTCTCTGCATATTACTTATGACTGTAACATTACATTCTGCACGTTCTCTTTTCCTTCAATATGAATGATATACTTTGTCTGTACAGCATGCAAGAAACAATACTTTTCACTGTATACTTATAAATCAAATCAAAATCAAAATTCTGATGAATCAGCTGGGTTAAAGCCAACCCTAATACATAAATACCTTTGACCACTTATACATTTCTAATAATCTATATGTCTTTGAGAAGGTGTGGCACCAGAAAAGCAATCTAAATTATGTTGTCTCTCCCAGCAAATATATTCATTGAAATATACTTGATGAAAATGCTTTTCTAGATTTTTTTGATTTATGTTTGTGTCCACTCAATCCCCAAATTTTTGGTTACACGTATATATGTGGGAATATTGTGTTATTTCAGGCATTCCTTCAGGAACTGACTGCATGAATAAGAGAATTGAGAAAGTGCCGAGAGATAGTACAGTCTACCAGACTGACAAATTCAATGAGAAAGAAATATACTTTTTCTATGAATTTTGGGAACAAAACAATATTACCCAGAATATGACAAAGAACTAATATGAAGAGAAGCATTGAAGAAGCCAGGGACTCTGAGGGTTCAGAGAAAAAGGGAGATATGGACCAGCTGCTCTATGACTGAGAAGTAGTTTAGAAAGAGACAAAGATGAAGAATGAATGATTCTGTTGGAGAGCTAGCTACAATTTGTTCCAAAAAAGTGACATGTTACAGTTCAAACCATTCTCATAAATCAACTCTTTTCCCAATAGGATGAATAAGAAAAACATTTTCTAGACCTAACATGTTGATAAAGTGGTTGCAATTTTAAAAAGAAACATGTTATGTGGAAATTTGAACGTGCCCCAATAATTCGTAATAGTAAGGATATACTAATAGAATCTACAAAACTCCTGAATGCCAGGAAAGCTAAGATAAAAGTGCAAACCTCAAAAGTGGAACAGTGGGTAAAAAAGATGAGTCTCCTCAATTGTCATGCTTACCTGAACTTGTGTATTTGACCTTAATTATGTATGAAGAATTGTCCTAACCATGCAACATGCTGCCTCTGAGGATTTGGACCAGAACAGTAAAGCATTACAAAAACCTCTTAAATGGGATCACAGAAGTACATTATTAATTCTGCCAAGCATTAGAAGTAAAAGCAGTTAGGCCATTCTGCCCTTCAAGCATGCTGTGCCATACAATAAGAACATGGCTGACCTGATTGTGGCCTTAAGTCATGTTCCTGTTGATTCCTGATAACCATTATTATGTTGTTGATCAAATTTCAGTCTAACTTAGCCTTGAATATATTCAATGACCCAGCTTCATTTCTCTGAGGAAGAGAATTCCAAAAAAAATTGAGAGAAGAAATTTCTCCTCATCTCTATCTTAAATGGGAGAATATTTATTTTAAAACTGTGCCCTCTAGCTTTAGATATTCCCACAAAGGATTATATTCTCTCAGTACCTACCCAATCAAGTCCTTTCAGAATCTTGTACGTTACAATAAGATTGTAATGAATATAAGTCTCAATGTAAGGCAAATCCTTTTATCCCTGGAATCAGCCAAGTGAACCCTCTTTGAACTGTTCTAAGTGGCTATTCCTCCTTAAGAAGACTAAAACACTAGGCACTCTGGGTGCAATCTTGCTAGTACCCTGTACATCTATAGCAGAATTTCCCTACTTTTATACTCTATTCCCCTTGTAGTAAAGATCAACATTCCATGTGCTTTTTCTAATTACTTGCACTACCTACATGCTAATCTTGTGGGATTGTTACAATCCTCATGAAGGTAAACAAACCAAAAGAACCAAATTTCCAAACTCCCCAATGGAAGCTTTTAAAACCTTTTGTGTGACAATCACACTCAAAATCAACTTAAATTAAACATCAATTAAAGGAAAATTGTGGTTTATTATTAAGTACAAATTGCACATTATATGGCAGAGATAAGAGATATTTAATGAATTTAATTGGAAGTCCACTCACTGTAGTTGTCATCCATTTCATTTCAAACTGTCTTTGCCACACAGAATTCCAGTTCCTGTTCTTTAGCTTGATCCCCAGCTGATGGCTGCATACAACCAAGTCAATTTCCATGAGTACTGGCAGGAATTCTTTACCTGTTCATGCCGATGGGATCTTATGGTCCTTTCAATGGTGCACCCTCATCGCGGGTTTTCCTGAAATCCCATTAACAAAAGATCTTACCACTTGTAAATGGCACATTGCCCTCTGCCATGAGAAACATGATACAGGGAGAAATTCCCCCCTTCCCTCCCCCTCTCCTCCACACTATCATCACTAAAATGCCACACAACCACAGGACTCTCTTAACTCTGCTTTTGATGGGCTTGATGCAGTCAATTCACTCATGTTACCTTTAAGTAACACAAACAGATGCAGCAACTGGGTAATCCCCAGCTCCTAGGTTTAGTCTCCATCTCCTGCAACTTGAATCTCTAGGATCATCATCTGAATTTGGGTGTCTCTGAGGTCTTTTTTGATTTCAATCACTTTCGGATTCCCAGAAGTTTTAATTTCAAATTTCAGTTTCAGTTTAATTTTCCCTAGTCACTGGAAGGTTCAGTTTCCTTTCTCATTTAGGGACTGTCTTAAAATGGGAGATATGGTGGTATAGTGGTTAGCATTGCTGCCACAGTGTTAGAGACCCAGGTTCAATTCCAGCTCCAGGTCACTGTCTATGGGGAGTTTGCACATTCTCCCCATGTCTATGTGTCTTCCCTCTGGGTGCTCCAGTTTCCTCCCACAGTTGAAAGATCTGTGGGTTAGATTGATTGGCCGTAGTAAATTGTCTACTAGAGTCAGGGGATTAGCAGGGTAAATACGTGGGGTTGCGAGATTAGGGCTTGAATAGGATTTTCTTTGGTACAGACTTGATAGACTGAATAGACTCCTTCTGCAATGAAGGGATTCTATTCTACAAAAATTCCAAAAGTTTGGAACTATGGATCCTGTCATATGTTTCAGGTACAAAGACACCGAATCAAAGAATCCCTACAGTGCAGAAGGAGGCCATTTGACCCATCGAGTCTGCATCGACCACAATCCCTATAACCCCTACTCATTTACCCTACTAACCACCTGACACTAGGATCAATTGAGCATGGCTAATCCATCTTTGGAGTGTGGGAGAAAACCCACACAGACATGGGAGAACGTGCAGACTCCGCACAGACAGTGATCTAAGCCAGGAATCGAACCTGAGTCCCTGGCACTGTGAGACAGCAGTACTAACCACTGTGCAACTGTGCCACCCGAATTCTTTTGCACTATAGTATACTGCAGTCCCTCTCTGTTTAAATAATATGAGGCTTTTCTATTCTGCTTGCCAAAGTGGACAACCTCACATTTTCCCACATTATACTGCATCTGCCAAACATTTGCCCATAAACTTAACCTAGTGCTATCTCTTTGCAGAATATGAAAATAGATAGGTCCCCTGGGCCAGATGGGATTTACCCTAGGATTCTCTGGGAGACTAGGAAGGAGATTGCAAAGCCTTTGGCTTTGATCTTCATGTTGTCATTGGCTGCAGGTATCGTGCTAGAAGACTGGAGGATAGCAAACATTGTCCCCTTGTCCAAGAAGAGGAGTGGAGACCATCCTGAGAATTATAGACCAGTGAGCCTTACTTCTGTTGTGGGAAAAGTTTTGGAAAGAATTATAAGGATAGGATTTATAATCCTCTAGACAGAAATAAATTGATTAGGGATAGTCAACACAGTTTTGTGAAGGATAAGTCATGCCTCACTAACCTTATCGAGTTTTTTGAAAAGGTAACCAAAGAGATGGATAAGAGTAAGGCAGTTGACTTGGCGTTTTAGTAAAGCATTTGATAAGGTTCCCCATGGTAGGCTAGTGCAGAAAATGCAGATGCATGGGATTGAGAGTGATTTAGCAATTTGGATCAGGAATTGGCTAGCTGATAGAAGACAGAGGGTGGTGGTTGATGAGAAATATTCAACCAGGAGTTCAGTCACAAGTAGTGCATCTCAGGGATCTGTTTTGGGGCCACTGTTGTTTACCATTTTTATAAATGACCTAGATGAGGGTAAAGAAGGATGGGTTAATAAATTTGCTGATGACACCAAAGTCGGAGGAGTTGTAGTCAGTGAGGATGGATGTTACAATTTGCAGAGGGACATAGATAAGCTGCAGAGCTGGGCTGAGAGGTGGTAAATGGAGTTTAATGCAAAAAAGTGTGAGGTGATTCACTTTGGTAAGAGTAACAGAAGTTACTTCTGAAGAAGTAACACAAGGACTCTTAGTGGTGTTGATGAGCAGAGAGATCTCAGTGTACATCTGCATAGCTCTCTGAAAGTTGGGACTCAGGTTGACAAGATTGTAAAGAAGGCATACAGTGTGTTAGCTTTTATCAGTAGAGGAATTGAATTTCGGAGCCGTGAGGTCATGTTGCAACAGTACAAATCTCTGGTATGGCACACTTGGACTATTGTGTACAGTTCTGGTTCCTGCATTATAAGAAAGATGTGGAGGCATTGGAAAGGATGCAGAGGAGGTTTACCAGGATGTTGCCTGGTATGGTGGGAAGATCTTATGAGGAAAGGCTGAGGGACTTGAGGTTATTTTCATTAGAAAGAAGAAAGCTAAGAGGTGACCTAACTGAGGCACACAAGATGATCAGAGGGTTAGATGGAGTGGACAGTGAGACCCTTTATCCTCGGATGGTGATAGTTAACACGAGGTGACATAGCTTTAAATTAAGGGGTGGTAGTTATAGGATGGATGTCAGAAGTAGGCTCTTTACTCAGAGAGTAGTAAGGGCATGGAATGCCCTGCCTGCAGCAGTTGTGGACTCACCAACTTTAAGGGCATTCAAATGGTCGTTGGATAGGCATATGGATAACATTGGAATAGTTTAGGTTAGAGGGTTGGCGCAACATCGAGGGCCAAAGGACCTGTAGTGCATTGTAATGTTCTATGTTCTATGAATATTTGTATCCTTCTTGCAAATTGTTTTCTTATCTATCTTGTATAGTCAGAAAATTTGGCAACAAATACACTCAGTCCCTTCATTCAAGTCATTAATATATATCATAAATCGCTGAGGCCCCAACACTGATCTCTGTGACACTATTACCAACCTGGGCATTACCATTCATTAGAAACTGAACTGGATTAGCCAGTTAAATGCTCTGGCTGCAAGAGCAGATCAAAATTTTAGGAACGCTGTGGGGATTAATTCACTCCCTGATTCCCTAAATCCTGTCCCTCTATAAGGCACAAGTCAAGAGTATGATGGAGTACTCTCCATTTGTCTGGATAAGTGCAGCTCCAATAACACTCAAGAATCTTCACACCATCCAGATCAAAGAAGCCTGCCTAATTGGCACGCATAAACTTAGAAATTCATTCCTTCCACTACTTACACACAATAGCAGCAGTATGTACTATCTACAAAATGCACTGTAGCAACTCAGCAAAGCTTCTTTGACAGCACCTTCTAATCTCATGATTACTACCGTTCAGAAGGACAAGGGCAAGAGGAGCATGTGAACATTATGAACTGGAATATCTCCTCTGAATCACACAATGATTATATCATTGTTCCTTTACTGTCTCTGGGTCAAAATCCTGGAACATCCTTCCTATTAGCACTTTGGGTTTATCTACACTACGTGGACTGCATTGTTTCGAGAAGATGACTCACTATCACCTTCTCAATGGCAAATTGGACAGACAATAAATGCTGGGCTCACCAGTGATCCACATCCCATTGAAGAATAAAAAATCTTCGCAACAAATAGTTTGCTACCTGCAAATGACCCATCTATTCTGACTCTCATTTCTCTTTAGCTTCCTAATTCGTACCTCACAATAACTCCCTCCTCCCCCACTATTTAGATTTAGGTCCTCTCTACAGTGCCAGTTATCTGATTTGTCAGAACAATGGTTCCAGTGTGGGTCTGGTGAAAGCCTCCCCAAAAGTGTAGTTTCCTTCTACTGCTGCCAGTGCCCCGTGAATTAAAACCCATTCTTCCACACTAATCTTAAACCGTGCATTTAATTCACTGATCTTATTGACTCTTTGCCATTTTGCACATGCCTCAGGTAATAATCCAGAGATTATTACCTTTGTGGTTCTGTTTTTTGCTTTAGCTCATTGTTGCTCATGCTCCCTAAGCAGTACTTCTTTTTTAGTCCTACCTAAATTGACATCCATGTGGACCATAACAACTAGATCATTCCCTCTGACTCCAAGTTCATCTTCAGCCCTGGGAAAATGCCAGTAATTTGAGCATAAGGCATGCAATACAGCCTTCTGGACTCATGTTCTCAACTGCAGAGAACAATATCTATCTTTTATCTATACTCTCCTCCAGTAGAAATACTTTCCTTTTTACTGGTCACAATTGAATGGATCTTTGCACCATGGTGTTGTGGTCATTTTCTTATCCTTTCTATTCTCATCTACATACACTGCATGAATATTTGATTCTATTGGAAAATTTCAAGGGTTAAAGACCCTCTAATGTTACCTTCTGGATTCCTATATTTACCATACATGTAGTTACATCCTCCATTTCTCATCAAGGATCAAATCTGAAAAGACAAGCCTAGTGCTTTTCAAATCTTTTTGTCAGTGTGACCCTATTTTAATGCTTCAGATATTTATGTGACACATTAGTGGAAATTTGAAAATATGAGAGCTGTTGGGCAAGAGAAAGGATGGGGTGGAAGAGAGTAGCAGGGGGGTTTACTTGTTGAGTTAAAGTCAAAATACTGCAGATACTGGAATCTGAAACAAAGACAGAAAATCCTGAAGAAACTCAACAGATCTGACAGCATCTGCAGAGAGAAAATGTTTTGATTCTTTGTCAGGACTTCATCAGAACAATTTATTGAGTTGTTCATTATTAATGACAAAGGACTCTGATGAATGTAATGGAATGCACATTATTGATGCACTAGGTCATTGATTAATGAAAAAGATAGAAATTATTCATGCATTTGGACTCTGATTACTAATCTCAGAGTAATCAGATTACTGATTATTAATTTTATAGGATCCTGATTATTGCAATAATTTCCTGATCATTAAGCAATAGGGAGCTTATTATTAATGCAATAGGAACTGTGTAATTAATGTAATTAGGTCCTGATTATTAATGTAATGGAATCCTGATTATTAGTGTATCAGGACACAGATGATTTATGCAATAAGATCCTGACTGTTGATGCAATTGGCAGCAGACTATTAATGTTATACAATTCTGATTATTCATGTGGTCAGACTATGAGCATTGATGTAATAGGATACTCATTATTGAGGATTCTTATTATTAATGTGATAGAATAATAATTATTAATGCATGATGATCCTAGTTACTGATGCAAGATTGTTGGTCCTGATAATTGATTCAAATTTGTCCTGATTATTTAAGAATAGGCTCTCTGTAAAAAAAAATTACCTTTTTGTAGCTACCATTTTTGCAGCAACAGCAATGGGACCTCCGAGAGCAATCCATGACGCCATGCCTATCAAAATTAAGTAAGCATTTAAAGGGGTCTGGTGGTTTGACAGAAGTCAGTCTGAACTCAAATTCATTTAGAATTCAAATGTGAAGAAGTACGCTTCATTTGTACAGTGTTTAACTTTGGCCCCATGTGGCATTCAGTTTTCGGCATTGAACCACCACCTTGGAAGGAATAAAATACAAGTTTACCAGAATGACCCCTGGACTTGAAGAATAATATTAGAAAATGCTAGAAATATTCAGCAGGTCTGATAGCATCTGCTGAGAGATAAACAGAGTTATTATTTCATAATAATGACCATTTATTGGATATTCTGTTATATTAACTGAATATGGAGCATTTGTTTGAACATGTGCACTGTAACTACTTTTCCAGGGCAATGATATAAATTTCTTGAACTCCTAGCTGAAAAACAGGAAGACCTCCAAACCTATACTGAGGTAACATTTATATTGACCATTTCAGCACGTGTGAGAAAGTTGCTTTTTAATGCTACATTTGCATCTTTTCTTTCAAAATTTATTTATTTGCGGGACATGGGCATCAATGGCTGGCCAGCATTTTTTGGCCATTCCTAGCTGCTTGAGGGCAACTGAGTCAACCACATTGCTGTGGCTCTGGAGTCACATGTAGGCTAGATCCGGTAAGGATGGCAGATTTCCTTCCCTGAAAGACATTCGTGAACCACATGGGTTTTCCTGACAATCAACAATGGCTTCATGGTCATCAGTAGATTCTTAATTCCAGATTATTTTTTGATTGAATTCAAATTTCACGATCTACTGTGGTCAAATTCGAACCCGGGTCTTCAGGATATGAGCTGGGTTTCTGGATTAATCGTCTAATGATAATACCACTAGGCCATCATCTGGAGGCAGTCACTATTAATGAGTAACTGGGATATCAGTTGTATAGTTACTCAGGAATTTACAAGCATATTCCTGTTTAACATTTCCTAGTTATCCAGGTATGTAACTTCCATTCAAAGTTGGAGACTTTTTTCAGAGGGTCCTGGAGAGTATAAAGAATTGTCTGTCAGGCATTCAAGCTGCCTGGATAATTCCCACGGAAGTCCACAGACCAGGACTTCCATAAAGCATTGATATGCATCTTGAGTCATACATTCAGCCTCCAATTATCCAGATACCAGAAGATGTGAACCAATATTTTCTACATTTACCCTTTACTTCAAATTTCACCAAAAAATGAATTCAGAAGTTGATTACCCCTCATCTGTGTTTTATCTCTATATCAGCCAACAATCAGAAAAGCACATTGAAAATCATACACAACTATCTATTACAGAATCCAATCTTCAGCAACCAAGAGATGGATATAGAGAGAACCAATCAATCACAAATAAAGGAGAATGTTTACAGGCAGTTTCTTTTGCATTTTTCATTATTAAAAGGAGTGATTTCTGAAAGCAAGTAGAGCCTTTTTGAGAGAAGATTTAGAAAGAGAGGGGAAGAATAGAATAAATCAATAAAAACAAAACTTGCACTTATTGAGGGGAAGTTGGCCTTTGGCTCTTCAGGATCCACCTCAAAGGAAATGAGTGGGACAAGTGGATGAAAATTAAAGTTGAAATGATTAACAATGAAGCAAAGGGAAGGTAAGAATTCAAAGAGGATATGGTAAAATAGTGCTGGGAGTAACAGGATGGTGAGAAAGAGAATAGTCTTTTGAGGCATTTTGCCATACGACTGACTACCTCCAATTCAAAAAGAGAAATAGATTGAGTGAGAATTGAAAATGATGGAGGGAAACCCAAAGGAAGCTAAGGTGCAAGAAGCTGAGAGACAGCAGGCTGGATTTCCTATTGCTTCTGGCGGTGAGCATGGGTGTGGGCATTCATTGAAACCAGCACTGTCAGATGATGTTGCCAGATTCCCATACCTCTGAAACGTGACAAGGTTTTCAAAGGGAGGACAGAACATGGAGGCCAGTAACTCACACACCTCTTATTACTTGACTCATTCCACAGCTTATTAACAGTTTGTGATTTTCAATCAGGAGTCATAGGAGAAGCAGAGGATATGGGACATATTAAGGTGTAATGGTTATGAACAGGGTGGGGAGCAGTAAGGTCAAAAGGGTGTACTGACCAATTCATTTCAAACACAACAGTGATGTCTAGCATTCTTTAATGACATTTAAATTATATCATAAATATTTAAATCGTCTTGGTGCACAGAAAGGGTGCAAAGTCAATTTTGCTGACAAAACAGAGCTGGTATGATCAGGGCGGTGAGAAACTGAGCACATTTCTTGTTTTTTGCCTCTCACCCAATCGTACCACCTCACTTCACTGAAAGTTCGGTGTGAAAAGGCCGTAGGATCATGCCCTCAGTATCCAAAGATGAATTGGTTTGGTGGAATAGCCATGGTACATGTGTAGGGTTAGAAATATAGGACAGGGCGGAATGGGAGGGTGGGCCTGGTAAGATGCTCTTTCAGAGACTCAGTGCAGACATTGTGGGCCAAATGGCCTCTTACTGCACTGTAGGAATTCTATAATTCTATGAAAATATCTAAGGATGGACCAGAGAATCATGCAACACAAGAAATGTTCATTTGGTCCATCATGTCTGTGTCAGAACTTTCTGAAGTATTAAGGGAGCAAAGTAAATACTTTTTCCCCTCAACTGGTATCATGTCTACATTATCATTCAATGACATAGATCGTTCAGTCAGGGTATTACTGCAAAGATCATTCAGTCAGAGTGCTACTACTGCCTGCAAAAATTTCTGTGCCCTGCCACAATTGCCCATTATCAGTTGGGACCCCTAATCCTGGCTGAAGCTGAAATGGGTCTGCGCAACTGCCCCAGTGTATGTCAAGCAGAGGACAATTAGATGTATAAGAGAATACACTCTCTTTATGTGGCATGAACTGCCATATTCAGGGGAGGTTTTAAAGGTTTCAAGTCTTTTAATGAATGAGCGATGAATGAGTGGATGAATTCATTGGTGAGAGATTGCGTGAGTGTGAGTGAGAGAGTGCGTAAGTAAGTGGTAAAAAATCTGATTGAATGAGTGCTTGGATGTAAATGGATGCATGGGTAGGTGGCTGAGTGAGTGAATGATGAATGAATGAGTGAGTGAGTGAGGGAGGGAGGGAGGGAGAGAACAATTAAATGGCTGACCAGGTAGGTCAAGTTTGGTGTTTAGGACTGGTAGGCAGTTGGGTTAATTGGGTAGTTGTGGGGAAGGCGGGGGATGTAGATGGTGGATGGGGGGAAATTTGTGTGTGTGCAAGGATGTGCTCAGGATTCTGATGGACAAAACAGACTTAAGTCCAGATTTTGCTGCTCTGTATGTCAGCGGATTTGGCTAATATGATGTGCAGCCACTTGTACTACTAAATGTTGAATATTATAGGATTTTTACAGTAGTCGCTGTGACCTTTTTCTCAATCATCAGCAATATTTTCCAAAATAACTATTAGTCTTAAGAGCTTGGAATCAATTCAATGTTTTGTTTTGAGTATGTGACCATTGCTAACAAAGGTGTGGATGTCATTATTCACCTTGAATTGATAAAATAATATCTGCATTAATGAAATTGTAATATTTATCAAATTCTTTCATAGCTCTTTTGTGACCTGAAAACAATCCTTCACTCATATGATATTCCAAGTATAAACATGTGCTTAGAAACAACTGTACTCTCAGAGTTTAGTCCATTTTCAATATTTTGAAGCAGAACAGACCATTACAAATTCATTGGGTTAGAGGTAACCATTGCACTGATTAAAATAGCCTTCATTCCATCACTTTCAATAGAGTAAAACAATTTGAAAATTAATATTGCGGATTAAATCAGAAAATTGTCAAATTTAGTCTAGTTTGAATTGATCAGTCTTACTATATACTTCGGATAGCGCAGAAAGAACTCTGACAAAACAGGTTAAAGTCCAACAGGTTTATTTGGTAGCAAAGCCACAAGCTTTCGGAATGCTGCTCCTTCATCAGGTGAGTGGGAGTTGTGTTCACAAACAGGACATGTATACACATAAACTTAATTTACAAAATAATGGTTGGAATGCGAGTCTTCACAGGTAATCAAGTTTTAAAGCTATCGATAATATGAGTGGAAAGAGAGTTAAGCACGGGTTAAAGAGACATGAATTGTCTCAAACCAGGACAGTGAGTGAGATTTTTCAAGCCCAGGCAAGTTGTGGGAGTTACAAATAGTGTGACATGAGCCCAAGACCCAGTTGAGACTGCCTTCATGTGTGTGGATCTTGGCTATCAGTTTCTGCTCAACAATTTGGGATGGCATGGTAGCACAGTGGTTAGCACTGCTGCTGCACAGCTATAGGGACCTGGGTTCCATTCCTGGCTTGGGTCACTGCCTGTGTGGAGTTTGCACATTCTCCTCATGTCTGAGTGGGTTTCCTCCGGGTGTTCTAGTTTCCTCCCACAGTGCAAAGACATGCGGGTTAGGTTGATCGGCCATGTTAAAATTGCCCTTAGTGTCCTGAGGTTCCTAGGCTAGAGGAATTAGTGGGTAAAACATGTAAGGATATGACAGGAAGACCTAGGTGGATTGTGGTCAGTGTGGACTAGATGGGCCAAATGGCCTCTTCTTGTACTGATAGATTTCTATGATTCTATGATTTTGCAGTCATGTGTCGTGAAGGCCACATTGGAGAATGCTTAATTGAAAATCAGAGGCTGAATGCCCATGACGGCTGAACTATTCCCCAACAGAAAGAGAACACTCCTGCCTGATGATCGTCAAGCAGTGTCTATTCATCCATTGTCGTAGTGTCTGCATGGTCTCCCCAATGTACCATGCCTCAGGACATCCTTTCCTGCAGTGTACCAGGTAGGCAATGTTGGCCAAATTGCAAGAGTATGTACCGTGTACCTGATGGATACATGTGAGACTTCTTACTGTGCTTACCCCAGTCCAAAGCCGATATCTCCACTGCAGATAGTGAGTAGAGACCAGTGTGATGAAATATTTGTTTTTGGATTTTTTTGCCTTTGTGTTTT
The DNA here is from genome assembly GCA_024679065.1 of Sphyrna mokarran. Classification (NCBI taxonomy): domain Eukaryota; kingdom Metazoa; phylum Chordata; class Chondrichthyes; order Carcharhiniformes; family Carcharhinidae; genus Sphyrna; species Sphyrna mokarran. The sequence continues at coordinate 82,657,818 of JAGIQG010000005.1, read as the reverse complement.
AGGTGTGGGGCCACAGTAATTTTGCGTCTGGGAATTGATAGTCGGTTGACAGGAGATTATAATATGCAAGGCACAAAACACTCCAAGTTTGTTCTAATCAACCCTGCCTCAGAACAGGGGATGCAGAATGTTATTGAGAAATATTAACAAGACAGGTTGATAGTCAGTTGACAGGAGATTGTAATATGCAAGGCACAAAACACTCCAAGTTTGTTATAATCAACCCTGCCTCAGAACAGGGGGTGCAGAATGATGTTGAGAAATATTAACAAGACAGATCAATCCAATCAGTTGTTGTTAGTTGACAACAGATGAAGAGGAGAGTCAATTCCATGCAAAAGAAGTGCTGTCATTAGCCCTATATTGCTGAGGAGACTGGGGCTCACAAAAGCCCTGGGAGCTGTCAGCAACTACAAGATGCTAAGAATTGGGGTTCAAGAACCCCAAGTGCAGCTGGGGAGATTGAGGCAAAGGGAAGCCCAGTAGCAGTGTTGGCTGCAACTTTGCTAAGAAGCTGGAACTGTGCATATGTTTAGATGCTAGAAAGTGAAATCTGGCCCACACCACGGAGTGTGGTTTTAGCAGTAAGTTAGCTCAGCTGGAAAAGAAGACCAAGATAAATGGACATTGAAGCAGATCCAGGAGAGACCTGGAAGAATGAGCTTTTGATGAGAATTGTACATGTGAAACTCAGGTAGAGTAGAACTGCTGTCAGCTGGGGATTAGTCTAGTTCTTTGAAGAAATGAAGCTAAAATTTCTCATGAGGAATTTTGAATGATTGTGTGACTCACAGTGATTACTGACATCTGGGTGAACTGCTGAGAAAATTAGGGGGGATATGTTTTGGTTGTATCTGACATTTAATATATAATTTGTACTGTGTCCAATCACGTGTTTATTAATTCATGTTTATCTTATGTTTCTTGTGCTATAATAATGGTATTATGTCTTGTAAAAGGCAAGAGGTAGCAATCACTCAAAAAGGATATGATAAACATACTGTGCTTCATTTATTAAGACCAAGCACATCAGAAGTTATACATAGGTATAAAGCTTGAAGACATCAGAAACTAAAGCTAGGTCACATGATACATTTCCCTTCAAGTGATGCCATGCTGACATCTCTTCAAGGCATGTGACAACAATGTTGACTCTGAATGTTAGAGTGGAAGGTAAATAGTGTAAATTGTTCATTTTGATGGCTTTTGTGACATTTATCTCTCAATAAATCCCCACAGTAAATTTCAGCCACTTTAACTGAAGCAAGTTACTGCTTCCTAACCAGATCATAACAAATTTGGGAACCATATTCAGAATCTTAACAAAATTTGGCAGCTGAGCCTGGGAGCATTACAATAGCAACAGTGACTTATATAAGAAGTCACTGACAATTGGAGGCAGAGAAGAGGATCTAAATTGGTAATGGAATAGTAACTACTGTCAGAAATATAAAGACTAGCTGTCAGCTAAATTGGATCTCATAGCATCCATTTTTAAGGAACTATGTGGCCACTTAAGAATCAAATGTTTGGTTGAATTTCTTGTGCACAATTTTTAAAGGCAGAGCGCAGGGTACCAACTTTCTGAAGGACAAACAAGAAATATTGTTCACCCATGTCTAAGCAGGTATTAGATTGTTTACATAAACAAATAAGGGACTTAATGCCTGCTTCTGATTCTTGCTGTAACTTTGGTTATGCACAAGATAGCCAACTCTAGTTGCATCCATGAAAACCAATTCTGAACATCAGAATTATAAAATATTAATATTTTTCATAATCACCACCACTTCTGGTCTCATGACCATCGACCACCATGCTAGTCTTCAGTTCCCTTCCTCCGATTTCTTGGCTACAGTACCCACATGGCCTGTGATCATCCTACCTAATATGTGACACCCAGAGAACTGGTGTATGTTGGGGGAGAGTTGTAATTTGAATCACTGTGTCACTGATGTAATTGGGGCATGCATTGCATTTTATTTGCATACGTAACTTCAGTCTTTGGCCCTCCAATAAATGCTGTAGGCAGCAAGAATCAGAGTGCATGTCAGTGCTTTTCAAAACACTTTAAAGGTTTCTTACAAATCAGAAAACTGAGGTATTCGTGCCCACATTGACACTCCACTGCCTCGGTCTTCCATCTTTACTGATTGTGGCCTTGCCAATGTCCCCAATTCATTCTTACCTAGACAAGGCCTATTTCCAGGAGTTTAAGCCAGTTTGGCATCTCACTACCACCCTCCCATTAAATATTTTGATTCTCTATATTTGTTTCATTACTACCTCTGTAACATTGCTTAAATCTATTCCCCATTTAAAGCTGAAACCTCATTTGTACTTTAGTTAATCTCTGGACTTAACAATTCTAATACTGTAGTGGGTGGACTTCTTCATTCTATAGATCACATCATTCAAAACTCAGCTGAATGTGGTGCAGCTCTTAACCTTGTGCTCGCCAACTTAGCTTGACTCCCAGTCAAACAAAACCTCTTTTTTAAATTTCACTTTATTTTCAAATCTTTCGCAGACCTCAGTCCTCCACATCTCCGTAATCTCCTCCAGTCTCACAACCCGTTGAGATACCACCTACACTTGTCTAATTCTGGCCTCTTGAGCATCCTCAATTTTAATCGCTCTACCACTGGTGGCCATGCCTTCAGCTTCTTAAGTCATTCAATGTGGAATTCCCCCTTACCTCTCTGTGTCTCTACCTCTCTTTCCTCCTTGAAAGCATTCCTTTGAAATGACTTCTTTGACAAAGTTTAAAGCTATCTGTCCTGAAATCACTTGATGTAATGCTGAGCCCAATTATATAATCATTTTGCACCCATTTTTGGCTGTGAAAACTTGGTAAAGTCAGGCTTGAGGCAAGGAGTACAGTCTGTGCCTGCCTCTGTTCTGGTTTCCACTTTACTAAGGCCTTAAACTGGCCATGATCAGAATCCTGCCCGAAACAGGTGTGACGGCTATTTAAATGTATTTGCATGCATTTAAATTGACTTAATGGCTGCACACCCAACCTTACCGGCACTTCTTCCTTTACCACTGCATTCGCCCATCCAGAATTGGCACGAAACAGACATCTTCCACAAAAGCCTGATTCAGGGGTTCCAGTTAGTGAGGAGGTAAGCGTCAAGTGTCTGACGGCTCTCTGCTTGAGATAGGTGATGGGGAGAGGGGTGGGTGGTAGAGGGGACGGGAGGCGGGTTCAGGAATGTGGGTTTACAGATCTCTGCCTGTGATCAGTGGAGGGTGGAGGAGGATCTGCTGCCACTCTGCCCATGATCAGCTTGGGGGGTGGGGGTGGGGTGCGAAAGATGTGAAGGGGGGGAGAAGGGGTCTGCAATTGGTCTGGAAGGCAAAGAAGTTGGGAGGATAACGGGATCAATAATGTTGGAGGGGCAATGTCTGTGGGGGCCAGGAAAAAACATTATCTGGCCCAGAGTCAATGTGGCAAGAGAAGTGCATTCTATCATTTTTTGTCTGCATATGCACAATTGGAGGTACTGGTCACAGCTGCAGGATTTTGGGCATGTTAAATCTATCCACAGGCTTGAGCAACATGATTCAGAACTGCTGATGTCTTTTCAGGCGGAGTACGTATGGGGGCACTGGAGAACAAGTCTAAAAGTCAGATCTGAAACATCCAAGTTTCAAGTCCGCCCATCACTTAGAACCAAAATGATAAAATAGGACTCACAGTGTCAAATGTTGATTTACAATGCTCCTGTGAAGCACCTGGTGATATTTTATTATGTTAAAGAATGCTGCTGTTTCACATCTCCAGGGACCCAGATTCAGTTCCAGCCTTGGGTCACTGTCTGTGTGGAGTTTGCATGTTCTCCCCACATTAACATTGGTTTCTTCCAAGTGCTCTGATTTTCTCCCACACTCCAGGTTGTTTGGCCATGCTAAATTGCCTCTTAGTTCTAGCAGGGTATGGGGTTTTGGGGATACAGCTTGGGTGAGATTGTCAGTGCAAGCTCATAAGGTCTCCTTCTGCATTGTAGGGATTTTATGATATAAATTCTTGTTCATCTGTAGCACTCAGATAATTCCTGTCAGGTTTGGACAGGGGTTAGAGAGGTAACATACAAATAAGGTGCAGGAATTAAGATTTCCCAGAGGTGGGTGTTGGTAAGATTCACATCCTTCTTTGGTCCTTGCATCCTTGATTCTTGTACTATTAAAGTTATGTTAACAGATTTCATTTAATAAAATTAAAGATATGTTAAATAGGTTCATGGCCTCGCTAAATAACAAGAGTAATTTCATGTAAACAATTTTGTACATTTATTACACATATGACGCAAAATAATTCTGATCCTTTTCTTATTATAACTTCAACTACGTCAAAAAATTGTTAATAGGAGTTTTTTTTTCTACCTCAGAAATAGAACAACTTGAAGTATGCAACATTTGGATTTATTTAAAATGGCCCATATCAGACCCACCCGTCTTGCTGTCAAATTTGGTTGCAGGGTTGGTTCAGAGCATGAGAACAGCCACTAGCAAAGTGTCATACACAAGTTATATACATCAGCAAACTTCGTCTACATAGTACTTGAAAGAAAAAACAAGCAAACTCTCACAGAGCTAAAAACAGAAAAAAAAGATTTATTAGCAAGATCCCACTGTGCACCTGCACAAGACCTAACAGTTAAGCAATTGTTATGGTGAAAGGTTTCATCTTTACAGTGAAAATTGAAGAAAAGTAAAAGGTATCTTCATTAAAAAAATAGAGGCACATGAGGAATACACAAAATAATAATTACAGATTTGTAAAGATCAGTCTTAGTTCCATTTCATTTGAAAGCTATTTTTTGATGATGATTCTTTTATGTACATCTTTAAATCAATCTATGGGCATATTTAGCTTGTGATAGTTACCTGCAATTCAGTGGTGGCCACTGGAGTAACAGTAAAGATTTGTTTCTTTAGGCTGCATAGTTTTCTGGATTGGATTCCAGAAATCTCCCAGTTGATGTAGTTTAGTGGTTAATAGCAATGATTAATTATTCAGTTGCAATCAGGTTTCTGAACCTTCAACTAGACTTCCTTAGGCTATGTACAATCGAGTTGTTCCTCATGTTCCCTGATTTGATGCTTCTGTGATTTGAATTATTAAGTAATCACAGTGCTTCTTACAGATGGCTGCAGTTAACTAAATGATTAAACCTTTTGGTAAACTACCAACATTTTTATTAAAAATGTGGGCTGCTTGAAACATATTCTCACACTTCTTTCACAATTCCCCAAGACAACTGAATTACCCAGTGAGCTGTAAAACAGTATCTTATCCAGTCACAAAACTTAACAAAAACACAAGAGTGTGATCTATTAGTGGGTCAATGTACATTACGTAAGTACAAGCTGTTTTGGTAAAAAGCTGAAATGTAGAACATGTCAAACCCTAGGGCATTTTGTCTAACAGTCTCATTATGCTTTGTCTCAAAATAGAGTACGTTATTTGCCTTTTATCCTGTTCTATATACAGGAGGATCATACAACCTTTGGTAACTTCCATATTATTCAAATTTCATTTGAAACCAATCCTTTGTCACAGAGGCTATTTACTTCTTCTGGTACATTTATATTATAAAAATGCCTGCAATTTCTCCCTCTTCACCACGAACTTACTTATATAAATGAAAGCCAGTACCTGGTCAAAACTATTTGCATTTTGAAAGTGTGAGATTATGTTAATAGTTTTAAACCATATCTTACTTATACCTCTATTACAGGGAAGATATGGATGAAATTTTCCAGTCCTGCTCACCATGGGAATTGAAGTGGATGGGACAGGACCATGCAAAGATTTGTTGACCTCAGGCAGGAATTTCCAATCTTGGGACAAGCACAGCTGGAAAATCTCGCCTATAAAATATTCAACTGAGAAAGCCTTTCACAATGTACCTTTTGCAATCTAGTTTACCTAAAGGAATAGTCATGGTAATCCTTAACAGGTTAATTATTACAAATATGCTTTAATGCCAAATATACACAGTGAAGTGATGTTTTTGGACTTCCCTGAGCAGACTGTTTGGGTTTGGAAACATTATGCTATGCAACAGGCATTAGGATCTGTAAGTGAATATTATCTCTTAAAATGTGCTAGCAGCTGGCTTTAAAAACTTGGAACTAACTTGATACTAGCAATTACTCAGCAGCCCCAAAAAAATGTCTGATGTGTAATTACCAGTACTTTGTCTTTGCTGTTTAAAGCAATGAAAGAAATGAAAATAGCTTCCATTCATTTGGCTCCCTGAGACATTGGAATGCGGTCAGGTCGCCGCAGGGATCTATGTGAAGAATGATACCTGTAGTGTAGAAGAACACAGCTTTGTCACTGCCAAAGTGACATGCCTCAGTTTCCACAACTTGTCTGCAAAAGCAAAAAGATGCAATATTTGAATAAAAGATAATGAATTCAGAAATGGAATCTTAAAATGTATTCTTCTTAGCCAGGTTCCATCCACAAACGTCTTTTGCAATTCGAAGAGTTTATCTAACATCTGTGTGAACACGTGTACTTGCAAATCCCTTACATCCAGATGACCTTAACATCTAATGATGCTATTTTCTGAGTATTCATTGTATTTGCAATACAACTAATTCCTCATTTAAAGTCCCAGTTGTGCTCCTTAAAATCATGTCTTTAAGTGAAAGATGTTTAGTGGATCAAAGTTCCCACAGAAATCAATATTAAAATCTGGAATTAAGTCCTTTTGGAATTTCTTGCCCAGAAAAACAATGTACAAGTCAAAAAACTGTAATACATTTGCTGTGCTGTGCACTGCTAGCTGAAATAACTTGGGGAAATTTTTAAAAAATCACTAAACATAAAAGAAATGCTGTACAAATTCAAATTAGATAACATTTCAGTCTATCTTTTTTTGGCAGCTCCTAGGGGTTGAGGATGATTTGTTGCCACTCCAGTTTGATGGGTCTTGAAATTGCTGATCAGTCTGATGTGCGATTTGCAAACTGCTACATGTGAGGCAAGTGTTGCTTGGAGGGTTAGATAGATATGTTCCTTAGAGGTTTGTGGATTCTCTCCAAAACTCTGATTTCAGTTTTTCCTGTTCTCAACTAAATCTCTCGATTCGCCTTCACAAATGAACTTCCTCCATTTCAATCAGTTATCATGAGTTAGTGAGGATGTTTAACTTTTTCAAGGAGGCTTTAAAAACATCTCAAAAGCATTTGGCAGCATGGTGACACAATGGTTAGCACTACTGCTTCACAGAGCTGGAGACCCAGGTTCAAATCTGTCTTTGGGTGACTGTTGGTCTGAAAATGTGGCATATTCTCCTTATGTCTGCATGCATTTCCTTTAGGTGCTCTTGTTTCCTCCCACACTCCAAAGATGTGTGAGTTAGGTTGATTGACCATGCTAAATTGTGCTTTAGTATCAGGGGGATTAGCAGGGTAAATATGTGGGATTATAAGGATAGTGCCTCACTGGGATTGTTATCGGCAAGCCGAATAGCCCCCTTCTGCACTGTAGGGTTCTATCATTTCAGTGAAAGTGGTTTTGAGTGATTAGTGCTTGAACTTTGACCAGTTTGGCTTGGTATAGCATGTCAATGATGAACTATTTTTCTTGCCAGAAGATTTGGAAGATCTTGCAAAGCCACCATTGGTGATACTTCAAGGTGGCTGCTGCAGATTGTCCAAGTCTCAGAAACATAGGTAGATTGCAGGGATCGCTGCTGCCTAGTGGACCATGACCTTAGTCTCAAGTTTGAAATCCAGGTGCCTATCCATAGTCAGCTGAAGGCTAACTTGGCACATCGGAGTGATGATGACTTTCAGTGTCTACATTTGTTTTCATCAAGAGAAGGCTCACATGGAGAATGATCCATTTTTTCCAGAATTTTGCCTTGATCTATATCAACAGGGGAAGACGTATTGCTATGGGAATTGCTTGGAAATAGATGTTAGTTGCCAGTTGTTTGGTGAAAGGCCAATTTAGGATTTACTCCCATTTGGAAATAAGTGGACGTATTAGCAAGAGACAATATAGTTTTGTGAAGGGGAGACCATGTCTCACTAACTTGACTGAATTTTTTGAGGAAGTGGTAAAGATGATTGATTAGGGTAGGGGAGCAGATTATGTGGGCTTCTGTAAGGTTTTCAACAAGGTCCCTCAGAGCAGACTGGTACAGAAGGTGAAGTCATATGGGATCAGAGGTGAACTAGCAAAATGGATACAGAACTGGCTTGGTCATAGATGACAGAGTGTATCAGTGGAAGGGTGTGTTTCTGAAAGGAGGGCTATGACAAGTGGCATTCCTCAGGGACCTTTGATGTTTAATATATATATATATGTATATATATACACACAATATATATATAAATGATTTGGAGGAAAATGTAACTGATGTAACTGGTTTGACTAGTAAGTTTGCGGACAATACAAAGGTTGGTGGAATTGCGAATAACAATAAGGACCATCAGAGGATACAGCAGAATATAGATCAGTTGGAGACTTGGGCGGAAAGATGGCAGATGGAGTTTAATCCGGACAAATGTGAGGTAATGCATTTTGGAAGGTCTAATACGGATGGAAAATAAGCAGTAAATGGCAGAACCCTTAAGAGTATTGATAGGCAGAGAGATCTGGAGGCACAGGTACAAGGTCACCGAAAGTGGTAACGCAGATGGAGAATGTAGTCAAGAAAGCTATGGCTTTGAGTTCAAAAATTGGCAAGTCATGTTGCCCTTTATAGAACCTTGGTTAGGTTGCACTTGGAATATAATGTTTAATTCTGGTCACTATACTACCAGAAGGATGTGGAGGCTTTGGAGAGGGTGCAGAAAAGATTTGCCAGGATGTTGCCTGTTATAGAGGGCATTAGATATGAGAAGAGGTTGGAGAAACTTGGTTAATTCTCACTGGAATGACAGAGGTTGAGGGGCAGCCTGGTAGAAGTCTACAAGTTTATGGGGGGCAGAGTGAATAGTCAGAAGCTTTTTCCCAAGGTGGAAGAGTCAATCACTAGGGAGCATAGGTTTAAGATGTGAGGGGCAAGTCTTAAAGGAGATTACAAGGCAAACTTTTTACGCAGAGGCTGGTGGGTGTCTAGAACTCGTTGCGGGGAGAGGTAGTGGAGTTAGTTACGATAGTGACTTTTAAGAGGCATCTTGACAAATACATGAATAGGATGGAAATAGAGGGATATGATCCCCAGAAGGGTATGTGGGTTTTAGTTCAACCGGGCAGTATAGTTGTGCAAGCTTGGAAGGCTGAAGTTCTGTTCCTCTGCTGTAATTTTCTTTGTTCTTTGTTCTTTGAAAAAAAATTAAAAGCTGCAGTGGTCAGAAACTGCTGTTTAAGTCAGAGTTTGAAAATCCTGATTCCTGAGTCAGTGCATGAACACATGGTGGCAGACGTCTCCAAGTGAAAAAAAACAATGAATTGTGATTGAGTAGGCAGCATTGAAAGAATGTAGCTAAAGCTTCTAAGATGTAAAAATATTGCATTACAAAGATAACATGTCAGCACTGTTGCCTCACAATGCCAAAGATACAGGTTTGATTCCTGGATTGGATCATTGAGCATGTTTCCCCTGTGTCTGCATGGGTTTCTCTGGATGCTCTGGTTTTCTCCCACAGTCCAAAGATGTGCTGGTTAGGTGCAATAGCCATGCAAAATTCCCCCTCAGTGCACCCGAACAAGTGGCGGAGTATGACGACTAGGGGATTTTCACAGTAATTTTATTGCAGTGTTAATGTAAGCCTACTTGTGAAACTAATAAATAAACTAAAAAAAACTGAATAATAATTTCCATTCTAAATTAACAGTAGCAAAAGTATGAAATTCAATCCTATTAGGACAGAATAGGGAGGGCCAACTATTTGCCACCTAACTCCACTTAAAATGAGCAAGAGTCTAACCAAACAGTCCAGGCAGCCAATTGAAAAAGACTAAATACTGAGACTGTGAATGCTATTACTGTAGGAGCCTGCCAAAACTGGCAAACATGGGAAAACATTTTGTGAAGCAGGGCGCAGCAGGGACATCCTGGATTTTCAGAAACCTTGAAAGCTGAATTAAGAACTTTTAACATTGGAAGAGAAATCCACTCTTCTAGATCAATTTGGATTTATCCAAGACTCAGATCAATCACAAAATTGGGAATTCTGGAGAAACAGATTCCTTAAAATCCTGACAAAGAGTCAAAGGACTCGAGACATTAACTCTGTTTCTTTCCTTACAATTGCTGCCAGACCTGCTGAGTTTCTCCAGCAGCCTCTGCTCTTGTTCCTTAGAAACATGATTGCTTCTGGATAAAAAGACAGAGCTAAATGAGTTATCACATTATTTCACTCAGTAGGCCTGATAGCCAACAATGCTGGACAAGGAATCAATGAATCATCTGCAAACTTTTTATGACATTTTAAAATAATTCAATGCTTATTTTAACTTCAGAAGGAACAGAATCCTTGAAATTTAATAACTGTCCTCAGCAGTCAGGAGAACTTGTCAACTTCTCCATCAATGAATTGTACAGAATAGTTGAAGACTGTGATTACAATGACCTGAAATCTGAGCTAATCAGTGATAGAAAAGTTGTAGGACTGATGGACATTGCGCTCTTGAACAATGCTTCATGCCAATGAAGATCTAACCCTTGAGACAGCCATCCAGATTGCCAGGCAACCTGAAATCCATCTGCAGCACAAATCTATATTAAGGGAGGAAAATGAGAGGAGAAAATACAAAGTAAGCCCAATTAGTGAAACAGCACAAAAGCAGAGGCAAGGGAAGCAATAGCCTAACTGCCTAGTAAAGTGATCATGCCAGTGTTGTGGAACAAAGCATGACCCACAGACATAATCAATTTCAGCTTGATGCTTTTAACATAACTATATAAGACATTTTGAAAGACTGTTCAAGATCCCTATAGAATCTACGATATTGAGACAACAGACCAAGAAGATGCAAATACATGCTTAAGGAGAATCATAGACACCCTACGGTACAGAAAGAGGAAATTTGGCCCATTGAGTCCGCACTGACCACATTCCCACCAAGGTCCTATCCCCAAATCCCTACATATTTTACCCACTAATCCTTCTAACCTATACATCTCAGGACACTAAGGGGCAATTTTTAGCATGCCAATCAACATAACCCGCACATCTTTGGACTGTGGGAGGAAACTGGAGCACCTGGAGGAAACTCATGCAGACATGAGGAAAATGTGCAAACTCCACACAGGCAGTGACCCAAAGCCAGGAATTGAACCCAAGTCCCTGGAGCCGTGAAGCAGCAGTGCTAACCACTGTATTACCGATGTTTCTTGGTGAGGTCAAAGATGCTGGATTTTCATTATGGAACGCAGACATCTTGGTTAATGGTCATCTACAAATGTTACACTGGACATGGGACCCAGTGTTCTGGTCCAACAGACAAAGAATTGTGGCTGAGGGACCTCTGGCTACAAACAACAAACACCTATGTTTTGGACCCAAAGAAATCTGACCTCCAGTCATAGGCATGATCTGGAACGGTTATGGTAAGGTGGTAAACAAATATTTAAACTGATGTATGTCATGCATCACCAGTCTTTTTCTCTGTGCCTATGTAGCCCTGAATCTCCTCAAAACAACAGAAGATGGCAAGATAAGCATCATTGTTAATTACACATTAATTACATGCAGATCCAAAGATGTGCAGGTTAGGTGGCTTGGCCATGCTAAATCGCCCCTTTGTATTCCAGGATGTGTGGGTTAGAGGGATTAGCAGAGCAAATACCAGGGGTTATGTGTATAGGACCTGGGTGGGATGCTCTGTCGAAGAGCCAGTGCAGATCCAATGGGCTGAATGGCCTCCTTCTGCACTATAGAGATTCTATAATTCTATGAAAGCTTTAACAGGAAAGATTCTCTTGGTTGGGACTTCAATTCTTAGAAGAGCAGTTTTGTCCACTTTCAATATGAGTGCCAAAAACTTCTCATTGGTCAAACTCAAATGGTTACCATTGAGTAAATGATAGTCATGATAGTCAACAATGAGAAGACCCTCAACTCCCTGCTCCAGCACCAGTTCAAAAAATAAACCCTGAGGCCGTGGAGCAGACACTGCAATCCCGGCTAACATGATGCTGAAATTGAGTAGCTGTAATCCATTAACAGCAGCACAGCAACAAGCCAAATGCAAAGGTGATCTTACTCCCAATTACACTCTCACAATGGAAAGAGCCATCTTCCAGCTCTGTGTCCATTACTGCAAGCCACACAAAAAAGAGAAAAGACATTATAGAGATGGCCTAAAGTGCATCCACCCAGCAAATAGCGGGATAAACCAATCACCATCTATCATTACAGTTGGGGAATCAGTAAAGAATGATTCAATGCCAAAGGATGGAAAAAGAGAATGAAAGATACCCAGATGCCAGAATAACCTCCAAATCAACAAAGTTTACCACTCCTCCAATAATAGCAAGGACAAGATGTGGAAGGTTTATCAGGTCTCCAGACCACTTGATGTTATGCACTAAGAAACTTTAGTGAAACTGATGGGATGGCAGTGAGGCTAAAAATACATACAGTAAACTGAAGTAACTTGCAAATAAAAGTAAATTATTGTAGATGCTGAAATCTGAAACAAAAACAGGAAATGTTGAAAAATATCAGCAGATCTGACAGATTTCGTTGAGAGAGAACAGGAATAATGAAATGTTAATATTTTATGTTTTTGTAACTTGTAAATATGCTGGGTAAAGATTTATGCAAGGTGTAATATAAGGGTCTATCATGTAAAGTGTTAATGTGAGATTGCGTACAATACCATGCGTACACTGGTGTAAGAGGAGACATGATCTGCTCCTCATTGTCAGTGTGGTATTTGACAGACCTGTTTGTAGAAGAAACCATGGTAACAGCTCTGAGCTTGGACTTTTGTTATCTATGCATATGGTTTTTAGGACTTAATAAATTCCGACTGTAAAACTACCTAAAACTATGATTACATTAATAAGACCTATTGAACTGCACGCATCATCTTCCAGTGGCTGACACACTTGACCATGTTTCCAACCACGTACCATTCAGAAATGGCAGCATGGCTTCATTCCACAAATCAGCCATGCTCTCAATATTCTTGAGGATGTTATAGACTCAGCAAAATTCCATGATTCTTTGTGCGTTCTCACCATCTGTTACCTAGATGAGCTAGAAGGAGGTACAATATGGACAATATTATTGTAGAAAACATGCATATACCTGCATGTCATTGTAATGTAAAGGCATTTGGCAGAGCAAGAGTTACTGTGGAAATGGAGAATAGAACTGCCCACAATATGAGTCACATGGTAATAGACACAGGGAAGTACTCTGGAAGTAGCCTGCATGGAAAAATATCCGTGCATGACAATAGCTGGGAACTGTGCATAGCTGAAGATTAGCAATACAGGTCGACGTGTACAAGCCTCAAGATCTCATTATTGCGACATCTATAGAACTCATTATTATAGGTAGTAAGGTTTGAATACTGCTATTGTACCCTGTTCGATAGTGATGTTAGGTGGCAGGAAAATCACATTTTTAGATAAGTCATCAAGGTTATTAGGATGGTCTGGTCAATTATCCAAAAAGAGCCAGGTATAATATTCCCTCCAAGCAGGGATGAAGTACAGAGAATCATTCTTGAAAGACTGCCACCATCATCCAGGCTTCCATATTTGAACCCAAATGATATGCATACATTTCTTGGAATAACCCTCAAAGCCCTTGGTGTCTCAGGGTGGTACACAACTAGGGCCTAAACCTGAAACTTCTGCAAGGTTTCCATCAAGCAGGACAGTTATGGTGCCATCTCCTCTTTAGAAGATGTATGTTCGCCATGGTATATGCTCCCAATAGAGCCTTCTCACTAACAAAAAGCTTTCTTCAGGTGAACACCATCTTTTCTAATGATTATCTTCAAAAAAGGAGGGGATTCATTGCACTTCTGCATTGGCACTAGTGGTTTCACTAGTCACCTTAATGTGGCGATAGGAACATTCCTCGAACTGGTTGAAACATCTTGATTGACATTGAAGTTTTCGAAATGTGAACTCTCAACCTGATCATTCTGTAAGTCATCACACAGACTTTTAGCCATTGCCTGGATGATCATTACATTCAGAAAAACCTTGCATTGGTTTTAGTTTTTGATCCAGACTGCCAAGAGTCTTTCTATATTCTTCATGATGCTGCTTCTAGTCTGACTTTCCCTACTATTACTTAAAGGTGTAAACTTTTGTACGCTTTAGTTTGTCAGCATTAACATAATTTGTTTTCACCAGTGCGGGATAGGTCAAGCACTGTGCCAATATTAATCGCTTATTCTCAAAATACTTTAAAATCTCTAATTTCATTGATAAGTGATCGCTGTTTTCTCGCAGCAGCAGACTCATTACAATCACTTGCTGGGCATTTTTGCCTCATGTTTAAGAGTAAGTCCATAGAATTGAAGCACTAAATCACAAACTTAAAACAGTCCCAAATAGCTTTAAAATGATTTCTCTGCCTCCTAACCAATGCAAAGTTGAACAAGAGTCATGCTCTCGACTGTGGAATTAATCAGAGGACTGCAGAGTCAGGACATGCTGGCTTCCTCTTTTCTCCAGAAAGATCATGTAACTTTTACCAAAAGAAGGCTCTGGGCCAAAGACAGCATTGTAGCCTACAGCAAATGCCTCTCTCATTGACTTTAAAATGGCTCTCTGACCTGTAACAAAGTTGAACAACGGTCACATTTCGGGTTCCAAAATTAATCAGGAGAATGCAGGATCAGACTCCTGAAGAGTAAGTACTACATCCTGTATGTTTTCCCAAGCTCGGAGCCAAGGAGAGCAATTTATCTGCAGCAAGTGCCTCTAGTTTGGGTTTTGAAATGCAATCAATCCATATGTCATGTATGGCTTTCCGTAGTCAGTTGCCAGCTGCCATGAGGCAGTCTGTTCAAGCAGACATCTTAACAGTTAGTTCAATTAAGCTGCTGGCTGAGAAACACTGACCAAATGCTGCTGTCTTCATGAATCATGGTCTCAGAAGTGGAGAAAAATTGGTTTCTGAAACCCTGGAAATGATGAAGAAATGACACTGATCACCAAGACACACAGAAAAGTTTAAAGAAAGCAAAATTTCAGTTTGACAAGACTGTAAAAGAAATCCATTTACAAATCTTTTGAAAAAGACTGCTGTTCCTACAATCCTATTAAAGTATGAGTCAGGCAGGCTGTTAAGGTATTAATAACTGAGGCCTCAATCATTTCATACCTCCTAATCTCATACAAATAGAACTGAAAAGTGACAAAAGAGGAAACATTGAAAGAAAGAAGCATGTGTCATAACCACTTAAAGCTGTCAATCAAATAAACTCAACATTTTGCTCCAGTTGCCAAAGCAGAACCCAATTAAGATAATCCTTTTATGAGTCTAGGAATTCAGATATGCTTTTATATATCTGGTAAATATTGTAAGTGGAGGCAGACGGGATGTGTAAGGGGTGAAGGTTAGAGGACACAAAATGGCACAATTCAATTGAGTCCTGAGTCCCAGGAAAACTGGCGCTCTGCTACAACCAGATCTGCCTTCACTGTTTCTGAGGTCAACAGACTTGACTCTATCCTACACTGTAGTGATTGTGGTGTCTGTTTCTTCAAGACAGCACAGCAGAAGAGGATCACCTGGATTGAAGGACCAGTGGGAACCAAGAGTGAGTGATCACCCCAGAGTGATTAATGGAGGGTTGGAGGTGGCACAGTGGTTAGCACTGCTGTCTAACAGTGCCAGGGATCCAGGTTCAATTCCAGCCTTGGGTTACTATTTGTGTGGTCTGCACATTCTCCCCGTGTCTGTGTGGGTTTCCTCTGGGTTCTTCGGTTTCCTCCCACAGTCCGAAAGACCTGCTGGTTGGGTGAATTGGCTGTGCTAAATTCTCCCTCAACATTCCCAAACAGTTGCCAGAGTGTGACAATTAAGGGATTTTCATAATAACTTCATTTCCATGTTAATATAAGCCTACTTTTGACACTAATTAATGAATAAACAAATATGTAGTCTATGGTTGGCACAGAGTCTAGGACAGGGCTTGGAAAGTAGCAAGACTGTATGGAAGATTTCTTGTAAGATCATATTTGGAACTGCACATTGTTGAAGCCTTCTAGTAGAAATGTTACGTTAAATGCAAACCTTAAGATCAAATCGTTTTATCAATTTTCAAATGTCCAACTTGTGTGTATAATGTTTATGTAGAACGTGGGTTTGAGTAAATCAATTTTGAAGGTTGTATAAAAAAAGGGGAAGGAGTCTAGTGATTGTAGTGTCTGTCTCTTTAAGGCAGTAAGAAGTCTCACAACACTATACCAACCTCTGCTAGACGCGCAGATCATTGACATGAATGCCATCATCTCACATGAGAACACCATCTACAAGGTACATATTCTTGCAACTCGGCCAACATTGTCTACCTGATATGCTGCAGGAAAAGATGTCCCAAGGCATGATAACATTGGGGAGACCATGCAGATGCTACGACAATGGATAAATAAACACTGTTTGACAATCACCAGGCAAGAATGTTCTCTTCTTATTGGGGAACACTTCAGCAGTCACAGACATTCAACCTCTGATCTTTGGGTATGTTTTCCAGGGTGGCTTTCACGACACATGGTAACGCAGCATTGCTGAGCAGAGACTGATAGCCAAATTCTGCACACATGAGGACAGCCTCAACCACGATCTTGGGTTCATGTCACACTGTCTGTAACCCCCACAACTTAACTTACCTAGGCTTGCAAAATCTCACAAACTGTCCTGGCTGGAGACAATACACATCTCTTTAACCTGTGATTAACCCTCTATCCAATCACACTGTCTGTAGCTTTAAGACTTGATGACCTATAAAGACTCGCATTCCAATCATTATCTTGTAAATTGAGTTAATGTCTATATATGCCCTGTTTGTGAATACAACTCCCCCATTCAGCTGATGAAGTGGCTTGTGCTACCAAGTAAACCTGTTGGACTTTAACCTGGTATTGTGAGATTTCTTACTGTACTTACCCCAGCCCAAGCCTGGCATTTCCACATCATCTTTAAGGCAGCATAGCAGAACAGGATCATTTGACTTGAGTGAGTAAGCATCCCAGAGACACGAGTCCTCTTTTAGACAGAATATATCTGGAAGTCATGTAGTAAGGATTGGCGTGGCCTTGGGCTGCAAATCCCTTTGTATAGTTTCTCTTTATCAAAAAATACCGTTTCTTTCTAATGAAGCCTGAATTGTTTTGACAACTCCTGGAGTGTCATCAAATAACACAGACTGGAGTGGGCCTTTCTATCGAGATGGGTCTGGTGAGTTTTGAAATTTCCCAACTCAAGCTAGCACATTGCTAATGGAAATCAACATTTTAGAAATACTGGTGAAAATCTGAGCCTTAGTCTCCCAAAATCCCAGTGAGGTCTTATAGGTATTTGATTGTAAACAGTTGTGCTGTAAACTATCCAATTACTTCTAAGATGAAAGGGAGGTGGAATCAAAGATAGCTAATTAGCATTTATACCTGGATGCTGAGTTAATGTGTTATACGTTGCCATGGAGTAGGGAGCTGAGGAAGCCATTATTGAGAGCTGGTTGCAGGCTTCCCAAAAAAGTCAGTGAACATCACAGACAGACAGCAGTTCTGTATGGTCACTGACCTGGAATGGCATAGTGACACAGTGGTTAGCACTGCTGCCTCACAGTGCCAGGGACATGGCTTTGATTCCCAGCTTGGGTCACTATCTGCGTGGAGTTTGCACATTCTCCCTGTGTCTGCATAGGTTTCCTCTGAGTACTCTGGTTTCCTCCCACAGTCCAAAGATGCTCAGGTTAGGTGAATTGGCCATGCTAAATTCTCCCTCAGTGTATCTGAACAGGAATTGGAGTATGGTATGGTAACTAGGGGATTTTCATAGTAATTCATTGCAGTGTTAATGTAAAGCTACTTGTGACTACTAAATAAAAACTTTAAAAACTGCTTAGTCGAGAGAAAAGGCTGTTTGACTTTGTGAACTATCACTGTTAGATGCAGGAGAAGATAGTCTCTCTTTGAAGAGACACATCCTGCAGCCATCGAAGATTTCTGTGAGATTCACTCAGCCTGGGTTGGGAAAGAAGAATAATCAGAATAGGTTTTACTAGTGGTATGATTTCAGACATTCCCTGAAAATTGCGTAAAGCGCCCTGGAGTCTGTCACTTGAAGGTACTACCAAGCAAAACAGGGAATTGGGAACTCGTGAGAAGCTGGGAGTAACTGTGGACTGTAATCCCACGAAAATAATGTTTGGTAAGTATAGAGGAGAATGTTCTTTGCGGCTCAAGATGTAAGTTACCTATGAAAAGAAAATATTGTTTAATTAATCGATATTCTGTCATTTGTTATCGTAAATATTTTCAAAATGAAATCTGGTCAGCTAAAAACTGGAAGATTGATGCATTTTTAAAAGTTATCAGTCACTCTAGAGATTGAAACAGACATTTCTTCATTCAAAATTGCTGTAGCGCTTTAAGAAAAAGTCAGCTTCAAGTGTGATTGAGTACTCCTTCTTACACTGACTCCAAAATGGTGCCATTTGGGTCATGTAATGCTACATAGCCCCCAGCCCAAAATGACATTCATGTGAATGTCTTGACACTGAGTGTGTATACCGGCACCGTTATATCTGCGACTTATAACAGAAATGATGCTAAATGAGGTAACCTAAATGGGGACTTCCTCTATTCCAGGAACATTCAATTTAGTAAGGGATAGATAACTTACACAAGTATCGTCCTTCTTGAATTATTTAGCAAGGAGAGCACAAGCTTTAAAAAGTAATCAGTGAAAAATTGTATAAAGGAAATTATGCTTGTCTTTTTTTCAGTTTAATGGCATTGAATGCATATACTCGTCTGCTTTTGCTATACGTGTCGATTTTTGGCTTGGTAATAGTCTGCATATTTTAAATCACAACAGCCCAATATAATCTACAGAAACCAGTTGACATGAGTTCGGTGCCAAATGGGAGGGATGGCAATAGGCTGCTTAGCTTAAGGAAAGCATAATTAGTGTTTAAAGGAGGAGATGGCTTTTCACACATTATTAGAATAATGCATGAGCTGGATATGAAGCACCAGCTTAGTGACATTGTGTTCTGTTCTATGCTTAGCGTGCTGACAGCCTTTAGGTACTACAACATGGGACAGAATTGACTAAGAAATTGATCAATCATGGATAATACTGCTTGCACTAAATTGGGAGTTATTTTGTTAAAAGGTAGATACATCGGGAACTGGAGGAACTGCATTCATTGCTAGTAAAAAATTCTTGTTTTTTTATTTTGTTGTAATGTTTTATATCAAAGTTCATCTTCAGATTCTTCTCTATTTCTCAAAACTTTGCTTCATTAAAATAAAATGCTTTAAAATAGCAGACAGTAATATTCATACATAATGCTCCAGTTTCCTCCCACAGTCCAAAGATGTGGGGGTTAGATGGGTTGGTCATGCTGAATTGACCGAAGTGTCAGGGGGTTAGCAGAGTAAATATGTGGGGTTATGGGGATAGGGCCTGGGTGGGATTGTGGTCGGTGCAGGCTCAATGGGCCGAATGGCCTCCTTTTGCACTGTAGAGATTCTATGGTTCTTTAATGTCAGCATAACTTTACAGCTGTTGAAATGCTTTGTTTTTGCGAATGCAAAATGCAACATTCCTTACCTAGAATCAAAGAAACCCTACATGCAGAAAGAGGCAATCAAGTCTGCACCGACTATAATCCCACCCAGGCACTACCACCATATCCCTACACATTTTCTTACTAATCTACGCATCTCAGGAAACTAAGGGGCAATTTTAGCATGGCCATTAACCATAAGCCGCACATCTTTGGACTGGGAGGAAACTGGAGCACTCAGACAAAACACATGCAGACACAAGGAAAACATGCAAACTTCACATAGGCAGTGATCCAAGCCAGGAATTGAAACAGGTCCCTGGAGCCATGAAGCAGCAGTGCTAATCACTATGCTACCGTGCCACCCTCCTAGGCCACAGCTGCTTCCCAAAGTTATGCTCGTACACATGTGTACATGGCTTCTTTGTGTGCATGTGTGTGTATTCATTAAGTAAGAAATCAATTTCAAATAACTCAGCAGCAAAACCTTTTCCCTTAAAAGAAATGGAACTTAGTTAATTTCAACTGATTGCTCTGGAAGTTCCATAAGAAAAAGTAGTTACTAACACACACGCTTTAATGTTAAGATTGAGGTAAAACAGTTTTTATAAAAATTTGGATCAGTTCAGTCCATGCTTGGTGCGAGCCTGATTTTTGAAGTTGAGATGTTGTGCTGCCTGAAGTGAAGCTTTTGAAGTTGAAGAATTGACTGCAGCTGCGATGACTTACACAGCTGAATTGCCAGAGGTTGCTCAAACAGGTGAGTTCAGTAGGTAGAATCATGTTTACAAAGGAGGGAAGACTCCTTATTCCTGTTCTGCAGCTGTGGCAATTTTAACTACCCAATTACTTTACAGCAGTTCAGTTGTTTTTAGATAAATTTCTTTCTATTCTTAGGTTGAAGCTTCTGTGTATTTGCAACAATGCAGGCAAGGCAAAGTAGCCACATTATCATATGACCTGTACCAGAATGTTGAGTCACTTTCCACAGAAATAAAATGGTAATTCTATTACAGTTATCCAAAATCTTCTTACCTCCTGTTGTGACCAAAGGGTGAAGGTTGTTCGCACCTTACATGGCTTATCACTTAGTGTTTTTTTTGTTCGAATGGAAAAAATCAAGTTAATCAGTTTCTGTTCAGTGTTTTGGAACATTTATTGAATTATGTAATATATTAAACCTATAAAATCCTAAAATAACTTTCAGACGTTATTGTTTCTGTTTTCTAAAGCAGGATAAAATTTAGGAATTTACCACCTATAATGATGGGATTGATTATTTTCATATGGTTTTGCTTGCACTGAGTGATTTGGCAATAATCAATATGTAGTTTATTTCCTGAAACTAAAATAATGAAATACTTATCCCCAAAACTTTGTATTTAATGCAGTGAACCCTGGACACAATGATCAAAACCCTACCAGAGTTCAGGTTCCCAGAATGGAAATCTGTTAGCTTCAGACGGGATTTTTCGATCTTGCCCAAGCAAGGCCGTAAAATCCTGAATGTTTTTTGCTCTCAAGGAGCCTGTTGGTCACCTGAGCTTGATGCCATGCTTACATCATCATTAACACATTGCTTAATTGACATAAGTATTAATCTTTTACCCTATCCACCAAGATCAAATTTGAAGGGGTTGGTACTAGAGTCCGCCTTGTCAGACCCATCATGGTAATATTTTAATGATTTGTTTCCTTAATCTTTTAAAGGGAACAGCCAACCTGTTTCTTTGGAGGACCCCGCTTGGTGTTTTTACAAAATATGATGACCATTGCTGAGTGTGCTCCATGACTTTAACTTATGTTTGCCTTGCAAAATGTTCAGCCCTCTCAAATATTAAATCCTACTTGGATCATAAAATATCCACAGCATGCCAACCACAGTGCAGTGCAAATTGGCTCATTTCAAGTTTTAAAGCCTCCATCATCCTAATTACTGGTCATTTAATACAAGCCTTTGGCTTCTTTGTTTGATTCTTAGGGCTTAGTAATTCTTGCAGGTCATCCAAACTTCCTTGTAGAATACTACAATCTCCTTGATTCCCTGTCTTGCCAGGACATCATCAGGTCACACATGTAAAAGACATTGTATTCTGAGCCTTTTATTGTAAGCTCAAAACTGTATGGACTCTTCAGACAGTTTTGATATGTTAAAAGGGATAGTGGGTATTCAATGGCTGCCTGTATTGTGCATGGTTCATTGTCCCTTATCAAGATATATTTCAATTTTGTTCTTATTTGTTGCCAAATTGTGCTGCTCCAAAATCTTCATCCAGGAGTTACCAATTTATAGTCTTAGTTTTTTAAACTGCAGCCTCCAGCACTGCCATTATGTCCTAATGTTGTTTTACTTTGAGTGACTTGGAAATATCTGTATATAGTTTTTGCTTGAAACTGTTTTAGATCAATTTACATTCAAGATCTTATGGTAAATGCATTGCTCCCTGGACATAGACAGTTCTGCCTTGTTCTCTTGGTCACTTGATTCTGATGCCGTCCTTCAATAATTATTGACATCATTGTCTAATTAACATAATCATTAAACCTTTATTCTACACTGGCCCAATCTTACTTTCCTTGCATTGCTTACATGGTGTGGTGTTACAGAGATAAAATACTGATTGAAATGCCTCATGTTTTTGTGAATTCTGGAACTAGGTCACAAAACTTAAGAGACTGAAGGGTTTAGCGGCAGTAAGGGTCTGCTGATTTCCTGATGTAAATGATTCCTCAATACTCAACAAAGTGAATAAAACCCCTGGAGACTGAACTAGGAATTCCTTAAAGTGGTACAAGCATTTTGAAGGGAGATTGCAGAATCAGTCAGTGTGACATCTGACACTTTACAGATTCAGTAAAGTTTTACAACACTAATTTTAAATCCAACCAATTTATTTGATAGTAAATTCGTGAGCTTTCGACTTTATAGCCTTCGTCAGGCAAATGCAGTGTTCTGGATTTCCATGCAGTGCAGAAAGAGGTTTGGTAACTCTACAATGTTGTCCATGGTAAAAGCAAAGCCACTATTTCCATGTACATCTTGGAAGACTGAGAGACTTTTACCACATACTGATCATGCCTTCTTTGTGTCATTAACTAGATGATCATTTATATTATTCACAAGCAATTTCTAAAACTACATCTTGTTAACTCCATACCAAAGGACAAACTCACATTTCTTCCCAAAAGAGAACTGCTCTAATCACTAAATAAATTATTTAAGGGAACCAACATCTGCAAATATTACACTTGCAGGATTATAATGTGTTAAACAAAAGTTTACATAATGAAAGAAGTGTTTCGCACTGTTGATATTCTGGTTTGAAGGACGAGGACAACAGTCTAAGAAGTGATTGACTAATTAAAGCTGAATTCTACCTGACCTATTCTCACCACCTTCACCATTGCTCTTTGGAGTGCCATCAGCACTCAAGAGAAATCTTTGTACAGAGCAGATTACTCAGTCGCTCCAGGAAGTGCGGGAAACGTGCAGGCCTGCAGAAGAGAATGAAACAACACAGTCCCCAGCATATTCCTGGCAAATGACCAATCTTTGGTAAATAAGCTAGATGAACTTAAAGCCAGAGTCACTTTTCAAAGGGAACTGAGAAACTGCTGTATACTCTGTTTTACAGAGACATGGCTCACTCCTGCTTCTATGCTCTATAATCAGAGGGAAAAATGGTATTAAAGGCTGAACTGTAGTCAATCAATAGGAGTCTAATATAGGTGTCTTTATTATCTAGATGTTTCTGAGTTGAATGCAGTTCTAGGGAGATGGACTGTGGACCTGTTGCATTTGTAGGTGAACTCTAATGGAGCCAACAACCTGGGAGGTCAGAATTGATTCATGCCATGACTAACCTCTTGAAGCATTTTATAGTGACGATGTCAGAGCCACCAGACAATAGCATAATAGCATTAAGGCTGCTGCCTGGCTTTTCTTGGTACTAGGATGATGGTCATCTTCTTGAAGCAGATACGAACATCAGATTGGTGTAAAGAGAGGTTGAAGATGTCTGCAAATGCCCCTGCTAGCTGGTCTGTGCAGAATCTGAGTACTCGTCTGTGTACCCCATGTGGACCAGTTGCTTTCTGTGGGCTGTCTTTCCAGAAGGCTGTTTGACATCTGCGATGGTGACCTCAAATACAAGTTTGTCTGAGGCTTCCAGGGTGGACAGCATGCTCCCACTGACCTCTTGTTCAAAATGGGCATAGAATGAGTTGAGTTCATAGGGGAGGAGTACATTGGTGCCAATAATTCTACATGCCTTCATCTTGTAGGCTACTATATGCCTTGCAGACCGTGCCCTACGTGTTGCAAGTCCATGTGGCTAATCTAGGATTCCAGCTTGGCTGGTATTGTGGTTTGGCATCTCTGATGGATCTCTAAATCATATCTGGATTTCCTGTATAAGTCAGGGTCACCTGACTTCAGCAAGCAATAGCTATCCCTCTTTATCCATAGTTTCTGGTTGAGAAACACATATTTGCTTCTTTGGTATACAGTCTTCTACCCTGCCTACATCAAAGGGGATGGAGTGGAAATGGTCGAGAGCTTCAAGTTTTTAGATGTCCAGATCATCGACAATCTATCCTAGTCCCTCCATGCTGACATTATGCTTAAGAAAGCCCACCAACATCCCTACTTTCTCAGACTAAGGAAATTTGGCATGTCCGTTACAACTCTCATCAACATTTATAGATGCAACATAGAAAGCATTCTTTCTGGTTGTATCACAGTTTGGTATGGCTCCTACTCTGTCCAAGACCATAAGAAACTACAAAGGGCCATAAACAAAGTCTGTCCATCACGTAAGCCAGCCTCTGATCCACTGACTCTGTCTACACTTCAGCATGGTGGCACAATGGTTAGCATTACTGCCTCAGCGCCAGGGACCTGGTTTGATTCCCAGCTTGGGTCACTGCCTGTGTGGAGTTTGCACATCCTCCCTACGTCTGCATGGGCTTCCTTCAGGTGCTTGTTTCCTCCCACAGTTAAAAGATGCGTGGGTTAGGTGGATTGGCCATGCTAAATTACCCCTGAATGTCAGGGGGACCATGTAGGAGTTATGGGAATAGGGTCTGGGTAGGATGGTGGTCAGTGCATACTCAATGTAAGATTCTGTGAGTCTAAAACAGTCAGCATGATCAAGGACCCATGTGCCTTGGACATACACTCTTCCACTTTTCGTCAGGAAAAAGATACAAAAGTCTGAGCTCAAATTCCAACAGACTCAAGAACTGCTTCTTCCCTGTTGCCATCAGATTTTTAGACCTACCTTGTATGAATTTGATAATTCTCTACACCCTAGCTAAAACGATAACATTACACTCTGCCCTCTCTCCTTTTCTGTTCTACAAACAATATGCTTTGTCTGTATATCATGCAAGAGACAATACTTTTCATTGTATGCTAATACATGTGACAATAATAAATCAAAAGATTAGGAGGTTAGACAGATTTTCATAGCATGAAGCAATTCGACATCTCTTTTCAGAATCTTGGCAAATGCCTGTTCTTAGATGAAGAACACTGGGATCAGGATCTCAGGGGTTCAGCCTCCAAGAAACCAATGCTTCAGAAGTGTTGCTCTCATATGCAGGCAGTTGAAATGATTTCTACTAACATGGCTGAGATGACAGGTAAGTGTGATTTATCTGTGGTATGATGCTGGAAATCCATCAATATGCAAAACACTCTGGAGAGTATGGAGGTCCCAGAGGTAATCACAGTGACCAGGCATTAAGATAGCAAACTAAGGACATTATTGATTTCTGGTGTACTTGCTACCACTTTCTCAATTGATGCTTTACGGATCAACCTTAACACCATACTTTGACAGGCTTCCAGGACTTAATTGGAACCAGAATGAGTAAGTTGTCTGGCACAGTGAGTAGGCACAGTGGTTCTAACAGTGGTTAGAAATAAGTATAGTTAGTGTTCAAAATGATTGCAATCATTTGGAAAATATTGTGCTGGAAAGTAAGAATTAAGTAACTCAAACTTCACATTGATTAATTTTCTGGATATATGTTTCTCTGTGGACTACGCTGGGAATGTGAAATGGTGATGTTTAACATTGAGGCAAGGTAAAGAAAACATAACTTGCATTTTAATCGGGCTGTTACAACTGATTGGCCCAATTACTGTCAATGAAGATCTTTATCATAATCACGGTTGCAATGCATGAAATATGACTGCACATTTTCACACAAGTGCCACAAATGAGATAAAAGGCCAGATAATCCATTATTGGTGGTGTTGATTGAAATAAATATTGACCAGGGTACCATGGTGCCCTACTATTCTTTAATACAATGCAATGGGATTTGTTATAGCTGGCTTAGAAGGTAGATAGGGGCTCCAACTAATGTCTTATCTGAAAAGCATTATCCTCATTAATGTCCATTCCGTTAGTACGAGACTGAAGAGTTGGTCTGGATTATTTGTCAAATCTCTAGAATGCATTTATGAGTAAGATATGAGAGGGCTTTTAAAGACCTAATGCAGACATTTGGTAAAGATGCTGTTGGGAATGCAGATGTTAAATAATCATTTAGGATTTAGGGGAAGAGCCATGAAGGAAGAACCTTTATTTAACTTCACAACTAATCAGCAATAAGCTGCTGCCTCCTTCCCACATGCCAAGGGATGTCCCACCTTTTCTCCTTATCCTGATGTGAAAATGAAAGGCCATCACCCTTGGCTTCATCATCATCCTCCTTCCCAGCACCAGTAAGTAGCAACCCTCTTACACAACAACATTAAGCAAGAGTGGGCTTCTAAAATTCTGAACACCCTTGCTGTGTTCTACTGTAGGTCTTTATCAGATGTCTCCAGGCATCTAAGTGAACATTTCAGAATGTTATGGTCATCTATATTAAATTTAAAGTTTGAAGTTTATTTATTAGTGTCATAAGTAGGCTTACATTAACACTGCAACAAAGTTACTGTGAAAATCCCTTAATCACAACATTCCGGCACCTGTTCCGATACAAAGAATAAAGAAAATTAGTGTAAGAGGACTCTACGGCTCTCCAAGCCTGCACCGACCATGCTGCCTGATTTAACTAAAACCCCCTATGCTTCCGGGGACTATATCCTTCCATTCCAACCTTGTTCATATACTTGTCAAGACACCCCTACCATATCTACTTCCACTACACAACACTCCTCACCCTGGCAATGAGTTCCAGGCACTCAGCACTCTGTGTAACATAGATGCACAAGACAGATTTTTTAAAACTTGCCTCTCACATCTTAAACCTATGTCCCCTCGTAATTGACTCTTCCACCCTAGGAAAAAGTTTCTGATATCCATTCTGTCCATACCTCTCATAATCTTAAACTTCTATCAGTTCTCCCCTCAACCTCCATCGCTCCAGTGAGAATAAACCAAGTTTCTCCAACCTCTCCTCACATCTAATGCCCTCCATACCAGGCAACATCCTAGTAAATCTTTTTGGTACCCTCTCCAAAGCCTCCACGTCCTTCTGGTAGTGTGGCAACCAGAATTGAACACTATATTACAAGTGCAGCTTAACTAAGGCTCTATAAAGCAGCAACATGATTTGCCAGTTTTTAAACCCAATACCTCAGCCAATAAAGGCAAGAATGCCATTTGCCTTATCGACCACCTTCTTCACCTGCATTGCCATTTTCAATGAACTGTACACCCAAATCCTTTGACATATCAATACTCGTAAGGATCCTGCCATTTACTGTATATTTCCTGTCTGTATTAGATCTTCAATGAGGGAGAATTTAGCATGGCCAGTGCATCCAACCAGGGCATCTTTCAGTTTGTGGGAGAAAACTGGAGCACCTGAAGGAAATACATGCACATATAGGGAGAATGTGCAGTTTTCCTTTCCATGACCACCACTTGACTCTTTTCCCTAACACCCTAACTCCTCACCACTTGTCCACTTCTGAATCTGCCTGGAACTTTTAAATCTACAGGCTTTACAGCATCTGGTGTTGTAAAAAGGGGACAGGGCTTCACTTCCCTCAGTGCTACTGCCCTACACCAGAGCTCTGCACTGCCCTGGAGGGAACCTGGAGTTACTGTGCTGCATTGGAGAATGTCAGGAGCTGTTGCATACATATATCTCACCAGACCCAGGTCAGTAGTCTGACCATATACAGTTCCTGACCAGGATAAATTTGAAGGAATGAAGAGGCATTCCAACTGTGTTTGACAATCCTCAGAAATTAATTCTAGCCCAATGATTTGACTCTTCATCAAAATCATTGCTAAAATAACTTCACACAAACATGCTAATTATTTATACTGTAAAGTCACACTGCAGAATTTCTAAACTTCAGATGTGAAAACAATACCAGCACCATGTGTAATAATAGGAAGATTTATAAATTAGATGAAAAAAATAAAAATCTCCATAAATATTATAAACAGTAACAGAGAATCTCTCTACAGAGATCTATTCAAGGACTTGAGATAATATCCATTCATATCCATTTTGAGCTTCCTTTTCACTTCTTAATCATGTGATTGGATTGCAGCCTTGGATTCACTTCCAACTTCAAATTATTCCAGATTTATTTCCAAAGATAATTGCCTGAAGAAAACTCTTCTTGGTGTTGATGTCCACATTGTCCTTTTCTGTCTTCCGTTGCTCCCTTATCCTTGCGCCAACATCAATTAAAATGTCACTGAGTTGCTTAGCTATATTGGTGTAATCAAGCTCAGAGATATCACTGTATTCTTTGATGTGCTTCTCTGTATGAATGTACCGAGACATTTCCTCCAAACCTCTTTCATCTGTGATATCATGTACCCAATTTCAGATTCACCAGCTCACAGAAGAAAAACAAATATGTCCCAAATTATTCATGTGAAACTGGTAGTTCAATGATATCTACCTACAAAGAGCAATTTGTTTTCAGAACAATGGTGTGCATTTAAGCATTATTACAGCTGCAGTACATTGTTAACATTGCTCGATGGATGTAAGATGAAATAAAAAAAAGTAATATAAGCACATCTCAACTGATCAGTCATCTTAGTCACCCTTCCAACCTCTTCTTCAACACTGGTTCATAATGTGATGGTCAAGTTCTGTAACTGTAACCTGAACCACCGTATATTACAGTACTTCAGGATATTAAAGGCCTCATTTCATTTCCTCAGAGTTCCCAGAGGAATTAGATACAAACATAACTGAAAAAAAAGATACCAATCTTCGCTGTCATCTGTGCTGAAGCTTAGAAAGGGACATGCTGTAGGCATTTAAGGGTAGATTTTAGTGTGGGGCACCTTGGTATAAATGGGGCGGAAACAGCGATACGATCAGTGTGTAACTTAGTGACCTGATGATCTTGGAGCTGCTCAGGGCCCCTTACTGGGGATGGATGTGACACCCAGCAGGTAGTAGTGTCTGTAGGTATGCAAATCAGAGGCTTATCTGACATATTGGAGAAATGTATTGCTTATATCTGCTGGGGCAGATCTTCTAATTACTGCACCTGAGTGTAAAAGATTGCAGGCCAAATTCTCCTATTTTGAAGCGAAGTACCCACACTAGCAGAGAAATAAGAGATTCACCCACCTGAAAGATGTTAATAATCTCATTTCCAACAACCTGACGGCCAGTCCTGCAGTTCTGAGACTGAGCTGGGCTGGGTTTTTTATAAGGTGGCCTGATCTCTCAGCGCTCAGATCTTAGCTCCAACCCCCCCCAAAAAAATAAATTGGAATGGTTCCCTCCCACCATCCTCTTCCCCCACTGACCAAGAGAATGCCACCAATCCCTTCTAAAAGAGCGGCATCCTTCCACCCCACCCATAGGTAATGGATCAGCCCCTCTCAACACCTCAAAGGCTTGAGGATTAACCAACCTGACAACTCTTCCCAAGATACTCCACTCAAGCCCCTTTGCCCCTCAGAATGTGCACTGAAGTCCTGTTCCCCATCAGACTCCCTACTCAGCTCCCCTTCAGACCATGTGCCCTGGCAATGCCAATGGTGCATTGCTTCTTGGCATTAACACCATGGCCTAGTGTCTCGGTCTTCACAAGCTCAATTTACAAAATAATGGTTGGAATGTGAGTATTTGCAGGTAATCAAGTCTTAAAGATACAGGCAATGTGAATGGAGAGACTGTTAAGCACAGGTTAAAGAGATGTGAATTGTCTCCACATATCTCTTTAACTTGTACTTGACCCTCTCTCCACTCATGTTGTCTGTGCCTTTAAGACTTGATTACCTATAAAGACTCACATTCCAACCATTATTTTGTATATTGAGTTTGTCTTTATATACCCTGTTTGTGTACTGAAATCCTATTCATCTGATGAACGAGCAGTGAGTGCTCCAAAAACTCGTGGACTTTAACCTGGTGTTCTGAGACTTCTTAATCTGTTTACTCCAGTACAATGTTGGAATCTCTGCATCATGTGCATTTAGGCAGTCCTGTCATTAACATCTGTATTTCTATCTGTCAGTGGTAGAAATTCTGAAATTGCCTGGTCACTTTAATCTCCATGCTACCCAGTCACCTAACAGTTATTGCCACAGTCTATTCTGTAACAGATTCATAGAATCTGTACACTACAAAAGAGGTGGTTCATTGAGTCTGCACTGTTCATCAAGTCTACACTGACTCCCCAAAAAAAGTGTCCCACTTTTTTTGGAGAGTCGGGGCAGACTCAATGAGCCACCTCCTTTGCAATGTTGGGATTCTACGATTTTCCATCTTCTCTCTGTAACTCTGTACATTTTCCATGGCTAATCCACCTAACCTG
The DNA here is from genome assembly GCA_024679065.1 of Sphyrna mokarran. Taxonomy (NCBI): domain Eukaryota; kingdom Metazoa; phylum Chordata; class Chondrichthyes; order Carcharhiniformes; family Carcharhinidae; genus Sphyrna; species Sphyrna mokarran. The sequence continues at coordinate 82,627,348 of JAGIQG010000005.1, read as the reverse complement.
TATGTCTTTGGACAATAAGGGGCAATTTAGCACAGCCAGTCCACTTACCTTACACTTCTATGGACTGTGGGAGAAAAATGGAGCACCTGGAGGAATTGGGAGAATGTGCAAACTTCACACAGATACCCAAGGCTGGAATTGAACTCAAATCCCACCACTGTGAAACAGCAGCACTAACCATTGTGATTTTCCTTTTTCCCTGTCAGAAGCTGCAGATGAGAGCAGCTTTCTCCTCTGACAGAGAGGAGATGTCAATTTCAGTGTGGGGTGAAGGATCTAATCTGCAAAGCTATACACTCAGCTCCAATGTATGTACAGCTTTGATTTGAAGTTTCTGAGGCTTCCCCCAAACTGACATCATTGGAACTCTTTCCAGTCCAATGGAATCCTCCGATCTGTTTAAAAAAAAAATCAACATACAGTGCTTTGAGAAAGATTCGATTGATAGCACAATGGATTTCTATCACTGTCCAGCCACCTGTGTTTATGTTCAATTCCCTTCATGCTTAAATGAATCTCAAGTATCCTATAGATCCTGACTGCAATGTTGACAGAATCAAAGCCTGACTGACAGCTGGTGATTTCTTCAAAATGATTGTGGTTTGCAAAAGATGAAGTGAAACCACGTTTGGCAATCAGACTTAGATTGTATCAAAGTTGCAGTTAGAATTAGTGGGGTACTTGAGATCCAGTGAGGTACTGGTAATCCCACTGGTCATCAAGGAGATCAGGAATCGGGTTCTGCACGTGCACAATGCATACAAGAAAAATTACAAGCATGTGATTTTGTCTACCTATCATTTTTTTTTAAAGGTCTTTGTTAATACGGCAGTGGCATTACAGTTTTTTGCCTATCACAATATGTTGATGGAGCTATTCTTGATTATTAGCAAATAGGAGGAAACAATTAGTGTTTTGGAAAGTGATGCACCAGATACAAGAGAAGCAAATGGAGAGGGTAGGACAGGAATACGTCCACATAGTGCAGGGTGAGCCAAATTGCCTGCCAGTTCCATTAGCACTATGGCTTGTGCCATCTTGTTCCTCTCCTTCCACCTCAGTGGCACTAAAAACCCACAGTGGATCTGCTAACTATTCTTCACTTCAGGCTGCCCTCATGAATTCTCCAGCCATCCACTATCCTTCCTTGGACCACACTCAGGGAGATGACTTCTTGATTGACTGGCTCTGAGAAGATTGCATCAGATATTTGCCGCACACGCATGCATCTTACAATACCATTACAATTATCTAACATAATGTAGGTATAAATGAAGGAAACCATTCAGCCCATCTTTCCTAATCTGTGTCTCTGAAGAAACTATCCCAGTATTAGCACTCTTTCCTTTTGTAAGGTTATTATTGAATCTACTTCCACTATCCAGCAGTACATTCCAAATGAGAACAACCCCTCCTCAACATCTCCCTTGGTTCCTGTTCCTCAGCTGTGGATATGCAAGATGCTGAAAGGTTGGTTCTTGGGGGATTTTACCACCAGTGTTTAATGGTGTGCGTGTGCAATTGCCATTAGCCAGTGCAGAATATTTGCTAGCTGCAATCCCAAAACATTATAGCCAATTTTATGATTATATTTCTGTCATCAGCTGTGTACTTTTAAATGGTTCTTTCATAAGATGCAGCCTCAATTCCCAATAATTTGCACTGTTGTATTCCTTGTTGTTCACATGGAAGAAACTTTCTTATTCACTTGTGTTTAAGGATTTGTATTGAAAAGCTGAATGAACAAATCTCATGTTAGAATCCCCAAGGTCATAATAGTGCATGCTTATGTCAATATTAATATTTGTTAATAATGTTGTAAATTTTCTCAGGTGAAACATCTTTGGCCCACATCTATTGAGTGAATTACACCACATTTACCTTCGTACAAATATATATCCATATCTGCTATACCAACACATTGAGTTAAGAAGAGAGCATCAATCAGACTCATAGGTAATGCTGTGCATCTCTGTGCTACCTTGGAGAAGAGTGTTGAACCTTCTCACCGAAGTTTGCCCACTGCTTCATTTCATTTTGTTATATGCATATGTGTGCTAAATATAAAGGCTCAGTAATTGCTTATTTTGTTCAAAGAATAAAGAAAATTACAGCACAGGAGCAGCCTGCACTAACAGCACTAGCCTGCACTAACAATGCTGCCTGATTTAACTAAGACTCCCTACCCTTCTGGGGACTATATCCTTCCATTCTCATCCGATTTATATATTTGTCAAGATGCCCCTTAAAAGTTACTATTGTACCCACTTCCACTACCTCCTTGGCAATGAGTTCCAGGCACACACCGCCCTCTGTGTAAAAAAAAAAACTCTGCCTCATACATCTTCTTTGAATCTTGCCCCTCAAACTTTAAACCTATGCCCACCATAATTGATTCTTCCACCCTGGGAAAAAGCTTCTGACTATTCATTCTGTCTTTACTTCTCATAATCTTGTAAACTTTTATCAGGTCACTCCTCAACCTCCGTCATTCCAGTGAGAACAAACCAAGTTTCTCCAACCTCTCCTCATAGCTAATGCCTTCCATACCAGGCAACATCCCGGTAAATCTTTTCTGTACTGTCTCCAAAGCCTCCACATCCTGCTGGTGGTGTGGTGACCAGAATTGAACACTATATGCCAAGTGCAACCTAACTAAGTTTCTATAAAGCTGCAACATGATGACAATTTTTAAACTCAATGCCTGGCTGCTAAAGGCAAGTATGCCGTATGTCTTCTTGACTACTTTCTCCACTTGTGTTATCACTTTCAGTGACCTGTGTATTTGTATACACAGTACATTCAAAGTCCCACACTTCCAAGTTGCAACACAACTCATAGAAATTAAAAGTGATCTATTCTTTACCCATGTTCGGTGCACAGAAAGGAATATCTTCCAAATTCTTTAGATAATGATAAGAGTTGCCGCAAGCTTGGGTAAACTTCCCTAAAACAGAGGGCCCTGACTATCATTGGGATGATTTTGAAAGTATTCACAGAGTAAGTTGTGAGGCAAACGTTTTCTTACCATGTGTAACAAATGCTTACACATTCGTAGACCCAGAACTCTTGGCATAGGCTACCTAGCTGTCCATATAAAGTTACTATTTTAAATGTTTTATTATGTACAACATTTTTCCACGATTTCCATGATTCTTCTGCCAAAGCAATGATTCACAATCAGGGGAAATATCTTCTCCTCTCCCTTCCCATCACCCCCTAATTCTCCCTCAAGTTTCCATTTTGTATCTATGGTAAAATGCACCCTGTGTGAGAAAACCAATTCGATAGACGTTGGCTGATTTTCATTTCCTGAATAAACAGTCAATCCGCAATGTCAACTTTTTGTCCAGACTGTTGGTTGAAAATCCACTATGGCATATCCTCAATAAAGCTTCTTTCTCTTGATCATCACTCTCAGTAATTGGGAGCAATGGTTCCTGCACATTGTTTGCAGACAACCAGAATCCTATACCAAGAGATTCCTCTTAGTCGGAACAATCATCTTCCTCATGACAGCAATCTAATTCAAAAAATTTGTCTGCACTTGGCAAATTGGTCTGCTAACACTGTAAGAAGAATGGCAATGCTCAGTTATAAAATAGTGCACAAATTTTCTGTAATTATCTGATTAAGAGTTTCATTTCTATTATGTGAATTTACCTTGTGTCTGCAGCCACAAGTGCCTTTAACATGCATGTGCGCTTCATATAGTCTTTGTGACCTCTGCTGATCTGGTTTATTGCAGCAATGAACAAATTAGTCACATTGATATATTTTATGGAAGCAAGTGCATTTTTTCATTGAGCCTTTGAAATGCACGTGTCTTGCTGTAATTCTTCTGGCATTTCTTGTTTCTATTATGTAGGATGAACTGACCCTTTCCAAGTTACTATGTTGAACAAAAGCATTTGTGTTGTAACAAAGCAAAAATAATTCCATGTGGTGGTGGGGGGAGATGGGGAAGTGAAGGAAGTTTCCTTAAATTATTCCTTTGAGAAAAAGTTACTGACAATGCATAACAAGAGGCTAAAGATTAGCAACTGGTAATTTCCTCTTCAACTCCGACTATCCTAATTGGATAAATACAGTCGTTCCTTCACCATCACTGGATCTAATCCCTGGAACTCCCTTTCAAACAGCACAGTGGGTGTACATACATCATTGCCTCTGGGGTATGAAAAAATCGGCAATAAATGCTGGCCTTGCCAGTAATGCCTACATTCCAGGAATGAATGACCAAAAAAGGTCTCATACCTGCTTACACAGTGAGTTCTGGAATATAGACCAGGATTTTCCACTTCTGTGTTCCTCAGCTTACGATTTGGCGGCCCTCTTAATAATGAACAGCTAGAAAAGTGCAGGCTGGGATCACAGAATTGGAAAGTTCTGGCTCTGGCCTGTCGAGCAATTTTGAGTTCTTTTTTGGTGACAGCTACTGATTTTTATTTATCCTTAAAAGAAATGTGGTCATAAGAGTATCTCACCTTCACTGACCTAGCAGGAGACAGAATTATGAAAAGAGAAAGTTAACTTTGGCTGCTCTCCCACATGGTTTCAATGTACAGATGTGTAGCTTTGCCCTTATATGGTGCTCTGTCTGGTTAGCCCTTTTGGTGTTGCTCAAGAAGAGAATGCTTCGCTGCCAAAAGATTAGTTGAAAATATGTCAGCAAATTTAGCCATCATATGGTTGGAATGAGTGAATGCTATGAATCAGGCATTTCATGGAAGTTTAATAATATCATATTCATGATAGAAGATTAAAGTATATGTAAGAAAGCACTGAACAACACATGGAAAGCCCTCTCCATGTGAGTTATGCAGGGTGTTATTGATGTGATTCCTACATGGCCAGGAGATCTACTCCTATGTTGATAACCATAGCAACAAAACAAATTATGACTCACATGTGTTTTGATTACAGAATTCTGATACTATCACAATTTAACAAGACACTGCAAAATTCAAAATCACCAGTAATAATGTAAGTAATAGTAAAGAATATATCCTGTGCAACTAGTGCACATACTTGAGCTGTAACTGTGAGGCTGATGACATTGTTTGATCACACCAAGGTATTGCTGTCTTGCAACTTTTTTGAATCTGTTAATGCATATTAACCATGCTCCCAGATGCATTATCTACAGTGTAATAAACTCAAGGCTTTATATTATTCTATATGCAATGCGTTTTGACATGGGTTATCTTATATCCAAAGGAACACAGCTTCTAAAATATTCACATTAATTAAGCATTGAACTACCAGCAAAGACAAAATGTAACTTTTAATTCATAGTTCATGATGCTGATTATTTTGAATTTGATAGAATTGACCCTGAAAACTCCTGAGTCGACTCTAATGGAGTAATTTCAGAAGAATGAGCACTGGTGGTCTCTATTTCTCAAACTTGGTTAAAGCATCAGAGGCCAGAGCAAGGTCACGTAACATGCTTGGCTGAAGTTATGGGAGTTTGGCTATCGCTGGTTCAATGAAAAATTTGGACAGTATACCAGGAGTAGCAACAAGTATGCCTAAAAATGAGGTGCCAACCTTCTACTGCAAGAATATTAATTTAGCACCTTTAACAGATTGAAATATGCCAAGGTGTTTCAGAGGAGAATAATAGAATAAGTACGCTACCAAGGCATGGGTCAGGTGACTAAAATCTTGGTCAAAAATCTTGGTCTTTACCCAAAGGGTGGTTCGGGAGTGGAATGCCCTGCCTGCAGCGGTTGTAGATGCGCCAAGTTTGGTGGCGTTTAAGAGGTTAGTTGATAAGTATATGGAAGAGAAGGGAATGGTTTAGTTTGGAGGGGCATTGCTTTTTATATTGGTCGGCGCAACATCGAAGGCCGAAGGGCCTGTTCTGTGCTGTAATGTTCTATGTTCTAAAAAGGTAGATTTTATGATGTATCTAAAGGAGGAAAGTGAGGTAGAAAGGCAAGGAAGTGCAGAAGGGAAATTTTAGAATTTGAAGTCTAGGCAACTGAAAACATAGACACCTACGGTGGCACAATTATAATTGAGAATGCACAAGAGGCCAGAATTAAAATAGTGCAGAAGATCTGAGAGTTCTGGGTTTGGAGAATACAGAGATAAGGAAATGCAAGCAAGGATTGATTTGAAAACTAGGGGGAAAATATTAAAATCACGTTGTTGTTTGACTAGGAGCTAATCTAGTTCAGTGAGCACAAGGGTGATAGGAAAATGGAACTTGCATGGGCAGCACAATTTTGGATAATATCAAGTTTTGGGAGTGTGATTGGGGTCCATGGGGCAGAAATAGGAGACTAGCCAGGAGGGCATTGAAATACTCGAGTCTAGATGCAACAATTAAAGACATGGGATAAGAATTTCAGCAGTAGGTGAGCTGAGGCAGAGGTCAAGTCTGGAAACATTATGGAAGTGGAAAAAGGCAGTTTTAGTGGTGGCACGAATATGAGATTTAAACTCATTTCGGGATCACATGGGACACAAAAGTTATAAAAAGACTGCCAGTGAGAGTTGTTATTTTAGGGAGTTAAATTTAGAATAGGGGACTGAAACCAATGAGTTCTATCTTTAATTGAAGGGAATTTCTGTTCAACCAGCACGTAGGATGAGTAGTTGGCAATTTAGCAACAGGCTTCAGAGAGGTGGTGGTGAAGAAAAGGGTTTCAGCAATGTACGTATGGAGACAGTATTAGTTTTTATGTGGTGGGACCAATGACAATATGCTTGGAGGATAAGAGGATCAGCTACATCAAAAATAGCAGATAAGTGGAGAAGGACAAGGAGCGAAAGTATATCTTTGGCACTATCTCATAACAATCATACAATATAGGATTATATACATGCTAAACAGTAAAAATAGCAGGCTGAGGACAAAACTAAGCAGTTTCACTGGCAATGGATCAGATCAAAGCTCTGAAGTCCTGCCACCTATTGGTGGACAGTAAAAATAACAAATGGGAAGAGGAAGTTGTGTGAAAATTCCCATCCTCAATGATGATAGAACAAGCTTGTGAATGCAACGAAGGAATCATAATCATCTTGAAACAGAATTGTTGAGTAGATGATCCACCTCTGCCTCATTGTGAGGTACCACCATCATAGATGCCAGTCTTCAGCCATTTTGATTCATCTTGCATGATATGAATAAATACAGAGGACTCTGGATCCAGCAAAAGCTATGGGTTCACTCTACAGCCTAGATGTAGTACTAAAGACTTGTGCTCCTGAATTATTTGTAGCCAAGTTATTTGATAAAAGTACAACACTAGCATTTACCTGAGAAATCCATTCCAGTAAATTACCTTTTCATAAGCCTATTGCTAATCACAAAGTGATGCAAGGTGTCATTTTCAGTGCAGTTACTTGACACTTAATTCAACAATACTTGCTCACTGATGTACATTGGGGTTCTCCAAGGCTACTCAACACTAGACTTCATTGCAGCTTTAATCCTAACATTGTCAGAAGAGATGAAATGAGAATGACTACTTTGAGCTCAAGGTGTCAAGGAGCCACGCTATAACTGAAATCAATGAAAATCAGGGAGAAAATTCTACATCGTCTAGAGACATGCCCAGCATAAAGCAAAATGGTCACAGTTGTTGTAGATCAATCATTTCAGTCCCAAGATATCACTGCTGGTGTTCCTCAGTGTAGTGTCTCATGTCCAAGCTATTTCAGCTGATTCATAAGATTAAAAATGAGGATATTTGCTGATTACCCGATGTTTCATACTATTTGTAATTCTTCAGTAACCGTAGCAGTCTGTGTTTGCATGCAGCAAGACCTGGACAACATCCAAGCCTGATTTAACATGTGGTAAGTAACATTTGCTCTACATGTGCCAGGTAATTATCTTCTCCAACAAGTGGAAATCCAACCACCTCAACTTGATGTTCAATGTCACCAAAACAATATCAAAATTATTGACCAGAAATTTGGTGTGGCTACAAAAGCAGGTCAAAAACCAGGAATTCTGCTGTAAGTAACCCCATACCAAAGCCTTTCTATCATCTACATGGGACAAGTTAGTGTGATGGAATACTTCCTACTTGCCTGGATAAATGCAGCTGCAAAAAATCCTCAAAAAGCTCTATATCATCAAAAATAAAGCAGCCCGCATGGTTGATGTCCAATTTACAACCTGAAACATTCACTCCCTCCATTTCTGGACCACAGTGACTACAGTGTGTACCATCTACAAGATGCACTACAGCAGCACACCAAGGCCCCCTTAACAGCACCATCCAAACTTGGAACTTCTACCATCTAGAAGGACAAGGGCAACTGATGCACATGAACACTACAACCTTCCAGTTCTCCTGCAATCACACATCATCTTGCCTATATTAATGTTGTAGTGTCACTGGACCAAAATTCTGCTACACAATCCCAAACAGCATTTGGGTGTATTTTTGGCCATATCAAACAATGGTTCATAAAGGTAGCTTGCCAGCACCTTCTGATGGCCAGTTAAATAAAGACAAAAAATGCTGGCTAAACCAATAATCCCCATATTTCGTAAATGAGCAACAACTTGGAGTATGTACCTCCCTCCTTCTGGTTTCCAGAATCAGTTGTGGCAATGAGTGCTACCACTTAAATGAGATAAATATCAATTTCATCAACGCACACATAGTGCACAGTTTTCCAACTATTTCGGATGTGTTTCCATTAGATGAGCTTTTTTGTAGAAGGTTCCAAGCTGGAATACACACACTTCATTGCATGCATTGGTTCCAACAGATGACAGGATTTCAATATCTTTCTTCTGTTGAGTTACATAATTGTGATGAACATTTCACATCCATTTTGATAGCCAAATCGACAAGCATACATCCTTATTGCTCAGTAAGTAGAAATTAGTGAATAGTTACATCCGCATGCACTTTGACTCAAGTGAACCACAAGTACTCCATGATTAGTTTATTAAATTAGTCATTTGTTAGAACAGATTATTGATTAAGAGGCTGGAAAGGAATTATTTTTGGAAGACCCTGAAGTATTTCTTTTGGCATAGTTCAGCTGAACATTCCATGGGAACAGTAACTTGCTCAAAGAGTGCATTTTTTCATGTATGTGAACTCATAGTTAGAAAAATTGCTTTGGCTATTATTAGATATTTTTGGAATGGTACTTTCATGAGCAAAATTTGCCTGTTAACGTAAATGATAGCATATGTTGTTTTAATCTAATTTAACCCACTGTAAAAGCAGTTCTATCCAGAAACCACAATGGTTCTGTGGGGGAGAATGCACTGCCAGAAAGGGTGGTAGAAGCAGATTCATTTGTAACTTTCTAAAGGAGTTCAGATATAAATTTGAAAAGGAAACCAATGAGTAGAGCTTTGGAGAATAAAGGAGATTGTACCTGATTGGATATCTATTTTGAAGAACTGAGATAAGGGCAAGGGAACAAATGGTTTCCTTCTATATCATAAGATTTGCTGATTGCTTACAAGTCCCTCCACTGGGGAGAAAGCAGGAAGTGACTCCATTTTAATGGTGGCAGGCAGGTCCTGGGGCAACCAATTAACAGCTTTCTGGAGCTTTTGGCCCACCAATGGAATCACAAAGGCTGGACAACCATTAAAAACATTGGAGTGAATTGGCAGAAGCTGGGGTGAAGCTGCCAGGCACCAGCAATTAGGGGTATCATTGCTAGCTTGAGTGTGGCCGTTGCTGTTAGAAGAGTCTATTTGTGAGTTGGAAGAACTTGTAAAAGAAGATGTCCTACCACCAGGTGACTGCCAGTTTTCAATTGATGGTCTCCCCAAATGACAATGGGCACTCCTAATTCAGGCAAAATGTCCCAGGATGCAAATAGCATTTAGATTGCTGCTTACATGATGCAGTGGTCTTCTGGCAGGTGATTAATCTGCCATCTTTCCAACTGCTGGCATGGCAGCAGAATGATATTGACCTCCCCTCCTGTGTTTCTCCCATCAATTTACCAGTCTTCCTGGCTTCCAGGTCTCAGAAAATTCTGCCCTTTCACATTAAAACTTATTTCAAATGGATTTTGTTCTATTTAGCATACATATTTTCCTGTGTGAAGGAACTATTTCCTACAAATGGAGTGTTCACAATTTATTTTCTGCATTTTCCAAGCATGCAGAAATTGGATGAATTCAATTAGAAAGTTGTGTGGAGATCAACGATTTTGTGCATCACATGCGTTTTTAATAATGAATATGAATGGGTAAGAATCTCCAACTAAAACAGGTGAGAACTTGATTCTAATATTTAAGTGAAGGTTGATGACATAATTTCAATATGTACCCAATATCCTGACATGCCAGTGTGCATCATGCTGAAAGATTTTCATATCCAGATATAACTATTGTCCAGGCTTGCAAGGGAATGTATCTATATACGGATGTAAACATTGAAGAAAATTCAATTATCAATTTTCAGGCCTTAAATTGATTTATTTTTCTACCACTGCTTAGATTTTCAAGAGGTTTTGTAACATAGGAATACATGTAGTCCATTCAGTCCCTCGAGCCTGTTCTGCCATTTACTTAGATTACGACTGATGTGTATTTCAAATCCATTTACCTGCCTCTGACCTACTTCCCTTGATACCCATACTTAATAAAAAATCTGTCAATCTCAGTCTTGTACTGCTTTGGTTTTCTTTCCTCTACAGTTCCAACAGTGCCACCATGAGTTTCTCAGATGGGAGTGCCATTAGCTTCTCTGAAGAAAATGAGGAAGACTAATGCAAAGACCAATGTACTGCCTAGAGAAGTCAGGCTGCATCAAGGATTTTCTGTGCCAATGAACTAATACCCTTGCCTTCACAAGACAATGATTCGGATCCTTCAGTTTGTTGAGGGCTTCATGTATGCAAAGCCCTTCCATTCCCAGGAATTGAGTGACCTGAGGAAGGGCCATGCTCTGAAAGCTTGAGATTCCAAATAAACCTGTTGGAATTTAAATTGGTATTGTGAGACTTCTTACCATTCCCAGAAAAGACTAATTCAATGAACAATATGACACAAACAAGAGCTATAAAGACCTGATTAACTAAATGCTGTTTTTTTCTGAAAGCTAACTAATCACTGTATGCCAGGTGGTGCTGTGTAAATTAAAGTGTTTCTGCCAGCAGAACTCAGTTAGCTGCAGCCAACAAGATGGCAACTATCTCTGTTAGTTTTCCAATACAGCAAGTTAGAACTAAGGAGGGTAATCAGATTGATGACTGAGGCCAGCAGATGGGTGTGAAAGTCAAGTTTCATCAATTTTGATGGCAGACAAGGGTCTGTCCCCATTCAAATCTGAGAAAGAAAACAGAAAAGAAAATGGAAAGAAGGAAATTCTATCTTGCATTTATACATCTCCCTCCATAGAAATATTGACAAAGAAGCAGGAGTAGATCATTTAGCCCTTCAAGCTGTCCGACCATTCATTTTAATCATGATTGATCTTGCCTTCCCTCCCAAATCCTTTGATCTCTTTATTCTCAAGAGCTATATCTATTTTTTTCTTGAAATCAAACAACATTATAGAAATATTCATGTTCTCCAGACATCTCAAACTCTTTCAAAACCAATTAAATATGCTTGGACTGCAACTTTGAAAAATGGTTATGCTTTAAACTGTCTCTTTGAACTTAAGGTAAAACAAAATTCCATGGAATGGAAGGGGTGGGGGGATGGTGTAAAACTGTGCTGTAATCTGTCAGGTGATAAACTTGTAATCTGATTGCCATGGGAATTTATTCAAAGCCAGATTTGAGTTTTAACACCTGAATACGAAGGAGAAATGCAGCTAGCCTTATTGCAGACTCACAGGCTCTCAGTCAGTGAGACCTTGGGTTAACAACCCAAGTATGAACGAAAATTGAACTCATGTCTGGGAAAACACAGGATCATGATAAGTGAGAGACCATGGAATCATTATCAGAACCTTACAATGAGGCATCAATTTGATAAAGGATTGCATGAAAAGGGAATTGAAAGACTCACTTTGGTGAAACAGGGAAAGGGATCCTGTTATTATCAGGAGAAGTTGGACTTTAAACACATGGTTACATGTCTACATGGGCTACATGAATGCAGCAAATAGAATGTATAAACTCAACATGGGATTTCTGTTGTGTTAATAAGATACAGGAAAAATAAAGAATACATTTGTTGTCATTTAGTATATTAGTTTAGTTTATTACAAAGTAATGTTTAGTCAATATTGATTTTCATTTTCATGCGATTCTTTGCATTGCCAGCTGAAATTTCATTTTTTTTTAATGTTATTGGTCCATATGGGAATCATAACAATCAGTTTTGAAGCTTTACCACTGGTGTAATATTGTGATACTTGGAGCTACTTTGTGCACATAGATGTTTAATAAACAGTGAGGTAAATAACCAGATAATTTGATTTTATAATGATAATGATAACTGACAGCTGGGAGTGTGCTCAGACAGATGAGAAATGTGTGTCTTGGGTTGATGGTTCATGTACCCTTCCCAGCTGACCCCTCAGTGACCAGTAGAAGATTTATGGCACAGAAGATCCCATTTAACCTCTTGTATTTCTGGTAGCCAAAAAAGAGCTGTGCTGCCAAAAGTCACTAGTTTGTCCTTAGTCCATAGCCCAGTGAGTTAAACATGATGAGAGTTTCTGCCTTCACCATCCTTTCAGACAGTGAGTACCAAATGCCCCCACCACCCACTGGCTGAAAAGATTTTTCCTCCACCAACAACAATCCGACCCAACCCCTATCTCCATAACCCCACGTATTTACCCTGCTAATTCCCCTAACCTACACATCTTGGGGCATTAAGGGCCAATTTAGCATGACTAATCAACCTAACATGCACATCTTTGGACTGTGGGAGGAAACCAGAGCACCCAGAGGGGGCAACACAGTGGTTAGCACTGCTGCCTCACAGCGCCAGAAACCTGGGTTTGGTTCCCAGCTTGGATCACTGTCTGGAGTTTGCACATTCTTTATGTGTCTGTGTGGGTTTCCGCCGGTGCTCCAGTTTCCTCCCACAGTACAAAGATGTGCAGGTTAGATTGATTGGTCATGCTAAGTTGCTCCTTACTGTCAGCAAGACTAACTAGGGTAAATGCTGTCTGATTATTGACCCCTCTGTTAACAAAAATAGGTTCTACTTAATCCTGGCCCCATGTAGTCTAATACACCTCAATTAAATCCTCCTTCAGTCCTCTATGTTCCAAAAAAAGTCTCAGCCTATCTAATCTTTCTTCATCGCTAAAATTCTCCATTCCTGTCAATATAAATCTCTTCTGCGCCCTCTCAAGTCAATTACACCTTTCTTGTAATAAGAATTATAGAATCCCTACATTACAGAAGGAGGTCATTTGGCCCTTTGAGATTGCATCGATAATAATCTCACTCAGCCCTTATCCCTGTAACCTCATGTATTTGCCCTGCTAATCCTGCTAACCTACACATCTTGGTTCACTAAGGGGCAGTTTGACATGGCCAATCAACCTAATCTGCACATCTTTGAACTGTGGGAGAAAACCACAGCACCTGGAGGAAACCCACACAAAAGTAGAATTAAGAAATAGAATGTTATATCGCTCCAGCATCATAAACCCCTTGGCCTCATACTTCATGCCTCAGCAAATGATGGCTGAGATGGCCTGGTCAGCAGCAACGTCAAAGAGATCACCACAGATTGAAATTAAACCTTTTTGTGTTGTTGCAGCTGAGATTTCCCGTCCCAGAATGAGGAGTAAGGTATTGTCACAGGGTTCCACATGCAGAACTGGCCAGGAGGTTTGAACTTTATTGAAGAGGAGTAACTGGTATTGGAGGTGAGGGGGAGGGGGGCGGAGGTTGAGTGGGACAGTGAGTATTGATGAGAAGGGGTTTGTGTTTATTTGAGATTATCAGTGATATGGGATAAGCATTTTTGGGGCAGGTGAGCACTACCAAGATGGGATTGAGCATGGATGAGAAAGAAGTTGGGGATAGGTTGAGAATTGCCAGAGGTGCAGGGTCGAGTGAACAGTGTTGGGTGGTATGAGAGTGACAGTGAGCAATGCCAAGGGTGCTGCCTGGATCAACATTGCAGGGATATGAGGACTATGAGCATCTTGAGGAAGGTGAGCATTGTTAGGAGGGGGATGAGCAATTGCCAGTGGAGTTAGGGAGAGGTGAGCAGTGTTGGGGTATGGTGGGGAGGGGGGGGGGGGGTGGGGGTTCGTGAGAGAGGTAGCCACCCATGTCAGTGCTGGGAAGCTGTTAAGTGTTCAGGTTTTAATGATTTTAAGCCATACAGGTCCAGCTTTTAATCTCTATCAATCGATATTTCACACCTTTGGTCAACACTGAGAGAAAACAGAAGTAAATATCTGTATTTTTTCTCCCTGAAGAGATCAGCAGAAGCTGAATTTTACTTCATGAAGCTATCACAACAACTTCCAACATATAGAAATATTAAGATTGATAGCCTGACAAAACATTCAGCAAAGACACGCATTGGATCTGTTATCACTTTATCAAACTCCTCACCCAGGAATCGTCTGAGTATTTACCATCTAACATCTGTTTTGGAGTTAATAATGCATAAATTTTACCCACCAAACTCTTTTATATCATTCAGATTATATTAGCATTTTCACCATTAGCCTCTCATCAGCCAGGACTGTTCAGTAACCCAAGAGTAAGCAGTTGCTGATTACAAATTTGCAATTAAGTGTCAGAGATTCTTATAAACTAGGCAATTTCAGTAGGTTTTGATGGATAGCAATCCAATTAACTGTATTTGAGAATTATTCTATTGGAAAGCCTCATGAGCTGGAATGGACAGAATAGTTGCTCCAGGGTGAAAGAAAACAACTTTATTTCACTGTTCTATTCATTCCCCAAAGTTATGAAACAATGAAAAAAATGTAATCAGATGATTGCAAAAATTGTGTTTCTGATGCAGTTCAATTGATATCAGCTGTGAATTTGCCTCCAGCTGTTTGTCCTCTTCACTGTAATTTCACCAAAGGTGAAGCGGAAACCTTGGGTGGTACTTAACAGAGATGATGGAGTTCTCACTGGCTGACTGGAGAGACAGTGGGAGCCCTTGCATTTGTCCCTTTTTGGAAGGGAATTTAAGTGCCAATTGGGCATTTAATTGCCCCTTAAGGGACCTCAACTGATGTTGGGGCACAGAGGTCATTCATGAGCCTTCACTCCTGGAATTAATCAAGATAGAATCTGGAAGGTGGCCGGATCCCTTCTCGTTTACATGCCAGCCCAACACCAAACTCACTCCAGGGGAGGTTATTAAATTCCACCCCTCATTTCCATATACAAAGGGGTTTCCTCTCTGATGAAAACATGGCAGTGAAACAGAAATATTTCTAAAGTAATCCTCCATTCCATGTTCATCCTTTCCTTCTTTAGAGAATGTCATCACTTGACCTGAACTGACAATGTTATTTCATCCAGATTTCAGATAAAACCGTATTAAAATGTAAAAACTGCTGTAGATTTGCTGCAAAGTTCCTTGTGAATTCTTTGGATAATATTTTGACGTGAAGAGTTTCACAAGCTTGTTCTATTGGAATAGTAAGTGAAATACAGCTGTCTGACAGATCAATTTATACTCAGTTAGCAGTTCATCAATGAGTTGATGGCAAATGTTCTACAATTGAATTCAGTGGCCAGAGTTAAGGTTGGAAGTTAATTAGTGTTCTCACAGCTACTTAGTTTAATGAATTTTAATTTTGATTTTAATTGATTTATCATTGTCACATGTATTAGCATAGATGAAAAGTATTGTTTCTTATACATTATACAGACAAAACATACTATTCATGAAGAAGAGAAACAAGTGAGTGCAGAATGTAGTGTTACAGCCATAGCCAGGGTGTAGAGAAAGATCAACTTAATGCAAGGTAAGTCTATTCAAGAGTCTGGCAGCAGCAGAGAAGAAGCTATTCTTGAGTTGGTTGGTATGTGACCCCAGACTTTTGTATCTTTTTCCTGATGGAAGAAGGTAGAAGAGAAAATGTCTGGGATGCATGAGATCCTTAATTACGCCAGCTACTTTTCCGAGACAGTGGGAAGTATAGACAGAGTCAATGGGGGAGGTTGGTTTGCATGATGGGATTGGGCTACATTCATGACCTTTTGTAATTTCTTGTGGTCTTGGGCAGAGCAGGAGACATACCAAGCAGTGATGCAACCAAAAAGAATGCTTTCCATGTTACATCTGTAAAAGTTGGTGAGAGTCATAGCTAACATGTAAATGTCCTTAGCCTCCTGAGAAAGTAGAGGTGTTGGTGGTCTATTTTAATTTTAGTGTCAGCTTTGGGGGACCAGGACAGATTGTTGATGATCTGGATACCTAAAAATTTGAAGCTCCCAACCCTTTCCACTTTGTCCCTGTTGGTGTCAACAAGGGTATGTTCTCCTCTATGCCTTTATCAGATTCTCTACCTCAGTCCTGCACTCTGTCTCGTCATTGTTTGAGATCTAACCCACTATGGTGGTGTCATCAGCAAACTTGAAAATTGAATTGGAGGGGAATTTGACCACACAGTCATGGGTATATAAGGAGTACAGTAGGAGGCTGACAACACAATCTTGTGGGGCACTGGTATTGAGGACGAACATGGAGGTGGTGTTGTTGCCTATTCTTACTGATTGTGGTCTGTGAGTTAGGAAGTTCAAGATCCAATTACACAGGGAGATGCTCAGGCCCAGGCCACAGAGCTTGAAGATGAGTTTCATGGGAATAATAGTGTTGAAGGCTAAGTGGCAGTTAATATAAAAGAGTCCAGGATAAGTGCCTTTGTAATCTAGGTATTCTAGGGTTGAGTGCCGGACCAAAGAGATAGCATCTGCTGTGGGCATGTCGCAGCGGTAGGTAAACTGTAGTGGATCCAGGCAGTCTGGGAGGCCGGAATTGATTTGTGCTATATAAGCATTATTAGACAGTCGCATGTGTATGGCACCAAAATCAGCTTAGCTTTAATGGATGAATAAACTTCTGAAGTAATGATGCAGGCTTGAATGTGGGGATTGACCAACTAGGTTAGATAAGTGAGGAAGCTCCTTGTCCACAGAAATATAGCCTTATATTAATTGATGAATTGGCCATGCTAAATTGCCTCTTTATGTTCAAAGATGTGTGAGTGTATGGATTAGCCGCAGTAAATGCACAGGGATAGGGTGGAGCACTGGGCCTGGGTGCCATACTCTTTCAGAAGGTTGGTGTAGATTTTATGGACTGGATGGCTTCCTTTCACTCTGTAGGAATTCTATGAGCTTATATATAAGAGCCTCCCAGAGAAGATGTGGGTAGTATGGGGAAAAAAGTGCTGTTTACTCTAAATTGACAGGAATTCCTATTGGCGGGGTTTTATGGCCTCACTTGACCCAAAGCCGGAAAATCCTGCATAAAGTTAATGTACATTTTCAATGTCCGCCCCTTACCTGCTCCGATTCTGTAATGGACAGGGCAGTAGAATTCTGGCGTATGTTACAGTGAAGCATTTGGTCCTCCAGTATGCCCATAGCTACTGCTTCAGTTAAACTTCAGGACTGGATATACATTCATAAGTGTGATGTCTGAAATATGCCTCAGGTGCTTATTGTTATCACTGATTGGAGGATGTGAAACATAATGTTTTTTACAGTGCATGTGTGACTTAACTGGTTTAGATTTTTATTTGTGTTAACAGAGACACTTGCTACTTAAATATGGTCCTCAATTTTGCTAAGATCAGAGAGCCTTGTTTTTTGATAATCCTTCATTCCAATCAATTTTAAAAATACTAGAATTGAGAGTTTTCCAGCTGTAAATCAGGCAAGAAAAATCAATATTCTAATCCATACTGCAATGCAAAAATTTTTGACATCATTACCTAAGTTCATTTAGTAAACTGAAAAAAAATGTATTAGTGGGTTTGATTGCCAAGCATAATTTCAGCAGCATGTTCCTTTAACTCCTGTTTGTCCAATGCATGGTCAAATTCCCAATGTGGCCCCACAAGTAGTTTGCAAAATGCTGCCAGAATCATCCAGTGGATGATTCTGTAAGGAACTGCTCTTCCAATCACAAGCTGTTCCTCTCTACATTTACTGCTGATAAGCTCACGAGAGAGCCTATACCAGCAAATGTGAGAGAGAAGCAGTCTGTAATTGGAGGAGAAGCAATACTGGCAGAAGCAAATGACCTCAGGGGAAAAAAAAGTGGTATTGTTATGGGAAAAGAGATAGAGAGAGAGAAATTGCCTGCTGAGCAAGAATGGTGAGGGTGGGATGGGAAGGGTGGGGATATCTGCAGCAGTGTAGTTAGGTGGGTGGACCAGATGGCAGTGGTGAGGGTGAAGTGACTCGTTACCCATGGGTGTAAGTGATTGAGAGAGAGAGTGAGCAACGGTAATGTCACTGGACTAGCAATTCAGAGATCCAGTGTAATGCTCTGTAATCTCTTCACGGCAGATGGTGAAATTTGAATTCAACAAAAATCTTGAATGATGACCATGAAATCATTGTGGATTGCTGCAAAAATCTCACCTAGTTTTCCTGTTTTTTTGTGGGGGGAAGAAATCTGCCATCCTTACCTGGTTTGACTGTAGACTTGCAGCAATGTGATTGACTTTTGACTGCCCTGTGAAGTGGCCCAGCAAGCCACTGTTGTCTCTCTACACCCTTTTTTAAATAGTGGGGTTACTTTAGCTACCCTCCAATCTGTTTGAACTGTTTCAGAATCTATAGGATCTTGGATCCACTATTCCTAGGGCCACTTTCTTAATGCTTTGGGATGTAGATGATCAGCCCCTGGGGATTTATCAATCTTCAAATCCATCAATTTCTCCAAACATCATTTCCCTACTAATACTGATTTCCTTTAGTTCCTCCCTTTCACTAAACCATGTATACCTCAACATCTTTGGTATGTTATTTAAGTCCTCATTTATGAAGACAGAGCCAATGTATGCATTCAGCCATGTATTTGTTCCCGATTTCACAAACTCTGTTTCTGACTGTGAGGGACCTTCACTTGTCTTCACTGATCTTTTTCTCCACCCATAGTCAGTTTTTAATGTTCCCCACAAATTTACTCTCATGCTTTATTTTCCCTTCTTAATCAACCTCTTTGTCTTTCTTTGCTGAAATCTAAACTGCTCTCAGTTCTCCACTCTGTTCCTTTTTCTGGCCAATTTCTATGTCTTTTCCTTGGATTTGATGCAATTTCCAATTTCCCTAGTAGTCGTGGTTCAGCCATCTTTCCCATTTCATTGTTTATTCCTGTCTGGAACTAAAATGTTGCAGTTTACCCATGTGCTCATTGAATGTGTGCATTGCCTATCTATCGTTATCCCTTGAAGAAACATTCCCTAATTCACCATAACTAATTCATACTATTGCAGTGTTCTTTTTTTAGATTCAGAACTCTAGTCTCAGAATCAATTATGTTACTTTCCATCTTGATCAAACATTTTATCACATTATATCCCAAAGGAGACTTGCACAACTAGATTGTCAATTACTTATACAGGCCTGTATTCTAAATGGTTCCTTAATGTATTGGTCCACATACATTCTGAGAATTCTTTCTCTATAATATTGTTACTACTTTGGTTTCCCAAACTATGTCCTGATTTAAGTCACCATACTCATAATTACAGACAGTCCTTTCGTGATGGCCTAGTGGCATTATCGCTCGACTATTAATCCAGAAACCCAGATGATGTTTAACCTGAAGGACCCAGGTTCGAATCCCCCCAAGGCAGATGGTGGGATTCGAATTCAATAAAAAAAATCTCGAATTAAGAGTCTATTAATGACCATAAAACCATTACCAGGTATCAGAAAAATCCATCTAGTTCACTAATTCCTTTGAGGAAGGAAGTCTGCTGTCCTTACCTGGTCTGGCCTATATGTGACTCCAGACCCACAGCAATGTGGTTAACTCTTAATTGCCCTCTGAAATGGCCTAGCAAGCAACTCAGTTGTAACAATTGCAACAAAGCCTCAACAAAGAAATGAAACTGGACCATCTGGTATCAACCTAGACACTGGAAAAGACAACAGCAAAACAAAGAGCCCTGTCAACCCTGCAAAGTCCTTCTTGCTAACATCTGGGGGTTAGTGCCAAAATTGGGAGAGTTGTCTCCCAAAATAGTAAAGTAAGAGCCTGACATAGTCATTCTCAGAGAGTCATACCTTATAGAATACACCTCAGATACTACTATTAACATCCCTGGATATGTCCTGTCCCACTGGCAGGACAGACAGCAGAGATGATGGCACAATGGCATTCAATGAGGAGAGAGTTGCCCTGGGAATCCTTAACATTGACTCTGGACCCCATGAAGTCTCATGGCTTCGGGTTAAACATGGACAAGGAAACATCTTACTGATTACCACGCACTGTCTTCCTTTGGCTGATGAATCAATATTCCTCCATATTGAACAACATTTGGAAAAAGCACTGAGAGTAGCAAGGGTGAAAAATATACTCTGGATGCAGGATTTCAATGTCCACCACCAAAAGTGACTCGGCAGTTACACTACTGATCGAGCTGGTCAGGCCCTAAAGGATATAACTGCTAGATTGAGTCTGCAGCAGTGGTGAAGGAACTAACAAGAGGAAATAACATACTTGACTTCATTCTTCCCAGCATCTCAGATGCCAGTCTCCAGCCAATTCAATTCACTCCACATGATATCAAGAAACAGTTGGAGACTCTGGACATTGCAAAAGCAATGGGCCCTGATAACATACTGGCAATAGTACTGAAGACTTGTGCTCCAGAACTCGCTGCTCCCTTATCCAAGATCTTCCAGTGCAGTTAACATAGGCATCTACCTAACAATGTAGACAATTGCCCAGGTATACACTGTACAAAAAAGCAGAACCAATTCAACCCAGCCAATTATTGCCCAATCAGTATATTCTCAATCACCAGTAAAGTGATGGAAGGAGTCATCAACAGTGCCATCAAGCAGCACCTGCTCAGCAATAACCTGTTCAGTGATGCTCAGTTTGGGTTTCGCCAGAGTCATTCAGCTCCTGACCTCATTACAGCCTTGGTTCAAAGATGGACAAAAGACCTGAGTTCCAGAGATGAGGTGACAGCCCTACAAGGCTGCATTCGACCGAGCATCAAAGAACCTAGCAAAACTAGAATCAATGGATATCAAGGGGCAAACTTTCTGCTGGTTCGAGTGATACCCAGTAGATAAGAAAATGATTGTAGTTGTGGAAGATCAGTCATCTCAACTCCAAGGCTTCTCTGCAGGAGCCTGTCAGGGTAGTGACCTAGCCCCCAAAATCATCAGCTGCTTCATCAATGACCTTCCCTCCATCATAAGGTCAGAAGTGGGGATGTTCACCAATGATTGCACAATACTTAGCATCATTTATGACTCCTCGGATACTGAAGCAGTCCATTTCAAATGCAACAAGATCTGGACAAGATTCAGACTTGGACTGACAAGTAGCAAATGACATTCACACCACACAAATATCAAGCAATGACCATCACTAATAAAAATATTCTAACCACAGCTCCTTAACATTCAATGGTGTAACCATCACTGAATCTGCCCTGTCAGCATCTTGGGGTTACCATTGACAAGAAATGCAACTGGACTAATCTCATAAACACAGTGGCTACAAGAGCAGGTCAGAGGCTAGGAATACCGCGGTGAGTAACTCACCTTCTGACTCCCCAGATCCTATCCACCATCTATAAGGCACGAGTCAGAGTGTGATGGAATACTCCCCACTTGCCCGGATGGGTGCAGCTCCAACAACACTCAATAAGCTTGACGCCATCCAGAATAAAGCAACCTGATTTACTGGCACCACAGCTACAAACATACAATCCCTCCACCACTGACACTCAGTCACAACAGTGTGTACTATCTACAAGATGGACTGCGGCTATTCACCAAAGATCCTCAGACAGCACCTTCCAAACCCACTACCACTTCCATCTAGAAAGACAAGGGCAGCAGATAAATGGGAACAGCACCACTTGCAAGTTCCCCTCCAAGCCACTCACCATCGTAATTTGGAAATATATCGCCTTTCCTTCACAGTCGTTGGGTCCTGGAATTCTTTTCCTAATGGCATTGTGGGTCAACCAACAGAACAGACTGCAGCATTTCAAGAAGGCAGCTCACCACTACCTTCCCAAGCGCAACTAGGGATGGGCAATAAGTGCTGGCCAGCTAGCAACACCTGTGTCCCACGAATGAATAAAGAATAGCCTGTATAATGCTTTTTCCAACATTACCACCACAGTTTGGGGGTCTGAATTTATAACCATGGGATCTTTAACAATGCCTAGTGTCTCAGGTTCTATTAAAAAAAGGTTAATTATATAGTTAGATATGTTAATATTCCAATGCATCTTTAAAGGAAATTTATGTAGAATTATTTCAGAACTGAAATGTTAAAGCATTAAATGAGATTATGTACCAAACACAGGAGAAGTTTTTAATTTTTCCGCTAGGAACTGTGCCACCCTCAGTGTTGTGTTATCTTAGTTTCAGACTGTGTGGAGCAGAGCTGAAGTTGATGCAATTTTTGAAAGAAAACTTTAAGGAATTTTACTTTCAGATACCAAAATAAAATTGCCTGTCGAGGCATTCACTTGCAGAACATGATTTCTAATGGATACATTAGTTTTATTAAGAGGGAAAAATATTTGGGACATTGCACCTTAAATATGGCATTGACTCTGCAGAAAGCTTTAAGATTTAGGAAGAGTGCCAGTTTATATGTAAGAATTATCTGACAGATTAGCTGCCCATGGCTGTTTGCTGACTAAATTTTTCACTAGTGCTTCTAAATAGTGCTTGAATGCAAAGCAAGTTAACAATATCCACAAAGTGTCAACCTTTTCTCTACTTGGCTTTCAGTACCTCAAAGATTACAATCCTGACTTTAACTTCCTTTCAGATTAAACAACTTCACAGAATACAACACAATAGCAATACTGTCTTATTTTCAAGGCACTAATCCCTTTGGCTACAAAGCACTCTGGGAGAAAAAAAACTGGGTGTTTCTTCACCACATAAACTTTACAATTGCACATTGTCAAGACGTTGACATGGAGTAAGATAATACACAAGTTACACCCATGGCACTGCTCTTTACCGCTGAAGCTCAATTTTCTTCACATTTTGCGGCACCCTGTCACCCTGTCTGAAATCTGTAAAAATGCCATAACAAAGAAGGAAAAGAAGTTTTGAAATTTGTTTTTGTTTTTTATCGTTGAACCACTCAAAGTGAAACAGAAACTCTCAGTGAAGATCTGACTTTATACAGTGTCAGAGCTGCCTTTGTGCTGTATGACCGAAAACTACTTTATAAAAGTAATGCTGCAGAAGATCATTTTTCTCAAAGCTAACAGAAAATATACACGCTATTGTCGGCACACTGAATTGAACATAAATGCCCACTTTTTTAAAAAAAGAATGGACTAAAGCGTCAATGACATTTTGGCTGCCCTGACATTTTCTATCAGTCACTTTATTTGCAGTTGGTGCTTAATTTGTTCAACATGCCTTGCTAATTTGATGCTGTTTGCTTTGGCACTGCAAGTATAATGCAGCTGCTGCAAATGTCCTCCTCAGCTCTTTATTTTTCAAATGGGGATTTAGATATAAAAAGCAGCAATGTCAGGGACGGGACCAGTTTCCTGTTTATGAGTCAACATAAATATGTAAGGTGGCAGTTGACATTTCTCAGCCTAAGTTTTAGCAATGCTTCATGTCAGGACTATAGCTCCCAAGCAGGGTGGTCCCTGTGTGCCCTTGTAACCTCATAAAATAGTATATAATGTTGCTTTATGTTGTAACCTAGGCCTAAAACGAACCAATAAACTATTTTTTAACAGGGAACACAGTCCCCCCCAAAAAATATTATTCACAACTTGCACATCTTTAAAAGAATGTGTAATTTCTTCTGTTGTGGTATGTTTGTGTTTTTAACTGTTCCTATTGTCCTTTTCTAAAAACTTTCCCGACATTATTGATGAATTAATGACAATTTTTAACTTAAGGGATGAGAGGTATACTGAAAGATAGATCACCATATATTTAATTTGAAAAGGTCAAACTAAGTGCAGTTACAGAAGGAACATTTTTCAGTCAGACTTGAAAAAATAAAGGCACAGGTTTTAGTGCAAAAGAAAGGATTGAACAGGATACAAGGCTTCACAATTTTTCAAAAGAAACCCATCAAAGTGTTAAGTGAAGCTTGGAAATTATTCAATTTTTTTGGCAAAATGAACCTGAAGTATTTTTAAGAATCTAGTTACTCTATGAATTTCTAGCACCCCACTCACTGAATTGAACACTGATAGAAATGCTTACAAATAGATTGATTACAACGGGGGTTCTCAAAATGGTGATTCCGACATATCCGCAGAGACTTTCCAGGGGGGTCCCTGAGTAAGTGAACAAGCAGCAGCTGGAGGTGAACTTGGTGTAGACGGGACATGGAAGTGGCTACCACATGTGCAAAACAGAGACGGGTGGCCACAGAGAGGACCGTACAGGGGGAAGCTCTGAGAGTTACACTACCTTCACCAGATAGAACTGCAGTTGCCAGGGCTGGTGATGAGTGCCTGGTGACTTCAAAAAAGAGAGTATTATAAATATTTAAGTCTCAGTTCATTGTAAGTAAATACTTAATTTCTTAGAAAAACAATTAAAACATTCTTTGCATGCAGCACTACCTATCTCACTATGAATATTAAACAGTGTTATAATTTAAATGGAAAGCTAAGATCACCAATTCACTTGAAAAGGGATCCTGCAATCAAAAATGTTTGAAGCCCACTGGGCTACAAAAGCGTAACTGATAACAAATGTTGATGGAATGTTGATTTGCCATGTCAACCTAATTTTCCTAGATCAGCTCATAAGCATAACACCAAATGTGAACTTTATATGGGTAAACGGAGTCAGCCAGGTGCACCAAGAGGCTGAATTGTTTTGTGGTACCTGTAGGCATGGCTGCCTTGCTTCAAGCAGAGGAACACATAGCATCCCTCCTGAACCTTGACCCATGTGCCATTAACCGTAGGTCCTTTCAGACACATCAGATTGGTGGATTCCCACTGGGAAATCCATTGGTGCACAAAGTTATATTATTTCACAACGTTATTTAAAGCTTTAATATAAGCTGAAACCTAACATTTCCACTGGCTTTAATAACATTTGTTACTAAATTGTGATTTCTCTGACTGGAAAGCAATGTTGGAGCCCGCAATGTAATTCAGGTCACCCAACGATGCTATCTGAGAAGATACAGCTTTCCAGACTGCACTATAAGTGCATAAGTAAGATTTATTTCTAAACATTTAATCTGCTATGATGTCCTGTAACCAGCAGCCAAAGAAGGGAATATTTCAAGATGCAGTTAGTTACTTTAAAATTGCAATATAAATATGCATGGCTTATGCATCATTCAGAAATTGCCCTTAAATAGTTAGGATATTGGGCTGAGTCATCAACAATCACCATCAGACTTGGGTGGAAATGTGGATTTCTGAACCAGGCCTCTTCTGAAAGCAGAGTGTACCTGTCCCTAGATTCCTTCTTTATAATGGAAGATTGTCAGGCAAAGACAAGTCACACCCCCTTTGAGAGAACTAGATACAATG
This sequence comes from Sphyrna mokarran, assembly GCA_024679065.1. Taxonomy (NCBI): domain Eukaryota; kingdom Metazoa; phylum Chordata; class Chondrichthyes; order Carcharhiniformes; family Carcharhinidae; genus Sphyrna; species Sphyrna mokarran. The sequence goes on along the minus strand of JAGIQG010000005.1, from coordinate 82,601,732 downwards.
GGCCGGATTTTAGCAAAAATTGGGCACGAAATTGTGGTAAATTCATGTGTCGGGCCTGTAACGCGATCTGCACCCAAATCCAAGCAGATCGTGCCTTTACCGGCACCCGATTTGGGCACGGATCAGGTCCATGCCCCAGTTGAGCAGCACAATGAATTAAATGCATTAGCATGCATTTAAATCGACTTAATGAACCGCGCACACAACTGTACCGCCAAATCCCACTTTACCGTCTTTGGGTCCATTCCGGATCTGTGCTGTTACCAACCTGAAGAATAAAAATCTGAAGTGGATCCCTATTCTGCAGAGGAACATCTGAAGCCCACCCTCCTCAAACACCCTTCGCAGACCTCCAGCTAACCACCATGGCAGACCCACCCTCCCGTGATCCGAACCCGCTGGGAGGGAGGCCCCCCTCCCTCGGCAGAGCACATCCCCAACCTACTTCAATTGCTGCTCTCCCTCCATCATCCTTCTGACCTGCATTCGTTGATGTGGAGATGCCAGCGTTGGACTGGGATGAACACAGTAAGAAGCCTCACAACATCATGTTAAAGTCCTGTTAGATTCCTGTTGGTGTTTAACCTGGTGTTGTGAGACTTCTTATTGCACCTGCTGAACAACCTCAGCACCTTCCTGGCCTTCCACTGGTGTTTACCCCAGTCAACGCTGACATCTCCACATCAACGTGCGTAGGTCAGAAGGATGGTGGAATGCGTATGCGCAGTTCAGAGTTCCGATCATTCTGGCAGCACTAAGCCCCGCCCATAGCACGGACTGGATCGGAGCTGGCAAAAAGCATGTAGGCGCACTGGAATGAAGATTCTGGGCTTGGATCTGTTTTATGTCCGGATCTGGCCCTTAGCCTCCGATTGGTAAAATGGGGCCCAATATATGTTGGTAAGTCTTCATTCACTAAGATATCGGAAAAAATTGGGACAATTAAATAGCTTTTAAGTGTGTTAGTAACGATTGTGAGAAAGGTTCATGGCTAAGTGGTCTGGCAGGATGAGTAAGGTGCTGGTTGGTAGTTGGCAGGATAGGTAGATTAGCCAGGTAATAGGCAGTAAGGTGGACAAGTCTGAGTATCAGAGTAGTTAGGGTGATGAGACCAGGTCAGGTGAGGTTGGGGGCAGTCAGAGGATTGGAGTTATCAGAGAGTCAGACAGTCACATGGGGAATTGATGAGTCAGAGCACAGTCATAACATTGGCGAGTCAGGAAGGTCTGAGGTTTAGCGGGATGGGAGGTCAGAGCAGTTGGAGGGTCAGGATAAGGACTCAGGCATCAGGGTATTCAGAAGGTCAGGAGGTTGGTCAATGAGGAGTCAGGGCTGTCAGTTATATAGGAAGTAGACATATATTTTTCTATATAGTAGCTAATCTGGATAATTATCTAGGAAAGTAACTCAGAACTCTCTGAAGTCTCCAGTTCTAACTCAAAGTGCAAATTTTGTCACAGGATTTGGGAAGCAGAGAAGTTGTCCTTTAGATGTTGAAATTCCTGGGTAATTTCCACACGGTCCTTGTAACGATGTTTGCGAGTCCATCAATCATTCAGAGACTGGAGGATCTGAATCATTTCTTTTTTCAAAAAGACACTTACACATCTGAGATTTGTGGAATTCCCAAGAGAAATAGATTAAAGGCTAAAATAGATTTAAATAATATTTCTCTAGGATTCCTGTTGACCTCCTATATTGGGTGAATCCCTATAAAAGTTAGATTGGTATCTTTTCAAAGCTTTCCTTGTTATTACTGCCTTCGTGTTGTTTCAATAAACGTTAGAGGTGAAACTAGTTCAGAAAATATGCAAAAAAAGTGATAATGAATTGATACCATTTTTACACCCAGTTCGAATTGCTTTTGTATTGACTTCAGTGGGAGAAGGGCTACTGATGCTCCATTTCATAATTTGTACTACTCCCCAAGACCAATTTCCTCTCCTGTCACAGGTAGAATATAGGTTAGGAATGCCTCGGGTCATTCCATGTCACAGTTTTGGAAACTGTTATTAAAGATTTCCTCTGTCCTCTCTAGAAAAATCATAAACACATTTTCAACAAACATTTTTTTTTCACTAGAAATACTCAACAGGAAATCCCCATGTGCACATTTACAATGTTGTCAGTTTTTAATTACCAGAATCTTTACACAGTGGCCATTTGAGATTTAGTAAATCAGACATCCCACAAAATTTGAGCAGTTTGAGTATTTTCAGTTGCTGCGGATGTTAACCTTGGTGCGGATTTCCCTTCTTGTGCAAACGGTTTATCAGTAACATTTAGAACGTTTATTGCTCATGTCTATACATTGGTTTCAGATTTCACCTTTCTCAGAGGTTACTACAAGGCTACTGCTACTGATGAAAAGGAATTGGATAGCTGTTTCAAGTGTGTTTGGCCCATCGACTGATTTCCCATTATTATAAATGCATTTTAATGGAGCTATGATCTATATGGACTCCTTATTTCCTCTCCACTTCTCTTTTAATTAAATTAAAAGAAAATTAATGTTACCTTTGGGGATAACATTTTGGAATACATTAGAAATTTGGAGAGCCAAATTCCATATCTCACCTTGTATCAAACAGGCTTTATGCTACTTTTACAAAGCAGCAGAAAATAAATGCTTTGTAACTTATAAATGCTTTGCGGCATTGTGGCACAGCGGTTAGTACTGCTGCCTCACAACACCAGGGGCCTGAGTTTGATTACCAGTTTGGGTCACAGTCTGTTTGACATTTGCATGTTTTCCCCATGTCTGTGTGGGTTCCCTCTGGGTATTCCAGTTTCCTCCAACAGTCCAAAGATATGTGGGTTAGGTGGATTGGCCATGCTAAATTGTCCCTTATTGTGAAGAGGGATAAATGCATGGGATAATGGGAATAGGGCCTGGGTTGGTTTATGGTTGGCGCAGCCTTGATGGGCCAAATGGGCTCCTACTGCACTGTATGATTCCATGAACTTTTACATTGCGTTGTGTAAAATTTTAAAACAAGACCTCCTGCATTATAAATCCCAGGTTTGATTGCTGATCTGGCCAAGAGGTTCTACAAGGGTGACAATTACTGCTAAGATTTGTGCAGTCTCCAGTTTTCTTCTCACAATCTAAGCTATGGTATTTCAATTTTATCCTACTTGGTAGAATGAAAGGCTGTTTAGCCCTGCCAAGATTTAAATCCAAGACTTTCTGGCTCCAGTCCAGTGCTACCTGACCTTATGTTGGGAAGGCTACATCAAACAAGTATTCTTGTGTTTTTCTCTCTATTAGATGGCTATTTAATTGAAGACTTGTTCCAGATGACTTGTAAAATATCACATTTCGCATATAATGAAGCGTGTAACTGAATTAATTCTCAGAGGTATTTATTTGAGTGGGTGATTTTGGCAACGAAAGTAACATTATTTGTTAATAAACATATTTGGGACTGCATTGGTTGAGCTACTATTTTCCACATCCAAGCACCAAGTCAGTACCACAATAAGCCTTTGAACTGTCATTCAGTAATGTGTAAATACTTGCCCAGAAGTGTTCTGGCAGCGCAGTGTCCATTTGCATAACTGTCACTGACAGTAAGGAAATGTACATGAGCATTAAATAATTTGGACTTTTCACCACTGATGCTGGAAATTTGAATGATGGCCGATGGATCAGTAATTCTTCTGGCAAAGTCTTGCCTGTTGGCATTCAACCATTGTCTCTGTCACAAATGACACAGGGAAACCAATTACCTGACACACATCATTACAACCAGCTGAAAGTCAATTAAAAGTTGGGTATTGTGTTTACAGCCAACAACTGCAAACTAATCTAATCCCTCATTCTAATAAAATTTTCTTTTATTTGTCGAGCTTTTTTTCAACTAAGAATACCAGCCCACTTCCAAATTGAGAAAAAGTAAAGAACAATCTGAGCTATTTAATTCAACAAAAGACAGCCAACATTGTAGAACTTTCAATAGGAGAAATAAACCCCAACATATTAAAGATGAAGCCAAATTAACCCATTTCTTCAGTTCTATTTGCCACTGATATTGAAGTCTGATGCTGAAATGTTTCAACACATACAAAATACAGATTAGACAATATTTTGCATGTCACAGCCAGGCCCACTTTCGCATTAGAACAACATTGAACATGGAGGCAATAGTAAAAAAGAAAAATAGCTATTCTCTTCCAAGGAAGCCTTTCCACTCTTTGTCTTTCATTCAGTAGTGCAGCAATATGGAAATCCAGTGACTATATTCCATGCTTGATAATGAATGAGAAAAGATTAGATTTACATGGCACCTTATGACAGCATTTTGATATTTCCATAGCATTCTAGAATTGATGTCTTATGTTTGATATTATTTAAGCAAACTTGGTAGCCATTTTGCATACAGCCTGGCCAGAGACAATAACTGTAATCAATGATCAATCAGCTTGTTTTAGTTTGGTGTTGGTTGAGGGAGGAATGTTGATCAAGACTCTTAGAGAGGTTCCCACTTTCCTGCAGAGGGACGTGTGTTCTTTTACATTCACCTGAAAGACAAACAAAGCCTTTGTTTCATATTTAAGGATCATCTGAAGCAATGACCTAATGATTTTAATCGTTAGACCACTAATACAGAAACTCAGCTAATGTTCTGGGGACCCAATTTGGATTCCACTATAGCAGATGGTGAAGTTTGAATTCAATAACAAAAAAATCAGGAACTAAAATCTAAATAATGACAATGAAACTATTGTTGGTTGTCAGAAAAACACATTTGATTAATTAATGTCCTTTAGAGAGGGAAATTTGCCATCCTTATCTGGTCTGGCCTAAGTGGGATTCCAGAAGCATAGCAATGTGGTTGACTTTCAATTGTCCTCTGAAATAGCCTAGCAAGCCATTCGCCTCAAGGACAACTGGGAATTGTCAACAAGTGCTCATTATGTCCCACGAGTGAATAAATAAAATTGAATTAAATAGATAGACGCCACTGTCACTGCACGTTAGAGTAACGTCCTAGATGATGTGCTCAAGTCTCAGGATAGGAATCAAGGTCATGACTTTTAAGAGTCAAGAGTTAGAGCAAAGTTTTTTTAAAAATGTAAGGAAACCGTGGATGCATTGACCATTGATGTGGATACCTGAGAAGCAATTGTAAGGGTACAGCTGCTTCGAAATACTTTTAAGTTACTGCAACTTGCTTCTTTAAACATACATGAAATTCTGTGAATTATCCAACAAGCTGATTTTAAGGCAGTTTCATGTAATGCAAGAAAAAACAGTAAAGAATGTTGAGATTTTATAAATTGAGTGTGTGTAAAAACTAGGAATTCGAATTACACAGACATTGACCAGACTGTGGACATAGCTGATAAGTGTAATAGACGCACTTTGGAATAAAATATTGTATTCCTAATACATTGTGACAGAAGTGGAAGTGAATTTTTGGTAAAACAATATTTGGAGATCATGGAAAATTAAAAGTATGATAAGATAATACAGGATTGAACAACCTAAATTTCCTCAGATGGGACTGAATCTGGAAGTGCAGATAAATGGCATCATTTCATCATAGCCACCAAATACATTTGATTTGATTAAATCTTCAAACTTGGAACAGGCAAATATTGTTCAGTTACCACTGAAGATATAATCATTGCATGGAGACATGATTTGTGATTGTACTGTGTTGGAATTATGAGATAAAGTCATTAAGATCGCCCAGGTTAACTTTTGATGAAGAAATTAATTCACAAAACAAAATTAATCTAGCAAGGAAGCACAACAGTAATAATGCAGCAAACAACAGACAAAAAATAAATATTGACCTTGGGAGCAGAGAAAATGTCACAGCCAAAGTTTACTCTCAAGGAGAATTATGGAGAGACATAGAATGGGAAGATCTGGATTACTGAGCTGCACAAATCTACATGCTGGGAAAAGTCAATTACACTTCAGTTTAGCTGGGGAATGCAAGGGTTTTATTTGTCAAATTTAGATGCCAATTCTGGTAAATACCTTAGTTAAAGAATCAGTTCTGCTTGCAATATAATCATGCCCTGGGGCATTTACATTTCAATTGACTTCAATTTGGTACCTCTTCAGCTTTAGAAAACCTCCAGAGATGTATGCCAACGCTGCTGGAAACCTTCCAAGTGGTTGTATATCAGATAATGTTCTAGCGTACAGAGAGGCTCAGTCATCTTAGACTATCTGGAAGAAATTGCAATATGAAGGAATTACATTCAGTACAAATACTCAAAATACAAAATCTAAATTCTGTGAAGTATAATTGTCTTGGCAGGAATTGAAATGGACTCTGACAAGACCCGGGTATCTTTGGAATGTCATCTCTCATGAATGTGATTGACGTACGTGCATCCATGCTTAAAAATAGCCTGTGAGAAAATTCCTAAGCAAAAGCAAAAAATGGGTAAGATACAGAGGCAGACAGAGAAGGTTCCAGGAGGTAGGGAAAGTGGTAATTATTTTCTCCTGGTATATGATCCAGAATGAGAAACCGGTTTCTTGCATAAATGTGAGTGAATGGCATTAGAAATTCCAGTACTGACAATGCCTTTGATACTTATTATCATGAAGTACCAAGGAAGGAAGGCACATAATTTCAAAACGAAAGAAATAGATTTTCAATATTACTCGAATATGTGAGAGATTTATAAGCAGCTTCTTGGGAAATCTCTTTGTTGAGATTGACTGTAAACATACATCTGGTATTTCTGCTGGGCTAATAAAAATATTGACAAATAAGATACCATGGTGGATGTGCATAATGTTGGTTAATCAGAGAGGAAACTGGGTAGCCTTTGAGTGAAAGCAGCAGTTGAGCAGGATATGAAAGAATAGCACATGATATTTATTGAAACAGAAGGCAGTTATATGGACTTTAACGATGATTTCTGGTCCTGTACATTCCTAATTATTGGTAGAAAAAGTTCAAATTCTAGAGATCATAGAATATAGAAACCCTGCAGCGCAGAAAGAGGCCATTCTGCCCATTGAGTTTGCACTGTCCACAATCCCGCCCAGGTACTGCCTCTATATTCCTACATATTTACCCACTAATCCCTCTAACCTAGCATCTCAGACACTAAGGGCAATTTTTAACATGGCCAACCTAACTCGCAAATCTTTAGACTGTGGGAGGAAACTGGGCCATCTGGGGGAAACACATGCAGACATGTGCAAACTCCACACAGGCCACTCCAAGCCGGGAATTAAACCCAGGTCCCCGGAGCTGTGAAGCAGCAGTGCTAACCACTGTGCTACCCTGCCGCCCATATAAAGATATTGTAGCTTTATTAAATACTAAATACACAGAAGCAATAGGATAACAGAGAGTAATAAATTATAAAGTTGTGAAGAAGTTAAAAGACCTGCACTTGTCTCTTTACTCTTGTGACCTCATATCATAAGCAACCATATCATAAGTAACTTAAAATAATTGAGTTTAGGAAGATATTTGAAAACAACATTGACAATTCTGCCAACAAATCCACAGAGGATCCAATAAGTGAAGTTCATGAAAAAAAAGAAGCTTTGTCAAATAGAGTCATAGAATTCCTACAGTGCAGAAGGAGGCCATTCAGCCCATCAAGTCTGCATACACTCTCCAAAATAGCATCTCATTGGATGTTTGCCCCAAAGGGTGTTATCCTCTCATGGTTCCTCTCCTCTTATGGCTTAGGATCCTACACCCAAAGAATCCCAAACATTTACAAAGGGGTAATCCAGTGCAGGTTGCTTCTTTAAGCAAACAAGTGCAGTATCATCACTCCCAATGTCCTTTGGTTGACCAGCAGTTCTCTGAGACAGAGCTTCCTGAACTTGAGGAGCAAAAGTGCCATCTCAAATTTATTAATTGCCAATCAACTATCAAATGGTTGCAGGAACAACATTCTTCACCTAGGTAGGCTTCTCATTGACTTTTTAGCTGTAAGTGGGGACCATGGTACCCTGTAAAATCCAGGCCAAAGTGACCATGTTTGTGTATCACAGTCAAGAACCAGCAGAGCAGTGCACTAGGAAATACTTTGAACATATGTCGCTCAAACACTGGGAATTTTCACTGAGCTGCTCTTGCAATTCTTCTTAAACTCCATGTATATACATAAATGGGTTTTCCTCCGAATTTCTAATAAAGTCACGTTAGCAACATAAAATATCTCTGAGGCAATTCTCAGTATTGTATTCCTCTAAAAGAAAACCAAAATTAGCTAGAGACTTCTTAATCCAGCACTTTTGAAACACTGATAAGTAAAACAAAGCAGACAATCCCTCTTGGGAGATAAACCAGACCAACATCTAAATCCTGAAATAGAAACTTGTAAGATACTAGATCTGAGATCTGAGTCAAAAAAGTTTGGACGTAGTGCAGTTGTTGAAACACTTCTTAGATTATATACGTTAAAAAAGAAAAATTTAAAGTGTCCTTTTGCAATGTAACATTTTATGGGTTTTTTTCGTTCACATGTGCATCATTGGCTGGGCCAATGTTTATTGCCCAACCCTGAGTCAAACACATAGCTATGGATCTGGAGTCACATACAGTCTAGACCAAGTAAGGATAACAGATTTCCTTCCCTGAAAGACATTGATGAACTAGATGGGTGTTTACAACAATGGTTTCATGGTCATCATTAGATTTTTAAATCCATATTTTTTCATTAAATTCAAATTTCACCATCTGTCATTGTGGGGTTTGAACCTGGGTCTCCAAAATATTACCCTAGGCTTGCTGGATTAATTGTCATCAACAATACCACTACACCACTACCTTCTCTTGCCAGCTAATGATAAAATAAAAAGAAAGGACGTAAAGTAGTGAAGGGGCTTGTGCTGTATGAGACTAAATGGAGAGTCAGTTTAGACCAATAACAGCTGCAGGAAGAACCTACTGGCTTGGAGATACAGGGACAAATTTCCAAAGGAAAGGCCTGAGAATGAACTATTGTTGCTGGTATTCCCTCTTTGACTCTATACTGTTTGGAATTTTATATTACACTTTATATAAACAAGTAATTATAAAACACTATTCTAAGGGAAGGGGAGACAGAGCAAGCAGAAGGCTTTCAGCCAACCTGTTTGGTTTATTTGACTGTGTTTTTCCCTGCTAATAGCAAAATGACTATACACAGGACATTTAATCAGCAGGAAGACCAAACATAAAATTATTGTTATATTTTGAAGCATCTCTATTTTATAAAAGAGTAGAACTCTCCAGAGAAGACTCATATTGCAAACCCTCATATGTCTTTAATTAGAAAATAGACCACTGAGCTCTCCCTCAAAAACCAGGAAACATCAATGCAAGAAATGACCATAAAACAGAATGTGGCAGAAACCTTAGTAAAGCTAGCTTCTGAACAGATAAAGTAACCAACTTTATAGTCCACAAATGTGACCTGACCATTTCCTAACAATGAGTTTGTAGCATTGATCAAAAAATAAAAAATATATTTTCTGTAGTAGTCTTCACTTATTGCTGTATTTTAGCAAATAATACAGATATTAAGAAATAATTATTTGTCAGAAACAATCTGTTGTGTAAAATCTGACCATACGTAATGATGTATGCTCACAGATTTCGTCAGGAATACAGAAGGTATTTATTAACAAGGAAAAATTGTGCAGAGGTTGGTAGCCCCCTGGCTGCCCTGGAATAGCCCATCAGCTCCCCCAGTCCCTATATGTCTTCAACCTAACTTCTACTTAAGAGAGGATACCACCTCCTGGGATGATTACCTACTCTCAGTCGCAATTTAGTCCCTCAAGCCAGGTGACCCTCTTCTGCTGTGTTGATCTGAGAGGGACAATCACTACAATCACCATATCATATTATGATATGTTAATAGCCCATAGAATTTAATCATTATGTCATGCTTAGCATATCTAAGACAACAGATTTTAGTCTGGATAATATGAAACTTTACTTAAGAAAATTGGAGCTTCTATATCAGGATATTCTAAATTAAATTTCGATTTTTTTGAGTCATCATGAGCACAAGGCTCAGTTTAATTTTAACTCCAACCACCAAACAGAAATGCAATGCATGCACAGTGAAAATCGTCTACGCTATCTATGTCCACAGTGGAATCACTGGAAGCCAATGAATTGCAAGAATGGTCTGTTCAACTCAAGATTGGCAGGAGCCTTTTTCAAATATACATGTCACATCCCAAATAAGTCACCAGAATTCTTTTGCATTGCTAACCTGGCAGGTTTAACAGAATGTTATAATACGTTTCTCATCTGGTCAACCCAGCAGCAAAGCGGATTGCAACAAAAAGTGGCCCAAAGTGGAAACTATTATATGTTTTAATATTTATCTTGCTCCTCTGAAGCCCACAAGTAAAACTATGCCTCCCTTGTTACTGACTTGCTCCCAGTTTGCCAAATAATGATACATTGGCAGAGCATCACTGGCAGCCAAGTCATGTCTTGTCTATATGGATACCTCTAGACTGGTCAATTTTCTGCCATGACTTGCAAACTTTCCAATTTCTCTGAACAAATATCTCCTGCACTTCATTCCTGAAGTAGTGGATGAGTTTCTAATTCGCACTACTACCCAAAATGAGTTCCTTGTTAATATTGTGGCCAATAATATCATTACAGATCAGGAATACCTTCCAGTTCATTTCAGCTCATTTATCCCGTGACAGCTTATAGGTCACATAGATATGATTCTAACTGGTTCTCAAATATATCCAGAGTTTACATCTCTATCATTATACAAGGAGGTTCTTTCGAAATTTTGATTGCCCAAGAAAAACTTTCTTAAATCAATCTGAAGGTTATATTTTGCTAGTTTAAACATACGTCCCCTTTTGTCTGACTATCTCAATTTAATTTACCTTACACATCTCTTTGAGATGCCTTTTCAAGCATCTCTTTTCCAGTAGAGGACTTCAAAATGCTAAATTTTTTTCTTGTAGCTCAGATATCCTGATATCAGGAATTAGTGTCTTAGCTGCAATGCCATCAACATTTGAATTTTCTCTTCATGTCATGGCAATCAGCACTGTGGAAAGTGTGTTCTCACCAGAGTACAGTATAGGATTGTACTTCAGTTTGATCATGACTCCCTCTGAGTTCTATTCTATATTTCATCTCTATAATTCAACATTCTTTTGGCTTTTTTTGATTACCTCTGCATTTGTTGTACATTTTGACTGTTGAGTTTATTAAGATTCCAACGGGGTAAAATTTAACTTTGGCAAAATACAGAATGTGCAACCCGTGCTATAATCTGAACAATTTCTCTTTCTATTGAATTAGTTCATAGGAAAATCATGCAGCCAGCATTTGGTGAGACAAGGATACAGTTTTTAGATAATGAAGCAATCAATTAATACTGAGATGCTGAGAAATTTCTTCACTTAGAGTATTGTGAATATTTGCTTACACAGAGGGACTGCTCCATCAGAGAGTATGAGTGGGATTCTCTGGCTGATCACGGCAGTGAGATTCTCCCATTGTGTTGCAGTGATCAGAGATTTGGCTGATTACCAAATTCATCATCCTCCCTGGCAGCAGTGGCAGGGCTTGAACGGCTGGGAGAATTCTCCTGCCTATATTTAAGGTTGAGGTACACAATTATTTGGCCTCTCAGGGAATCAAGGAGTATGGGAAGCAGGCAGAAAAATGGAATTGAGACAGATCAGCCATGATTGTATTTAACAGTGGAACAGGCTCAAAGGCTATGAGATCTTCCTATTTCTATGACTTATGTTCTTATGTTTTATTGACCCTTGCAAGTTATTTTTTTTTAGCAATTCTGCCCCTTTGCTATTGAATTCTGGAAAAAAGATTTGCTGCTTCATCCCTTTTATTTTGTTAAATTCAAGAGCAATATATTTAGCCACTAGTTAAACAGGAGGACATTTTGAAAGACCTTCTACCACTGCTGATCTTCTAATAATCTCTGTCCTACATGCAAAGTGCAACCAGTGGTTCAGGGTCTCAGAATGCTTTGCCTGCACAATAGAGTAAAAGTGGGAGTTTAAATGCCCAGTTCAGACTCTGTTTTTTTCTCCCACATCTCTTCCATAGAATTACTGAGCCCAATGTTAATCCATCACACTGATCTCCATGGCTGGTTAGCTGGTAACAAACCTAAGACTTAGTTAGACTTCAAGGCTCTTTATCATGCTCGCAATTGCCTGAAATGTTTCAGTAGCTTGGTGTAAACCATAGAGAAACAAAATAAGCTCCTTTTGAAATTAACAAAATAAAAGTTGCATGATTGGTAGTTTCAGGGAAGTGAAATTTTTGCTCAAGTTCTCCCAACTGCTGCCCATCATAACTTTGATGGATGAAGGATGGAAACCGTACCGAAATACTGTAATAACTTTCAATTCATGGCCTGACCCTTCTTTCCCCAGATGCCCTCCCCTCAGAGCCCTGTTTGGAAGCACAGCTCTTCCTTCTTTTTTGTTGGCTGGCTTCCCACTGGGCAGCAGCTAATCTATTGCCTTTAAAATACAGGGGCACACTTCCAGGTTGTACTCTCACCTCTGCTGAAAAGAGTAAAATTCATCCTCTTATCTCTATGACTTTGCTTTCAGAAAGATGGATATCTAACATTTTGCAGAACAATAAGTAAGCCTTCATTAAAAGAAACATGATGGTAATTTTCCATTCATTTACTCAGGTAGGATTTTCTGGTCTCGCTACAGTGAATGAAGATTGGGCTGAGTGCCCAATTCTCCGTCCTCGCTTGCAGCAGTGGCAGTGGGTGAATGGCCAGAAAATTCTGGCTCATGATTGCTAGAAACTTATATTCAAATAAAAACAGTTTGATGTATTTCCAGGCGACCAGTTGTGTTTATCACAGGTGTTACACTAATTTATTTATTTCAAGTGGAAGCTTTTAGTTTACTTTGACTGGCAGTTCACCATCTTCAACTCTCTGCACAGTAATGTTAGTTAGATGAGGTCTTTAATACAATTCTGAAATAAATTAAAGCACAAGGAATTATTGAACGTAAGGAGCCAATTCAATCATCAAATCTGCGTCTCTCACACACCATACACAAACTCTTCAACAGCCATTTCAATGCTTTCTGATCCCTAAAGATTATTAAGTAAAGCTGCAGAATATTTATCCCTTCACCATTTAATTTCAGCCTTCTGCTAGTTTACAGACTCACCACTCTAGCTAGGAGCATTAGAAGCTGTTAAGAATATTGTCAATGAAGAACTAAAATGGAGATATCATCATGAATTACTTGTATGACAATATCTCTTAGTGAAGTAGTTCTAATATCTGTAATGTGAAATATGATTGCATTTAATATACCAGTGAGCAGTAAATATTCCCACTTCAGTGTGATTGAATGCTACTTAGGGAACCTATACATTTATAGAAAAAAAGCTTACTGTAATAAATATGGTGTGACTGCTTCTCGCCGGTTTCTTTTTCAGGTGCGTATATTTTTACTGGAAAGCTTACATCTGTTAAGGTGTTCGAAAGAAAGGCATTGTTTTAAGAGCGGACTATCATTGCAAAGTATCTATTTTGTTAAATATTTTTAAATAAGCCAATGTGGTTTGAAGAAAATTCTCATAATTAAACTGTCACATCTGAAATAGGAGGAGTATGTTTTTAAACTAGAAGTGTGTTTGGAGCTAAAATCAATCTTCCTGTCATGGAACTAGCAGCTTTGGGACTTGCTACTTCCCTAATCCATTTTCATCATGCAGCCTAAATGTAAGACATGATGTTCACTCTCCATGCATTCTTCCTCACGTTGCTTTTAATTGCCTCTTTTCTTTTGAGACATGCAGTCCTGTTCTTTTTAGAATCTAAAATGTGCTTATTTAACAGGCTCAGTGCTTATGTTCAAACTGCTTTTATGGCACTTGTACAACAAACAGCACTGATAGATCCAGTTTAATGTGTTTGATCTAAAGTGACATGAATATTTCAATGATACACTGATACTTGAAAGGGAGAGCAAGCTATGCAGGGAATGTTTATAGCAATGGTTTCATCATTGCCAGTAAAGTAGGCTACTTTGTTAATACAATGAGGGAGTACAAGATGGCAGCCACTTCTGTAGGGAGTGATTTTGAAAGCCCAAGAACAAAAGTTAACAACTTGCATAACATAAACAAAAGTCATGTAGCAATCATGCCAAAGATATGGCTGATGGACTGAAGTTATTTGCATTATAAATAAGGAAGGCAAATTGAAACATTTTATTGGTACAATGGAGTTGGGGCCAAAATTTTTGATCATTTAAATGGTCATCTCAGCTTTCAGCCCACCCCATTGTGAAAATGTTGGGAAATGCCTAAATGCAAAATGATGAGCAGGCAGGAGGCTCATCGTCATCCTAAACATGTTGGTGTAGAAAATGCATAGACATCTGAGGCCCAAGACTAAACAGGCATAAGTCACCATGTGTATATAACAAAGGGGCCTTCAACTCCCTGAGGCCCATCATTGGTGAAACTGTTGCCTACATAGCTAATAATAACAGTTCAGTGGCATTCAGGTAAACCAAATCGACACATACCTTCCAGAGCTCCCTATTGCAGACTACCGTCAAAAAGGTAAGTTTGTTAGATACATGTAATTGAATATGAAAATGATCAGAGCAAGAGTGCTCATTCCAACTTCATGTTAAAACTGCAGTCACTACTGACTACCTCTGTTGACCACCCCTCTGTTCTATTCATCTGATGCCTTGATTGTGGTCCCTCCTTGTGCCCTGATCAACCTTCTCCCTATTCTACCATCTCCCAGTTATCTTGTTACCTCCTCTTTAAGATATGAATCACTGCTGAATACTAAAATTTCAAAGGTGTTCATGATTAGCCCAGAATCTTCAAAGCTTACCTGAGATTCCAAGTCACAATTTGTCATCTTTTCATGTGAAACAGGAAAGAAGAAACTTGAGTATTGTAGTCAAAATTGGGCAGAATCTTCTATCAAAACAGATTAATTAGAGGTTGAATTTTCCATTATAGGACTAAGTCCCATAGCGGGGCAGGAACCAAGAGTGTTTCTTGTCACAGAGGCTAGTGGAGATTTGTGCCAAACCATGCAATGCCAGCTCATTCATTTTGCATTTAGGCATTTCCCAACATTTTCACAATAGGGTGGGCTAGATGGTGTTCCCCCCACCATCTATTCAGTATTTTATTTAACCTGGACATCAGGATTATCCACCATTGAGAGAGGAGATGGCCCATTAATCACAGGGAAGAATCAAGAAGATACAGCAGCTTAATTTTGTTGCTTTGGCGAGGTCATTGAATTTCTTCCACCACTGCAAATGACCTCTAGGGGGATTAGGCTAATGACATTTATTTCCATTATCACATCCCACCACAGAATTGTTTTACATTATCTGAACGGCAAATTGATTGTCAGTCTTTCTCCCCGTCTCCAGGAAAATGTCATCCAAGTTCAATTCCATGATTCTTTCCACTTATTTCTTAGATCTGGTTGCTTGTTTTCTTTTATTTTATCCTTGTCTTTTTGCTGCTTCACGCAGCTCCTTCCTCTTTACCTTACACGTCTTGTTAGCCAGTAGGCCCCATTTGGGGCTGAACTATTACATCTGCAGAGATTTGACAACCCACATCCCAAGTCCAACTGACTATAGTCCCGATTTTGCCATCATAGAGAGTTAGCTGCTTTATTTAGATTCTCAATACATCTCCATATGTTTATTTTATTTAACCACCAACTCAGGAGGTGGCCAGGGTAGGCATTTGTGGCAATGCAATAAAGATCTCAGAATTTCAGTATCTTTGCTTTCTCTTTGGTCTAACTCATCCATGATTTGAAAACTATTTTCAAAGTTAGAGAGGTCCCTCTGATACATTCCTTATATTTTTGGACAGATGCAAGAAAATATGGCTCACTTGGTAGGATTGCTGGAATTTTACCAGCTCGCAGAATGACACGTTCCTTTGACAGGAAAGACGGTAGCATTCTGGCAGATATCTCTAACTTCGAATTACTCCAAACTATTGAAGTCTTCCCAGTCTCTGTTTTATCTGTTGTACTAATGTCAATGCTCGCTGAGCCGCACTCTCTTATTCCTTTTAATATTCAAAGGCTCCGTCTCATATAATCCTCTCCATCCAGCAACCTCAGTCTGTTGAAAGCTTTGTTACACATTTTCCTACTCAGCCTTCTTCTTTCCGTTGATTTTTCTTCCCGTTTTGGTAAATTCTTGCTCTCACAGTATTCAGATTTTCTGTGCCTTCATTCATTGTCAGCAAATCAATACATCCTGAATTCCTTCATCGGCACATCAGCCTTATTGGTTTCAGGTGCTCTGGGTCTGACACTATCACCTTGTTTTCTGAATAGAAAAAGAGCCATAAAATTCTACATTAACATAAACAGAACCTTCACAGATGTACCTCCTAAAGTTCCAGATTCAGTTACATAAGTAAGATGGACACACTCTAGAGAATATGTTCCTGACAGATGTTATTTCGAAGCAGGATATTGACTGCATACATCCAAACAGATGAAGTAAGTGCCACAGCTAAGATTATTTGGTTCATGTTAAAGAGAAAGATGAATCTGCATTTACTATGGAGACCAAACTTCCTTCTTGTGACATTATTGGAGACAAGAGCCAGCTGAAAAACATCTGGCAGGCTGCCACCTTCAGAAAAGAAAGAGTCAAATGGGTAATAGCTGAACCCAAAAAAGCTTACAGACCTCCATGGTAACCGGTGCTGCCAGGCATGGTGAATTAACTTTTATATATCTTTTGGGTATAAAGTGGAAATCCTGTGAGTGAAGTGCTTTAAAGCAGAACAAATCAAAGTGGGAATTCAGCACATGTTTTCTTTTTTTGAAAAGGGCTTTGGGAACTTCTTAAAAAAAAGGAAGTGAAAATATTGCAAACATATATTGAGCTATATTTTGCTGTCAGTAAATGGCAATGGAAAACTTTGAAACTGTATGTAAAATAGGATAAAAGTAAGGCAAAGAGAAATATGTTTTGGTTTTCAACAAAACAGTTACACAACCAGAAATTCTGAACAGCTGTTTTAATAAGAAAATAGTATTTATATTGATAATATAAGCTTCTCTTTTGAATAACATTCCAACTCTTTCAAATTGCAGTGTTCTAACTTCAGCATGTTGTTTTAATGAGAAGTGCAGTTTGAAGAGGAAAGTTATCTGGCAGCTCAGGTTACTTTTTAAAATTAATGTTATGTTACATATCATCTCATAATGTTATCGTAGTATACCTCTCAGTGCTGAATGTTATCAATGACAAAATGTTTAAATAAACTTAAAGAATATAGTAATTAAAATATGGCTAATGGTAGTCCCATGAAAAGAACTAAAACTTCTCTTGAATTTCTCCTTTCGGATCCAGTTGTTGCTGCAGTACAGAACCAATGTACACAATTAACCTAAAAAAGTGCTCAGTTGAACAGAGTAGTCAGGTCCAAATCTGTATTCATCACCTGTAATATCATCTCACTCTGTACTGGTACAAAGTGCTCTGAGCCTCAACAATGGTGGCAAACCCAGTCTGAGTGGGACAATTAAGATGGGTTGAAAACCTTGCCATTACTGCCTCGCATCTTTATCTTTCACAATTTACAAAATAATGCAGATGGTGTTCGTAATTACATAATTGACGTCTTTAATTTTCTTATGGCGTTAACTGCTATAACTCTAACGGAGAATTGACAATAGATGAGGCAATAAGACTACTGGACGTAGAATAACACAGTTTTTATTAGCACAAAACAGGAAAAAATAGATAATACTAAATGGACATTTCCTGGTTCACCATGCACCACCACCCTCGCCATCGCCATTGCCACTGCCCCACCCCAGCCATCTCTCCTAGATTTTATGGTCTATGGCTAGCAATCAGTCTAATGAAGTAAACATTGGGTATCAGGTAACGTAATTTCATGTTTTTTCTGAGAAAATTCATGAGGAAATTCAAATCTAAAAAACAATTTGAAAAGTTGGATCTTAGGCAATATAGTAGAAACATTTGATATTATCAAACATTAGGCAGGGTTGATACAAGCAAACCTTTTCTAATAGTTGAGGATCCTCAAGAATGAGGGTCCAGAGATTGATAGATTAATAACATGAGATATTTAGAACAAAGGGTAAGGAAGACTATTTCTTACTGAGTTGTGAAGCTGTGGAATTCACACCCAATGTTAGCAGTTGAAGCAGAAATTTGTTAACATTTCAAGATCTGATTGGATTGTTTGATGAAGGGGAATAAATTAAAGAGGTATGGGGACTGAATATACGAAACTAGAATTATTTGTCCACCTGGAAGATACATGTGAACATGCACTAGTCAGGCCAAATAGCCTGTTTCTAGGTAGACATTCTGATCCTATCCATTGCCCATAAGATGATCACATTAAAATAACCCTAATGTGTAAATTTTCACAATGCTTATTTTCATCTTTCAAACTCTGTGCACCTTTCTGGAGGCAAGTCACATGTTGTAGCTATACCCCAGACAAAGAGCAAAATCAACTGAACAATTGTGCAATATTGAGGAAAATACTGAACCATATTTAGAAGCTTGAGACTTCAAATGAAATGAGAAAGATAAATAAAGATTTGAAACATGTTTGGGTGGTTTACCTAATTTGTTTTCCAATTGCAGCTTTCTTATTGACATCCTCTGATTAGCTGCCTCAGTGATGCCCTGAGATTGAACTTGTGACTGCCCTCTTCTTTTTTGGGCTGCATTGTAACGCAGAGTATACCCTCGTTGCCCCATTACTGCTAGTAACTGTGGATTATTTTCCAATGGTTCCTTGGAAGTATCTAGTAACTCCTGCTGTTTCTGCAGCTCATCCAGCTGCTGCCTATACTACTCCCAGCAGACTCTATTTTTAATATCTACCATTTTTTATGCAGACTCTTACTGTCAGCACTGTTGCCATATAGAAACAGCTTTGGCAGTAAATGAATGTACATAAATGAGTGCAGATTTCTTCAAAATCATTTGTAGTTTCACTGATGACCTAGTTGGCCCTATTGGGTAAAGGCACCTCCAGGTGTAGTAATAAACTGGAGAAATGATTGCCGTTTTGATCCTCAGCTTGTTCTTGTGTAAGATGATCTCACCCAGAGATGCAGACTAGGCACTGGTTTCAGAAAAGTGAGGTTACAAAGAGAGGAAAATCTCTCAATGACTATCCAGTGACCCCTGCTGTATGTTTGAGGTGAAAAATGGAACAGAGAATTAAAAAAAATTGTAACTGCACCAAAACTCATTTATTTTATTTATTATTTCAGTTCAACGCAAGACCATTTGGCCAGCTGCTGTGTTAAATTTCTCCACCAATTCAACTGTAGCATGCTGACCTTGGTCAGGACAAACCAGCGGAAATGTTGATGGAAAATCTTGTACTTCACAGCAATTTGTAAGAAACTAACCATAGAAGATTTAAACAATGCCCTGATTTTGTAACCTAACAAATATAGCAAAATGGTGATAGGAAGTAATAAGTGGACAAAAAAAAACAGGCCGCTGTGCAAAAGGAATGATATATTTAACATTTTGAATCTATGTTTCTCTGATACGTTATCATTCCCTCTATCAGAAAATTGCCCAAATCATTGAGAAGAATCCACTGAGATCCACATTGCTTTTCTTTGATAATTTGTTCTTCTTAAAAATGTAAATAGCCTTGAGGATAAAGATCATTTCAATGATCCAAGAAGACAGCTTTAAACTCACTAAAAGACAAGCAAAGCCTTTGACAAGTACAGTGCTTTCTTTGACTCTTGGCTTGTGACTTGTCGAGTTGCAAAGCTGCAGGACATCAATATTTGATTTGGTACAAGGTGATTTACTCAGCTAGTAAAATGGTCTGCATGTTTGTGAAGGATTAGATGGTAATACCAGAATATTAAACAAATCTGCTGCTAAAAAACTTGCATTTTTTTCTTTCAATCAACATGGCAGCTCTGAGGAAGGATACAGAAAGCAGACTTTTCCTGAGTATTTCAAGAATTTAGCATGACATGAATTTCCTTAAACTAAAATGTCCTTTGTAACTAAGTAGATTAAGACAACATCCAAACATACCTATCTAATGTTTGCAGGTTAAATTCCCAATCCACTCTAATTAAACTGAGTTTGAGTAGATAAAATCAAGGAAGAAGCTCTTCCTGATTACTATATACTGTTCTCTGTTGGCAAGTGTACGTATGGATGTCAGATTGGTACAGATTGCAATCATTCTCTGTTCACAACAATCTATCCATACTTGCACATGAAAAATAGCCACTTGGGTAAGATACATTTAGTTTGATTTTGATTTGATTTATTATTGTCATATGATTAACATGTAATGAAAAGTATTGTTTCTTACATGGTATGCAGACAAAACATACCGTTCATAGAGGAGAAAACAAGAGAGTGCAGACTGACAGCAACTATAAATTCAGGAAAGGAGGTAGACAGAGAAGAATATCAACAGAAGGGAAAATTCCATTGAATTATGGCTGTGCCTAGAGTAGTAGCAAAAGCGTTTGCTAGTGCCAGACTTTATTAATAAAATCCATATTTAAATAGTTACATGAATCACTTATTAAATACAGGGAAGATGATAAGTGTGTATTTCTTTGAAAGAGGTTTAGGAGAAAAATACTTGGGAGTGCCACCTTAGGCTTAGTTCAAACAGCTTATAGTGTTAAGGTATAATTAAGTTTTCACAAATGTTTACAAGCATAATCTCTCAATTGGGATAAGTTAATTGAGGAAAATACAGAAGAGGTTTACATGCAATAAACCAAATGTAAAATAGAAAACTTAGTTCAGGGTCAAAGGCAATGCCAATGTTTCACGCTGCAAGGCACAACCTGAACAGGCAGCTAGAAGCCAATTGGCAAAATAACACTTAGGTGCTTGAAGAAGCCAAGTAGAGAGGTTTGCTTTTCATTCGAGCATCGGGCTGCATTAAGTTTTGGGTCTTTCTGGATTTTATGTTAAACAAAGCAGTCAACCTGATAATGTAGTAAAACCTCTGAAATCAATGATGGCGGTTAAGTGCAGTGAAATCAGTACAAATATGGACATGATTATGTTGTGTCTTACGAATTTGTAAATAAATGAGCCGTAGCTAACAAAGGAATGTCAACATCTATACTTGCAATTGTTCTTGTCATGACTTCTGGTGTTCTCTCTTTCACCAACACTTGCTACTGCAACATGATTCTGGAATGATATGTCACAGGAGTCCACTTTCGAATTCCACCTTTTTAACAGTGCAACGAGCACTATTCATACATCAAATAAAGTGGTCACACTTGTGTGAGTAAGAAATACTATCATAAAAAATTGACAAAATCTATTAATTTCAGGCTTAATGTTAATCTCTATCCTGGCTTCGGCATGTTCAGTAATTCTGATGGTGCATTGAACAGGAATGGAACTGATCTATGAACAAACATACTGTACATGCAGACACACCCAATGAACAATTTTATTAATAATTCCTTATGGTTTGAGGCATTAGGCTACAGAGGTTGTATAATATAATTAGTTTAAAATCTCATTTAAAATCTGTAATTTTCTGTGCTGAAAATGTTAATTACAAATGACATATGCAGTCAAGACACATTACAGATGTTTGAAGGGTTTCTTTTTGTTTTATGGCCTGAAGGATGTTCCTTTCTAAATGAAGCTACTGTTTCACATATTCTGAAACCTGGCAACATTTCAGAGGTCAGTGTAGCATTGTAAACAAAGTATATCTTTAAATGATTGCAAGGTATACCTCGTATAAACGTATCTAATTGGTTTTCATAACAAATCATAGATTTGATATTCATTATGAAATTTATTATGCAGCTGGAATTGTAATCTTAACTCAGACACCTACAAGAGGAAATGAAATAAATAACTAGCCTGTAAGTAACTATTATTATTGATATTCTCCCATGGTTGCTTGATGCAGTCCTATTAAATGCCTCTGCTATTTTAACAAAAGTACTCAGCTAATCGTATTAAGTGAATCACTATCTCCATTAAATAGAGAAAAATGCAAAAGTGACAAATTGTTAAGCATTTGACTGAGACTGTCATTGACAAAGAAACCTAGCTTTTTAATTAATATGTGTTTCCTTTTCTTAAAATTCAATGCCATCCACTATAAGAAGTATATGATTGCAGCAAACTGGCTACAGAGAATACAGAGAAGACTCACCAGGATGTTGCCTTGGATGGAATATTTGAGCTATAAGAGAGACTGGATAAGCTTGGATTGTTTTTGTTAGAATAGAGAAGACTGAGGAGGTGGGAGGGCGGTGGAGGACATGATTGCAGTGTTTAAGATTATGAGGAATAATGACATATTGAGTAGGAAGCAGCTGTTCCCTTTGGTTGAAGGGTTAATCATGAGGGGGATTAGTTTTAGAGTAAGGGGCAGGAGATTCAGATGGGAGTTGAGTAAAAAAAATTCACTCAGAGGGTGGTGGGATCTGGAATGCATTCCCTGGGAGATAGTGGAGGTCAGAATCGTTACAACCTTTAAAAAGTATTTGGGTGAGCACTTCAAACATCATAACATTCAAGGACATGGGGCAAGTGTTGGAAACTGGAATTAATGTGACTTTAATAGTAGTTATTCTCAGTATTGACTTGATGGGCCAAAAGGCCTTTTCTGTATTGTATGATTCTATAACTATATGTTTCATAGACAAATACAAAACTGAAGATATCATTATATTTCAGAAACCAATGATGATCAGAACCTGTTTACAATGTTTGGACTGAAAGTAAGTTATAATTTCAAGCATGAGACTGAAGTTTAATAGTGACAAGGGAATGACTTCTTCTGAAACCACAAGCGGATTCTCTGACCTTGCCAACAACTGAGATTCTCCAGTCCCGTTGCAGTGAGTGAAGATTTGGCTGAGTGCCAAATTCTCCATTCCCATTGGCAGCAAGACATGAACAACTGGATAATGCCAGCCACATTCTTTGCCAGCCAGTGGATAGAAAGGTATAGTCTGAAAGACTGGCTGCTGAAGGTTCTCAATTCTTACTTTCTTAAACTTAACACTGTAGTGCTGCGCAGGTTGCATTTTCACTTGCCAAGATTACAAGTTGTGTAATATAACTGGTCTGCCATGCAACTGAATGTATTTGATAGACCATGCTGCTCTAATGCACTGGTCTCAATAAGTCACATTTTTAAATTACTAGTTGGTTGAAAATCTCCCATTTCGCCCACTACAGGAATTATAATGGTGACAGAAAACTGGACAGATCATTTAGAGGTCTGTTGAGCTCAGGCAGGAATTTCCAGTCTTAGGGCACGCACTGCCATAGATTCTCATTACTATCTCCTCAACTCACCAGAAAACACTCACTTCTACCTCAAATATGAATCCAAGAGAGCAGTATGCTATCCAATAGATCATCCAAGTGGTTATTAATCACCTGTGAGACTTTATAATGAGTGTTGGAAGATCATTCAACTGGTGGGGTACTATAGTAGAAGACAATCCTATCCTGCACTACCCTCCACACATACACACTGCACGATATTTCAAACAAGAACATGAATTGATTTCCTGGTCCAAGCAGGTTGAGGCTAATTGTAGCCATTCTTCCACTTCCCAGCTGAGATCAGTTAACTAGGACAGACTGACATTGGGCTTCAGACCTTCCTAGTGCATAAAGCTCAGCTGCTCATTCAACAAACTCACTGAGTTATCAGAGAACTGCCAACTTAAACACACATGGAAATTAATATTGGCTTTGAGTCACACCAGTAGAATTACTACCATTCTTCAGAGTTAGGTTACATTGTATTACATAGAATTTACTGCACAGAACAAAATTATTCAGTGTATCGTGCCCATGACAGTACTTATACTCGATATGAGCCTCCTCCAGTCTTATTTCATCAGCATATTCTTCTCTACTTTTCTCCCCTGTGTACTTCCAGCTTCTTCTTATATGCGTCTACGTCGTTCACCTCAATTATTGGTCTGTAGCAGAAAATTTAACATTGCCTCTGCTCTCTGAGTAAAGGCTTTATCCCTGGATTTCTCAGTAGCTATTTTATGTTTATATATATTCTGATATTGCCTCTTTTGTGGATTCAAATCCTACACCAGGACATTGAGAAGGAGAATCAAAGCTGAGAATCAAGTACTAAGGATGTTTTGCATTGTCAGAGATGCTAATTTTTGAATGGGACATTAACCCTAATTGTTCTTTCAGGTTAACATAGCAGATCCCAGGACGTTATTTTGGAGATAAAGGGGAAGTCAACCCTGGTAACCTGGCCAACATTTACTCCTCAATCAATAACACAAAAAGCAGATAATCTGCTGATCATATCGCTGTTAGTCGGAACTTGCAATATGTAAATGGACTGTCACATTTTCTACATTATAGCAGTAACTATACTTGGAAAGTGTTTAATTGGCTGTAAAGTATTTTAAGATGCTTGGTGGTCAGGGCAGGAATTATATGAATGTATGTCTCTTTTCCTTTGATAACTTTAAACACTTCCATCAGTGCATTTCTCAATATTGTCTCTTTTAGTGAAAAGACTCCTGACCCCTCTGATCTTTTCTGACTGTTATACCCCCAAATTCCAATATTATCTCAAGGTTTATTGCCTCCTGGACAGTGCACATCGCGGAAAGTGCTGGCTGTCTGAGGGCTCATCTCTGAAATTCCTCTTGGCGCTGTAGGCACCAGGATCGCATTTATGTAGAGCTGTTGTAAATGGTATTGGCATGACATCACACCAGTGCCCAGTGAAAATTCAGTGTGGGCTCAATATCTTGAGAGAGTGCTTGTTAATGACATGCTAATGTATTCAAATGAGCTTTAAGTGGTCCCGTAGTGTGTTTCACATCACTCTACCAGCAAGGAGATGGGAAGATTAGAAGTCAGAAACTCATCAGCACGAGTTGCACTCTCTGGATTTTGATCATGAGCTGCCATTCCTGAAAACGGAAAGTGCAGGCTCAAAATTACTCCCTATGGCATTATGACACACTACTAAGTACTTTGAAATATTTGACTGCATTGAAGTAGCTCCATAAACAGAAGTTATTGATGTTTGTTTAATTCTCAGGAGGTAAGACAAACCTATTGTTAGTTTTGAACATCTTCAATGGTAAGGAGGAAGTGAAAATGGCTGAACAAGAATTCTTCGAGCTCTGCTGAAGTTGACCACTGGCAGCTGGTTACCTGGCAAAACAACTGGCAAGCAATGCAAATAGCCATCGACTTTGGTGGGAATGGAACATCAGCCAATGGCAAACTTCCCACTAGAAAACCTGCTGCTGGAAGATCACAGCAAATATATTTAAGAGTCATGGGAAATAAATTTATAGTCCTATTACCACAGGCCATTTAATAATCCATTGACTTCTTCAGGGACATTAAATAAATTCTTACAACACAGAGAATGTTAGTTGAAATAGTCCATGCTTGCTCTTTGAAAGAGTTACTCATTTAGTCCCATTCTCCTGCTGTTTTTTCATAGGCTTGCTCTTTATAATTTTTTTTGAAGCATTAATCCAATTCCCTTTTGAAAATTATCACTGAACTGATTTCCACCATCCTTCTCGGTATTGCAATCCAGATAATAAATTTTCCTCATCTTCCTTTGGGTTTTTTTTGCCAATTATTTATTTGACCTCTGTTCATTGACCCTCCTCCCACTGGAAACAGTTTACCCCTCATTACTGTATCAGACTCTTTCAGAATATGGAACACTTGTATTAAACCTGCTGTTAACTTTTTCTGTTGAGATGAGAACAATCCCAGATTCTCTAATTCCTTCATATAACTGAACCCTGGCGTCATGAGTAGCATTCAAGTAAATCTCTTGTGTACCTACTCTTAAGGCTTGACATGCTTCCTGGTGGCACAGTAGTTAGCACTGCTGCCTCATAGCCAAATGTTCAATTCCTGGTTTGGGTCACTGTCTGTGTGGAATGTGCACATTCTCCCTGTGCCTGTGTGGCTTTCCTCCAGATGCTCTGGTTTCCTTCCACAGTCTAAAAGACGTGGTTAGATGCATTAGTCATGCTAAACTCTTCTTCAGTGTACCTAAGAGGTGTTGTAGTGTGGCGACCAGGGATTTTTGCAGTAACATCACTACAGTGTTAATGTAAGCCTACTTGTAACAGCAATAAATAAAATAAACTTCAAAATACAGTATCCTGAATTGGATAGCCAAGGCCCAATTTATGATTTATATAGCATAAATTCCTTATTTTGGTACCTTTTGGGCAGAATCTTCCACTTCTCCCAGCAGTGGCAATTAATTTGATATGTGTCAAAAAATCAATTTCCCAACTGCAGGAAAACAGTTTAGAATTTTGTTCACCCAACTTTCAAGGTGGGTTAAAGATGGGTTGAATTTTCCATTGAGCATTGTCAGGAACCTCATTTGTATCAATTAGTATTTCATGAATACTCATTAAAAGGCCAACTCACCAGATTCTAATGTTTAAAAATAAGTGGTTGCTCATTTAAGATGCAGATAATGAAAAACGTTTTTTCTCCAAGGGTCATGGGTCTCTGAAACTCTTCCTCAAAAGGCAGTAGAAGTAGAGTCTTTGAATATTTTTCAGGCAAAACTAGATAGGTTCTTGATTAAAAAGGGGATGAAAGGTTACTGTCAGATCAGCCATGATTAACTTGAATGGCGGAGCAGGCTGAAATGGCCAATTGTTAGGCAGCTTGGTCACAGTCCAACATCCCTACCTTTGCAACGCTGCTTTTCTACCCCCACCATGGCCCAATTGCTGCTCCCAAACTTCCCGGGCCCAACCCCGACCACTGCCCTCCCAGCCTGCTGTGATCTCCAACCAGTCTCTGACAGTAACCCCCCATTGTGTCAACTCCAACCTTACAATGCCGACCCCACAGCCAGTTGACCACACCCCTCTTCCCCTGACTGGCCCCCAAACTCTAGTCCGCCCAATTGCTGGCCACCCCCTTCCACCACTGATCCTGACTGCAGAATGGCAGCATGACTCCCCCCAACACCAACCTCCCCACCATCGACACCCATTACTGTTTACGCCCTGCTCCATTAGGCTCCACACCAGTATGCCCTGCCCATGTGCATTGGCACTTTTCCTCTTGGGCAGTACCAGAGGGCCCAAGTTGGCAGTGCCAGCATGCCAATGCCCAGGGGCACCCCCATGGTGCCCAACTTTCTTGTATGCCCCAATTAGGCCCCCTCCACTGCAGTAGGATTGGGCTGCTAGTTCCCTGAAAATAGGGAGCTAGTTGAAACCCCATTGCAGTGAATTACTCCTAGTGGGATGGGAGACGCTAACAGGCCCAGAGACTTCAGTCCTGGGCCCAATAATTCATTTAAATGATATTAAAAATAGATTTAAAATACTTACTCCACTCCCCCGTCCCCACTGATTTCCAGTGCAGAGCAGACATTGCTGGAAAACAGGCAATGGGAGATGCTATTGCAACAGGGACTTATGCACAAATTCTATGCATCGCACTGGATGAGTGAATCATTCCCCGAGCCCACCGCACCCCCTCCCCCCATGACCTATATATAGGCGCTAAACTTGATCTCTGAGAATTTCAGCCAACAGCAAGTCAGAAAGTCTGTACTTGTGCCTATCTTGGCAGACTGCTGGTCATAATGTAACTTTTTAAATTAGGTTACTCAGGATTGAAATATGGGCAAAAGGTATGAAGGAAGTTGAGGAGATTAATTTTAGGGCAGAAGACTGATGGGAATAGCTTTCCCTCACTTCTGCTAAAAAATTTTTTATTTGGTCTGATTAAACATTAAGATGAACCTGAAAATGGTCTGGAAATTTTTCCCCACTGTTTCACTCAGACTCTTTCCTGTGTTTTTCAAACAAACAACTGTGCACAATGGTAGCACTCTTAGGCAGCCTGTGAGTTCAAATCCTATTATATTGTAGAACATGTAATCTAGTCTGATACTTCAACAGTGCATTGTCAAAGTTGTGCCTTTCTGCTGTGATGCTAAATCAAGGGCTTACTCAGATGAATGTAAGAATTCCAGTGGCACCATTTGAAAAAGAGTTCTCATGCTGTCTGACCAACGTTACTCTGCCATTCAATACTATCAAAACAGATCAGCTAATTGTTCATTCATTTCATGAACATAGAAATATAGAAATTAGAAGCAGGAGGAGGCCATTCAGTGTTATGAGCCTGCTCTGCTGTTCATTTAGATCATGGCTGATCATCAAATTCAATATCCTGATATCCCCTACCCCATAGAACTATATCTAATTTCTTCTTGAAATCAGACAACATTTTGGCTTCAACTATTTTCTGTGGTAGTAAATTCAATACATTCACACCCTCTTGGTGAAGACATTTCTCCTCACCTCAGTTCTAAAACATTTACCCCTTATACTCAAACTGTGACCACTAGTTCTGGATTTTCCCACCATAAGGAACATTCTTTCTGAATTTACCCTATCTAACCCTGATAGAATTTCTGTGAGATCCTCTCTCACTCTTCTAAACTCCAATGAATATAATCCTAATGGACTTATTCTCTCCTCAAATGACAGACCTACCATCCCAGCAATCAGTCTGGTAAACTTTCACTGTACTTCCTCTATAGTAAAGACATCCTTCCTCAGATAATGTTACCACACAGATGTTAATTGCAGTTATCTCACTTCATAATCTGCTAAAAGTGCTTCGAAGGTGTTAACTGTTTCAGAGAATAGGATCCCTACCGTGCAGAGGGAGGCCATTGAACCTATCATGTCTGCACTGACAACAATCCTAACTAGGCTCTATCCCTGTCACTGTATTTATCCCATTCATCCCACTGACTACACATCCCATGACACAAAGGGTCAATTTAGCATGACCAATCAACAAAACTCATACATCTTTGGACTGTAGGAGGAAACAGAGCACCCAGAGGAAACCCATGCAGATATAGAGAGAACACGCAAACTCCATACAGACAGTGACAGGAATCGAATCCAGGTCCCGAGAGTTGTGAGGCAGCAGTGTTAACCATTATGCCACCTACATTCTACATTAATGTTTAGAGATTCATTAATATAAAGACCTGACACTTTTAGTGAATAATTAACAAGTTATTTTATTCAATCAATCAGGAACTTTAATTAAACCAGTAACATTTTAATTAAAGTATTGCTCAAATAAAGGTAAGGACTATTCATTACGAAAACAGTACTGACAGAATCTTAGTCACTCAAAAAAGAAACTATATACAACCAAGTCTGAAGGCTTGGAAATGATTTGGAGTTGTCCTATAGTTGTCTGCTGTCTGTAAGCACTGTCTGATTTGATACTTCTTGCTGGTTAAATGGTGAGTTTTTTTAAGGCATATCTGAAACTGGCAGGATTAAGAACTAATTGTTTCAGTTGATCTCATTGCCTTTAAGTGCTTCTGTTTAATTGGCTCTAACTCTATAGATGTTCTTCTGAGATGACTGTTGCTCTGGCCTTTATACTTGTGATGATCTCACTATTTTCTTACACCGCAATTGGTCTGAGATTGTTCACAACAGCAAATTCAAATCTGATAGGATCCTAATAGCTGACTGTCTTTTTTAAACTGATGGGCTATTAAAAAGCACATGTCTATTACCAAGGCAACCCTGATGCTTGGTCCTTGAAACAAATGTTGCAACTGTGAGTCTGTGCATAGTCTGCATCCAAGCACTGAACTTAAAACCAGCTTTTAAAGGGACCAGACACTATTTTCTTTCCCTCTAACATTTTTACTATTTTTCACAAACTTTTTTTTATATCTTTACAAACTCAATTTCAAAACAATAAGGACACCAAAACTGCACACAATATTCCAGATGTGGCCTCACCAATGCTCTATACAATTGCAACAAAACATCCCTATCCCCATGTTTAAATCCTCTCACTATGAAGGCCAACATACTATTTACCTTCTATATTGCCTGCTGTACTTTCAGTGACTGATGCACAAAGACACCAAAGTCTTGCTGAGCATCCACCTCTCTCAATATTCACCCATTCAGATAATATTCTGTTATCTGTAAAATTCAGCTGCTATGTTTACCAAAGTGACAGTAACTGTATTTCAAAAATAATCCACTGTTTATGAAGCATACTTTGGGAGAATAAGGAATACAAGACCCTTGTTCGATAATGGGGAACAATCATGGGCTTGACTCTTCCCCATGGTTTCTAAAAACCAAAATGAGTTGAAAAGATTGACCAGGGCACATCTAGCTTGGCAGCTATAGAATCAGTTGTATCAATCCAGTGTAGAGGTAGTTATGAATTTATGATTCAAATAACTCATGATTGGACTGAGACATCTCTAGGCCTTCTGTTCAGATCCCACTAAACACTGCATTAATTGCTGGAAATGTGCCAGTGGACTTAATTGAAAAGAGGTGGAATAAGTCCTGTTCAGATTTGGCAAGATACTTTTTTTTTTAAGTCCTATTTCCAGGAAATCAGCCCAGGAGGTAAATCCTAAAAAAATTCAAATAACCTAAACAAATGGAAAATGAGCAAGATATGTATTTATAATGTTAGAACGATCTGACCAGGTCAACTCACTCCTCTCCTTGTCCTACTCCTGTGTTGGTTATAACAGAGTTTGAATTGAAAAAAAGGTGATACTACAAATTCAATATGTGTTAACTATGTGTAGCTCAGTGCAAGGAATAAGCCAGCCAGCTTCATTATGTCAACAAGAGTTGATGTTATTATGAAAACACGCTGAGGAAAAGATACAGAAATTATGAACAAAAGGTTTAAACTGTACAAATATTTCCAATTACCCCACTAATGCAAAATAAACACATTCAATTCCTCCCCCACCCACCTCCCCCCATCCCCCAGCAAGCAGAGAAAAAAGAAATAAAATTTTACAGATCTGAAAATTTGGACAAGTAAAACAATGTTAGATTGTTCAGATGCTTACAGCCATATTCACATTAAAATCAATTTATATTAATGCAAAAATTATAGTAAAATTGTGAGCTAAATGTTTGATATGTTCAGAAGTAATCTCTGCTAGAAAGGATATGTTTAAAATATCTTATTGCAAGCAGCAACTGTTTGTGATGCGTGAATCATTTTAACACTGAAATCAATTAAACTAAAAATCTGAAAAGATGCACAATGGGTGCCTGATCCAATATTGCCTGTTATTTTTTTCTCTATAGGTCAACACCAAATATTTTTTGCAAGATCAGGGAAACATAAGATAACCTATGTTTGAATGAAGGACCAAATAGATTACAAAGACTTATGTACGCTGAGGAGTTTAAAAATAATGCTGATTAAATAAAAGGACAATTTTGAGAGGGTCATTCAAGGTTTGTGATGATATGAGAAGAGTGTTTGACAGTGAGTACCTGTGCCATTGAACCATGACAAGAAATCATAGCTGAACCGAAGACTGCTCTCAGTCAACGTCCTGATTTATGGCAAAGCTAAAGGAAGGGGAAATTTGGCAGATTTTTTTTTTCCCTTTGCCTTAACATCATTGAGAACAAACTTTTGCCAGTGCCTTGACTGAGACCAACAAAATCAATATACACCAGAGCCAAATCTGAAACCTTTGTGATCTGTGCGCCTTGGTTTTGCAGAGGACAGTCCATTAACTACCCAAAATCTCAAGGAAACCTAATATTCTATTTTGAATGACATTACATTCCATTGTTCACTGAACAATTAGGTCAACTACATAGGTAAGACCAAGTTGAGGTACTATTTTAACTCCTGGCAGAATATTTCACCAATTTAGCCTCCTTATCAGTTTGTCAGCTTTGACAAAGAGTCATCTGGATTCGAAACATCGCCTCTTTTCTTTCCTTACCAATGGTGCGGGACCTGTTGAGATTTTCTAACATTTTGTCTCTTGGCTCCTTGTCAGTAGCTTATTTTCCTAAGAAATGTTATTACCAAAAAGTAATTTATTGATACCAGTAGTCGCATTGATAAAATCCACTTAACTGTCCAAGGACATCTTCATCAAAAGAAGTTGCTTAGCAATCTTTATGTTTGAAGAGGGAAGAAGACAGTCAAGTTGCAGGGCATTGTCATACGAATATAATTTACGAGACAACAATATGTATTTCCATGATTCTGTTTTTGTGTCTTGTTCTCCTGATTTTCTTTTGGTATTTTCTCCTCTACTGAGTTAGTGTAAAGTCTCCTGAACAGGCTCTGCAATGGATTCAGTCTTGGCTCCATTCAGGTGCAATCTGTCCAGATTGTAAAGGTCCCATCTCTGTATTCTGCAGATGAACCATCATTCTTAATAAAGGAAAATATACAGTAGCTTGAACACAGAGAAGATGCCATCATATGAAACACTATGACCCTGTTGAAGGTGATGATTCTAGCCAGAGTGGGATCTCTGTAACTCTAATAAACTTCTGAAATGTCAGAAGAAGTTTCATGACTTCATTAGATCAACACAGCTGACATTATTTTCAGGTAAGTGACAAGGCAGATAACAGAATCACAGAGGAGGACTTGTATGAATGATCTTTGAAATAATCATCAAACATATCCCTTTACTGTTTCATATAATACTTTTAAATGGTGGTGCATAATTTTGAAGGTGGTTAGGAAGACAGAAATAACAGAATTTAAGATGTTGTCCTCTCTTCCAACTCTGTTATTTACATATTTCTACCACTGGAAGGGCAGTTATTTCTTCTGTACACTTTCTAACTTAATGCACCTTATGTTAGTGCGCTTCTACTGTGGATCCTTCATGAACATTAGTCTTGACATAAATTCCTGGACCCACAAAGGTCCACAGCTGACTGAAAACTTTTGCCAATCCAGTAGGTCAGGGACTAACAAGTTGTATTGAATAGTGTTGAAATTACTTAGAAACAAGTAAAAGATGTAAGTGTTGCAAGATGTGTAAGTACTTGAAAATTGCAGCATTCAACATTTAATTCCTGTGGAGAGTACAACCTTAATCCTTCCACTGTTTGTGGAGCCAGGGAATTTGATGTTCTGCAGGTTAACCATTTATAAATATCCACACAATAATTATGAGGCTAAGACAATTCCCAATATTTAATACCAATATTGCTGACTTATCATATTAATGCTCTACTGCTACAATAGTGGTGAGCAATTTGCGCTGTTTTGGTGTACTGTTGAGCGTTATATGTGTGAAATAAGTTTTGTTACCAATAAAATTTGTTACAGCATTTATTGTTGTGAAGACATGTTAAACAATGACTTTTAATTCACCAGCTCGAAACTTCAATTTTAAAAGCAGAAGAGAATGTGGCAGAACAGAACAGAAGATGGATACTCTGATTTCCATTACTGTATTTTCCACATTCCAATCTACTGGAATTGATGAAGCATATCTGCAAAACACATCAGGGACAATAACCTCAGGGAAATGTGAAGGGATACATCTCCTGTCCCATTATTGAGGCATTAAAGCAATCACCTAAGGTATTCAACTGATGGAGATGAAACATTAAATCTAATCACTTGAACATTGGGACACTGACTTGAAGAGCTGTCCAGACATAACAAGCTATATTTAGAATATATTACAATGACCTTTCTTGGATTCCCCGGGGCAGTTGGAGAGAAGAGATCATGTGACAAGCCAACCCTTTGTATGTGTAGCCACCTGACCCTCGGTAAAACTGAGGACATGAAGCTGAAGGGTTGAGGGAGAAGAGCTGAATGGCTTCCCTCCTGCCCCTATTTTCTTCCCAATCCATCTCGCAATCTTCAAAATTTTTTTGCTGAATAAGGTCATCCCTCTGTTTGTCAGATGGAATATCATATGGAAAAATGTGAAGATATGTACTTTGGTAGAAAGAATAAAGAACCGAAGGGAGCTTGATCTTGGGTTTGGACATAGCTCGGCACAACTTCGAGGGCCGAAGGGCCAGTGATGTGCTGTACTGTTCTATGTTCTATGAATATTATTTATATTGAGAAAGATTGCAGCAAGATGTAGCACAGAAGGATTTAGGGGTTCTTTTGCATAAATCACAAACAGCAGCTTTTAGCTAAAAGCAAATTCAACAGATTATAAGGAAGGACATGGAATGTTGGCCTATATTTCAAAGGAGATGAAGTATAAAAATAGAGGAATCTTGCTGAAACAATAAAGAGTATTAATTAGACCACATCTGGAATACAGTGAACAATTTTGGTCTCCTTATCTAAGGATAGATATACTGGCATTGGAATCAGTCCAGATAAAAATCGCTATGGGGTATGGAGAGATTATCCTATAAAGAGAGGTTGGGTAGGTTGGCCCTGTACTCATTGGAGTTTAAAATAATGAGAGGCAGCCTTATTGAGACAAAGGATTTTCAGGGGGCTTCACAGGTTAGATGCATAGAGGTCATTTCCCCTTGTGGGAAAGTCTAGGACCAGAGGGCATAACATCAAAATAAGGGGTTCAGGACAGAGATGAGGAATTTCTTCTCTCATCACACAGTGAATCTGTAGAATCCTTCAGCACAGGGGGCTGTAGAGGTTGGGTTATTATGTATGTTTAAGAGTCAGATGGATAGATTTTTGATCAATAAGGGAATCAAGTGTTGAAGGGATAAGGCAGGAAAGTTGAGTTAATGATTTTATCAGATCAGTCAAGAAAGGCAGAGCAGACCTGATGGATTGAATGGCCTACTTCTGCACCAACATCTTATGATATTATTGCCTCCTGGATGTACCCAGTAACCTGCCTATACTATTCCATTTATTTGGAGAGCTGGTGCAGACACAGTGGGCTGAATGGAGTCCTTTGATGTCATAACAATTCTATGATTTGTGAATTCATGAGTTCTCTGCTCAAAGACAGTTTCATTGTCTGCTGATCCCGAGCCGTTCAGCTTGAATTATTTGCCAATGGTGGATTGCTGTTGGTTTCCATTCTCAGAGGCAGGATTCTTGGCTGGAACTGGAATCAAACCCATGGTTTTGGCAGCATTCTGAAACACATTCTAGCCATCTAGCCAATCCAGTTAACCAGCCCAGGAAAGTCTATAATACGTAAATTCACCCAGCCGTAGAAAGTCAACTAGGATAAAAGACACATCTTCCATAGAATTTACAATAAAGAACTAGGCAATTTGGCTCAACAGATCTGTGATATAGACATGCCGGCATTGGACTGGGTTAAACACAGTAAGAAGCCTGACAACACCAGGTTTAAGTCCAACCGATTTATTTGATAGTAAACTCACAAGCTTTCGAGGTTTTAGTCCTTTTCGTCAGGTGAATGAAGTGTTCTCATTCACTTCACTACCCAAAGTACATTTATGTGCATTTAGTAACCATGGTTGCCTGAATTTTAGTTGTTACAAATCTCAGAAGCACAACAGGCACTGAAAAAATGCTACACTACAAATTTTATTTGCTATAAGTTTGTCACATGTTGTCCATTTGAGTAGTATTAGTCAGTAATAGGGTTGAAAGGATTTCTTGGAAAGCAAAGGCTGTGGTCCAAAATGAACATTGAGTTTGTGCAATGAATGATCATGTGCAAATTTAGCATATGATCACATGTAAGGACCTGCTTAGTGGTTTGCCCTCTACATCCATTAGGGGTAATTTCTTTCTATCCTGAGAGTAGGTAAGTAGAGAGAACTCTTGACTCACCTGACGAAGGAACAGTGTTCCTAAAGCTTGTGGCATTAATTACTAAATAAGCCTGTTGGATTTTAACCTGATGTTGTGAGACTTCTTGCTAATCAAAATTGAGACAGAGGTTTAAAGCTCCACTTCCTGCAAATAGAGTAAAAGAAAGAAAAACTTGCATTTCTATACTATCTTCCACGTCCTCAGAACATCCCAAAGTATTTTACGGTCAGTCAAGTATTTTCTGATATGTAGGGCGCAATCTTACCTGCCATTCACACCATAAGTAATGCAGCGAAGTCAGAGAATTTGGTGGCTGGCCAAATCTCCATTTGTTGCAGCTGGATGGGAAAATCCCTCTGGTGTGTATGGTGATAAGATTCTTCCATTAGTCATTGTTGCAATGTAGAAAATGCAGTAAAGAGTTTATGCACCACAAGGTCCCAGATGCAGCAATGTATTTTCGGTGATGTTGGCTGAGGGATAACTATCAGTCGGAACACAGGAGAACTCCTCTATTCTTCTTCAAAATCATGTCATGGAATCTTTTGCACCTACCTAAATGAACAGACTGATCCTCAGTTTAACATTTTATTGGAAGGTGCAGTTACACACCCTTTCAATTCTGCATGACTCAGAGCTGGTGATACTACCAAGTAGCTTAGTTCTGCCACATTGCAAGTATATCAGTCTCAAATTAATGTCTGCAGTTAACATTAACTGTAGTGTGTGGCATTAATAATGTACCCCATTATGTCTTAATAGTATTAAACAAAAGGGTACATAGAATACTATTAAAGATGGTTTCTTCTCATTCAACAGCACTACATAGTTGTTCCAAGCTCTCAGAAATGGTGCTAAGGACAATACAAATCATCTGATAATCATTGATAAAGAAAAACGCTGGCAGATTTCATTACTTATAAGACAAAAAACCAGTCTCCCAAACTTTCATTGGTCTGAGAGAACTGAAATTACTGAACCTCATTATGTTATACCAGCCACACATAACAGGATTTTACTCTTCAAGTTTATTTAAAGAAAAGTAATAAACAACTATTGTAAACAAAATAGGAAAGCATAAAACACATCTTGCTGGCGAAATTACTTTTTCTAGAAATATTATTCTTCTCTTCTTAGATAAATAATTGTTGCTAGTCACACTAAGTCAGGAAAGTATTGTTTCAAATGATTGTGGATAGTTGGATGTGCACTGAATAATTGAAATGAGTATTAATTTAATTGTAAAAGTACCAGCATAATATTAATTTATAATCCAAAGAGTCAAATTGTGATTTAACTTCAGTTCATTTAAGTAAGGGATTATAACAATTCAGCACGCCTTTCTTGTTAACCCTCACACTGACAAGATTCACATATTGAAGGTTTCGTTAGCTCCTTCGAATCCTGTCTATAAACCAAAACCAATTGTTTCCTCCTCAGTCTACACAAGCTAGAGTTTACATGAAAGTTGAACAGTCCAGTATAATATTTCATTCATTAGTTTGCAGTATGTTATCAAGCAAAACCTTAATCTCCATTGTATATTTTTTAAAGTTGTCTTCTTTGTGTTTTTAATTTTTTTTCTTTTGTGTTTTCTGGTACTTGTTGTAAGAATGACAACCAGCATTACCCGCTTCCAGCTCTTAATTCCCATGTTACTAAATGTAAGGTGTAATCGCACACTGTAGGCCTTTGCTTCCTGCATAGTTCACTTGCCTTTTTTTGCCCTGTTCTATGATCTTCATACTGTGCAGCTGCAAAAATTGTAGTATAATTTGTGTGTGAAGTCACTCAAATAAGATTGGAAGGCTGCCCAAAGGACGAAGTTTATAAAGCAAAGAACTTGCATTTATTTAGCACCTCTCGTGACTCCAGGACATCCCAAAACACTAGGCAGCCAATTAAGTACTTGTAAAATGTAGTTACCATTGTGATGTATGAAATTTAAGCACAACAATTTCCTAAAATCAGCACAGTAATGAAAAAAAAAAGCAGATCTTTTGTTTTTCAGGTATTGTTTGATGGAAAGAAGATGACCAGAACACCAATTGAATTCATTTGCTTTTCTTTCAAATTTATCTGCAAAACTAAACAGGGCTTCAGTCTAATGGCACCACTGAGAGTGCAGCACTAACCTTCTGATTTGATTTGATTTGATTTATTGTTGCCACATGTATTGGAATACAATTAAGAGTACTATTTCTTGCGTACTATACAGACAAAGCATACCATTCATAGCATACATGGGGGAGAGGAAAAGAAGAGGGTTCAGAATACAGTGTTACAGATGTAGCTGGGATGTCAAGAAAAATCAGCTTAAGATATGGTAAGTCCATTCAAAAATCTGTTGGCAACAGGGAAGAAGCTGTTCTTGAGTCGGTTGGTACATGATCTCAGACTTTTGTACTGTTTTCCCAAGAGAACAAGGTGGAAAAGGGTATGTACCTCAATAGTGCATCAACCCAATAGTTTTGGACAATATGCAGTGTAACTGTAACCAGTGTAAAGCGAATGTAGACAGTGAGTGACTAATAGTGGGGAAGGTTTCAATTGAACCCATTTCTCTCCAAACCTGCTGTACATTTTCCATCAGAATTGCTAGATAATTATCAGGAACATACAAACCAGTTTTACTTTTCCCCTACTGTAACATAGACACTTACAATGCAAGAATTGCTTCCTCTGCTGAGATCAAGTTAACTCAAAAGAAAGTAGTTACCTTCCATTTGAACATTCTTCACCTTTAGTTTTTCTTTAAATTAAGCTAAATCCTTCATACAATTACAATGCAGCACAGCTTGACCTTACACTTACAGTGGCCATAAAGTATTCAAACCCACAGATGCTGAACAATAACATCGGCTATTAAGGAAAGCAAATTGCTCCATTCTTGAGTCGGTTGGTTCATGACCTCAGATTTTGTATCCTTTTCCCGAAGGAAGAAATACCAGTAAGGTAACGAGCTGAAAGTAGCACTTGATAATGTCAGAAATATAATAGTTTATTTATTAGTGTCACAAATAAGCTTACATTAACACTGCAATGAATTTAGTGTAAAATTCACTTCGTATGCACACTCTGGCACCTTTACTGTCACTACATTCTAGTACTTGGATTGATTGGTTAGACTCTTACCATTTTAAGTTACGTTAGATGGAAAATAGCTTGCTCTATCAGTCACATCTTAACATGATCTAATTTGACACTTTGCCAATTTAGAATGAAAATGATTGTTCAGTTTTTAGGTTAATTAATGGTTTCACAAGTAGACTTACATTAACACTGCAATGAGGTTACTGTGAAAATCTCTTACTTGTCACACTCTGGCACCTGTTCAGGTACAGTGAGGGAGAATTTAGCATGGCCAATGCACCTAACCAACACATCTTTTGGACTATGAGAGGAAACTGGAGCACTTGGAGGAAATCCAAGCAGACATGGGAGAATGTGTAAACTCTGCACAGACAGTGACCTAAGCCAGGAATTGAACTCGGGTCCCTGGCACTGTGGGACAGCAGTTCTAACTTGTGCCAGATTGGCATCCATTGGTGAATTTGGAAATATGAAGTGCACATAAAAAATATGCACCCTGTCTATAGATTTAGCGTAACTGTACATTCTGTAGTATTAGAAACTTGAATTATGAGTGTGAAAAACAAATCATTTAGAGATACCACAAATCCAAATGTGAGATTTCTTTCATAGGTGAAAGAAACTCTGGAAAACACTATGCCTGTCTAATATTCCATGTCATCTATATAAGTTATCAGGTGAAAAGTCTGGAATGAAAATAATTTGACCATCCATGCTGGTAGTTTCCATGGTGATTAGACTGGTCTGGTATGAGGAGCTCATAGCTGCCAACGACTGACTTTCAGATTGAACGTTCAGTGCCTTTGATGCCCATTCATGTAGCTATGAGGCTCATTAAATGTTCAAATAAAACCAGAAAATGCTAGAAACAGTCAACAGGTGAAAGTGATTTGAGTCATTGGGACTTAGGAACATGAGTAGGCCATTCACCCTGTCCAGCCATTCAATTAGACTATGATTGATATCTACCGCAGCTCTATTTACCCACCTTTGCTCCAAATCCCTTGCTACACTTATCCAACAAAAATCTATCGATCTCAGTCTTGAAAGCTCCAATTGTCCAAGTAGCCAAAAACTGCTCGGAGAGAGAATTCCAGACTTTTACTACATGCTGCTATTAAGT
Organism: Sphyrna mokarran; assembly: GCA_024679065.1. Classification (NCBI taxonomy): domain Eukaryota; kingdom Metazoa; phylum Chordata; class Chondrichthyes; order Carcharhiniformes; family Carcharhinidae; genus Sphyrna; species Sphyrna mokarran. Next base: position 82,561,911 of record JAGIQG010000005.1, on the reverse strand, counting down.
TCCACCACTGACTCAGTTTTAAGGATGTCGAAATCATACTTCTGTGCTAATACGTGCAGTGAGAATTTGTCTTTGGCCACGATTTTGCATTCCTTGCAGGTGGTTTTGAGGCCACTTCATTGCCACTTAAGGACCTTTTCCCACCCAACCTCAATTTTTAGACTAGCAGGCGTGGGTCAGAGCAGAATGGAAAGCTGAAAAATGAATGAATCTCCATCTCAAGTGGGAAGGGGTAGGGCTGACACATCAACCTGAAGGTCCCTTTAGATTTGGGAAACCCTTCTATCTAGCACCGGGAAGCTTGTTCCTCCTTCCCCTCCACTCCCCCCCTCCCCACCCCATTATCCCCACTCTGTATGACAGCATATTTACAAGTTAGAAGCAATTTTCATCATCCAGATTTCTGAAACATGAATTTTGGATCTTACAAATTTAAGGAAGAAGTCCAAACTGATTGGAGTTCTTTGGAAAAGTCAGCCACCCTTTTAAGGAGTTTTAACAAGCTTCACCAAGTACAATAAATAAACTTCTCCAAATTATATCACTGCTCTATGACTGACAGCCACAGGAGTTGGATGATGGGGCCTGTGGCCTTGGAAGAGAAGATGTTTTTCACCTTTGTGACTTGGGAACTGAAGTGGGATGAAGGAGATTGCTACAGAAGAGAAGAGCATGGACAGTGGGAAAGATACTGCAAAATGGAGGCACATTCATGCTACAGAGGGAAGTGAACACAAAACAATGTGAAGCCAGATTAAGCAGACAAGGCCCAGAGAAGAAGTCAGTATTGTATGCCGCAGGAGGAGGACAAACAGGTTTATCCTGAGTTAAGGATCTACCCACTGTGAAAGTCAAGTATGATTGCAAACCCTATTGGGTTTTTCCATCACTAAATAATAGGGAGACTTCCCTCATTCTCAGGCTCAATTGAGAGACCTGGCATCAGGAAACTTGAGGGGGGGGGGTGGTTCGGTGTTACTGAAAGCCATCAATATTCTTGTCTCTGACCCTTGACCCCAATCTTGCAGCCTCTTCTCTGCAATCCCTAATCTCTTTGATCTTGGGCCTTGGATGTTGCCTTCCATCAGCTGCCACTGCTTCCGTGGTGGTGCTGATAACAATGAGGAGCTGCTGGCTTCTGATTGGCTGGCAACTCTCACGGGTGTGATTTTTGCCTGTATCCTGGGTCTTGAATCCCAGCAAATGCCTGGCAGGGGCTACTTAAGTGTTTGATTGACAGGGGTTTTCCGCTAGTTCTCCATCTGGCCTGACTAAATCCAGCCTATTATTTATGAGGCAGGGAGCAACATCAGTAGCTACTATAATTTGCTGAGTATTGAAAAGAAAAACATCTCTTAAGTGCTGAAATACTAAATTAAAGTGTGAAATTTTGGCGTACATGACTTCACTAAGAGCTATTATTGCAAAATTTTAATGTTGCACTTATACTGCAGACTGTCCTTTTTACAGCTTTCAAAGGTGTTCCAGGTTCAAAAATGTTAGTTTGATGTAAGGTGATCTGTTGCTAGTGGGTTGGGTACAATAGCACCCTTTTGTTCTGCAGTGAAAAGTATGTGTTTACTCAACTCATGTGAAATAATTGTGGTAAATGTGACTGATTCTTATTGTGGGCTAATCAGGTTTTGATGATTCTTTTGGTATCAGTAATGCATTTTGCCTGCTTTGCGATGGTATGAGTTAATATTGTGGTTTTCAAGTAGATCGGTAATGAAAGAAAAAGCCTAAGGTAGGCATGCCTTCATTCTAGCGAAACTAAGAATGGAACATTATGAGGTTACGCAATATGCAAAGGAAACAGTGATTGGAAGTTGGAGAAATTCAACACAGAAAATAAAAGTGACATTTTTATTTTCATGATGAAAGCTTTGTGAATATGAACATTGGCCTCAGTGAAATGTGAAAAAATCTGTGAATAGATCTTTACCAGTTACTTGATTCAAAACTTAGTCACAACTCAGATTAATTTAGTGCTTACTGAATACATTTTTTTCTGAACACTGTTCTGCACACTATTCTTTCATCTCAGGCGCATCATTTTTCGATGGTATAGAGTTTTCTAATTTAATTAATTAACATCTAATGGTTCAGAATCCAAACGGGGTGGCATGGTGGCACACTGGTTAGCACTGCTGTCTCACAGCGCCAGGGACCCGAGTTCAATTCCAGCCTCATGAGACTGTCTGTATGGAGTTTGTATATTCTCCTTGTGTCCGTTAATCCTACAATCTAACGATGTAGGTTAAGTTGATACATCATGTTAAATTGCCCCATAATATCAGGGAGACTACAAAAGGTAAATGCATGGAGTTATGGGGATAGGGCCTGGGTGGGACACCGTTCAGTAGATAATGAAACCAACTTCATAATCTGGCACCTTATGAAGCAATGATGAAAGGGAAAAGATGCATTACAATTGAAATGCTCCCACACTTTGCCCATTAGAACTTGGTTAAATGGTCAGAATCCAGCCTATATGTAGCCATGATAAATTGGCAGTGATACATAGCCATGTCTTAAAAGCAAACAATTATGTGGTTGTTTCAGACACATTTCATTATGCATGAAAATGGCATCACCTATTATCTGAACCAGAACCATCAACCACCACAGTACCCTATGCATCCAATCTGCAATCCAGGCACCATACACTAATGAAAACTAGACACTCCAGCTGCCATCACAGCAAGCCCTGCAGCTACTGGACATACCGCAAGGAGGCCTGATGCCATCCACACTGAGGACGCCAACCCAACAGCATCTTTAGCATAGGCAAATATCACAATCACAAACTCAGGGCACATAAGTAAATCAAATACAGAGTTCAAGGACTTTTCGTTTTTAAAAGTGTAGTGGTTGGGAGTGAATGGAGGAACCCAATCAGTGTTTTGCACAGTAATAATGTAAATAGTCATGTGTTGTTAGAGCAGCACAATGGTTAGTACGACTGCCTCACAGTCCCAGGGACCCAGGTTCAATTCCAGCATTGGGTGATAGTCTTTACGGAGTCTGCATGTTCCCTCTGTGTCTCTTGGGTTTTGTCTGGGTACTCTAATTTCCTCCCACAGTCCAAAGGTGTGTAGATTAGGTGGATTAGCCATACTAAATATACTGAGTTACAGAATAAAGAGGGGAATGGGCCTCAATAAGATACTCTGTCTGAGAGTTGGTGTATACGCAATGGGTTGAATGGCTTCCTTCTGCACTGTAGGGGTTCTATGATTCTATGGTTGCCCTGTTCAACTTTGTATGTTGTAAATAGTTGGTGCCTTGTAATTGTTCTCGCACACTGTTACACTTCAATATGACTGGCTGCCCCATTAGATGGGGAAGATGTAGACCAGGTTGTTATGTGGATGCTGGGATGACGTGGGTCCACAAGAGGTCATGTGTCAGGAGCACAGGAACCCTCCCCCAGGGTGCAGGCAGACCCACAGCATGTAAGAGCTACTCAGTATTATTAATATACCTTTAATATTGTTAATCCTTGGTTGCCAGTTATTGCAGCTGAGTACTTCTATAGAACCCACTGTACAACTGCAGCAATACTTCACTATTTCATGCAACTTGCAATAAACAAGAACATTCCATCTGTCTTCACAATTATTTGCCGAATTTGTATAGTAACTTTTTTGTGATTCACGTATACCCAGATCCCTCTGTGCCTTAGAATTTTGAATTTTTTTTTATTTAAATAACTTGCTGCTTTTCTATTCTTCCTGCCAAAGTGGACAAGTTTACATTTTCTCACATTCAACTCCATCTGCCATTTTTTTTCCCACTCTCTCAACCTATATAAATCCCTTTGTGGACTATTTGCTTCTTTCAAATTAATTTAAATTTCCCAAGCCAACATTGTAGAATTTAAACTAATCTGCCAGCAATTTACTCCAGTTACATTACCACAATGCTGCCATCCTCCAATTAGTTATCCCTTTAGTCCTAAGGAATTACTGCAGCAATATCCCGGGGCTGAGATGGTTAGTCTCCAATAACGATAATCATTTTCCTTGATGCTGGTTTATTTCATCCTGTGAAGAGTTCTACCCTGATTTCAATTGATTTCATTTTTAATCAGGCACCTTGGTGTCACAATCAGTCAGGTACTGCTTGATGTTGGGGAATCATTTCGATCACACATCTGGATTTCAGCTTTTTCATCCATGTTTTGACCAAAATCCTAATGTTGTCAAGAGCCACATGATTCTGGCGCAATCCAAATTGAATGTCAACAACAACAACTTGCATTCATATAGCGCTTTTAACACATTAAAAATTCTTTAAAAGCTTCAAAAGAGCATTATGAAGCATCATTTGAAACTGAGCCACATAAGGTGGCATTAGAGCAGATGAAAAGAAGCTTGGTCAAAGGGATAAGTTTTAAGGAGTGTCTTAAAATAGGAAAGACAGAAGTTTAGGGAGAGATCTCCAGAGCTTGGGCTTTGGTTGCTGGTGATTTTTAGCAGAAGTCACTACACACCATGTGATTCTTGCTCAATGAAGGAAATTGCTGACATTTATTTCATGTGCATAAGACTTTCTATTACATAAAAGGTAGGATGTTCCTTATATCCACTGCTGATCATATCTTGATTTCACTTATAACCTAATGGTAAATTATATTTTTTCCAGCCTCATTTCTTAGTGTCCAAGCAAACTTTCATCATTCTCTGCTGTCCACCATGACAATAAGGTAGAATAACTTGGTATTGTGAGGCTTCTTACTGTAAAATAAAGAAAAATATAAAACATGATTCATGGAAATTGCAAACAAAAAGAAAAGGAATTACTATATTCCAAGTCTGAATTGCAAAATATCTTAGGTTCAAAATACCATCAATAAACTGTTGGAACTTCATTTTTTTCATTTAGAAATAATGTGTTGTGCTTGGAAATCTATTCTGTGCAACTTGAAACATAAAATATATGCCTTCCACAGGCTTTCCTGATATGAATTCATAATTCCTTTTTGATATGCATGCAGTAACGTTGTCCCTACTATAAATTATTTGACATGAATACATCTGGAATCAACAACACAGAGTGTGTTAGTAGTTAGGACCCATGCTGTCACCACTAACACATAAACAAACGTGAAAAAATAAAACTACTGAATACATTTAATATTATATATTACTTCAGAAATAACAAATATCCTGCAGCTATTTCAAATTGGTAATTTAATCCCAAGGTTCAAATGACAGTTATAAACTGTTCATGTTTCACTTTGTGGTATATGACATCATCTGAATCCCCTGACGAGATTACTGCCTTGTAATTACTCCCAGGTATCCGTTATTCTCTACTTAATCAACTGCAAGTGTTCAATGAAGTCGTAAAGCCTGTTGAATCAAACTCTCCTGGCACACATACAATCATTGCAAGAGAATAATATGCGACCAATATTATTCTTTGTTACCTAGCAGAGAGAGAAGGGAGGGAGTAATTATTGTCTTTGATACTGAACACAGTAATGATTCTGTTCAGCAGTCTTGTTCCATAGCCCCTAAAGTTAACTCTTTGCCAACCAGTATACTGCTGAAATCGCAGAACACAGCAGACGACAAACAATTAGCAACAGGAGTATCCATGTAGCTGGGCTGCAGGAAACATTTTATATCTAACCAAATATTCTAACACGTGCAGTAACAATGCAACTGCAAGGCATATTAAACATATGATTTTATGTTGAAGAGTTTCAATATGTTTTAATTTAGAAAAGTTGAAAGGACTGCAAGTGAAGTAGCTATAAATAATTTGTTTTTACAGTACTGTCCAAATTGGGTTAAATATTATCTGCAAAATTAACTGTTAGAAAGACAGTCCCTATACCAGGAGATGTAAGTCACATTGACCACTTCAGATCCAATAACCAACATGAAGACTAAAACACGACTTGAATAATAAATATTTATATGCATTACAGGAAAAATGTGCATGATTACCAAACTATAGAGTAATCTTTAGGGGATGTCTAACCCTAATGGTATTCTTCCCTTTCACTCAGCAGCCATTCTTATTGCAAACATATGGTTGGAAACAATGCACTTGAATGTTTCGAATTTGCAAGGGACTGATTTGGCTTTAAATAAAATGCACACAACATCGTTTAGCAACCGCTTGAAGCATTCTCATGTACTTTTTATTGAAAAGTCCATTAAAAAGGTTAATCAGTAAACTTTGAAAATGGTTCCTGTTTATCTCAACATATTTCTAAAATAATTTCTTCAAAAATGCTACTTCACTGTAAACCAGAAAAAGATGACACACATTTCGAGCTGAATATCAGAAGTTTGATTCCCGGCTTTCTTTATTCCCTCTTAACAAAAGGAGTTCATTTCATTACAATCTGGTAGATGATGTTTTCCCTTTGCAACGTAGGGTAATAGAACATCATTAGGCCAATGTGAATGAAATATAGAAGAAGGAATGTTAACTCATCTCGGATGGTGGGAATAGGATGGGATGGATTCTTCCTGATGTTACAACAGTGATTGCACTTCAAAAGAACTTCTTTGGTAGTAAAGTGCTTGAAGATGTTGGTGGATATGAAAGGCACTAGATAAAGGCACATTTTGTCTTTAATAATGGAACATTCTGTCTTTCACCTTGTATCTGCTAGAATCCTGTTGATTTTTTCTGCTTACTGTAATTATTAGATAGAAGCACCTACCAGAAGCAGATGCATATCCCACGCTGCCCATTAACATTGCAGAGTCCCTAATATCTGGGAGTTTGTGGGTAAATTGCTGTGAATTTTCAGCTGGGTGAAGGTGGGTTGATAGCTGACAGGAGAGTGGAGTCCCTTCGAGGTGAGCAGAAATCTTTCTTTCGTAGGTCTAGGCAGAGCGGCCAGCTTCTGCCTCTCTTTATCTGTTTGCTGGCGTGCCAGATATTTAAGCTGCATGGCAAACTCTGCCTGCTCTAACTTCTGGTCCTTTTGTGAAAGGCCAGCAAGTGACTCCCAGCCATGATTAGCTTTGTGTATATGGGCCTAAATTTAAGCCAGTGAGTGTGTGTAACCCATCCTCAAACCACCTGAAACCTGTTGGGGATTAAAATCAAAACTCCTGAGTTTCTTAATAATAAAATGCAAATTGTAAGGCAAAAGCAATGTGAATTCTTAATTTATATCAGGTTTGATTGTGCAAAGCTGTTCATTTATTTTCGACTTGGTCAACAAATCTGATTATGGTTTTTGGCAGTTATACAGATGAATGTGAAGAATTCTCATAATTTTATTTCCTAACTTATAACAATAAAGATTGTGGCATGCTGCTTTACAGGCAGGAGCACAGAAGAACAAGGTTACTTTTTCCAGATGTGGTATCAAAATTCTCTAAAGGCCGTAATAGTTATCATAAGATTTATGGACGATAATTTATTAATCAACGTTTTCCTTAAATTCAGAGATCGACTCTGAAAGATTAAAGAGGAAGATAAAATAAGTCACTTAAAAAAAATTGGAGGGGTACATAACATTGTGTTTCCCTTCTAGCACAAATTACTTCTAATGACTGTGTTCCTAATATTCCCTCCTAAAGTCAGTTCTAATCCTATAGTGCTGTTTCTGCCAGCAAATTCCTTAACAGTCAAAGTGCACGTCTGGTTTCCAACATTACGATCAATTTCAGACATTTGTTGCCTTAATTAAAGCATGTTGTTTCAATGTCTGAATTTTAATATTGCTGCATTTTTAATAATTTTTTTAGCAAAAAAAGTATGCTTGAAATAGCAACACTTTTTTAAAAAAGTACCATTCTATTGAGATTCTGTCTAGTGCGCATGTCTACCCATTGAATATTCACTTTAAACTTCTCCATTAAAATATTCAATAGGGACATATGTGATCATTTTGTAGAATCTCTCATCCATTTAATAGTACATGCTTCTTAACATTTTACAGATTGCTACAAACCAATAAAAGATAAAATGTTGCCCATGGATGAAACTGCTCTAAATTAGTCAAGCTGTGGTCACACACAGCAGCTTTATAGCAAGTAAAAGTTGCTTCAATTAGCACAACTAGTTTTGCTCTTCACAACAGCTTGCAAGTAAAAAACATACAGCATGTTATCACCAATGTGCAACACTAGACAATACTTTATATTTTTTGAAGTACTCTTTAAGGGGAAAAAGTATAACGTGTTTAATACCTTGGTACAGCATTTATACGACAAGGTCAAATTCAGTTTAATTCATGTGCAAAACTCATTACTACATAAAGTTTCATGGCAAAACCCTGTCTATGAGGAAAGCTAACTGAATGGCTAGTTAATGGCATCTGACGTTGAATACACGGGTAACAATTGATGTGGAATTTCAGATGCATCTGACTGAGGCAGAAACACCATGTGTGCACCTGCAGAAAAGAAATAACATGGTCAATAGAAATGACCACTGGTGACCCAGCAACAGAAGTCACTTCACTGAATCCAACATCCTGATTTGAATGCATTTTTTGTACAGTAAGAAGTCTCACAACACCAGGTTAAAGACCAACAGGTTATTTGGTAGCAAATCAAATAAACCTGTTGGATTTTAACCTGGTGTTGTAAGACTTCTTACTATGTTTACCCCAGTCCAACTCTGGCATATCCACATCATGCATTTTTTATGCCAGTGATTTTAGTGCCACCCCTTTCTGTGAGGGATAACTTAGTGAGTACCACTAATTGATCTTCTTTTCTCTGCTTTCCCCACTCCTTCTTCCTTTCTGAAAGATTTGGAGGTCATTTTGACACTGGGTGGTGTATGTTGACTTCTCGAGGGTAAAAAAAAAATCAGGAGCAACTATCAAGTACAGTTGAATCAATATTTTTGTTATGCTGATGGCGCAAAAGACTTGGAAATTTTACATTGAAATATTGGATTTTAAAAAGGCTCTGAGCTGTATATTTTAAAAATGAACACAGACAACTCTCAAAGATGGCTGGGAATGTGCAATTAGCCATTGAGAGAAAAGGCTACAGGATCCTTTTCTTAGAAACAATAGAAGTCCTCCCTGTGATTCCAGACAAGGTCATTCTAAAGACTGATCACCACCTCTGGTAAAGACAAAGAAACATAATGGCTATCAGATCCAAACATGCTGGAAATAATTGCCTAGGCCAACTAGTGGACTCCAGTTCAAATACACAAAGATGGGGTTAAAAGCTAATTATGGGAGCTGCTCTGAGGTAATTGTGAGGAGCTGCTTCTCTTCTGAACAGGAGAATCAACTACCAGAATCTGCCTGTATTGGCCACAAAGTATTATCAATTACTCCTCGCAACTGAAGCACTGTTCTGTATGACTTTTTATTTATACTTACCCACTATTGCTTCTAATCTTCATGAATGTAGATGCATGTGCTTTATCAGTTCTCCTTACCTTTATATTAGTTAATAAATTTACTCTAACAACTCAAGAAGATCTGGTTAAATTAGTTCTTTTTTAAACATAGTTACTGGGTCTGGAAAAAGTGTCTAAGAGAAAGGGAATCTTGTTAGATAAACCCTTTATTGCTACCAGCAGAGGATAGGTTAAATAAAGAAATGAAGTCAATCATTCCTCCTCACCTGGTTTTGTAACAATTTAGCAAGTATTCCAGCCAAATGGTGGCAAATTGAGGAGTTTCACTCAGATCAATAACTTCAGGGGAATCTTAGCTATGGCTGTCTAAAGTCAAAATGATCTTTTCTGATCTGGTGCTGGTGGAGATATTCCAGCCGTTGGATGGGCTCACAGCCGTAATGTTAAGTCCCAGCCTATCTATGTATTTGGATACGTGTGTAGAGGAAACAATATCTTTGGCACCATGTAAAAGAAATCTTTTCTCCTGTGGGAGTTTTTGGTGATGGTAGCCTAATCATAGTATATTCATATGGAAGTGTTCAGGGCAGCATTTGAACATTGCAGTTACTGGATTCTGATCATGGGATTGAAATTGACCTACATGCTTTGGTTATATTCCATTTGGAGATATTCCATTCATTTTAAGTAGCTGCATGCTGCGAATACAAATTACTACTCACAAGCTGTTAGTAATACCAGCAAGGTGATTTTATTAAAGATGTAACCTCAAGGATCTGACTACTGACTTCAAATGAAGAAATAATAACTGCATCAACACAAGGCAATAGATCAAATCACCAGCCCTATTTCCCACATTACAGAATCCTGTTATAGGACTTAATGTAAAAATATAAGGTTCAGAATTATAAATTAAAACTGGAATAAATTTGACTAGTTATCACTGATAATACTAAAACCACTGTTAAACAGTCGCTGACCGAATGTTTTGTGCTAATGAAACATTACTGTTCACTTCTCCATTTTCTGTTACAGAACAGTTCTTTTTATTTTAATTTTGGCGTTACATGCTGGGAAGATTTCTGTGAAATCATGAATGTGTTTCTTATAAATGTACTTACGTTCCTTCTACAAATAGAGCAAGGCAAAATCTGTCACCACAATGATTCAGATTGGTTAACAGACAAAAAACAGACAGATGGAATAAATGGATCATTTTCAGGTTGGTAGCTTTTAGCTAGTTGTGTACTCCAAGGGTCAGTGCTAGGGTCTCAGCTATTTACAATATATACCAATGACGTAGATGAGAGGCCAAGTGTAATATATCTAAGTTCATTATTACACAAAGCTAGGTGGGAAAGTAAGCAGTGGAGATGATGCAAAAAGGCTGCAAAGAGATATGTCAGTAAAATGATGGTATAAGAAGGGAGCAGATGGAGTATGATTTGGAGAAGTGTGAAACTATCCACTTTAGTAAGAAAAATGGAAAGGCAGTATATTTTTCAAAAGGGGGGAGTCTAGTAAATATTGGGCTACAGAGGGATTTCTACTCCTCTTCCACAAATAGTTAAGATTAGAATTTTACCTTGTAACCTGCAAAGTGTTTTGTGATGGGTAAAAAAAGGAAAGTTATAAAAGTGGCCAAAAATTGGAAACACACAAACAAGAAAGTAAATTGAAATTTCCCCATCACTACTCTCATGGTGGGTTGATGAAGAGCCAAGTTTCATGTTGATCCATAGTGGGAATTTTATTTCCGTATCTTCCTGTGTCATGAATACTCATCAAAGAAAACACTTGCCAGAACTACACAGCTTCCCCATCTACCGCTATGTCATTGCAAAATTAAAGCAGTCTGGAACATGTTTGGATAGAAGTGGCCTGTTACTGCCTGTCTTCACTTTGTTCCTGACTTAGAGATGTGTGGAACACTCAAAGCCTCCCTGGGTTCTTATCAATGACAATGATGCCACAATGGTGGGGGCTGTAGGCTTGCAATCCTCACTGGTTTCTTCCATTGTCCAGCAGAATGTTACCTGGGGTCTTAAGAAGTGCAGCACATGAAATAGAAACGAGCATTGCAACTAGGCACAGGTGGGGGTGTTGTGAAGAAGAAAAGAGACACAGTTGACAATGGGAAAAAGTAGAGTTCGACAGAAACAATCCCAACATTTGTGGCAGAGTTGAAAGCATCCTGCTGAGTGATATGCCGTGTTATTTTTGATGATTTTGGCAGCCGATCTGCTTTGGGTCTCCTGAGGACGTACATCTTCAGCTTGTCCAGCTGGAGGTTATGGGGTAACAGGCAGAGAAGATTGAGTTTGGCTGGAGAGTCACCTGGGTGGATGGCCCTGAGGTGTTCAGCTGCTGGCCATCTCCCTTTGGGTGCCCAAGGACACTTATCTGACTCTTTGAGAAGAAGGGAGACTTGCAGGGGTGCCAAGATGTCCTGTCCCTTATATTCCTAATCATTGATAGATTGTGCCAATGCCTATACTAATGGAATGAGGTCCAAACACAAATCTGGCAGGATTTACTGAACCAAAGTTTCCAAGGTGATCACATACCCTCTCATGGAAACATCGAGGCTCCTGCATGTCAAAGGCAGAATGTGGACGGACTCCTCCATCCTTTGTTCCAATCTGCAACTCTGTTTTTCTGCTGCCTGTCATTGCATCTCCAACATGTGTGATGTGATCATTTCCTAAGGCTCATTTTCAGATGCAAACTCAGTGGATCCTTGTTTCCTGAGTGCCAAAGACCCACTGTCTCCAACTGCTGTAGTCTTTTTCCAAATGGCAGGCAGTGACTGATGAAGTACTGCAGAGATTGGTGCTGGGACCCCAGCTTTTAACTATATCTATTAATGATTCATGAGGGAAGTCAGTATAATATCTTCAAATTTGCAGATTATACAAAGCTGGATAGGGAGGGCAAGTTTGACGAGTTTGCAGAGATGCTTACATGCAATTTGGACAAGTTGAGTGAGTGGGCAAATACATGGCAGATACAATATAATGTGGATAAATGTAAGGTTATCTACTTTAGTAGCAAAAACAGGGAGACAGGTTATTATCTGAATGACTATATAACTTAAGAAAACAGAGTTATAGAATTATAAAATCATACAAAATAGAAGAAGCCCTTCGGCCCATTGAATCTGCAATGACACATTAGAACCCCCACCTAATTCCATCTGCTATCACTTGGCCCTTAGTCCTGAATGTTAATATGGGCCAAGTGTTTATCCAGGTACTTTTTAAAGGATGTGAGGGCACTCGCATCTACCACACTCCTAGGCAGTGCATTCCAGACCATCACACTCCCTGGGTAAAAAAGTTTTTCCTCACATCCTCCTTAAACCTCCTATCCCCCACCTTGAACCTATGTCCCCTTGTGACTGACCCTTCAACTAAGGGGAACAGCTGCTCCTTATCCATTCTGTCCATGTCTTTCATAATCCTGTACACCTTGATCAGGTCACCTCTCAGCCTTCTCTACAATTCTGCTCGCCACATTATCAGAAGGATGTGATTGCACTAGAGGGGGTCCCGACAAGATTCACCAGGATACTGCCAATGAAAACAACCCAAGTCTACCCAACCTCTTTTTATAACTTAAATGTTCCATCCTAGGCAGCATCCTGGTGATCCTCCTCTGCACCCTCTCCAGTGCAACCACATCCTTCCAATAATGTGGTGGCCAGAATTGCACACAGACTCAATGTGGCCTCAACAAAGTTCTATACAATTCTGATATGACTTCCCTGCTTTTGTAATCTATACCTCGACTGATGAAGTAAAAAGCCTCACAACACCAGGTTAAAGTCTAACAGGTTTATTTGGAATCACGAACTTTCAGAGTGTTGCTCCTTTATGAGGTGTAGCTTACCTAATGGAGGAGTAGTGCTCCAAAAGTTCCAATGCCATCATCTCCACCTTGATTGATAAAGGCAAGTGTCCCACATGCCTTTTTCAATAATCTACTAACATGCCCTTCCACCTTCAGAGATCTGTAAACAAATACACCAAGGTCCCTTTGGTTCTTCATAAGGTTCTTCATAAAGCTGGGCTAGTGAGAGTAAGGACGGTGTCAGGACTTTCAAATCCATGAGGTGATGGAGGCTGAATCATTTCATGACCTGTCATATGAGCCAGCAAGAAATTTACCAATGCATAACTAATAAATTATCAAGCCTAACATACAGACAATAGTGAGTACAATCACAATCTTCAAGCCAAACTAGAGAAGCAGAAAAAGATTCAGAGTTTAAGACCAGCGTGGAATCTACATTGCCACTCCCCTAATTTTTCTAAAGGCTGGAAACAGTGCAACATTAAGACAATTGGAGGGAAACAATGTCAGTTTTGCATAAAAATGAATATAAGTATCAGGTTAGTACATTGTCCTATGCAGTAGGAGCTACTATAGATGATGTAATGGGAGGATAAGGAGTCAGTGAGGCTTTAAGCTCTTATAATGAATTGTTTAAAAAATAAGCAAAATTTAATGAGAGGAGAAGGAATAGGTAAATACTTGGATTCCTTCATAAATGTCCAATATAGGCTAGCAGAATATTGTGACTACAGTATCCTTAGTGATTAATAATATGCAAATATATGTTAGTTGGGGTCTTAGATGGAACTCTTCCAGATCACTTCCAAATTAGGGAAGATTTAACTCTCACAATGGCAGTGCAAATAGTACGGCAGACCATGTTTAGGAGGCAAAGCAGAGTGACTGTGGGGAGAGTAATGATTCTTGGAAAAAAAATGAGTGAGGCCATTCGATATGTATAAGAGAAAGCATGATGAGCAAAAGAGTACGAGATCAGGAGATAACCCAACAATGGCCACATGAAAAACACTATCTGGTAGGAAAACATGCATTAGGAGGAAGAATTCCCTGCAAAGGGAGCAGTGTACCACAGTTATGGAAACTTCAGATATTTTAAAATTCTCTGTCAATTTAAAATTCAAGTAACTCATAGGAATAAATGGAAAATAAGAAAGCCAAGTCAAATCCAAGAGGTGGAAGAATCATAGAATAAACAAATAACCCTCCAAGGAGAAGATGATGAAACAGGAAATAATTAATGGAGCATTTAATTAGAAATTAATGGTTACCCCACAGAATTCAAGCCAGATAGTGTCACAGGGTATTTTAGTATAATCTGATGAAGTAAAGTGACTTTAAAATTTCATGTTACAGACATCCGCTATCCAGTCACAAGGTCCAAGTGGGACCACATTGAAATAATAGGCCAATACTTAGCAAGATGAAGATATATAGATAAAGAAATGATTGACTCTCTGTAGGTTCATTCAGGGGACTGGGATCAGCTGGATACTCAGTCACTTGCGTGGATGGCCCTGGAATGTCCAGCTGCTGGTCCTCCTCCCTGATTGCGGTCTCTGGGTTAAGTCTGGTTCCTTGAGGAAAAAGGTGACCTGCGGTGAATCCAAGGTGTCCTGCTCCCCATTCTCCTAACCACTGATGGATTTCATTATTGCAATCTGTGAAAAAATAATGACTAATTGGTATGATAAAAATAGTTAACAATCTGGATTCCTTGCAAAAAGCCACTGTTTGCATTCAATTTTGTGAAGATGGTGCTTTTTGTTTTTAAGACATGGGTTCAAACTTTGCACTATATCCATCACCAAAGAAAAGCCATGTAGTTTGAGTTAATGACTATTGTTTGATGGTTCTGACATTGATCATTGTAAAGTGCTTCAAAAGGTTAGTCATGGCACAAATCAATTCTGGCCTCCCAGATTGCCTGGATCCACTACAGTTTGCCTATTGCTGCAATAGATCCACAGCAGATGCCATCTCCCTGGCTCTACATTTGACCCAGGAACACCCGGATAATAAAGACACCTATGTCAGACTCCTATTTATTGATAAAGCTCAGTTTTCAACACCATTATTACAAAACTCATCTCTAAACTCTGTGGCCTGAGGCTCACCTCCTCCCTCTGTGATTGGACCCTACACTTCCTAACCTACAGTCCCCAATCAGTAAAGATAAGTGACAACATATTCTCCATGATCATCCTCAACACTGCTGCCCGACAATGTTGTGTTTTTAGCCCCTTACTATACTTGTTGTACATGTATGATTGTGTGGACAAATTACTCCAACTCAATTTTCAAGTTTGCTGATGACGCCATTGTAGTAGGTTGGATCTCAAACAATGATGATACAGAATATAGGAAAGGGATAGAGAAATCGTGAACAGATATAACGATAGTAATCTCTCCCTCAATGTCAGCAAAACAAAGGAGATAGTCATCGACTTCAGGAAGCACAATGGAGGACATGCCCTTCTCTACATCAACGGGGATGAAATAGTCGAGTGCTTCAAGTTTCTAGGTGTCCAGATAATCAGCATCTTGTACTGGTCCCTCCATGCCAATGCTACAATTAAGAAAGCTCACCAATGCTTCTACTTTCTCAGGGGGCTAAAAAAATTTGGCATGTCCGCTACAACTCTCATCAACGTTTACAGATGCACCATAGAAAACATTTTTTCTGATTGTATCACAGCTTGGTGTGGCTCCTGTTCTGTCCAAGACCAAAATAAAGGGTCCAGTCCATCATGCAAACCAACCTCCCACCATTGACTTTGTCTACACTCCACGCCGTCTCGGAAAAGCAGCTAGTATAATCAAGGACTCAATAAACTCCTGGACATATTATATTCCACCTTCTTCCATCATGAAAAAGATACAAAAGTCTGAGGTCACATACCAACCAACCAAAAATAGCTTCTCCCCTCTGCCATCAGACTTTTGAATGAACTTACCTCACATTAAGTTGATCTTTCTCTACACCCAGCTATGACTGTAACACTACATTCTGCACCCTCTCCTTTCCTTCTGCATGTACGCAATGTTTTGTCTGTAAAGGGTGCAAGAAACAATACTTTTTACTATATATTAATAGATGTGACAATAATAAATCAAATCAAATCAAGTCTGTGGATTTAAATTCAATGAACAAATTTGCAATTAAAAACTAGTGTGATGGCAATCATTTCTTATAAAACCCCATCTGGTTCATGAATGTCCACTAGGGAAGAAAATCTACTATTCTTACCCAGAGTGGCTTTTTCCTGACTTCAGACCCACAGCAGTGCTCTCTAAAATGGCTTAGCAACTAATTCATATGTATGAAACCACTGTGAAATCTAAAAGGAATTTAACTAATCAAACCATAAGGCATTGACCTAGGCACCAGAAATGACAATAGCACATCTGATACTCATATCCTCAAGGTCCTCCTTACTAACACAGGGGGGCTTGAGTCAAAATTAAGAGGGCTAATCACAGACCAGTCAAACAGCAGCTTAACAAATGTGTACTCATGGAACCGCACCTTACAGAAGATGCCTCAGACACCATCATCTCTGAGTATATCCTGTCTGAATAAAAGGACCGACCCATTAGATATGGCAGTATAGTGGCATATGGTCATGAGGTAGTTGCCCTGAGAGTTCTTATCACTGACTCTCGACCCTATGAGGTCTCATGACAATGGGACAAACATAGGCAAGGAAACTTCCTGCTGATTACCATGTGCTGCAACCCCCACACTGAGGACCCAAGTTCTCTTATGTATTTCTGGCATCGGTCCTGTAAACTCTCTGACTATCTTGCAAAAACAAATTGGATCTGCTTTCTGTGATCACAAATTAGCTGGACATTCAGAGAGTGAAATGTTTTGCTGTTAATAAATTTCATAGGCTGCTGCCAGGAGCTCTCAATGCCAAATGTGTGCAGTTGATTTTTCTGGCACTTGTGGGAAGTCCTAGATTGAGGCAAATCCTGAAGTATGTTGCCACTACTATGAATGCTATCTTCTATTATTAGATGATTATAATGTCAAGATAAAAAGTGAAAAATGTGAGATTGTTAAAACACGAAAAGGTGAATGAAATGTGTGCTGCCAAGATCTGGAATCAAATAAATTGCATTAAGTAGGTTTTGAAGGACGTAAGAGGTAGCACCTGAACCTCATTAACCTGTGTAATATCTGTCGGGCTGACAAAATACAGGAAGCACATGGAAGCTCGGTGATTTTCTCAGTGCATTTGGGAATCACCATAAAGACATACTTCATATTAACACTACAAGGCTGCATGAAGTCTAAAAGCAAACATGCAGAGGCTTTTTCCATGAATTCTATGATGGATTACCATTCTATTGTCATTGATAACTCAAGCACACGGGCAGTGGGAATTTAAAACATGAATATGTAAAGGAAAAAATATAATCTGCATCTTCATGCACAAGTAAATAAGTCTCAGAAACAACCAAGAATTGACAGCAAGGCAAGATTTGAGTGTTTTGAAACAGAAGATGAAAACTCCTTAATAAGCAAAGATCCTCCTAATTTACAACTTTGGATTAAGCACAAGCATATTTTTAACTTTTATAAATTGAAAAAAACTTCCTCTTGACATCCATTTTCTAGAGGATGGGTGGGATTTTCCAAGTGATTCCAGCCAATATCTTGAACTCAGATTAAAATCAGGATTTGTTTAAAAATTCAGTGAACTCTAAATATGTAGTGCAATTTTAACCAAATATTCTGCATAAGCTCATACATTGGCTTTAATCCATCATGAACAGTCTGTCTGATAGAGTTATTGCATTATTTAAATATGCCAATATTATTATAGACTGATTTAATTTCCATGTTATTAGCTCATATTAAACCAGCATTTTCAACTTTTATACACACCAAATACAAAATATCTCATGGAGTCAGATTCAAGTTTCTCATCTGCTCAACACAAACTTCTGCATTTGGCTTCAGTCCATGGTAACGGTCTGCCTAATGGAATGAACATAGTATTTAAAAGCCCATCAATCCATCTTGAAAGCCCTTGATCCAAGATCTTAAACTGTTCTATATTCCTTTTGCTGTTTTTTGAAATATTAAAATGTTTGCAAAGGGAATTTTTATTAGACACCTTGGATGTTGGAATTCATGATCTGCATGATATGAAGGGTTTGTGTAAGGCTACATAAGTTGCTTTTGGAAAATGATCAAAACATACACCAAAGCAGTCTACCTCTTCTTCATACTGCTGCTGTTATTGTGTTTAGATTTGGATAAACTTTC
Organism: Sphyrna mokarran; assembly: GCA_024679065.1. Lineage (NCBI taxonomy): Eukaryota > Metazoa > Chordata > Chondrichthyes > Carcharhiniformes > Carcharhinidae > Sphyrna > Sphyrna mokarran. Next base: position 82,543,463 of record JAGIQG010000005.1, on the reverse strand, counting down.
TCTGGAAGGTGATCGCTCACAGCAGTTAACTTTAAACTTGCTGCTTAGATGTAGTCATGTGTGTGAACAGACTTGTCATCATACATTCCAGGTTTCTCTCAGAAATGAATTTGTCTTTCCTCAACACTTTTCAATTCGTAGGCGGCAGACATTCCTGCTGCTCTAGATTAATCCAATTATTAAACACCTGCAGACATGTAATAACAGTTTCTCTGCCAAGTTTCTATAAATGTGGTTTTATGGAAAAATGTATACTTCACTGTCCTACTATCAGGAGTCATGTTACACACCTGCCAAGCTATACTTTTTTAAAAAGTCACAAATGCTTTGACCTATTTTGAGGATGGAAACTACACTTTATGCACATTTTCAGAATATACTTCAATTGTCTCATTATCCAGCCTGCCAAATAAGCCATTACTATCTTGTAAACTTTCAGCTGATTTTATAAATGTCATTTGGTTCTGTATCGTAATGTTTATATTAAATGGCAATGTTTTACAAATTCCCCTTTCAAGGGGCACAGCAATTGAATCAACAATGTCTTGTGATATTATCTAAAACTTCATTTTGTTTTGCTTATATTTATTCATTTCTGAATAGTTACCAACATGTCCAGCACTTACTCTTATTTATGAACTATTGTTTATATGGAGATAAGTTTATTTGTAATGCTATGTAGCTAATAAATAATCTGACATGATATATTGTATGCACAAATGCTCTTCTACATTATGTGTGCTGGAAATGTTTCTGAATGTATCTATCATAGATTCAGAAACATGTAGTGATTGTAACTTGGTATTAGGCTTTAACTTCTTGTAACTTATATTATTCAAATGTTCTGATCAGATTATAGATATGAATATTTCATAGTTTCAGAAAGCCCTTTCTAACAATTGCTAAAAACAAAACTTGATAAATTATTTATCATTTCTAAATTTAAAAAAACCTTAAACTTAATATTTAAGAGTGAGGAACTTTACATGTTTTTTTCTTCAAATGTCGTCTCCATTTACTTGTGAAATATTTATTCTGCATCATTCTGGCTGAAGGCATAATATGCCTGAAGAAGTATGCTAATGCCATATGGTATTTTGAGAAAAAAAGTCATGTGAGAGAATTAGAAGTAACAATGGCAGTGCAACTTTTGTGGAAAGATCCTGTGATTTATTCCAGGAATTAATTACCAAACATAAAAACATTGAATTCTTCATTCTATGGTTTCTGGGGAAATACTAATTATTCATGCAGTTCTTTCTAAACATAGTCTCAATGTCCCCTGTTACATTTTATACATAGCACATATTAAATCTTTATCTTGTGTACCAAATTTACAGTTTATGCAACTCTGCATCCAAACTCTAAAATGACTTGCTACAACAAATAAGATACACAGCACTTGCTCTCATTGAAGCACTTTCCTATCTGTAACACAGCATATGCATCAGATCACAAGGTCTTATAGGCAGGAAGAAGAAGTGGAAACATGTGACGTTGGTCTCCTCCCCTTTCTTGTACACAATCCACACTACTGACAGATCAGGGAGCCGCTCTTGAAAAAGATTAGAGTATTATTATGTTACGTAAATGATATGGAAGCTCTACTCAGGTACACCGTTTAATTCATTTTTTTTTATCCCAGTTTCATACTATTTCAAACCAATGTTTTTAGAGCTGTTCAGCTAGAACTGTGAGTCACTGAATAATACCAGTAAAAAAAATCAAGGGAGAAAAGAGCTGCAACATTTTGGATGCCATTTCCAGCCTTTTTAATGTTTCTCTTGAAATGGCTGTGCAATTCTTATTGCAAATGGCACAAATTTATACCTAGTTAGACATTGAAGACAGTTCCCCATAGTCATAGTCGGCACCTTTTCACCACTATCACAACTAGCTCCATGAAATCAGACACATTGTCCAACATTAATCTGGGTGAGACAGTGTTTTCCCCCAGTTGGACACGGAGAAGAATGAAGCCACCTTCTACAACTTAATTCCACCAGAAACTTTGCCTCTTTATCTTTTACTATAATGGTTAACTTTTATATTCTGGGATAGGGAGTCTTCACAGTTGAGGTGTGTCCTGGACATGATTTTTCTGATCATCAATGATATTGCACAATGCAGATAAAAACAGGCAAGACTGTATTCCATGAGTGTAATTTCAGAAAATTAATCCTTCCCAGCTGCTCACTCTATCTATTTAACCTTTGTGTTGCAGTGCTGAACTGAGTTTCAAATCCCATAAACTATCCATCATAAAGACCTTTTATTTCCACCTCGGTAGTGCCATCTGTCTCCGCCACTCCTGTTGAAATTTTTGTCCACATTTTGTTATTGTCAGACTTGACTCTTCCAGTGACCTTCTCAGCAACATCTTCAACTGCAGCCTACATAAAAACTAACTTATCCAAAAAAATCACCGCCCTAACTCTGCCTCACTCTAACGTGTTAAATTTAACCAGAAACAAGAATTGCATGAACAGGCAGTGAGGAAAGCTCCAAAGCTACTTGACTTCAACCAGTTTTAATTTGAGGCAGTTTTAACATTTAGGCTTCATCTGCATGACCCGATTAGCTAGCAGGCCAAGCTGCCTATTTAAGGAAGGACCTCACTAACTTGAGGCAGGCAGCCTCTCCACTTGATCACCTGTGTAGATTAAATTCCTAAACAGTGGAGCTTGGTGGATCACCTGGTTGATTTTAATGGGCTCTTTACTCAGTACACCTCACTGGTTGGGTTATCATTCACCTTTCAGCATTTCCTCAGTACCATCCACTGGCTCTCCTTCTTCTGGTGCATCACATTTTTCAATATTGGCATTGGTTGAAAATCACATCCCATCTTTTCAACTTATACCAGATTTTAGGTCCTTCAGTTCTCCCCTTTTGTGTGTATGTCCTTTCTTTTACTTCATCAATGCTATGGCAAAGGCTTCAGACATCTTGACCTTCTTCTATGGAAGTGTCTCCCTTAATTATTAATACTTTCTGAAACAGTCCAAATTGCTTCCAATGCACTCCAGTGTTGAAAGACTTGGATATCATCCCAACGATCACACATTCTCTCCTTATGTTAGGATAGAGTGTTGATAGAATGTTAGATATATTCAGGTGAAGGGCATAAACTAAGAACTCACCTGTACTCAACTCTGTAGGAACAAACTAAAAGGGAGCTGTGCTGTTGGGGATGTGTTTGTTGTAATATGTATCTCAGGAAATAAAGCTTATCAGTGAATAAAAAAGTCACTTCAGTGTTCTATGCTTCACTGCTTAGCTATTTGAATTTTGACAGCAGGCGCTTTCTCCTCCTCACTGGAATTTATTTTTGCCAATAAAAAGAACAATGAAACAGCGGAACTGGGAACACCTCAAATTCCAATCTTTCCACTTGACATAAATCACAAACCCATTCCCTCACTTTCAAGAAACTTTGGATCTCTATCGTGAACATCCTCTGCAAAACCATCTATTCAATTATGCTTTAAGTTATGTCTCTTTCTGGTATCCTTTTCACCTTTCCAAAATCCCTTCTACGTTAAAGTTACTTCATAAACAGTGTGTCATATAGCTTCTACCAACTGTACAAGTACACTTGAATATTACAGAAGGGCTTGAACTTTGGGCTGCACAATGGCACAGTGGTTAGCACAGTTGCCTCACAGCACCAGGGACCTGGTTATAAAACATAGAACCCTACAATGTAGAAGAAGGCCATTCATCCCATCAAGTCTGCACCAACTACAATCACACCTAGGCTCTGTTGCCATAACCACATGCGTTACCCTAGTTAGACCCCTGACAGTAAGGGGCAATTTAGTATGATCAATCCACCTAACCTGCGCATTTATGGACTGTGGGAAGAAATTGGAATGCTCAGAAGAAACTCATACAGACAGAGAGAGAACGTGTAAACACCACACAGACATTGACCCAAGCTGAGAATCAAACCTGGGTCCCCAGCATTATGAGGCAATAATGGTAACCAGTGTGCGACCGTGCTGTTCTATTCCAGCTTCGGATCACTCTCTGTGTGAAGTTTGCACATCATTCCTGAGTCTGTGTGGGTTTCCTCCCACAGTCCAAAAATGTGCAGGTTAAGTTGATTGGTCGTGCTAAATTGCCCCGAGTGTCAGTGGGATTAGTAGTGTAAATATGTGGGTTATGGGAATAGGGGCTGGGTGGGATTGTGGTCAGTGCATACTCGATGGGCCAAATGGCCTCCTTCTGCATTGTAAGGATTCTATGATTACTGAAAAGCAGCATAGAATAGTAGTTCAGTCTGACTCATCACTAAAATCCACCAGTCACCCATTATCTCCCTATTGTGCAGCTCACCGATGTTAATAATCAAACTTCTTGTATTCCTTAGATGGTGCAGTTTGAATGTTGCTCTAAGACTCATTATGAGGATAACTAAGTAAGGGGATTTTTTAGCAATGACCTTCCCAAAGCATGCCAAATGTAAATATTTGTTCTTAGCTTTGTTTTATTGAAGAATTATTAATTCGCAATACATCCACTGCCCAGCATTCAGACTCCTGAATTCCAATTCTGGTAAGTTGTTCGTCATTACAAAATTATAATGGTGAACATAGTTCTGAAATGTTTAATTTCTATAAAAGTTGTTCTATTATGTTTGATTTTTCTGTAATATTCTACTGAAGATAAATGCCTTTATCCTTTGGAGCCCTATTTCCTTAGACCATAGGTAGATTTTATGGATTTATGATTGGCTGAAAGTTCCACACTGAATGTGAAACTGATTTATATCTGATAATTTATCAGAATATTTAGTATGGTGATACATCCAATCATGTCATGTTGAGCCTTGCCTTTTTAACTATATTACAAATTATGACACAACCATTACAATTATCTCGTAAAAATGATAAGTTGCTTCCAAATTCTAAAACTTGCCATGATTGTTTCACAATGATAACAGGTTCCTGAACTAATCAATAATGCAATAACCAATGATGCCACTACACATGAAACACTAGTGCCCACACAATGGGGCACTGAGATTATTCAGTGACCAGTGAACAAGATATGTAATATCACAGTCCTGAGATGGCTGTTGTACTGAGATTTTAATTACTTGTTGTATATTAGACTCATTAAGAACGTAAATTTAATTTAAATTAGAATTTGGCCCCATGTTGCAAATGGAGCATCTGAACAATGCTCAGACACAGATGTAGTAGCAATTCCTTTCCCACGTGCTAGACCTCTCTCTTTTAATAATTGCTGCAAGTCACTAACACTCATATTCCACCAATTTCAGAACTTCTTTACTATTTAGCAGCTTTGATAGATACAGTCCTAAAAACCAATTTTATAAAGGTCACTGAAAGGACAGAATCTCGCAAGTGGCAGGTATTGGTTGGAAAATTGACTTAATGCACTTACATCCAATTGTTGTGTACAGTTTTAGTGGGCTGGCTACAACAGCGCTGCAGTCATGCTTTAGTTTAATCTAAATGGAAAACTAAGCAAACAAAATTTGGTGCCTTGTCACAGAGTGCATTTCTAACATTATACCTCACTCATATACAATGATAAAAATATAAATTTTGGGATGACAGGGAGCAAAGATCCATGCTTGGGTTAGAATTATGTGCAAACTATATCAATGGCTTAGGTGAGGAGACCAAAGTTGGGATTCTGCCCCAAAATTTTTAATTCCCAATTCGCACGAAAATGGGAGTAATCCCCCTGGTTTTTCAGCATGATTTCCAGAATGAATCTTCAATACCCTGAGCATCACAGATTGCCTCAACATGACTCAATCTGGAAATTGGGGTATAGGGCTTATTCCCGTCTAAGAGGCTGACAGCATAATGCTGAGCAGGCCATTGCGCATGCGCTGATCTGTCAGTGCAGAGATCGGTGTATGGGCAGTAGTCCTAATCGCTGGCCAGCTCTGCAACCACCCCCCCAACGATCCCACCACCATTGCTGGCCTTGCAGACATCAGTAAGAATTTAGCAACACCAATTTTAAATCCAACCGATTTATTTGATAGTAAAATTGCGAGCTTTCGAACTCTGTGTCTTTGTCAGGCAAATGCAGTGTTCTTACTGAGTTCTTACTACCCCAGTCCAACGCCAGCATCTCTACATCATGACTTGCAGACATCCCACCCCCTAATTGCAGGGTTCCCAAACCTTCCCGGGCAAGCACCGATCTCCCCACTCCTCCCTCCCCCCACCTCCTGCCGCCTCCCCCACCAGCTCCAATCTCCCAATCCCCCTTTCTGGCAGCCCTGAACCACCTTCCTCCCCTCAGCAGCCCCAATCCCACCCCACTTACATCCAGATGGCCAACTCTGATCGTTATCCTCCCTCCCTTTGCCATCAATTCCAAGTGCAGAGTGGCAGTGGAATCCCTCCACCCTACCGATCACCCCCCAAAACAACCCCACCCCTTCTGGCCCCATCCCCTTGGCACTGGCCAATGTGCCTTGCAAGCTGGGAGAATTGCCCCCCCCCCCCCAAACTCGCCTCCTTTCCCCATTCTAACATAGTTAGACAAACTCGTTGAAGTTATGTGGGAAAATAAACTGAGGAGGCTGCAAAGATATATAGGATAGTAAATTGGACTCTGCACTACTGGTGCTGGCACTTCAGAATCCCAAGCTGAATTTTTGATGAATTCTTTCATTGGATATAGTGTAGCTGTCATGACTATCATTTGTTACCCATCTATAATTGCCCTGTTAAGCTATTTCAGCAGGCATTTAAGAGACAACCGCATTAATATGGTTCTGAAGTCACAGAAAGAAGGCGTGATTTTCTTCCCTAATCAATATTAGTGAACCAGATAGGTTTTTGCACAATCTTCATGGTCACTATTACTGAGACTAGCTTTTAATTCCATATTTTCTAAACTGGATTTAAATTTCATTGGCAGCCATGGTGGGATTTGGAGCAAGACTTGGACCTCTGGATTACTAATCAGTGACAATACCATTATGCCACTGCCTCCTGCCTGCATGGCTTCCCATGCTTTGATTTTATATCTCATCCCTGCTTACAAATCTGTCCATGACTTACCCCCTTCTTATCTCTGTACTCTTCTTCAACTCCTCCAACCCTCTGAGAGATCTGGAGTCCTCTAATTCTGACCTTTCATAAGCATCCTTGATTTTAATTTTTCTGCCATTGGTGGTCATTGCTTCCACTATCAAGACCTCAAGTTCTTGAATTCCTTCCTTTTGCTTCTCTCCCTTCCTTTTGGGAAGTCCTCACTACCGAGTTCTGACCAAGCTTTTGGTCATCTACTCAAATATCTCCTTATCTAATTTGTTATTAAATTTTGTCTTTTAATGCCCCTGTGAATTGCTTTAATGTTTTAGTGCAATAAAGGCACAACATTAGTTCATGTTATTGTCCTTCTGCAGTACCAGGTCCAGAGTAGTACTTTGGATTGGTATGCTTCTACACGTGCCATTTTGGACATTGGATGGCATTTCCCCACTCTGCCTCCAGAAATGCTGTGTACTAAGAATGCATAATGCATAAAGTATAGTGCATCAGGAACTATACACTTACTGATTATTAAAAGATACTGGAATCATATTGTGCAGCAAGCTCAGGCTTTTTTTTTAAATGTGGGAACTTAGGGTGTCCAAAAAGCAAAAATTCCAGTGCCTCTGCATCAGGAAAGCATTATATAGCCTAATGATTCTGTAAATCAGACCATCTGATGTAGCAGCATTTGTGAGGCCATCTTGACTCAGACAGAAGAGATTAAACCTTTCAAATTAGAATCATAGAATGGTTACAACATGGTGGAAGGCCATTTGGACCAATCTTGGTGCTAGCTCTCTGAAAAAGAAATTCACTTATTCTTGACCTATATACTCATATATGTATATCATACAGAAGGTAATCCAAAGCCAGATTTTCTCAAGTCTGTCACTGAATAATTTGTTCTAATTCACTATTTGTGCAGAAATGTGATAAATCGGTGATTAACAATGCAAAAGGCAATTTAATAGAAATAAGCCTGCAGTAAAGGAGGAACTTGAATTTGTTATTGAATAATGCAGCACAGAAGAAGTCTATTCAGTTCATTGTGGCTATTGTGGCTCATTGAAAAATTATCCAATTGCTCCCAGTCCCTTTTTTTTAATTCAAGTCACATGAGCTTTGCTTACTATGTCAGCATTTTTTGTCCATCCTGAATTGCCCTTCAGAAGGTGGTGATGAGTTGACTTTTTGAATCACCGCAGTCCCTGAAATATAGGTAGACCCACAGTGCTTTTAGGAGAGGAGTTCCAAGATATTGACCCAGTGACAGTGAAGGAACAACAATATATTTCCACGTCAGGATGGTGTGTGGCTTGAAGGAGAACTTCCAGATGGCAATGTTCCCATATATCTGATGCCCTTGTCTTTCTAGACGGTAGTAGTTGTGGGTTTGGAAAGTGCTGTCTAATTAGCTTTGATGAGTTCCTGAAATGCATCTTGTAGATTGTATACACTGCTGCCACTCTGAGTCAGTCATGGAGAGAGTGAATATTTGTGAAGGGGTGTCAATTCAGTGAGCTGCTTTGTCCTAGATGATGCCAAGTTATTGGAGCTGCACTCTTCCAGGCAAATGAAGAATATTCCATCACATTCTTGATATATGCCTTTGAGATGATGGAAAACTTTGAAGAATCAGGAATTGAATTATTCATCGCAGAGCTCCTAGCTTCTGGCCTGCTCTTGTAGCCACAGTATTGATATGGGTAGTCCAGTTCGGTTTCTTATCAATGGTAAGAATGTTGACAGTGGGAGATTATGTGACAGTAATGCTATTAAATCTCAAAGCGGAATGGTTATTTCTCTCTTGATGGAGATGGTCATTGCCTGGCGGTTGTGTTGCATGAATGTTACTAGCCACTTGTCAGTCCAAGCCTGGATATTGTCAGGATTTGCTGCATTTGAACAAAAACTGCTTCAGTATCAGAGGAGTTGCAAATGGTGCTGAACGTTATGTAATCTTCAGTGAATATTCTCACTCTGATTTTATAATGGAAGGAAGGAAATTGATGAGTCAGCTTAACATGATTGGACCTAGATTATTGTGCTAGGGAACTTCTGCAATAATGTGCTGAAACTGAGATGACTGACTTCCCAAGACCACAACCATCTTCCTTTGTGCTAAGCATGACTGCAATCAGTGGAGGGTTTTCTCCCAATGACATTGATGCTCCTTAAAGTCACACTTGCTCAAATGCTGCCTTGATATCAAGAGCAGTCACTCTAACCTCACCTCTGGAGTTCAGCTCTTTTGTCCATGTTTGACCTAGTTCACAATGAGGTCAGGAGCTGGGTGACCCTGGCAGAACCCAAATTGACCCAAACAATGAGTTGGTTATTGCTAAGAAATGCTGATGACCCTTTCATTACTTGACTGATGATCAATAGTCGACTGATGGGCATTAACTGGTTGATTTGGATTTGGCCTGTTTTTTGTGTATAGGACATATCTGGGCAACTTTCCACATGGCTGGGTAATGTTATAGCTGTACTGCTTGGCTCGAGGTAACCCCCATAGCCCAGCAAACGTTTCCTTTTGAAGTCTGCATTCAATTTCCTTTTGAAAATTATTACTGAATCTGCTTCCACTTCATTTTTCTTCATTGATCCTCCGAAAATGCATCTTTCATGACTTTAGAACATCCCAAAGGGCTTCATAGCCTAAAAAAGATTTTATCTGAAGGATAGTTACTGTTGAAATTTTTAAGTAAATTTCTTTAATAACTAATATAACCATTCCACTAGGAATGCTAAATGTTGTGTATCCTTCAACCTGATTCAGCTCCCTCATATGATCAAGTCCAGTACCTTGATTTCATTATCAGTGATTAGAATGTAAATGTTCAAAAATCAATAGCAAATGGATGTTATAGCTAATCTGAATTCTTTTTCATTGATTTGACTAATGAGATGAAATTCACAAAACCAAATTTACTTGACATTAAGATTATAATGCAAATAGTTCTATACAAGAGCCCCATTTATCTACTACTTAAGATACCCTAAAAGAGTAAAAACAGAACAATTGTGTAACTTTAATGTACAAGGGACAATTTCATTTGTTTGTTACTGGCGACTCCCAGGGACTGAAGACAGTCTGAGATAAATGCCACCAATCAGGGAAATGGGCCTCCACAACTGGGTCTTTTGCATGAATCCTGAAAAAAGTAATCTATTAAAACAACACTGGACAGTAAATAAGGTGCACTTATTTACTGATAGTCATTGACTCATGATGTGAAGATACCGGCGTTAGACTGGGGTAAACACAATAAGAAGTCTGACAAGACCAGGTTTAAGTCCAACTGATTTATTTGATAGTAAACTCATAAGCTTTCAGGGTTTGTCCATTCGTTAGGTGAATGGAAAGTTCTAGGAATGGGAAAATCCTGCCTGGAGTCATGTCCTGCCCGCGACAATTTGTGTGGTGTTTGGGGGGGGAAAATTCTGCCCCTGGACTTTGTGGATTGAATTATGAGGAGAGAATCCAGAAACTTGTTTTGAAGTTTAAGGGGTGATTGGGTCAAAGTTTTCAAGATGTCAAGGGTAACAAATAAGGTAATTAGAGAAAACTATTTCTACTAGTTGGGGAGTGTAAGAATAGGGGGCATAGTTAAAAATTAAAGCTAGATCTTTCAGGAATGTGATTATGAAACACTTCCACACAAAAAGGGTAGTTTTCACTCAGAGGGTGGTGAGTGAGTGGAATCAGCTACCATCGACGGTGGTAGAGGCGAACTCACTGGGGTCTTCTAAAAGACTTCTGGATGAGTATATAGGATTTAATGGGATTAGAAGTTACAGATAGTTCTATGGCTTGGTCAGTATGGATATGATCGGTGCAACTTGTGGGCCGAAGGGCCTGTTTGTGCTGTAGTGTTCTATGTTCTATGTAGAAGTTTGGAACTCTCCTCTGCAAATTTATGCTAGATTTTAAAACTAAGATTGATAAATTTTTGTTAACTAAAGATGGAACTGAATATTGGGCAAGGAAATTATATGGAGTTAGGTTGCAGGTTAGCAACAATCTCTGATTATTAGAACAGGCTCAAGGGATTATGTTTCTAAATTTACATGTTCCTATATCCCTCTGTTCCTATGTTCATAATGTCTTGGGTTAGCCACCCATGTGTGTGAAGATCTCAGATGGCAATCAGAATATCATATCTTAAGTCAGTGTCCTTGCACTAATCAGAGGGAAATGACCCAGATCCTACCCTCTCATTGCTATTCAGTGATCCCTGCTGAAAGTGCCATCCAACCAATGTTAGGTGAGCTCCATATTGGTCTCAGCTGTGATGCCCCTCCAGCTGAATAACCTGCTAATAGACACAGTCTACACCCACACGCGGACACTTAGCCAATGTACTAGAGATCGATGCAGTCATATCCCAAAGTAGTCAATGTCTTCAGAGGCAAAAGAGATGAAGGAAAAAAGAATTGGCAGAAAAAAAGACAGAGACATAATAGAAGTATTCTTTTCAATAGTTTTTAAGTTTCGCAAGCAAGTTGCCGACTCCTTTGGACAACTGAATCATTGGCTGTTCGGTCTGATTTAAAGTACTTTTCTTCTTAAGACAGGGTCACAGAGAAACCATTTTTGACAGCTTCTAAATCAGATTACATACAGTAGGTTAACTAGGGGAATATAATATCCCTTACTAAATGAATCATTCACCTCAGCAGTGTTAATGTACTTGAAGTCCAAGTTGGCTTTGAATCTTTAACATTGTCAGGTGTCATCAACAGCTGCAGCACATATTCCTTATGTTGTATGGAAACTGCTAAAGAAATATTCTTATTTCTCCCCCACACTTGGTTCTTTCATGGGAATGTTCCTGGACATGAAAAATTGTGATAATTAATGTGAACCACAATCCACTTCACAAATGAAAATTGTGACTCCTTACATTATTTCCAGCCTTATCCCTATGCTGGTTTTGTGAAACTTTTAATAGAGAATTCCACGAGTTACCTAGCCCCTGTGCGGAGTCAGCTGATGTAAGGCAGAGTATTTTTAGGAACATTCTTCATTTTAGCCTCAGCACCATGCGGTCAGAGGTGGGGCAACCGGATGTGTGCTTCTGCAAATATCAGGACAAGATTGCCTCATCTGTGATGAGTAGTCATGGTGAAATTATATTACAGCAAGAATTCAATGTTAGTGAGAGAGGGGACGAGGAAAATGTTGGCAAGTTAAGTATAATTACGCAACCAGCTCTAATCCTTTGACTGGATTTGCCTGTAGCATTCATCATATAATTGTCACGATTAACCTTTCACTAGCTGTGCAATTTCAAAATGCTGCTCAATTGTTCTGAACATTAAATCTATTAATTAGTAGTTGTAAAGTTGTATTTCGTAAAGAAGACTGTGTTTGCTATGAAAGTTGACAGTTGCAGTGTGTAAGTGAAAATATGATCATATTGTATTATAGCCTTTTTGTGACCCTCAATGCCACATGTTAATTCATAATGTCCAAAAGCAACCAGAAGGAAAGAAAGCATGGAATGATGAAACTTGTCATGGTCTAAGTAACAGTTGTGTCATGTACTAGTGCATTCTTCTTGGAAATGTGAGACTACTCTATGGAGTAACATTCAAAGTCGTGAGTCCCAATGGGAACTCTGTAATGTTTTACATTCTGTAAGTTAGTGGACATATGTCCATATCTACATAACAGCCTGAATTTATGACATCATGTCCTCCTGTACTGTGAATCCTTAAGATGCAGATGTGTGGGACTGCAACACTCCTTGCAGATCATATTTCCTCCCAGAGGTGCACTTTGATATAGCAAGCCAACAAATGTTCTCCCACCCTGCTATCTGATTAAGCAAAGTAGAAGCTGCAATGCATAACATCAATAGGCTGGACAGATTAAGCAGAATACTACATCGACAATGCTGTGAGTAAGTGCACTTCAACAAAGGAAATTAAAATGATACAAAAGTAAGCACTGACAGCAATTCAAAGTTTAGCAACCCATTTTATTTTCAGAAAAGGATATCACAAAACATGGATGCAAAGGAAGTATTTGACATAAATCACTGGGGTATTATAAGTGTTTTATTTGGCATGTGAATGCCAGGCCTGATAATCTATAGTGTGCTCTGAAACAAAAAATTGGATGTACTGTCAAGCCACCTGCAGTTTATAGTCTTGTGGCCAGTTTTGAGGATTACAGATATTGTTCTGAGACTCCCTCAGCCAGCTGTAGTCATAACACTCCCTTGATTGGCCAGTGTGAGCAACCCAAAGCACATTCCCACCCACAATCTCTTTCATTTTTTCATCCCTCACATGTAATAACTCTGGCCACTGATAAGGGCAGAATTCAAACTAAACATATTGCCTAACCGTAACATAAACTAACTTCATGATGACATAAACAGTACCCTATGAGCTGAATTTGAAAAAAGTCAAATATCAGTGTTGTACTTAAATATTCTACTTATCTGAATGAAGTTTTTCCAAACATATTGAATTATAGAGGATAACAGCAGTGCTAATTTTGGCTCCGCCTTGCTGTTGCTGTGGCAACAAAAGAGCGTGAATCAGCCGACAGCTTCAAAAGCACTATCTTGGTTGAGATGTTCTTTATCTGATGACTATAGCAAAAGTATAAACATGTTTTCTTTTTAAAATGTTCACAATGTAGCAATCCCAGCAATACTACCATCTACTCTCACGCCTAATATCCAGAGGAAATGTCCCTCCTTTCTCATTGCCATTTCATGTTCAAATAACACTTATAAAAAAAATGTATCATTCACGTTTTCAAGCTTTCCCAATTTTGTTTTGATCTAGAAATCAAAGTTCTTGAATTTCTGCCTGGGTTTGCATAGGATGCTACACTATGTAGTTAAAGGATGTAGTTAAAGTAGTTAAAGAATTAAAGGATGGTTCCTTTAATTCGCTAAATATCCTTTTGGATCCCTTAAGATCATTCTTAATTCAAATGGGTTAATGCTTCTGTAAAAACTAGCAGAAAGAGGATTTTAAGATAATGGCATTAAATTATACCACAATATAATTTCAAAGACTGCATGACGTTTGCATTTACTTTGACTGAAGAATTGCGGTTCGACAGGTTTTCACCACTAAGGTGTGCTATAGTGCATTTGAAAGCACAGGTAATGTGTAGATAAAAATGTTGTCAGAGCATAACTTTTAATAGTTATACTACAACCAAGCATTAACTAACTCTGTTACTCTCTCTTTATAGAGAAGGTGTCTTGTATAAATAAACACAACTTACTGAAAAAGGAATGAACAATTTCATTTCTTGATGATATTTATTGCCAGGCTTCTGGTTTCCCTCCAGGGGTTTCTCATAACATTCAGATTTGATTTATTGTGGAAATTTGTTTGAATGTTTTTGATGTTCAACTGGTTAGGGTGGTAGGACTATTTCCATTTCACAGCAGAGATGCCAACATTTCCAAGAAGAATGTGCTAGTACAGAATTGCCTCTGATCAAAAAGTTAATCTTTGGATAATTGCTAGTGAATGTAATTCTGTGACAGAATTTTGATCCATAATAATACCTATCTTTTAGGCTTATATGCAAAGAATGGTCACCACTGGTACCAAGCATAAACAGGAATCAACACCTTCAGTTGATGAAGGGTGTTTAAACAGAAGGGTGAAAGGATGGGGAGAATCTATACAAATCAAACATTGATCTGTTTAGAATTTAATAGGAACTAGAGAAGAAAGGTCAACGGAATGACGACAATAGTAGCACTGATAATATAGTGAAAGAAAAGAAACATTGTGATGGAAAGTTGAAACAGGATCACCTATCAAGTGACAAGCTTCTTCTTGTATCCTATCCAGGAATGCAAGTGAGTCACCACAGAAATAGGAACAGTGTTGAATGACTCTTGGATGGAATTGAACCTTAAAGAGACTTGTAGTTGTTGATAGGAAATTAAGTATTGGGCATGACAGAAGAAACTGAATCATTTGGATACTTCCATTTCTCAAGCTGATTTGTTCTATACTTTTATTGTGTGGCGATCCAGCTCCTCATGCTTAACTGCAATTTTGCTGCAGATTCTTGCAGAATTTCATTGCATCACCCTTAATGGAGCTGTACTGGGAAGCTGTTCTTACCTCAATTTGATGTGACTTTCTCCTTAACTGAAGAGAAATACCAAAATATTCTCATTAATCACCAGTGTGCAACGTGCACTATATGACACTAATCTTTGCAATTAACTCCTACTTGAACATAACCTCTATGTAAGAGCTTAGTAAAATAAGTTACCTTTGCTTTAATAAATGAATGTAAGAAAGCTGAAGCTTTGTGAAAGGAGTGTACAGTAGCCTCAGTCAAAAAATTGAATCATTCTGAGTTTGACTGGTTCAGACATATTAGACAGAAATAAATTATCAACTAAAATCCTTGGTCTTGGCTAGAATCCAATAAAAATTATGAAAATATGAAAACAAAAAGGTGCTTGTCAATTGTGTGGCAACTCAAAATGATCTGGAAACAGATGTGCGCACTGAAAGGTACATCAGGCACTATGTGTGTCAGTTATAATTGCACTGTTTTTTGACCTGGTTCTGACACTGTTCAGTTAAATTACAGTTCTTTGGATTGACATGAGCCACCTAGATGAACTTTTATAGACCTAAATTTTGCTCTAAACTTAGTCACATGAGAATAAATAGCTGAAAGCTGGTTGGTTTCAGGAACACGTTACACCCAAGTTTAAGCAATCAAGCACAGTGAATATCAATAGTAAAAAATTCACATAATCCAACACAGAACAATTGAACATTACACTCTGCTTCAACATCTGCAACTCTTCTAACCATTCCACTGGCATGTTGTTGACTGGTAAATTTCCAAGATTAGGGTGGTTTAAATATTGCTGATGGACTTTGCAGCAATTCCTTGCCTCCAAAAGAGATTTTGCTGGAGAATATTAAGAGTGGTAACAAAAGATTCTGTCGCGTTGACTAGATTTTCTTTTACATGTTAAATACCTTCTGCCAGTATAACACTCTTAAGCCTGGAATACATTGGTATTCCTAGCACCCAGTAATGTTAAACTGCAAATAAGGGGAATTACAGTTGTATGATATATTGTAATTTGCATCCAATCTGAACATATCTATTCAGAGTAGGAGAGCACATTCTATGATTTCCATTGTCTCGAGTGTCAAAGCCTGCAAGCTAGAAGATTAGCTCCCTGATACATTTCCTTTACAGTCTATTATAGAGGTACACCAGGAGGCATACAGAGCTCCAGTAAAAAAAAGTTTGCTCATTTATTTTAAGCTTCAACATAATCCATAATCCTGAGAACATTCCAGAATCATTGGCTGGGATTTTCAAGAACCCCCACCCCCCATGGGGAAATTTCGAGCGATGGAAACAGCTTTCCGTAGGTCACCAGTGGGATCTGCTGTGTCCCACCAAAGTCAATGCTTGCCAGGATGCAGTACTAGGAGCAGTGCCAAGGTACTGCTCAAGTATCTCCCTTTCACCCTGGGGACGATACTTACCCATGCATCCCCATTTTTAAAAGCGACTGTAAACCTCATGACGTGACATCAGGTTGGCTGGGGGGAATTACAAATGTTGGTAAACAATATGGCAGAGAAGCCTGCTAATTATTATTAAACTTATGACAAGGGTGGGAATCTCATTACATCACCAACAGGAAAGAATCACAAAATAAGATCTTGCTGCAGCAAGATTCTCGTTTCCCTAGTTTTGCAAAATTTTGCACCCATGTCACCCTTTGCACTCGCAGAGAATGCGGTCACAAAATCATGGTGCTAGTGTGTAAACATTATTCATAGGCAGCAAAACATGTCTACTTAAAGTCATTAACCTTTTCTGCAAGTTGCATTGCTATCTTAATAAATTGATTTATTTTTAAAATGATCATCAAACAAAATGGAATATATCAGCCCTCACATTTTCTCTGCTGAAGACAGCATTTTTGTTGACTTTATTGCTCATAATCATCAACGCTCTTCGTTTCCAAATAAACAAACTGGAACTAAGTAATATGCCTTTAAGGGATACCAGCATGAGATTATTTGATGGGAAATGTTTCATGTGATCCAGTTTTAGTTTCATTTTTGCTTTCAGCAGAGCACATACACTCAGCTCTAATATTTCCAAGCTTTGCACCTATGTATATCTATTTTCAGGGGCCTAGTCTTGGTAAATGAATCCACAATGTGTTTACCTAATCTTTTGTGAGCAATTTATGACTTGTGCCTTTTACAGTGAAGCCCAAGGTATTATATCATTATAAAAACACAATACAAAGCTAAAAAATTGATAAGCCAATGCTAGATTAGTTCATGTCCACTGAAACTTTATATTGCTTATTCATTTCCATGACTGTGGCATGGAGCACGATGTTAAATGTGCTGCTGAATGGCTGCAAGTTCTTCAAGGGGTCTAAGTTCATACAAAGCCAGGACCAATGAAAGCCACAGCATGGCGATCATTGCAGATTTTATCAAAGGCAGTCTGGAACATACACACCCACCACCTTTTATCTCAACCTGCTTTCACAGTGCTAGAACTATCAGTTTGCAGTCTGAATTCTCTGTTATTCTGAAATAACTTGAGGAGCTTGTCAACCAGATAACCCAGACCTCTGCTAGGCCTATTAGTTCAACCAATCTTATGACTTTCCCTCATCTCCCATCCTAACAAGTATAAGTTTGGGCAGCACAGTAGCACAGTGGTTAGCACTGCTGCCTTCACAGTGTCAGGAACCTGAGTTTGATTCCTGGCTTGGGTCACTGGCTGTGTGGAGCTTGCACATTCACCCCTTTTAACTGTGTGGGTTTCCTCTGGGTGCTCTAGTTTCCTCCAACAGTCCAAGGATGTGCAGGTTAGGTGGATTGGCCATGTTAACCAGCCAGGGTAAATGCATGGGATTATGGGACAGGGCCTGGGTAGAATTGTGGTTGGCACAGATTCAATGGGCTGAATGGCCACCTCCTGCACTGTAAAGTTCTATGATTCTATAATTGGATTTTTCTTTTTGATATCTTACTTCCCTCTTAAAATAATGTGTATCAAACCATTCTCTAAACTCTTTCTGAATTCTGACTGTAAATCAGCCACCACAAATCATTTTTTTAGAGATGTGTGGATGTTCTTCACCAGTTCAGCTGTTACTTTTACTTCCTAGCCTAATTCCTGGGATACAGGATTATCCTATGAGAAAAGATTTAATAGGTCTTTATTCTCTTCAGTCTTGAAGAATAAGAGAATCTCATTCAAACATACAAAATTCTTACTGGGCTCAACAGGATAGATGCAGATAGGATATTCCACTCTGGTTGGCATCTCCAGAGCCAGGAAACAGAATAAGGGATTCAGAATAAGGGACAAACCAACTTAGTTGGAGATGAGGAAGAACTACTTTACTCAGAGAGTGTGAATCACTGGAACACTCTGCCCCAGAGGGCTATGGAAGTTCAGTTGTTCAGCAGCTCAAAACTGAGATCAATTGATTTATACATTTTTAAAAATACCAAGTGATGTGGGAATAGTGCAGGAAAATGGTGTTAAATGAAAGATCAGCTGTCATTGAAGGGTGAATTTGGCTCAAAGGGCTGAATGGTCTACTTCTGCTCCTGTGCCTTATGTTCTTAGGATCATAGAATCCCTACAGTACAGAAAGAGGCCATTTGGCCCATCAAGCCTGCACGGACAACAATCTCACCCCAGACCATATTCCTGAAGCCCCTCATATTAACTCTGCTAATCTCCTTGACACTAAGCAGCAATTTACCATGGCCAATCTGCACATCTTTGGACTGTGGGAGGAGACCAGAGCATCTGGAGAAAACCCACACAGATACATAAGAGCATGCAAATTCCAGATTCACCCTTCAATGACAGCTGAAGCCAGAATTGAACTCGGGTCCCTGGCACTGTGAGGTAACAATGGTAACAACTGTGCATTTAATATGATACAGTATCCAAAGACACCTCACAGGATCATTGTGAAGCAAAATTTGACATCAAACATAAGACAATATTAAGATAGATGATAAATTGCTTAGTCAAAATGCCAGTTTTAAGGAGTGTCTCAAAGAAGAAAAGAGAAGAAGAAAGGTGGAGAATGTTATGGCTTGAATTGCAGAGTTTAAGGTCCATCATTATGATGGGCAATTTAAATGTGGTGATGCTCAAGCAGCCTGAATTAAAAGAGCATTAGGTATCTTGGAGGATTGCAGGCCTAGAAGAAATTAAGTAGATAGGGGCAAGGCCATGGAGGGATTGAAATTTTAAAATTGATGTATGAATTAGCCCATGTACGTTAGCAAGCACAGGTGTGATAGGTGAACAAAACTTTGTGTGGATAAGGATATGGGTAACAGCGCTTCGGATGATCTTGTTCCTCCAAAGTAGAATGTGAGAGGATGGCCAGCAATGTGTTGAAATAATCAAACCTGGAGGTAACATTTTCAAGAAAAGTAGTGTTTGAACAGTGACAGACATGTTTGCTATTGTGTGATGTTAGTGTACCTTTAAGAAGGGTTTATTTAAAAACATGATTTCTGCAGCTCTCACAGCTTTAGCGATGTCATTGTTGTTGGCTTCATTGGAAATATCTTTTTATTGCTACTTAAGTGGCCTAAAAGAGATTGTTTGTATTTACTCTGGATTAGATTTTATGATTCTGCATTGTTAGGAGAATGGTCATATGTTTTTGAACAGTTTTTGTTTTCAACTTCGATTTGGAGCTGCAGGTTTGAGTTTCAGTTCTAGAAGGGACAACAAGCTAAAAAGAAGCGTACTTCCCCTCCTTTTCTTTGGAAAGTCTCTTGTTTTCCTGAAGGATGAAAATTTGCTGTTTCTGGGGGCTGGACCAGAGTCTTTCTGGTGTTTTGGGAAGCTGCCTTGTTTTCAAACTGTTCGGAGGGAATCCAGAATATTGCAAATTTCAACCAAAGGACTCAATTTCTAGAATCACGTGAACAGTAGACTTTAACGTATTGAACTATTTAGAGGATTTTGTCTATGGCAAGGATTTTGGTTTGATTGAAACTCATTAGATTTTTGTTAAAGGTTATGCATTATAGTCACTGTTTTGTTTGTTGTTTGATAAAAGTTCTTGTTAATTTTCTTACCATACATGATAACTATATTCTTAAATAAACTTTGCTTGATAAAAACTCCCTAGTGGATCTTTTGAATCACACCTGAAGTAGAAAATATCATGCTTATCCTAACCAAATTCAAGATGCAAAATTTGTAATTAAGGCGAGCTTCATAAAACACTTTGGAGTTTCTAACCTGAACCATAACACGAGAAATACACACACATATAAATATATTTTATATATAGTCTGCTCTATTTCTGCAATTTCCTGCTACCTAGTGAGAGGTGAAGAATCCAACACTGTCAGAGTGCAAGGGACTGCCAAGTGAACAGAGACTGGGCAGTAGTTCCCCACACTAGTTATTTCTGCTTTTGAGACTTACAGAGCATCCAGAGTTTCTGTGGCAACTGCTACATGGAGTGAATGGAGGTGCAATTCCCTCAACATGGTTATATATGGAAAATCCCAAAAATCTAGGGCAGGACAATAAAAATTAATTAAAAGACAGTAATTTTTGTTTTAAAGATTGACCTGTTTTCACTGGTGGGACTGCTGGGAACATAATCAAGATATGGAAGGGAGGTTAGGATGTCACTCCGAACAAAAACGTTATGGCCAGGTTTCAGTGGGTAAGAAGAAAGTAGGTACTGGAAATGATATTCAGTGTCTGTCCTCATCTGAATGATTAGACTGGAGGATGGAGTGCCCTTCTTTGGCATATACAGATGACTTGGATCTGTGAATGGAGTCAAATTTCAAAATTTACTAATGATAACAAACTTGGAGAAATGGCAAACTGTAAGGATGATACCAATAGACTGCAACAGAACATAGCTAGCAGAATGGACAGACTAGTGAACAATGGAATTTAATATTGAGGTGTTGCATTTTGAGAGAAGAGATAAGAAAAGGCTATATATATTTAATGGCACAGTTTGAAAAAGAGAGCTGGGAGTTAATATGCATAAATATTTGAAAGTGGCAGATGCAAGAGTATTTAGCAAAGCATAAACAGCAGATTGGGTACAAAACGAGGGAAATTTTGCTGAAGCTTTATAAAGCTTATAAAGTGTAAGACCACAACTATAATTTTGCATCCAGTTATGGTTACTACACTTCAGGATGGATCTGAAAATCCTTTAGAAGATGTAGAGGCAATTTATTAGAATTGTTCCAGGGATGATGGCTTCAGCTACAAGGTTAGGTTGAAGAAGCTGGGGTTAATCTAAATGGAGCAAAGAAGGTTGAGGGGAGATTTATAAAGGTGTGCCAGATTAATACAGGTTTAAATAAGTTTGATGAAGAAAGGCTGTTCAAATGAGTTGATTGTAAATGGACTAGAGGATACAGGTTAAGGTTTTGAGCAAGAGATATGGGGGATATGAGGAAGGAATTCATTACACAGTACATAAGAATATAAGAACATAAGAAATAGGAGCAGGAGTAGGCCATCCAGCCCCTTGAGCCTGCCCCGCCACTCAATAAGATCATGGCTGATCTGCAGCGGTTCAGTACCACTTTCCCGCTTTCTCCCCGTAACTCTTAATTCCTTTGTCAATCAAAAACCTATCCACTCTTGACTTAAAGACATTCAGCAAGGAAGCCTCCACCACTTCAACATGCAGAGAATTCCAAAGATTCATCACCCTTTGTGTGAAGAAATTCCTCCTCAACTCTGAACTGAACCGCTCCCCCCCGGCCTAATCTTGAGGCTCGAGCCCTCTAGTCCTGCTATCTTTGTTAAGCGGGAAGAGTCTCTCAACCTCTACTCTCTCCATCTCCTTCATTATCTTATACGTCTCTGTAAGATCCCCTCTTAGCCTTCTAAACTCCAAAGAGTACAAACCTTGCCTATTTTGTCTCTCCTCACATCTCACAATGCCCTCATCTCCGGTATCAACCTGGTGAACCTTCTCTGCACACCCTCCAAGGTCAATATATCCTTCCTCGAATGCGGCAACCAAAACTGCACACAGTGAATGATAATGAACTGGAACTCCTTGGGGGGATTTTCCAGTCCCATCTTCTAAGGAAATTAGAGTGATTCGTTGATCTCGGTCAGGATTATCGAGTTTTGGGGCAAGTATGGCCGGAAAATCCCACCACGTGTCTACGAGGTGTAGCAGTTGCCACAGAAACTCCATGTAGCAGTTGCCACAGAAACTCTGGATGCTCTGTAAGTCTCAAAAGCAGAAATAACTAGTGTGGGGAACTACTGCCCAGTCTCTGTTCACTTGGCAGTCCCTTGCACTCTGACAGTGTTGGATTCTTCACCTCTCACTAGGTAGCAGGAAATTGCAGAAATAGAGCAGACTATATATAAAATATATTTATATGTGTGTGTATTTCTCGTGTTATGGTTCAGGTTAGAAACTCCAAAGTGTTTTATGAAGCTCGCCTTAATTACAAATTTTGCATCTTGAAAAGCAGAGAAGGTCATTGATTTCAAAGGAAGTGAAAGTTCCACAAATAAACTTGCATGGGTGTGGAGATAGAGCATGAGAGTAGAATTGACTGGATTGCTCTGCAAAGAGCTGGCATAGACTTGATAGATTTCATTGTGTGCTGCAATGATTCTATGGCAGTAGTTTTACCAGTACTTTGGCAATGGGCTGAGAGACAGGAAAGTTGGCAAAATGGGCTCCAGGGGGATGGTACCCAACATCTTCCCACCATCATGCCATTTTTCCAGTGGTGAGAAAGTTGCAACTTGTTTTCACGCTAGGAGCTCGAGTAAGCCACTTGAATTGCCAGTTAAAGACTGGTTCCAGCCTGTCCTGACATTTTACATAGATCAGAGGCCTACTAATATACAGGGAGTTCGCACGGTAGAACCTGATAGCTTCCCAGTGGACTCTGGTGTTGGGGTCTTCCTTTTTGGGCATTCTTTGTCCTTAAAGAAGCCATGCAAAGGCAATGGCTGGCTCTGTGGAAATGGGGTTGCCTGTGTCTCATGGCCTCAACTCAAAAATCACCAGGGCTTTTCCATTTCAACTGAACATCTCGTTTAACCCTATCCAAGAGTGCTTGGCTATTGAGATGTCCACTCCTTCACCTGCAACCTCAAAAATGATCAACACTGCTGAACTGCTGGGCTGCCAGTTTTTGATTGGGTTGGCAGCACTTGGAAGCAAGCTGCCATCCTTAACTGGAACAGAAGCCCTAGCAGCAGCCATGTAATTGTCCAGCAGCAGGAATATGTCTTCCCCAGCCCTGTCATCAACTAAAATAGGGTGATCTCCTCCTTTCACGTCCAGCAGTGTGACTCCTGCTTTCTGCACAACATCCAGCACTTTGGCCCTCTGAAAAACTTCTCATTCTATGGAATCAGGAACAAAAGGTGACTAATTTAAAAATGGGATTGAAAGAATGAGTTTCGCTAATTCCTTATACGGAGAGATATTGAAACATGGAATGCTCTCACACAGGTAATCATTGAAGTAAAGGCCATTGCCTTTATTAATGGAAAATAGGATACCTATGTGAATTACAGGAATAGGTCACAAATCATGACTTTGTCCTCTCACAGAGCTATGATGAAAGGATTGAGTAATGGCATTCAATGAGCAGGTATTCTCATGGCTCCTTAGGCGACACCTTCAAAACCCACAATCACTGTCATCTAGAAGGACAAGGACAACAGATACATGGGAACACACCATCTTGACTTGGATTATTGTTATTTCACCGCCCACATCTCACAAACAAATTTTTAAAAATTTTGGAATGCTTTATTAAAGAGCTGGCACAGGAAAAGATACCAAATAGGCTCTTTATTTCCTATAAATTTCTGTTGTTTGTATGGGTCTTTCGGCCAATCAGAGTATAATTGTTTGACGAGTGAATTTGTGAATTAAGGTCAATCAGCGTTTAAGTATTTGATGAGTGAATTTGTAGCATAAGGTTAATCAGTGCTTAATCTTCAGGCTGCTTTCAGAAGCCTGGATGAAATGTCTGGTTCTCTTTCTCATTTGTCTATGTGTAATTGCTGAGTTTTTTTAAAATCATAACTACATTTTATTATTATGGTAAATATCTTTCACATGTGAACTTTATCAATATAAAGTTTAATTTTAATCCCTTTTGCCAAATTGCAAATAACCAACTTAAATTGTTCTCCAACTTTCATGCTGCTTCCTCCTTTCTCTATTGTGATTCTGGCTTTTGGTTATGTCAGCAAATTTACCAACTGACACTTGTATTCAGTGGTCCTACTGATCAGCCACCATTATCTCAATGGCACATCAGTGGAAAACCCCATTTACTCACTCATCAAGGTCTTATCAAGCTTCCTCTGAAATTGCAGCAGCCAGTCAGGACAATTCATCAGTGAATGTCTGCTGTTTATTTAGCATTTAAGCCGTTTTTGTACATGAGAAACAGAAGACCAGCATGTCCTTACTTCTGAGGGATTCCAACCGTCACCTCCCTAGCCTGAAAATCCAGCTCTTGCAAGTAATCTTGGCTTCCTATTATTTACCCCCTTCCTTATCTGGATTATTATTCAGCCTCAGATTCTTGCAGTTTTAATTCAAACAAAATCCTTTCATGTGGAAAGTTATCTCAAAACATTTCTTAGAATCCAGTTACAATATTTTGTTGACATTTCTACTGAATGTTTCATTTGTAATATCCTCAATTAATCTGAGTGGACTATCAGGAAGGATCTTCACCAGAAATAATTCTTTTAGTTTCTGTTCAAAATTATTCCAGTGCAGTGCTCCACAGCCTGCCAGTAAATCACATGGTTTGGCGCTAGGCAAAAAAAAAGACACCAGTTTCCTGGATTTTTAAAATTCCTTTGTGGGATTTGCGCATTGCTGTCTTTGCCATCCCTCATTATTCTTGAGATGGTGCTAAGGCTCCTTGATGCCAAACACAATCAAATTTTGTCTTGATGTCAAAGGCAGTCACTTTCACCTTAGCTCTCGAGTTTAGCTATTTTATTTATGTTTGAACCAACTCAGCATTAGCAAGCAGATTATTGCTAAGCAAGTGCTACTTGATAGCAATGTTGACAACTCCTTCAGCACTTTACTGATGAGTGAGAGTAGACTGATAAGATGGTAATTGGGTGGGTTGGATTTATACTGTTTTTTGTGGACATACCTGGGGAGTTTTCCACATTTCCAGATGATTGTCATTGCTGTAGCTGTACTGGAACATCTTGCATGGGATGTGATTGGGAAGTCTATTTCCTCCACTTCTGGAGTAATCAAAGAAAAGCCATGAATTCCAAACTAAAGAATGGTTAGGGAAATTGATAAATACAGGCCAAAATCTACAGCATTTCTGATGCTCATCAGCTCTAAGGTTGGGGCAAGGGGCAGGGGTTGGGGTGAAGAGTGAAAAGGCTGAACGTTAGGTGAAGGCCCAGGCTTCCTTTCTATTTTTGTGGGATTTATTCCGTCTTTTATCATGAGAAGAGGAAGGAGGAAGTGACCTCCTGATTTGGAATTCCGGGATGAAAATCCTAGAATTTTGTCATACATCGGTTAAGATTTTAAATCTCTTCCAATTGTTATAGCAGAAGTCTTGATCATTAATATTCAAACAAGGAAATGTCTGGGGCTCTGGCAAAACCAACCAATTGAATATAGTATTAAATCTCAAATTATCTATTTTCATCTTAAAAATTCTGAAATTGTCTTTACTTTTCTGTATGCCTGTTGGCATTGCCATTGCATTGATCTTCCTGCATGTTCATAATTTGGTATATGAGCTGGCATTGATTTGACTATGTTCACAGACTTAACAAGATCTAGTATGTCAACTTCTAAACAAGTACCAAGTATCAGCAAAGTTGTGATTATGTATTGGTTATTACTTACTCTACTCATACATGATCATGTCAATGGTACAGTCCTTATGTTGCAAATTCACAAATTGCCTTGCTGCCACTCTGATTGTTCTGTACACCAGTAACCACTATTATGGGCACAATTTTCTTGCTCCACTATGCTGGTCGGGTAGTGTGGCAGGGCAGGAACTATAAGTGGGAGTCAAAAACTGAAGTCCCATCTAGTGGCTGGCAAGTCACGAATCTCCAGGACCATATTTTTTCATGTAATCGGCCATGTGTATGTAATGGTGCAAGTCTAATTTGAATGTTCTTTCCTAACTTAAATCCTTTTGGCGAGCTCTGGATGATATTGTCCAAGTTCACTTGGTTTTCTGATCTTGCCAGTGGAGATCCATGCCAATGGGGATCACAGCTAGTCCCTAGCAAGGGGGCCAGATGCGATGGTTTTGCTGGAAGCTATTGAGGCCCCCTTGGAGGTCAGGAACAGAAAGAGGCAGTGCCTCTTGGGCAGTAACAGCCTGGCATTGCCAGCCGGACACCCTGGCTCTGTCACTGGGCACACTGGCAGTGCTGACAGGGAACTGCGCAGTGCCAAGGGCGGGGCTCCAGGGGGTGGGGCCTGAAGGGGTGAGGTCAGATGGGGGCAGAGCCAGATGTGGGAGTTCGGTAAGAGGGGAGGAAAGGGGGGAACTCTGTATGGGGGGTGGGTGCTGATAGTGAGGCTGGCAGTCAGAGATCAGGGCCAGCCATCAGAGCTCAGGGCCAGCCAATGTCTGATGGGGTGGGGGTTGGGGGGGGGGGAAGTTTCTTGCATATCTAATGGCCACCTGAGCTTTCTACTACCAGCTTCTCCAGCGGATTTAGGTTCCTTCACCACCATCACCACCCACCTCCAACATAACTGGTGTGAATCACTGGATGGCCTCTGTATTGCACAGAATACCGTAAATGCATGAAATTCAGTTCACCCAAAAAATGAAAACTTTGATTTTTTGGAGAAAAGTTTGCCTCTATTGTTTTAGGTTTTTTCTATCTTAATCATATTAAATGTGATTGTCAAGGACAGAGTTGGACAATCTGCTGCAAACTGTTGGCAAGAGAGCAGCTAAAGTTCTGGGCACATAGAGCAGTTTGTGCCAGTGATTTGCTCTGCAAGCATACTAGTGTATGCTTTGACTTTATCTTCATAGCACTGAGCACTGAGCCTGGATCTTTAACAAGTTGTGAGCTAAAGCAAACTGATCCCTTTCTTTCGCCAGATTTCAGTGAATACCTATAAAGTTTATTATTTTGAAAAATTATAGCTAGCGCATCCACGATCTCTTTTGCTTTCTCTTTTAGAAGTCTAGAATATAAGTCATTAGTTCCCAGGGTTTTGTCAAAAATTAGTCCCCTAACTTTCTCCAGTATTTTTTCTCTGTGGCAGCAAAATAGCACACTGGTTAGCTGCAACACAGCGCCAGGGACCAAAGTTCGATTCCCGGCTTGGGTCGTTGTCTGTGTGGAGTTTGCATGTTCTTCCCATGTTTGTTGGGTTTCCTCTGAGTGCTCAGGTTTCCTCCCACAGTCTGAAAGACGTGCTGGTTGACACAAACAGGCATTGGAGTGTGGCGATTTAATCAATTTGACAGTAACTTTATTACAATGTAATGTAAGCCTTACTTGTGACTAATAAACAAACTTTACTTTATCTTAATTACTTAAATCCCTTACCATTTTGACATCTTGTTACCCTCTTTTTGATATGCAATATGCCTATTCTACTGTGAATATAGACACAAAATATTTGCTTAATGTCTCTACCATTTTCTCATTCCCCATAGTAATTTCACCTGTCTCTGTTTCTCAGGTACCAATGTTTACTTTCGCTACTCTCTTCACATTTGCTTGTGAAAGCCCTTACAATCTGTTTTTCCAAGATAATTTACTTCTGACTTCTACTTATGCTTTTTCATTATCATCAACTTGATGGTCTTTTATTGACTTCTAAGACATCCTCAATCCTTAGACTTGCTACTATTCCTCGCGTTATTGTAAACTTCTTCTTTTAATCTAATATTATCCTTAACTTTCTGAGTAAGTTATGGATGGATCTTTCTTGCTGAGTTTTTGTTCATAGACGGAATGTACTTCTATTGAAAAAAAACTATTTCTTTAAATGCCTCCCACTGTTTGTTTACAGTCAGGCTTCTTAGCTTGTCATCTTTACCCAACTTAACTCTTCATATTTATGTTTAAGATTAAATTCTTGTAGTGACTGAAATATATCATTTTCAAATTTAACAATAAATTCAATTTTATCATGATCACTATTTTCCGGGGGATCTTTTGCTATGGGATTAAAATTTAATCCTGCTTCATTATGCATAAGAGATCTAAAATAAATGTATTCCTAGTTTGTTTCACAATCCATTGCTCCAGGAAGCTTTCACAAAAGTATTCTACAAAATCATCTTCTAGACCATCCGTGCCAATATGATTGGTCCAGTCTAAACAATGGTTAAATCCTGCCCCAATGATTACATTGCCTTTGAAACATGTTCCAGTCATTTATTGTTTAATACTCTGGTGTAATTATTGTCCTGGACGTATAACTTAAAGTTTATTTATTTATCAGTGTCACAAGTATGCTTACATTAACACTGCAATGAAGTCATTGTGAAAATCCCCTAGTTGCCACACTCCAACAGTGTTCGGGTACACTGAGGGAGAATTTAGCATGGCCAATGCACCTAACCAGCATGTCTCTCTGACTGTGGGAAGAAACTGGAGCACCAGGAGGAAACACATGCAGACATAGGGAGAATGTGCAAACTCCACACAGATAGTGACCCAAGCTGAGGATCAAACATGAATCCCTGATGCTGTGAGGCAACAGTGCTAACCATTATACTCCCACCAGTGTTTTTTGACTCTTGCTTTTCCTAATCTACATTCATACTGATTCTATACTATAATCTTCTGAGCCAAGAACATTTCTCACTCATATCCTATTTCATATAAGTCTACCACTCTTCCTTTGCTATGCTGTCTCTCCTCAAAATAGCATGTACCCTGAAATATTTATTTTCCAACTTCTCTATACAATGCCTCTGTAATGGGAATTAAATCTAAAGCATTTATCTCTATTTATAGCTTTTAATTTTTTAGCTGATATTCACTTTGTGGACTTTTGTCACTGATGCACAATTAATATTAAGTTCTCTGTCCCTTCCTATTCAACATAACTATATCACAACACTGTTCAGTTGCCTTGACATGTTTCTTTCGATATCTGAATTCCCCTTCTCCTTTCCCCCAGTGCCCTTCCCTTATTAATTAGAAGACATTCATAGCCCTACTTGTACAATTTATTTGCACACTGGTTCCAGCCCAGTATAAGTGAAGTCCATTACATGGAATAGCTCCCTCTTCTCTGAGTACTGATGCAAGTGACCTATGAACCAAGACTCCTTCTCACATCATTCATTTAACCATGTGTTTAATTCTTTAATTTGCTTGTCCAGATACAAGTTAATATGTAGCTTAGATAACAATCCAAAGATGACTACTTTAATGTTCTGCATTTTCATTTGAATAGTTTGCTGCACCTTCATACCATCGTCAGTTTGCACATTCAGCCTACAATCTTTTTTCCATCCACATTGATAGCAAGCACCTTGTTTCTATTGGTCAACATCAAAGGCTAAGGTTCTTCTGTTATTACATGCTGCGTACTTGGCTGAGTGATAGTCACAGCTTTTTGTACCTGACTACTGACCAACTTTAAACTTCCACCTAACCTAAGAGGAATGATTGCCTCCTGGAACAAAATGCCTATATAACTCTCCCCCTTCCCTGATGCTCCACAATACTGCAGCTCAGGCTTTAGCTCAACAATCCTAAACCCCAAAGTTTCACAAGCTACAAACATTTATTGCAGATATGATTGTCCAGAATCGCTGTGCATTCTGCAGATTCCTACATGTTTCAGTCACGGCACTCCACCAGCCCTGTCATGTCTGCCTCACCTATTTATTTAATTATTCAATCCGTTATTCATTTACACAGCTGAAGTAATAGTGAGTTACAGTCTTCTGGCTTGGAGACAAAACAAAAACACTCACCAAATACTGGAGACAGAAAGAAAGTACAAAAAAGGAATACATTTTTCTCCTTCTGCACCAAATTTCCACCTACACCGAATTCCTGATTTAGTACTCATTCTTGGTCATACCCAGTCCCCATCTCACCACACTGTTGCTCACACTCTATAAATTGAAAATTACATGCCGTGGTAGGTATGTTTCTCACAAGGAGATATGTAAAATGTGGTTAGTACCCCTCCTAGTACAATCTTCCCATCTATCCCACATCTCAACCCCACAATATAAAAACAAACGAATGACAAAATTGGAAGACTGTCAGCCATATAAGCTGATCCAATAAAAGGTCAAATAGGCTTGTTATACATTTGAAGGTGCTCGCTTCTGGATGGCAGCCAGCAAGGAATGAAAAGAGGGTGACATCTTGGATGGTACTCCCAATGCAAACATGGCACACACAGAAAGATGTGCTTCCTGTCTTTTCACAACCTAGCCTCAAATAATGTACTGTCCAATTCAACCATTGTGTGGATAGTGTAATATCCTGGTCAATTAGCTTAGTAACAAGCACAAACTTTCATTTAAGTATAGTAGATAGCCTGCTGACTTTGGTGCCTGCCCACCTAGTATATTAAGGGGGAACAGCTCTGGAATGGGTGGGAAAGTGGTGAGCTGGGCTTCTTATATATATTATATACTCTCCCACCACTAAAATTTGCCGGACAAAAATCCAGCCTGCTGTTTGCAGTTTTGGTCTCTGTATCTAAGAAAAGATATACTTGCATCGGACTTTGTACAGAGAAAGTTCATCGAACAACCCCTGGTTGTTGTATGATGAGAGGCTGAGCAAACTGTGTTTATATTCCCTCGAATTTAGAAGAATAAGAGGTGGCCTCATTGAAACATGCAAAATTCTGAGAGGGCTTGATAAGATTATTTCTTCTATTGGAGAATTTGGAATATCAAGTTCTCAAGAAGATAATCCTCTGGGACTGAGATGAGGAAATATTTCCTCATTCAAGCAGTTGTGAATCTTTGGAATTCCCTACCCCATGTGAATGCTCTATCATTGAGCATATTTAAGGCTAAGGCAGACAAAATTTTGGTTTTCCCAAAGAATCAGAAGATAAGGAATCTGGTGACAAGTGGACTCAAAATCAGCCAAGATTGTATTGAATGGTGATGCAGCTCAGTGGCCTCTGACCTCTGGCCTACATCTGCTCCTATACTTAGCATTTGGCCCATCAACATGCACAATGCTATACTTTCTAAATTAGCAACATTTGCCAAATACGAATTGAATCTTCAAATCCATCTGTGATCATTAGGAATGTTGTACCTGAAAGTAGGATGGGAGCAGATTTGATGATAACTTTCAAAAAGAAACAATCTCCTTTTGTGTTATGTGGGTTGAATAAAATCTAAATCTGTTTACATCACTTGGGTGTTCTTCACACTCCTAACTCTGAACAATGTCTTGGCAGTTTCCACAAACCTGCAGCTAATTTCCAGTACATACCTAGATGATCAATGATAATGTTAAATAACAAAGTTGAGGCTAACACTGATCTTTGGAGGACACGATTTGTACCCAATCTCTAAACAGATGCAAATCCACTGACAACCATTCTTTGTCAATGGCATTCAGTCAATTCTCAAACCATGGTAGCAAATTAGAACAAATTCCATATCTTGTGAAGAAGTTTTACATGCAGTATTATATCAAGATCTTTCTGAACTATTGGATAATCCTCACCCATAAAATAGAGACTTCCCAAATGACATTCAGTTTTATACAATGCAATGTTTTTTTCCTTTTCCTTCTTCATCTGAGTGCAAAATATTGCATCACTGATACTCCTTTAAGCATCTTCCCTATTATGGATCTGAACTTATACTTCTCTGGTTCTACTTTATACCACTTTTAAAAAACTGGAATTATAACCTCAAACTTATGTTAAGATAGCTTATTCTTTCCAAGATATTATATCCATTTATTTTAATATGAACATATTTATTAACAGCACTACATACTGCTGCCAGCTGCACAATATCTTCAAGATGGAAGACTGATGTGAAGTACTCATATAGAATCTCTGCCATATTATGGACAGTCCTTTCTGATTTCTACGAGTTTTAACCCTTCAAATTTTTTTAAAATTTTGAAATGCAGGTTTGAGTTTTTAAAGTCCAATAAAACTTACTTTATAAAGTTATTGTTGTTAAGTTTAGCTGAAATTTTCTTAAACAATCCTATCTAAATTTTATTAAAGCAAATTTGTGTTCCTATTTAAGCTATTCGCAAAAATAGTTTGCTGGATTTAGAAACTTCTTGGCTTATTTTGGTTTCGGATTAAAAGAGATGTTTCACCCTCTGCCTCTCACCAACCTCTTAAAAGGGTTTCTAGCTCTTTTTCTAATCCCATTATTTAGAGTGCTCGATGTTGTCAGAGAAATATTTGATGTATTTTCTATCTTTCTATGTCAATCTTGCCAATGTCACCAGTTTCGAAGTATGCCTGCTTTTCAGCAAGGCATATTTGAATGAATAGCTTTCTGCCATAATATACACACATTCTGACCTCTGTAATACAGGTTCACTTACATTCTTCTGGGAAAGAGGGGGGAGAGTGATCTGTACCCATTCTTGAAGCAATTCCACTGCATTATTGTTGAAACGAATATCCCCAAGGAGTTTCAAATTCTTTTTTTTTAATGCATTTTAAGGTAATTTTCTAATTAAGATTAGATCTCATATTTGACTTTGTTACTGGAAAGTACAATCAACAAGTGTACAATATTCAAAAAAAGAGTTAAGAGCACAACCTGAGCAGCCCTTTGACAATCAAGGCTGGAATTCAATCAAGTGCAAATGCATAAGTATAATTAACTGAAACAAGTTCAGCTCAGAGTTGTGCACTGTATATACATGATTCTAAGCATAGTAAAAAATTTGCATTGTGGTCATGTACTTGTTAATAATATTGCTGAGAGAGAGGAAACCATTCTCAATCCATTTTGGTCACGTCCTCAGATTATTTCATTCTTTTACAATCTTTGGCTCATCATGTTACTAAAGCACAACTTTAGCTATCCCTCTAGCTGTTTTTATTGCACAGACACCTGATCTCCCCCTGGATTGTTGCATTATTAAGTTATTACATATCATGCTTGTGGCTGCCAAGAAAAATACATTTCTTAATTTCTGATCCACCCACTTTTTTCATGGTGCTTCAAAATATTGATGGATATCATGCTTCGGGACAGATTGACATGCACTGGTTCACAAAGAACAATTTTGTTACAAAAACGTCCAATCATTTTTGATTGCTGTGGAAAGGGAAAAACTAATCAGCGTGGGAGGATTTGATTCTTAGGGTGGCAATTAATGCGGATGCCAGGGGCCTTTCCAATGCCCGGAGAACCAGCATGAGCCTTGCTTCACCTTCCTGTCAGGAAGGTGACAGCATTAAGTGAATCTCAGGCACTTAACTGAGCAGCAGAGGGTCTTCCCTGGGATCATTGACCTTAGCTAGATGGAGATCCGTACCTGTACACTGTTCAATAATACCACCAAGAAGAACACTCCAACAGTAGTGGATTTACCAACATTAAGGGCATTTAAATGGTCATTGGATAAACATATGGATGATATTTGAATACTGTAGGTTCGATGGGCTTTAGATTGGTTTCACAGGTCAGCGCAACATTGAGAGCTGAAGGGCCTGTACTGTAATGTTCTATGTTCTATGTTCTAAATTTCACACTTTTGCACCCCTCAAGTCATCACTTTTATCCATGCAAATTCCCATTTGTTCTTATATTTTTCTGGTTATACCTTATACCTTAACTGGTGGACGTGCCCCACTTTTTCCAATTTCCATTCTCAAAAATTTGTCTTCCCTTACTTAACTGAGGCCCTGCCGTTAAGATTGGTCAGGCCTCCAGCTTCCCACCCTCGCTCCCACACCTTTCTCATGTTCCTATTTCAGGATGATGTTTCAACTTGTTGTCGTTGCACTCTTTTTACCTTTGTTTACATTGGTTCTTTCATTGTGCATTCCCCCCCCCCACTACATTTGCAGCTGAAACCCTCCTCTTGTCCTCTATCACCTTCAAGCCAAACTATCATTCTATACTGTAGTGTGAATATCCTGTCTTGCACCCTCTGATCACCCACTAAGCCTGGACTTGAATGCCTCAAATTTTTATGCTTTACCTTCATGTTAAAATATTCGTTAGCACTCCAATCCCCATCTTGCCCATTCTTTCATTTGACTCCAGCTTTTTGTCCTTCTTTCCATTGCAGTCACCCATCCTACATCCATTCCATTACTGAAAGCTGTACTTTCAGTTACCTTAAGCCAACAATTTGGAATTTTCTCCTAAACTCCTTTTTAACTATCCTTTCTTCACAATCCTCCCTTCCTAAGGACAAATTACTGGTCACCCCTCCAAATTCCTTCTGTTTTGATTTGGCATCTATTTTCTTCTATAAACATCAGTGAGGTCCCTTGGGATACCACGAGGGAGAGTTTTCCCAAATTTTTTCAAATGTGTCGGGAGAAAATCCAGGGAGAAAATCAGGGAAGATCTAGCCATCAGCGCCTGTGGAAAATTTCACTGAATGTTGAGTCTCTTAAAGAAAGATGTTTTTTCCATGTGCCTCACGCTATATTTGTGATGGCTTGTCTCTGATTCAGATACCTTGGGAAAACCTAATTTCTGCAATCAGTGGGTCGATCACTAACAAAGAATTGCCACCTTGACAGGCTCCATGATTCTCCAAAATCACAAACTGAAAGGAAGAGAATATCAAAGTGAGCAATGAGGATTCCTGACAATGTCCTGACCCTTAGCCCTCAAGATTTGGGACATCCACCTAGGAGGAATAAGGATGAATGCCTTTCTACTAAGGTTCACTCTCTGTCCTTTCACACAATAGCCATTTCCCCACAGTTGTCCCTTCAACTCCACCTAAATGAAATGTCTCAAGCCTTGAGAGTCTCAG
Organism: Sphyrna mokarran; assembly: GCA_024679065.1. NCBI lineage: Eukaryota > Metazoa > Chordata > Chondrichthyes > Carcharhiniformes > Carcharhinidae > Sphyrna > Sphyrna mokarran. The sequence continues at coordinate 82,508,420 of JAGIQG010000005.1, read as the reverse complement.
TGGTCTGCATGCATCCCTACCTCCCTGCACTTTCTCCAATCCTACAAGGATGAATAGTTAGGGCAGTTGAGTACATTCAATTGACCTGTGCTATAACCTCATGGGGAAACAAGATGCTACCCCAAGTCATTCTTTTAACATGGTGATTGATAAGGGACTTGAATCGGGACCACATCCATGTCACTTCTTTGCGATGTAGACATGAGTTTGAGCCTTGTAGTTTCAAATGCTTCCAAAGGGTTAAAGATTGGGCACCAATCAGTGACACACTCATGTATTGCAATACTGATTCAATTGACACAACTGACTCATCAAAGAAGAGTCAGATAACTGGTTTCCCTATGAGGCAGGTAAGGCACACTTGATTCAATTAGAGATTGCAATTAGCATGTCAAATTCATCATTAGATGGCACCCACATTCAGCCAGGCCCTGTGGGCTGTAGTATAAATGAACTATCCTACTGGAACAGCCAGCCACCCATGCACTAAACCCTGACCATCTCCATAACCAGACAGTTTTTGCCCTCTGACTTAACACTGCTTCTGGAGTTTGGGGCTTTATTCTCTCTGCAGTGATTCCACCATTCCCCCCCCCCAACCAATGTGAGGATCTTCAGACTGCAGCAAGCTGGAAAATACATCCTTTCTCAGAGTACACCACTCTGCCCATGCAGCCTTGCTTCCAATGGAACCCCACCCAAGAACCTCACAATTGCCCCCTATGCTGACTTATGATTCTCTGCTCCCTCCTACTTGTCAGCTGTTACTCTGGTAGGGCAATCCCTCAGTGATGATACCGCCATAAGTCCACAAGGAGGACATTAGCATCACTGCCTGCTTACCAGCCACAAACACCTTTTAAATCTAAAGGTGCAGAGACATGAAGATTCGGTGAGGCCTCTAAAAAGCCCCACCCTGAGATGTTGGTATTGAAACCCTCTACTCCGAGTTGAACTTATCCAGGTACCTCACAGCCTTTCCGTTGCCCCGTTTGCAACTGGCACTCTGGATGGTAATGGCAACGTGAGTGCTCATCTCTAATATCCCCTGCAGAGGTGAGGGTACCAGGTCCTCATTTTTATACAGCTGTTGTACATCTCTCCAGCGTGATGTCACACTGGTAACCGATGTGAGGGGTGAAATGCCAGAGGGCTTGCTAATGATATAATATGGGGATTGAACATTAGACTGGTAGGGGCGGGGGGGTTGCACAGTAAGAAGTCACACAACACTAGGTTAAAGTCCAACAGGTTTATTTGCATTCACAAGCTTGAGGAGCTTGTCTGCTGGGGAATGGAAAGGGGCAAGTCTCTCAATTTTGAGATTGGTGTATAATCTCTATGTAGCTAACCTTGTTGATGTCTTTAGGGCCCACCCCTCAGGAATGACAGTGCAGAACACACACCCTTTACTTTGAGAAAAGTGCCAGAAGATCTGGCAAGAAAGTTTGTCTGTACCCTGTAGAGAAACACACTGGTTTTTCATTCAGAATCTGACACTTTGCCATTTTTCAGGACAATTCTCTCCTGGACCTCAACTTCTGTCTGATGGGACTATTCAAAGGCCATTCTACAACACTTACGACCTAAAAATTCTAGGCAAGATTTTTGTATGGCCAGCAAGAAAATATTCCATGTCATGGAGTTGAAGGTTTGGCTCGAGGAGAGGGAGAAGGAAACTAACTGGTTTGGAGATTGATCATGTAGATAGAAAGAATTGCAAAAGGTGGTCTGTCAGATGTAAAGCATAGTGGGATGCAGGGAGGAGAATTATCATTGTAAGAACACGAAGAATGGGTGAGATTGGGAATATATGAATTTTCACGGTCTTCCTAATCATAGGCAAAAAAAAAAATCAAGATGGAGAAATAACTCATTTCAGATTCTCTGGTGTGGAAAATCAATTTGTAAGAGCAGATAGAGTTGAACAAGCTAAGCCTTTACAGAATTTGGAACACAGGAATATGGTCCAAGTAACGGAGTTAGTAATAAATATTTGAATTTATATTGGGGGTGATCTTGAGCCCGCTTTACCCTTCAGTGAGAACAGTGATTCGGATGGAAAATTCGGTAAGGTTCAGAAAAAGCGGTTATCTCCATTGAGATTGTGATTTCCAATTTTTGAAGTCTCTTACTGGTGGTGTAACAAGAAATCTGCTGCGAAAATCTGGGAAGCTTGTTTTAATATGTTATAATATCAGGTTAAAGGCCAACAGGTTTATCTGGAATCACGAGCTTTTAGAGCACTGCTCTTTCATCAGGTGAGTGGAGAGTTGGGTTCACAAACATGGCATATATAGACAGAGACTCAATTGCAAGATAATGTTTGGAATGCAAGTCTTTACAGGTAATCAAGTCTTTACAGGTACAGACACCTTGAGTGGAGAGAGGAATAATTATAGGTTAAACAAGTGTGAATTGTCTCAAGCCTGGATGGTTAGTAGGATTTTACAAATCCTATACATGCCATGTTTGTAAACCCACCTCTCCACTCACCAAATGAAGGATCCTCCCCACCCCCTGCCAACCGCATCCATAATTGGCAGCAATCTCCCTACAGCATCCCACTCCTGCCCCCATTGTCACCTCACCCGACACCGCCCCCTGGAACTGCCAGCTTACCAGGGACCTCAGCACTGCCTTCCACACCCTCAGCATGGTTACCTTAACTGGTGGAGAGTATGACTGATTCCTTCCAGTGTTCTTCATATGTTTCCAGATGGGATGGCATTATGCTGTTTAGGAACACTTAAATCCTTGCATATTGATCGTAATTAGGTTCACACCCTCGCTGGGCATGTATTTAATTAGTTTGTCAGAGAGGGTGGGGTAGATCTCATTCAGAGATCTCCCTGGTGCAAATCCTGTTATGACCTTCTCACGAGAGTCAGCAGCCATTACAGGATTTGCACCCACAGAGAATAGGTCCAGAAAATCCTGGCTCTGAGTTGCATGTCTTGGTGTGCCTGTAGTTTAAATATAAGGCCTGCATGACCATGGCAGGACTCAGTTGGTAGATGGAGGCTGTAGCTTTGACTAACATCACACGTTGTCATTCTTTTAAAAATGTTCTCCCTTATTTCTGTTCTTTCCGTTCTTTCTTTCTTTCCTTCCATTTTGCTTTCTCCCTTCTTTAGAATTTTGCAACATTGCATTTCAAGTTGTCTCCTTTGTCTTGCTCTTCTGTGCTTTATGTTATCTTTCTCTCTCTGAATAGTTCCTCAGGTGGAGGCCGTGAGTGACCTGAGCAAAATGCAGCCTATGGATGGGAAAGTTAGTACTTCATAGATGGAGAAGGAGCCATTAGATGAGGGTCCATCCAGTGGGTAAGACCTACAGAGGTCAGATCTCATCAGATAGGGAGCAAAGCTTTGAAAGTCTGTTTGGCATTGTTGACTTTTTCATGTGGGAGTGATAATTATAGAAAAGGAAATCCATTAAACCCCCTGTAATGAATTTGATGTAATTTTCAGGAGCATTGGAAAGTAAGCAGGCTCTTTTCTAAACTAGCAAGTTCTTCACATTCAGTTTTTCACTTATCAATGTCTGTCCTCAGCCAAATACTAATCAGAATCTACAATTGATCTCGATGCTCTGGATTATAAAGGAGGAGTCATTGATTCTTGTTGGAGCACATGTATGAAAGCACTTGGGGAAGGTTAGCATTGGGGCCACTTGCAGTTCTCTTCCTACTTGTGGTTTAATAATTATCAGCACTTACTGTCTTATAAAGGGTGGTATAGTCACTAGTCAACATACCAAAGGTATGCCTACTGCCTCTAGAACCCAATGCCAGAAGTGAATTGTTGCTTTCAAAAGATATTGACAGACAAGGAAAGAAGAGAACATTGACAGGAAAGTAGAGAAGGAAATTAAGGTGGAACCAGTTATCCATTTGCATTCAAATGGCTCCAAAGTGAGGTGAAAACAAGGGTGGGAACTGCAACCAAAATGTTTTCTTTCCTTTAGCTCAATAATTCTCTGATTAGTTGCTTCTGGCATGATATTCCTGACAATAGTGGTGTTTCTGGCTTAATTTTGCATATTTTCTCTGGTGTGAATGTCGGGTTCAATAATGATAGCTGTGCAAGTTTACTTCTAAATATATCTCTCTTTCCCCCAAATAAGAAGAAAACTGAGTAACTTATTTTTACTGTACTAATGAAGTAGTAAAAATGAATTAATAGCAGGAGCTTGATATTTATTAATTCCATGTGCCTGACAGAAATTGTTTTGAATTCAGAGTTTTCCCTGAAATTTGCTCTTTGAGTTTTGGATTTATTTACCTGAATCAATGACAAGTTCGTTTGCTACTATTCGAAATGTCATATAAGTCTCAATGAATGAATAGTGTAATGTTTACAGTACTACCACTGCCAGACCGCATATGACATGTACGTTGACAGGCTATACTAAAGAATCCAAGTACATACTCAGAACTAATTTAGTTATGATAAAAGGAAAAATTACAAATGGTAGAAATATGGAACAAAAATATTAATGGAAAATGACGGATACATACAATTCCATCAGCACAAAAGAGTGAAATAAGTTAATAAATCGTCCCTAACCCAAATCAACATTTTTTTTGTATTTGAGATTTTGACTAGTCAACATTTTCTGTTTTATTACTAATTTGCTTATAATATTTTGGCATTTATTCTTGACATTAAATAATTAGTACAGATAAAGATTTAATTTCTTGTACAGCAAACATTCCTGCATTAATTTACTGATTATGTATTCAGTTAAAGGAGCCAAATACTTTCATTCACTGTATCTAGGTAATTAGGGGCAAATGGTGGATAGTGGCTCAAAGCCAGGCAATAGGGTCCTCCTACCTTTTCTAATTCATCCACGAAAAGAAGGAGGACTATATTATTTTCTTTCACATTGTTATACTTTGTCTAAGGCTGCACATCTATACAATAACTGGATGTTTAATCATCCCCAAGAGCATGGTCTCAGCAGAATAGCTGGAATATTTTCCTTCCCAAGCAACCTTCTCTGACAATGTTGGCTTTTCCAGAAAGCACCAATGCTCATTGCCTCATGAAAAAAATACAACTAGTTATACTCATAAAGAAAAATTTATTATTGTTGAATATGGGAGGGACGTGAGAGAAGTTACCTTTTCTTCAAAATTAAATTGGCATCCTTGCTTCACATAATGTAGGAATAGGAAATCCACAACTGTTGGTTAAAAAAAATCCTCTACTTCCTCAGGAGGCTAAGGAAATTCAGCTTGTCAGCTATGACTCTCACCAACTTTTAGATATGCACCATAGGAAGCATTCTCTCTGGCTGCATCACAACGTGGCATGTCCAAAACCTTAAGAAACTACAAAGTGTCGTGAACAAATCCCAATCTATCACACAAACCACCCTCCCATCCATTGATTCTACCTACACTTACTGCTGCCTCAGAAAAATCAGCCAGCATAAGCAAGGATGCCATGCACCCCGCACATACGCTGTTACATCTTACGTCAGAAAAAAGCTACAAACGTTTGAGGTCATATGCCAAACAACTCAAGATCAGCTTCTTCTCTGCTGCCATCAGACTTTTGAATCAATTTACCTCACATTAAGTTGATCTTTCTCAACACCCAGTTATGACTGTAATATTACATTCAGCACTCTTTCCTTCCTTCTCTATGTATAGTATGCTTTGTCTATACAACATGCAAGAAGCAATACTTTCCATTGTATACTAATACATGCGACAATAATAAATCAAATCAAGTAAAAACTTGGTGTTATTCAAAATTACCTCAGCAGTTGTAATTTGGCATCCTTGTAAATTAATGTTCAAATTAGACAAAATATTTTTCTTTTTCTTAGAATATCTCTTTACACTTATAAAATTTCAAAACTCTGCCAGTATACAAACATATATTCAAAGTTTTTAGAGAAAATTTGATGAAAAAAACTTGTCTAAATATTGAAAAAAACGATTTTAAAAATCACCTGGCATGTATCACAAATATATCAAAGATGTTCAAGGTAATTCCCTTCGGGAATGATGTAGCTATCTTCAGACTCAAGTTAGACCAGATGGAATAAATGCTATAGTTCCTGTCATTTCTTTTGTAAATGGTTTGTGTTACCAGCAACAGAAATATCAGCAAAATCCTACTTCTTTCAAAGTTCGTATACATATGTAGCAAGAAATATGTTTCAAGCCAGCAGTGTTAACATAACAGAGCTTTTCTCTCATCTTTTGTAAGAACCAATGGGTCGATAATTTCCTCTGTCCTGGCCCCAATCCACTGCTGCAAGTGAGCGAAAAACAGAAAATTAATTTACTAAAGGATGCACTTCTGGTGAAATTATGATGGCCAGCTGAAGGCAGTTCTGAGAAAATGCTTGGATAACTATTTATCAGTTCCTAAGGCACTCTCTGAAGTTTTGCAGAATGTTTCTTTTTAATGTCATAAGCATAAGTGTGAGGGTGAGGTGAGATGTGGCAGAATGGCTCGTCTTTTTTACCATTCCTGACAGGAATAGATTTTTTTTAAAGCATTCACTTGCCAGTTCAGTGTGGGTTTGACAGAAAATGGGATTTATTGTATTTAACAACCAATCTAAGTAAAAATAATAACAATGTCCCTATTCTTACTCACACATGCATGAAACTGTACACAAACTCATACAGAAAATAAGCAACAAAGTGGAAGGATAGTCCAGGGATTTATACTCTATATTAAACGCCATAGTAAGAAAATTCTTGTTCAGGAATAAGTGTATTGGCAAGAAGGACAATCATTAATTGAAAATGCAAACCAACGTAAACTTTTGAATGAATCTACCTCGCATTAAGTTGATCTTTCTCTACACCTATATCACATAACACTACATTCTGTACTCTCCTTTCCTTCTCTATGAATGGTATGGTCTATCTGTATAGCACACAAGAAACAATACTTTTCATTTTATGCTAATACGTGTGACAATAATAAATCAGATCAAATCAAATCAGTGGTTAATTGGATAATTAAAATTGATTATCAGCATTTCACTAAGACCATAAGACCATAAGATATTTGATATGTACTTGAGGAATGGCACGATAGATAAGCTCAATGTATGTTTGTCTGTCTATTCCATCAATCTAAGGAATTCTCAGCACTTCTTTGCTTCGTTCCTTGGACCTGGTCTCTTGGGTCACAAAGTCCTAATAATTTGGCTAAAATCTCTGGTGGACTTGCACATTGTATTGGAATCTCATTTCCTTTGCCCTCTTGTGTTTAAGTCTGTGCAGTCATGACTGCTATCAGTCTCTCAAACTTCCTACTTAAATCAACAATTTAATTAGCCAATTGATTCAATTTCCTTCAGTACTTTTACCTGTAGTTCTGGACACTGATTTTGAAGTGTCTCAGAGGTGATCTCTCATTGGGCGATCTCTCCATTCTTGCCAGTTCAAGCCCTCTACATGCCCTTGCCACATGCACTGCTTTATCACAGCTGTAACACAATGTTCAAGAATTAAAAGAAAATATTGGGACTTCTGTGGGTCCTATCACCATAGATAAAGGTTTTTGTATTACGGATGATTTAAACTGGATATAGTATTTTATCATATACCAAGCTCTCTCTGCATGATCCTCAATTCCAACCCATATGCCATTATTTTACTGCTTCACTCACCACAGAATTGGAGCTGACAAGGGGCGGCCAATGCATATGTCCATTGATTTCTGGCAGGATTTTCCAGTCACAGATTGAACATGGCAATAAAATCCCACCGTAGAGTTTTCTGACTAATGATATTGCCGAATGCTGCTTATAAAATGTCAACTATTCATTAATATCCACTGTATCAACAGCTAATCACTAAGAATTACATCAAGACAGTGATTCTCCTGGCCCACTGAGCTGCTTTTGTAGTGCAGCAGGCTGGGAGGCTCTAGCAGAGGCCATTTCACGAACTTCCTGCTGGGTACCACAGCCTCTGTGAGTCTCCAGTGCCGGATTTTTGGTGCTGTTAACTTGGGTGCAGAGCTGTATAAATTACCTAAGTCAAATTTAAATATATTTTCAATATCATTAGTGGGCCCGGGACTGAAATTTCTGGGTCCATTAGTGTCTGTGGAGTGGGTTAATTTAGTGGTGTTTAGTATAGTTTCCCACTTGTGGGGAGCTGATAGCCTGACCCCACTGAAGTGAAGGGAGGCAATCAAGGCCCCTCAAAACGTCAGGCAGTGGGGGAAGCCTCTGAGCATTGCCACCTTGACAGTACCAGCCTTGGTCCTCCCACATTGCCCAAGGGGAAAAGCGCAAATGCCTAAGGGGACTCCTTGGCACTGCCCACTGGGCATACGACACTGCTAAGTGTGTGGGACCAAATGAGGAGGAGCCCCTGATAATAGTGGGGATGTGGGGTCCCACTGCCATTCTGCATTTGGGCTGAAGTGATTAGAGCTGGCCATTGGATCGAAGTGGGTCAGCCTATTTGGCGGGGGGGTGAGGGGGGTGTTGGTGCTGCCAGGGGCGTGGGGGGAATGAATTGAGACTGTTGAGATGGGCAGGATGCCAGTGGGAGAAGTCTGGAATTGGGAGATCTGGGCTGGGAGGCTGGGGGGTTGTGTTCATTGAGGTCATGTTTCATGGACCAGTGATCAGGCTATAAAGAGGGGGCGGGGGTTGGGGAGTGGTTGCAAGCCAGCAATGAGAGCTTGCAGGCTGGCCAGCAGTCAGGTGGCTGGCAATGTGGGGCACCGCACATGTGCGATCTCAGCGCTGAGAGTTCGGCACATGCGCAATGGCCCACTCAGCGTTTGCTGCAGGCTCTCCAGCAGAAATAGACACTACTTGTTGATTTATGGAGCGATTCACACTCTGCGATGCATAGGGTATGGGAGATTCATTTTGAAAGTCCAGCTGAAAGAACAGTGGATTTACTCCCATTTTTACACAAATTCGACAGTTAGAATTTGTTTATGAGAATCGCCCCCCTCCAAGCATCCCTTCCCCCACAATACTTAATTTGCTCTCTTTGATATGTATGAGGATGAAGTCTTGTATTAAATCCTGAATCAGAAGCTTCAAGAACTATGCTGTTCCTCTATCTCAGCCTGAAATACTAATACTGCTTATATAATGGTATTGGGCAAGTTTCTGACTCAATAGTCACTACGTCCTGAATATAAGTCTGTAATGCATTAGATATCAAGTTATCCTGTACTCCATTATTCCTCCAAAAGGACTAATCTGAAGATGTGTCAGTCGTGCCACTGCTGGAGCTGAAGCCTATAACCTCAGTTCACTCCAAATTTTCCTTCATAAAGCTACATAACAGTATTTGGCACTTAAAGAGATGCCAACTTTAAGACTTTCTTAACATCAAACCCCAAAATTAATGTAATACATAGAAGTTAAGATTTTGCTTTGCAAAGCTTGTGTACAATATAGTTTGACAAATTATGCCTTATTAAATACTCAGGTATGCCAACGATGTAAACAATGTCTATCAGTAAATTAAATGTTTTGAGAGTGAAGAAAATGCCAGTTGCAAATGTACCATGCAGATTGATGACTTGGATGATTTTAGACTGGGCTCAATGGTCTTTCCAGATTCTGCAACAAAACTATTAAAGAACAAAGAAAATTACAGCACAGGAACAGGCCCTTCAGCCCTCCAAGGTTGCACTGACCATGCTGCCTGACTTAATTAAAATCTCCTACCCTTCCATCCTATGACAAATACATTCTATTTCTGTACTTGTCAAGACGCCCTTAAAAGTCACTACCGTATCCACTTCCACTCCCCATCCCGGCAATGAGTTCCAGGTAATCACTACTCATTGTGTAAAAAATCTGCCTCATGTATCTTCTTTAAATGTTGCCCCTCACACCTTAAACCTATGCCCCTGAGTAATTGACTCTTCCTGGGAAAAAGACTTCAGTCCATGCCTCTCATAATCTTGTAGACCTCTATCAGGTCTCCCCTCAACCTCCATCATTCCAGTGAGAACAAACCAAGTTTCTCCAACCTTTCCTCATTGCTAATGCCCTCCATATTAGGCAACATCTTGGTAAATTTTTTCTGTACCCTCTCCAAAGCCTCCACATCCTTCTGGTAGTGTGGCGACCAGAATTAAATACTATACTCCAAATGAAGCCTAACTAAGGTTGTATAAAGTTGCAACATGACTTCCCAATTTTTAAACTCTATTCTCTAGCCAATGAAGGCAAGCATGCCGTATGCCTTCTTGACTACCTTCACCACCTGCATTGCAAGTTTCAGTAACTTGTGTACCTATACACCCAGATCCCTCTGCCTATCAATACTCCTCAGGGTTCCTCCATTTACTGTATATTTCCTATCTGTATTAGACCTTCCAAAATGCATTACCTTACATTTACCTCACATTAAGGATGTTTATGAATGATTTATCTATTTTCTTCTGAAGTCAGCAGTTGCTTGGTTCATTTTTAAAACACTGATTGTGGCATGTGGATGGTCAAACAATAGGAAGGGCTCAGATGTGCAGGAAGAAAGGGAGAGAGACAGTGTCCATTCAGGATCCTTCTTCTGCTGTGTTTCTCTTCTGACTGGTCAGGAGAAAAATAGTTTCTAAATCACAAGTAAAAATTGTCAGCTCATCACATGATTTCCCCTCATCAACAGACCAGTTACCCCAACCTGGTCATAGCAAATTGATTCCAGGTCCATGGTATGGACATGAGTAGATTATGGCTGAAGGAATTTCCTTCTCAGCTAGGACTAATTGTTCAATGTGATTGTGTCTAATGACTTGTTCTATACTCAGTTGACTGCATACATTGTCTGAATGTTTTGTGAATGGTCCAGGAGATGGTTTATTCACATTTCTCTAAGGTGATTGTCTCCGATGAGTTTTTCTGGACAGCCTGTCCTTGTTTGAATGGTTTGAAATTTGTAAGACTAATTATGTAAAAATTCGGCCACCCTAGAAATTGCTCAATAAGCCTTTTTTAAAAAATGTTGCTGTTCAGTGTTTGTACTTTTCTGATTATTTCAGCTTTAGGTCATGAGTTTCAAAAGTGCAGTCGAAGAAGACGTAGTGAGTTGTTATAGTGTATTTTGTGTTATGGTGTATCTTGTGTTATAGTGCATCTTGCTCCTGAGCATCAGTGGTGGAGGGAATGGATGTTTAAGTTGGCACAGCTTTACTCTTGAATGGGTTTATCTATAGCTGGAACTCAAGCAATTGAAGCAGCAATGAATTAGCTGAAGTGAATGGATAACCTAAGTTGTTAGGCTGCTCATCATTTAGAATTCCTACGGTGCAGAAGGAGGCCATCCAGCCCATCAAGTCTGCACTGATCACAATCTCAAATAGGCCTCATTCCTGTGATCCCACATATTCACCCTGCTAATCCCCCTGACACTATGGTCAATTTAACATGGCCAGTCAACCTAACCTGCATATCTTTGGAGTGTGAGAGGAAACTGGAGCACCTGGAGGAAACCCATGCAGACACAGGGAGAACATGGAAAATCCACACAGACAGTGACCCAAGGCCGGAATTGAATCTGGGTCCCTGGCACTGTGAGATAGTAATGCTAAACATAGTGCCACCATGTTCTTTTTTATAAATATTTAGAATCCATAAACGATACAAGAGTATTCATTTTAGGATGGAATGCCACAAATTATGAATCAGAAGATGTGACTGAGAAATATTAAAAGACCTTGCAAGCAATCAGAACCTCTAAAGACAGCAACCACTTAGAGCATCCATCATTAATACATACCTGACACCCTTCCCCTATTTCTTTCTCATTCTTCCACCAGGCTGACTGGAACGGGAAGAGCTCATCCCCAGCATCAACATTTATGTTTGATGAATATTTTGGAAAAGTGTGATTAGTGTTCCAATTTTGTAAAAATTGAGCCTCAACTGACAGAGATTCCAAATAGCACCTAATATACATATAGCTGCCTTTCTAAATGAAACTCCATGAACAATTGGAAGGGAAGAGTCTCCCCAGTTTAGTTCTCCTGACTACAGCCATATCCCACCAACACTGGATCTATTTCAATTCAACATTTGATGGTGTAACCCATCAATTGCATCAATTTTGCCAGTCTTTGGGGGAAACCATCACACTCCCTCAGAACATTAAAAGCCCTTTTTAAAATTAATGCCCAACTATATTAGGTTACTTCAAACTCATGTAAGTTGCTTAGTCTGATCATAGTGGGCGGACGTTTTTATTTAAATAGTCCATGAATGAAAAGGTACGCCAGTCAAGTCAGGTAATGCACCAAACTCCATTTTGGTACTGCTGCAACAACTTTGAATGGTTTAAGTAAGTCCCAGAGGCTGAGAAAACTAATCATTGATTTACTTTGAGATAAAGATAGTGTTAAGTGAGGCATTTGATGGAAATGCCACTTTCTTAGCTTCAGTTAAGATACCTGGAAACAAAAGAGCTGTTATCAGTAAAGTGATCATGAAGTTGTTGGATTGTAATTTAAAAAATGGTTGATTTGCTTCAGAGAGAAAAACCTGCTGTCCTTAACCAGTTCATCACCAGGAAGTTTCCCTCCAAGTCACTCACTATCTTGACTTGAAAACGTATCACCATTTGTTCACTGTCACTGAGTGAAAATCCCGGAACTCCCTCCCTAATAGCACTGTGGGTGTACCCACACCTCAGGGACTGCAGTGGTTCAAGAAGGTATCTCACTATCACCTTCTCAAGGAAAATTAAGGATAGACAATAAGTGCAGGCCTAGCCAGTGACACCTGCAGTCCATACATTAATTTTAAAAAGCTTATATATGAATCCAGTTTCACATCAAGAGGAAGAGATATGGGTTGGCTTTGTATGATAATTAAATATGTGATAACAAGTCAGGAAGCTACTTGCACCTTTCCCATTGTTATTTTCATAATCTTTGACCATTGTATAATGATTAGGAGTCAAGCAACCTTCCCCCGCCCCTGCCCCCACCCTGCCACAACTCCCTTAGTGTTATTCTCTAAATGTATTGCTTCCCCTGAGATCAACTAACTCAGTACAGACCAGGGATTGAAACTGAAACCATTCCTAAAAGCATATTATGAATCTAAAGGGTGTTGAAAAATTATACTTTAGTTCATGTACTGATGTTTTAGTTTGACTCAAAAAGTTTTGTCAGTATATTTTTTGTCTCATCTATAATATGCAGTACAGTGATATTATCATATGCAATCTTCTCTAAAAATGTTCAGATTCAGCTGAGATCACTTATTTCACTGTGAAAATGACACTACATTGAAATTAGAATGGACTGGAATCTGGCTTGAACTTAGCAATGGAAACCTTATGGAATCATAACTTCCCAAACTCATGAAAATACATCCCGAAGGTATGAGTTTGAATATACAGGAACCTAACCCATGCAGAGTACAAGACCTTTTTTAACCACAATCAACAGCTTGGCCTCTTTTAGGTAATCAACAGTTTGGCTGTATGACAAAATGCCATTTATTTCTGAAATGTCTCCTGGATAATTGGACGGAAGTGCACTGTTTCTCACCTCAGCTCCACCAGTGTAAAATTATACATACAATCAACATTTCCCTGCATATTATTGCAATGAAGACCTGTCACCCCAGTACAAATTATTGGTTAAATCACAATTGAGGTTTTCAGTTTAAGGAAAGCAGATCATTCCTGCCCTTATTCATCTGACTTAAGCTCAGCTTGCAAATTCAATCTCTGCTAATAGGAGACTCGAGAAATATTAGCTGCAGATTTAGAATAATAACCTAGAAATTACCGCTGGTGATATTGCCAAGGGAATGCTTAACACATTCACAAGACATTCCTTTTCTAGTTTAATCGAAGTGTTAACTTGTTTATTTTAAATTAGCTAAATTCACCTTCAGAAGTGTGAATAGAGAGGATGATGTAATTTAAGCACACTAAGCATTATGTGGATAACATTGGCAATGGTCATTCCCAGCATTATATTTCATACACGTAAAATTATGTTTTATTTTTCAACAAATTCTTTTGAGAGTATGTATTGCTTTGCATGTTCTATTGGGTCGGTCAAAAAGAAGATACTTCTAAAGTTATTTTCACACCAGCATGAAATCAGTCTGAATATTGTACTGTACATCTTGGCTGAATCTTTACTGTAGACCAAATGGCATTCCCAAATGTTCTGGTTAAACATATTGTGATTTAATTGATCACAGGTTCCTGCTCAGAGCTGAACAGACAAAGAGGCTGCTGCAAATTTCCTGTGTTAGCCAAGGATTACCATTTGTTCAGAATTTAACAGCTAGTGACACAATTCAATACTGAATAGATCACCTATTGAGTGGCACGGTTTTGTATTGTTCAGCATGTTTCTTCTAATAAAGTTATTTTCCTGTTGTAATTTGTTTTTTTATGTTAGTTGCAGAGTGCATAGAATTTGAATAATGAAAAGATTGTTCAACCCATTTAGTCAGTTCTTTGGATTATGCATACACATTCATGAAATCCCTACAGTGCAGAAGGAAGCCATTCAGTCCATTGAGTCTGCACCAACCCTCCAACAGAACATCTTACTGAGGCTTACCTCCAAACCCTATTATTGTAATCCCATATATTTATGCTGCTAATCCTCCTAACCTACACATCTTGGGATATTGCTGTTAAAGTTCATTTATAGTTCTGTAAATTGAACAAACACTGGATGCTACCTAGAAAACTAATGTTAACTTTGCTTTCTGCATGTTGTCATCAATATAATGGCTGTGGAACAGAGCTTTCAATCAGATTATTTTCAGATCTTCCTAAGAACTGCTGATGTCACAGTCACTTTGGTATAACAGAAAGATTCACAATATAAGCTCCAAGGTACATTTGATGAGTGAGATTATCTTGTTATCGAAAATCTATTCATCATCTCACCTGTTCCTAAAATAAAGAATAAATGGTTAGTTTTTAGTTTTAGGTGGAAAAATTGAGTGTTTTTTATATGTTTTTAATTGGAAATTTATTTTGGTTAACTCTGTAATTTATATTAAGAAGTATGTGCCTTGAGTTTAAGTTCTATGAATGTTTGTCACAAACCTCACTTGCCTTAGATAATGGATTCATGTCCATTCTTGCCCAGGCTATTACATGGAGCATTGCACAGAAGCAGGGATTCCATATTTGCTGAAATGGAGGTAAATTGATATTATCTGTTTCATGAAGTGTCTCTTATGGCTCAGTAACAGATTTCATTGATTAAGGTCAGCACACACGACTGTTTGATGAAAAATGTGTGGTGGGTGGTCTGAAAAGAATAAACAAAATCAGGGGAAATAGAATTTAAAAAAAATAAGAGTTGCAAGTGATTAGACAGGCTGTGGGAAGTACAACCACTAAAAAATCCCAAGCTCATTTACATTATCTACTTTAACAGCCCACTAAGATAAGAGTTCATCCAGGAACAGAGGTGAATAAACTTTATCTGGCATAAGACCCTGTGTAATGTCAATTATTTCTTCACTTCCAAATGTTTAAAAAGTTAGTGAACAGCATATTTAAATTGTTTGATTTGTTCTCCAGACTGCCATTTCCATGTTCTTTTGAGCTAAATGCAAAATAAATTAGTTGTTACAGGACTTTAAAATAACACATTACATAATAAAGTATAATGATGCAAATATGGTATCATATCATAGAAGTTGATTTATGGTTCAGTAAATTGAACAAACACTGGATGCTACCTATAAAACTAATGTTGACTTGGCTCTCTGCATGTTGTCATCAATATCATGGCTGTTGAACAGAGCTTTCAATCAGAATATTTTCAGATTTTTCCAAAACTGCTGATGTCCGTAGTCACCTTGGCACAGCAAAAAAATTCACAATAAGGCTCCAAACCATATTTGATGGGATTATTTTGTCATCGAAAATCCATTCATCATCTCATCTGTTCCTAAGATAGAGCAGAAAATTTAAGTGGTTAGTCTGTAACTTCAGTTGGAAAAGGTGAGCGCTTTTATATGTTTTTAATTGGGAATTTATTTCTGTAACTGTAATTTATATTGAGAAGTATGTGGTTTTCAGTGTCTTTTTTATTTGTGCTTTTGCATGATACAGAGTAAATATATTCCAGTAAATAATAATTAAGCTAATATTACAGATTAGAAACTAATCAAAATTGATGAAGAAAGCCACAAAGAAACGTAAGAATAATAATATGAGAAATATTTTCGTTACCAGAAAATAACTATCTCCAATCAGAGAGAATCCAACCATCCACCTTTGACATTCAATGGTATTATCATCATTATATTGCCCCACTCGGGCAATTTTTTTCACACAGAGGGTGGTGAGTGTCTGGAACAGCTGCCAGAGGTGTTAGTAGAGGTGGGTACAATTTTATCTTTTAAAAAGCCTTGAGATAGTTACATGGGTATGATAGGTATAGAGAGATATAGGCCAAATGTGGGGAATTGGGATTAGCTTCGGGGTTTTAAAAAAAAATTAAGGGTGGCAAGGACAAATTGGGTTGAAGGGCCTCTTGCCATCCGGTAAACCTCTATGACTCTATGACTAAAACCCCCAGTATCAACATCCAGAGGGTTGCCAATTGACCAGAAATTGAACTAGATCATAAGTACTGTAGCTAAAGAGCAGGTCAGAGTTTAGAAATCCTGCAGCAAGTAATTCACCTCCTGAATCTGCAAAGCCTTCCCACCAGGCACAAGTAGGGAATGTGATGGAATCTCTCCACTGGCCTGGATGAGTGCAACTCCAACAAAGCTCAAGAAATATGACACTATTCAGGCCAAAGCAGTCCACCTGATTTGCACGTCCCATCCACTGTCTTCAGTATTCACTCCGTTCATCCCTGATGCACAGTGGCTGCAGTGTGTACTATTTACAAGAGGCACTATAGCAAGGCTCCTTCAACAGCACCTTCCAAACCTGCAACCTCTTCCATCTGATAGGACAGAAGTAGCAAATATCTCAGTTACCACCTACAAGTTTCCCTCCAAGTTACATTCCACCCTGGTTTGGAACTGCGTTACCATTCCTTCGCTGTCACTGAGTCAAAATCCAGAAATGCCTTCCGAACAACATTTTGCGTGTACCAACATCTGTACTGCAGCAGTTCAAGAAGGCAGCTCCATCATCTTCCCAAGGGCAATTAGAGTTGGGCAATAAATGTTGATCTGGCCAACAATGCCATATCTCATGAATGATCATTAAAAGAAAGTTTTGCTTTAAATTTAAATCAAAATGGAGTCAGATGATGAATTGCAATGCTTAGAAAGGAATGAATTCATGTTACTTACCCACGACAGTCAAGCCAATTTCTTACCAGGAATCGAAAACACCGTCATCTGAGTGAAAACCCGAAGAGCTGGGAGATAAATGAGTACAAGGCATTTTTGGATACTAACTCTTGATTTAGAAGTCATCAAGTGTTTGACACCAGGAAGGCTAAACTCTTTTGACAGATGTCCCTCAAACTGGTCAATGCAATAGAGGCTTCTTTGGAAATTAATAAAAAAGTTTTGAATCCATTACATTTACCACTGGGAATCTGCTGGAGAAGGATATATGTGTACAGGATATCCCAGATGAAGCATAGCCTGTGTGATTAAACAGTAACTTTGGAGTTAGAAGTGATTTTTTTTCCCCTTTCTAACTCTATCACAATAACTATCAGGATAAAACTGGCAGAACCATTCAAAGTTAGCAATTTTAAATCATTTTGTCAGATAATTCTCAGCCCAGTGAATTATCCAGGGGAAGTTAGTACCTCTGGACAAATGTTGGGTAATGTCTTACAAGAGAACTTCCTAGAGGGATTCTCCAGGACATGTTTATTGGGGTACCCTAAAAGCAAAGCTATGGGCAAAGGAAAAAAAAGAATAAAAATAAAGGAAGTTAAGAGTAGAATAAGGAAAACTAAGAGGAAATATGAGGAAAGAAATGAAAGAGCAACAGTGAAGTGTTTTATGAGTACTCGTAAAATTACTTATATGCCCCTGGGCATAATTTAAAATAATTGGTAGAAAGCTATTGAAGAGAATATTTTTTCACCCACGAGGTGGTGGGGTTTGAAACTACTGTCTGAAAGAATCATTGAGGCAGGCAAACAAATGATCACATTTCATCATGACTTGGAAATGCACTTCAAGTGGGTGATCTCTGGGGCTTCCAACTGAGAACTGGGAAGTCAGAATAGGCTGGATGGCTCTTCTTTTGGTTGGCACAGGCAAAATGGGCTGAATAGCCTCCAGCTGTTCCATGAACATGTCTGAGAATTATATATCAGTAGAAATATAACAGTTTAAAAATGGTGTGTGATCTCTGAGTGAATGGGGAGGAATGCTGAGTTGCACCTGATGTTTCCTAAATATTTCACTTCAGACTTTACACAGAAAAAAGTTATCCAAGAGGAGTAAACCCTGAAGTGATTGAAAATGAGGTGATTGATATTATGGTGGATTAAAAGAAAATTTGATATACTGTACTGAATTATTCGCCTAAACAGTGTGCTCAAATCTCTGGAATGGAATGAATCCACAACCTTCTGACTCAGAGATGACAGTGCTACCACTAAGCCAAGGCTGACACCAAATATAAAATGCTTTCAGGGAGCAGGCATTGTTTTAACAAAAAATACTCTCATTTTTGAGGTTTTCTTTGTATTTCTTTCAAAGTATCTCTCTGTGTATTTTCTTTTTAAACATTAACAAGCCGTTTCAAACATGTTCTGCTTTGATTTCAAATTTTTGCTGTAACCTTTTCTTCTGATTATCTTCCAAATATTCTTGGATAAAGAACTCACATACATCAATGATAAAGATGCAGCAAGCTGATCTGATTCTCAGTTACAGAAGAGACAACTGGCCATAATTTTAACAGCCATTATCATAATACCTCTGGCTAGCAGACTTTGTTGATGCAGTGCTTTTCATGTTATAAATCCATTTTACTGTCTGTTAACATACACATTACTACCTTATATTTTGTTTGTAGATAATAATTAGAATACAAAGAATTTAAGTTTCTGTTGATTATGATGGTCTTCATTGATTTCATCAACTTTTAACTCCTGCTGAACTCAGCTGAGGTTTGCCTAACTTTATATTCTTAATCTCTGTTATATTACAAATTGTACTTACAACACATGGACTGATGACTGAATTTGATACCATTCCCTCACACTGTGACCTGAGAAATCAAACGGTCAACTACTTAAACATTTTCTTATAGATAACCTAAACCTCATTACTTATTGAAATATTGCTTTTTTCATATTTTTAAGAAAGCAACCATTATAGCCAGAATCATAATAGTGATGCTTTGCAAGAGTAGCAAGGTCATTGTTCATTGAAATATTATTGCTTCTTGAAGTAAAAGCAAACACTTTCTAAGTTTGATTTTTTAAAATTAATCTGGAGGGTATGGATAATAGTTTCAAGGCCGGCATTTATTTTTCATCTCACTGGAATCTGGGAATAGGAAGAGAGAACATAAATAGGAATGAAAAACTTACATTTGTAAAGTGCCTTTCACAACTGCAGGAAATTCCAAAGAAGTTCTTGGAAAGAAGCAACAAGATTCGGTAACACTTATTCAGTATCAGAAACACACGTGCTGTTACAATGTAGCCTCCTTTTTCTGGTCCATATCTGTATGGTAGCATTAAGTGGACAAGATGCAAAATGTAATTTTCAATACACTACATCCTCCTCTTCTTCGTAAATGCTTGAATGTGTTGTTTCTAAAAATGTAAGCAATAAATCTTATCATGGATTTGCCTGGTAACAATGAAATCCAGAATTAATCAAGGGAATGATGGCATCTAATGTCCTTAGCAACAAGGGAGAATCTTCCAGCATTCCACATGCAAAGGGGCTGATGAGATACAAAGAACAAAGAACAAAACAGCACGGGAAATAGGCCCTTTGGCCCAATGAGCCCACACCGCCACCTCGATGTTCCCACCTCCACCCATGATCCCTGTCTATGTTTATAGATCTATGGATCAAAACCAAATTTGAGGCAATTTAGGGAGAATTTATTCTGCCAATTAGCCTAAGAGCACATCTTTGGGATGTGGGAGGAAACCGGAGCACCCGGAGAAAACCCACGCAAGCATGGGGAGAATGCACAAACTCCCAAAGACATAAGCCCAAATCCATGTATCTGCACAGCACAGCGATAGTCACTGAGCTGTCGTGTTGCTTTCTTCAGCACTGTAGGGGATTCTATGATTCTTTCTTGAACACATTCAGTGACATGACTTCACAGCCTTCTGTGATAGAGAATTCCACAGGTTCACTACTTTTTTGAGTGAAGTAGTGTTTCCTCATCACAATTTTAAATGGTCTACTCCATATTCTGAAACTGTGACCCCTGATTTTAGATTCCCCAGCCGGAGAGAGCATCCTCCCCACAGCTACTCTGTCCACCCTGTTGGAATTGTCTACATTTTTAGCAGATTTCCTTTCACCCTTCTAAACTCAAGTGAATACAGGCCCAGTCAAACCACTCTCTCCTTATAAGACAATCTTGTCAACACTAGTCAGTCAACTGAACTTCTGCTGCACTCATTGATAGCAAATATGTTCTTTATTCGGGGGAGACCAAAACTGTACGCAATACTCAAGGTGTGGTCTCACTAACAGGACCTGTACAACTGTAGATATTCCCACTCTGACCTCATATTCTTTTGCAATGAAGGCCAACATACCATTTACCTTCCTAATTGCTTGCTGCACCTACCTCCCCATTTTCACTGATTGGTGTACAAGGACGGCCAGATCCCTTTACACACTTCCCAACATAATGTAATAACTCTCTCTCCTAGTACTAATGAGAATAAAGAAAAGTACAGCACAGGTACAGGCCCTTCAGCCCTCCAAGCCAGTGCTGATCATGATGCTCTAATTAAACTAAAAAAACCTCTGCCTTTACTCAAATTGTAACCCTCTATTCCCTCCTTATTCATGCACCTATCCAGGTGCCTTTAGAAATGATGTTGATATGTCTGCCTTCACCATCTCCTCTGGCAGCGCGTTCCAGGCGCCCACCACTCTCTGCATGAAAAACTTGCCCCGCACATTTCCGTTCAACTTTCCCCCTTACCTTTAACCTGTGTCCCCTTGTAATTGACACTTCTACCCTGTAAAAAGGCCTCCGATTACCCATCCTATCTATGCCTCTCATAGGCGTCTATCAGGTCTCCTCCTGAGCCTCCATTTTTCCAATTACTTAACATAAATCTGGACTTGAAAGACAGTCTCAGTTATGGTAACCACAAAACTATGATTGATTGGTGTTAAAAGCTCATCTGGTTCATTAACTTCCTTGTGTCCTTTTTCCCGGTAATGAGTTTAGCAGACATCTAGATAAAATCAGATGTTGGCCCTATTATCAAGAAGCATTTTATTTAGATGACTGAGAGATTAAGACAGGCATACAGATGCTACTTTACAAGAATCGGGAATGCAGGAGAGATAGAGCACCTAATATACGGTGACCAGAAACAAAGAGAGCGGGACAAAATTGTCAACTCCATATCAAGCAGACAGGTCAGTTTAACAACTCACTGGAAAGCCAGGTAACATTTAACAGCAAGGCAGCTAACAGCAGTGGTCTTTTTACATTCCTACAGCTAAGTTGTGCAGAAACCTTCATAAAGTTTACCTATTTTCACTGACCCATGCAAAGCTGCTCCTCAGACTGGAACATCCTCCTGGTATTGTGTGGTAAGTATAAGCTGGATTTAACTTGTAGATTTGTTTAAGGTAGATGTTGTTTAGGGAACGGGGAAATCTTATGAGTTCAGGTATTGGGGATATAGATTTGAACAAGGGTAATTTCTAGATGAAATTGTGTGCATGTGTATTATTCAGGTGTTTGTGTTCTATAGAATTATAGCCCTGTTCATATGTATTTGTCTATTTTTTTCATTTAATAAATAGTCTTTGGTAATTGGTGGATTACAACTAGGTTTCATATTCTCACTGAGATAAAGGCAGAATACTGCAGATGCTGGAATCCGAAATAAAAACAGAAATATTGGAAATATCAGCAAGTCTGACAGCATCTGTGGAGAGAGAATAGAGCAGACATTTTGAGTTAGGTTGACTCATCATCAGAGCTCTGATGAAGGGTCATCCTGCATATTCTCAAGAAAGGTTTTATGTGGTCTCTCACACTATTTAAAAAAAAACAATAATATATACCACCATGAAGCAATGTCTCACATTGACACACTCACACAGATAACATTAGCGGGGTTTGTGAAAATATAAATGTAACTTGAACATACAATATCATCAATAACAATATTATGTACTCTGACTTTTCTATTAATTAAAGAGAAGCATGCAGTCATGCACAATACTCAGCAAATCAAATAGTTCATTTTGTAACAGAATAAGTTCATAAAATATACAAACAGAATTTGATCATTTGGCCCATTGAGTACCCTCTGTCATTCAATTATGGCCGATATTCTCCTCATCCCCATAACCGCCTTCTCTCCATAACCTTTCAACCCATTACCAATTAAAAATCTGTCTAACTCCTTCTTAAATGTACTCACCATTCCAGAATCCACCACACTTTGGGCGAGTGAATTCCACAGATCCACAACCTTTTGGGAGAAATAGTTCCTCCTCAACTCTGTTTTAAATTTGCTACCTCTTATTCTAAGACTGTGACCTCTCATCCTAGAATGCAACCCCCAAACCCGCTCCCCCGCTCAAGTGGAAGCACCTGCTCCACATCCAATCTACTTTATCCACATCTTTATCATCTTGAATACCTCAATTTGATCTCCCCGATAATCACATAAGTATGACAAACATTTTCTCTCGTGAGTAGGATATTGTCTAACACCTGATGTCATCTTATTTGACCCCTGTTCTTTATCTGAGATGTTGATACCTAAATCAGATTCAATTTTTCAGATTTGTGTTTTTTTGGTGTTTTGAAGAATTATGTATTTTGTATGATTATTTACAATTAGTGTTTCACAGTGATCCTGTTAGTCAAAACAAATGATTGAATGTCACAAGGTCTATTTCTAAACCTTCTGCATTTAGTGGTGTTATGGAGATATGATATGGAGATGCTGGCGTTGGACTGGGGTAAACACAGTAAGAAGCCTCACAGCACCGGGTTAAAATCCAACAGATTTATATGATAGCAGAGCCATTAGATTTAGGAGTGCCGCTCCTTCATCAGGTAAGTGGGAGTTCTGATCACAAACACGGATGCAACAACACAAACTCAATTTACAAAATAATGGTTGGAATATGAATCTTTACAGGTAATCAAGTCTTAAAGGTACAGACAACGTGAGTGGAGAGAGGGCTAAGCACTGGTTAAAAAGATGTATATTGTCTCCAGCCAGGATAGTTAGTGAGATTTTACAAGCCGTGGCAAGTCATGAGAGTTGCAGATAATATGACATGAAACCAAAATCCTGGTTGAGGCCATCTTCATGTTGCAGAACTTGGCTATCAATCTCTGCTCAGCAACTCTGCATTGTCATGTGTCACGAAGGCTGCCTTACCCGAAGATCAGAGGCCAAATGCCTGTACAACGCAGAATCGCTGAGCAGAGACTGATAGCTGAATTCCGCACACATAAGAATGGCTTCAACCAGGATCTTGGGTTCATGTCACACGATCTGCAATCCCTACAACTTGCCTGGGCTTACAAAACTCACTAACTATGCTGGCCGGAAGCAATATACATCTCTTTAACATCTCTCCACTCACATTGTCTGTACCTTTAAGACTTGATTATCTGTAATCAAGTTCTACCATTATTTTGTAAATTGAGTTTGTGTCTTAAAATGTTCTGTTTGTGAACTAGAATCACACTCGCCTGATGAAGGAGCTGCATTCCAAAAGATAGTGGCTTGTGCTACTAAATAAACCTGTTTGACTTTTACCTGGTGTTGTGAGACTTCCTACTTCGTTGAATAAGCATAAATGTTTCTATGAGTGGGAATCTGCTGCAGATATTAGTGACAAGAGGCAACTATTCACCAGTGTGCAAGCCTGTGAAATTAATGTTAATTTCTATCTGTAATCCTTGATGTAGTTCAGACATTTTGAGAGGATCATGAAGATTTAACATTGTGTTAAACCTTGACATGGCAAACACTTATCTATTTTATGCTCTAGCATGTGCTCAATTCTTGGGAATAATACCTTTTCCTGAAGGAATCACTTGGCTTTTACAATCCCTTCTTAATGAAACACATTCCCTCAAACAATTCCCTCATCTGTGGAATGACAAAACAGTTGCCATGTAATATGAGGCCAGATATGGTTGTAATGGTGAGTTCATTTCAAAACTTGTATAGACTGAGTACTGTATAAGTGACTTCATTTATATAACCTCTTTCAGTCATGTATTTCCAGTTTTATGATTCCATAACTGTCATATACAATTGTAATGCTTCATTTATTTTTATGGTCACTTTGATGTCAACTAGTTTTCATAACTTTGGCATAGCTTTTAGATGTAAATAGTTAAGATATTGTTCAGCAATATTTTCTTCACAATAAGTTTGACTATTGCAAAATGTAATCTGCTGGGTGAACTTGATTGGCTGATATTCAGTGAGAAACTTATACTCTTATAATTTGGCATCCAACACTCTATTTGAGTGGGTGGTTTGTAATATGGATTAGTGACCAAGCCTACTAGAGGTCTTTGGTTGATTATCTCTTCAAACCTACTTGCGTGCAATCAGAGATGTCAGTATGCAACACCTCATGAATGAGAGCATTTCTTTCTCTATAAGTGTTAGTGATCTGCTTGTCATCGCAAAAGCTGATTGCTTGTTTGTCTTGTCTTTCTGCACAGAAACTGAACAAGTTTGCAACCACTCCTAGCTGAGTAGATTTCTCAGGGTCAAAATCAACCTTTGTGTAATTCTCTGACAACAATCCAATCATGTGATGTTCAGCCTGTTTGTGTGATTTAGACCATGGTTTATCTTTTTTCAGGTTGCACAGGGAGACAGATAATGAAGCAAGATCAGGAATTAAACAACTGCAGTATGTAATGAGTCCTGTTGGACTCTGAACTTCCTGCGCATTTGAAAAATCTGCAACATTTGCATTGGCTTCAACTTTCCATGAATCAGGTGATAAGCCTTCTCCACCGAATACATGACCAAAAAATTTGATGCTGTTTTTGTTGAACAAGAACTTGTCTTTCTTCAAAGTGAGGTTATGGCTGTAATTTTACTACCCCGGCCACCACGGGAGTCAGAACAGGTGAGGGACAAACAATGGAAAGATCCATTGACCTTGGGCCAGATTTTACAGATTCAGGAGGAGCAAGGCTGTAAAATACCACCCTACATTCTTAAAGAGGTTATAGACATATGAGCATTTGTATCTTAAGTTTACTTACAATGCAACCATAAATGAGAATGTCATCACTGTTGTTCAGCTCCAAGGGCTTGAAGTGTGGACTGAATTCATGTGCTGAAATACCTTAGCTGCTGCACCGACTCTATAGCTGAGTCACTTGTTTCAAAAGATTTAGCAAGTTACTCAGCAATGCCTTTATCTTTTGGAAATAAATTAGTTGGTCTTACTGAAGCAATTTTTGCAGTCTATATCTGCTGGAAACTTGACCTCAATGCAGATCAATCAAAACCTCAAAACAAACTAGCAGAAGAATCAAGGTAACTTGCTGCAAATTGCTCTAATGTGGAATTTTTTGAAACAAGAGATTCAACTTTGGAGTCAGTGCAGCTGCTGAGGCATTACAGCACATGGATTCAGTTATGTGGAAACTTGCCTACTTGGTCAATCATTCTCATGAAGGCCTATAGTTTTGCTACATGGCAAAATAGTGGAAAATATTTTTGATTGCCTTGGCATTTTGGGAAGCAGCTCTGATGCTGAATGTGTGAATGATCTGTGCCAGAAATTTAATATTTTGGTTGTAAGAACCCATTTATTACTGAATGTTGGTCCTGCCTCTTGCAAGCATTTCAACATAACTTTCATTCTTGCTCCAACATCGTGGACCCATGGATCAGAATGTCATCCATGTGGCAGCTGACCTCTTCTAATCCTTCCAAAATATCATCCTCTGAAAAGTCTCTAGTGCCAATATAATTCCAGAATGTGGTCAGTTGTCCCAAACAGTGTGAAGAATGTAATCATTAGTTTGGATTCCTAATCCAAAGGCTTTTTTCTGGATTCTGATTCATAGATGCCATTTGGTGAATCTATATTTCTGCTCCTCTGCGAAACTGCATGAAGTCAACATATATTTGTATCGAGCCGTCAGGTTTCTGTACTGGAACCATATTTGAGCATTAGCTTGTATATTTGGTCACTGATGAGATGACTCCTTGATGTAACACTGACCCAACGTCTTCTTTCAACTTTTGTAAATGTGGTTGTGGAAATCTCCTTGCAGAGACAAGCAGACTAGTTTTGCATCTGGTCTCAGTATAATGCAGTAATTTGTTTTCAGCTTCCCTAGATTGCTAAATAATTTTGAAAGTTTGGTCCTGAATTGTTTATTAGGTGAGCTTTAGATCTGTACAACCTTTTCCAGTTTAACAATGATTATTGGGCCACATACAATGTTTCCATGAATTAGCTTCCTTTGTACTGAAATTCAGCAGTTAACTGCCCCTTGAAGTTCATTTGAATGCCTTCTAGACAATGGAGTCATATAGTTAATCGCTGGAGAAGTCATGCTTTAACGACTGTTCATGTCAGAAAGAATTGAAATTTATGCTCCAGTCTCAAATTTGAAGTTTGTTTTATGCCTATTGACCATAATTTCTGAGCTCCAATAGTCCCCATTGGGTAATGTAATTTCTCCCAAGAATGATGCTTCATTGTCTTTTTCATCTTTAATTTCTTGAGTGCTACATGCTTTAATTAGTTTCTTCTTGACTTTCTGTGTGAGGAGCCTTTTGCTTTGGAGTGCAGATTTAAAATGTCCTCTTCTCTTACAGAAAGACGGTCTGCATTTTTCATACCACTGCAACATTTCCCTGCAATAGTGAGTTCACTGAGTAACAATGTTACCACATCTTCTTTGCCCTTTCCCTATTTTGAGTCAGTGTACTTTATAAGGATAAAAACAACTATACTTTTTCAGCATGATTCCGTGAGAGGATTATTGAAATCATCTTTGGTGTCTGCCTCCAAATGCAACTTCATGACATAGTCATATAATTTTGAGAAGCCTGAGATATTAATCAGACTAATTACATTTCAAAATCCAAACAGTCCCTTTTTATATTGAACTGACAATACAAACATCCTGTTTTTCCTAGTGAACAAGAAACATTTGTGTGCATGATCCTGTGAGTTATCCAAGTTTTCCAAGATATACCCACTGTTCTCATGCATTAACACTATTTTTGCGCATAATCTTTGAAACATGGAAGTCTCATAATAGTTTGATATTGACTAAACATCTGAATGATGTTTTTTGTCCTAATCGTGTTGTTGCTGTGACACTTGATGACTGTTGTTGTTCCACTGTGATTGCTGGGGACTTGTGAGTCTTAGGGATTGATGATAGTTCTGTACTCAGCGCAGATGATGAGATCCCATTTCCCTGACTGCCCAATCGCTGTGAAGGAGCGTCTTCACTAGTGGGGTATATATGTTTGCAGTCATTCTTTTTTAAGAACTTTCAACTCTCACTTTGAGTTGTCAACTGTGGACCCAAGTATCATTCTTTCATTCTGGTACCTTTAGGTTGTCACTGAAATTTATTTGGTCAGATCCTGCACTGCTTGGTTCACTGAAGACTTGAGTTTATTATGGCATTTTCAAAGGTATAAACTCAGCTGAAATCTTGCCCTTCAAATCTTCCAGTTCAGCTCTGATGTAAACATGTTCTGCAGAACATTTATCTTTCACTTCTGCATTTCATTGCAATGACATTGTTGGCAAAAATCTTGCGGTTTACTTCAATATTGTCTCCCTCTTGCTGGGGTCTTCAGTTTCTCTCTCTTTGACACATTTTATTTCCCTTCTCTGCCTGGGGTCTTTTACTACTCTTTCTCTGGAGTCTTTTTGTTTCCTATTTTACTATTGGCATGTTCAGGGCTACCAACCTACAACTGGTGTACTGTGTGCAGTTTTGGTCCCCTTATTTGCATAAGGATATATTGGCTTGGAGGGAGTACAGAGAAGTTCACCAGGCTGATACTGGAGATGAGGGGGTTAGCTTATGAGGAGAGATTAAATAAACTGGGCCTGTACTTATTGCAGTTTAGAAGGCTGAGGGGGGATCTTATAGAGACTTACAAGATAATGAAGAGGCTAGACAGGGTAGAGGTAGAGAGATTCTTTCCACTTAGAAAGGAAAACAGAACTAAAGGGCACAGCCTCAAAATAAGGTGGGGGAGGGCACAGTTTAGAACGGAGTTGAGGAGGAACTTCTTCACTCAAAGGGTGGTGAATCTCTGGAATTCTCTGCCCATTGAAGTAGTGGAGGCTACCTCATTGAATATATTTAAGTCACGGGTAGAGAAATTTCTGATAGACAAAGGAATTAAGGGTCAAGGGAGAAAGCAAGAAAGTGGAATTGATCCACTTCACATCAGCCATTATCTTATTGAATGGCGGGGCAGCCTCAAAGGGTTAGATGGCCTACTCCTGCTCCTATTTCTTATGTTCTTATGCTCTAACCCAAGATTTAGTCTGGCTCTAGTTGAGATGAATGACCATTGCATCCCATCTGTGATCTGGAACTTGAGATCTTCCTTCTTGCCATTGCACTGGGCCATCAGAATAATTGTTCCTCTTGGTATGAGTATTGTGCTATCATACATATAACTGTGTCCTCTGTTAATCTTAATCTCACTTTTGAGTGCTTCATCCAGTCAAGTCATTTCACGCAGACATGTGAAGGTATTGTATGGCACACACATGTCTATCTGACACTACTTGCTCACTTAATACTTTCATTCTGCAGTCATCATATTAACAGTCATAAACCATTTGTGTCTTATAGACTTGACTAAATCAAACTGTTGTATTGTACATAGTTGTTCCATGCTTAGTTTCAGCATTGCTCTCGATGATGAAACTTGAGGTGTTCTACTCCTTCACAAATGCTTTTCCTCCATTTCCAGCGTTCTTGGACCAGGGATTCCCAGGTGCCAGTGGGATATTGAACTATTTCAAGGAGGCTTAGAGTGTGTCATTGACGCATTTTCTTTGCTCTCCTGAGGCTCACTCATTGTGTCAAAGCACGGAGTAGAGTGCTCGTTTTGGGAGTCTTGTATCTGGCATACAGCCAATGAGGCCCACCCTGTGGAGTTGATCAGACATGGCTAATGTTTCACAGCTGGGAATACTGGCCTGAGCAAGAATACTAATAGTGTTGCACTTATCCTGTTAATGGATTTACAGAATCTTGTGGAGGCAGCACTGTTGGCACTTCTCCAGATTATTGAGGTGCCTGCTGAGCCATATAGGCGGGTCAATATCACCGCTGCTCTTAGACCACGAGCTTAGTGCTGACTCTGAGGTCCTGGTCTTCAAACATACCCTTCCTTAGGTGACTGAAGGCTACATTAGCACACAGAAAGTGGTGCTAAGCCTCATTGTTGATAATTGCCCTTTTTGATAGTAGGCTCCAAAAGTATAATATACCTGCTGGTCTACCCTGCCATACACGTTGATGTCACAACTTCTGCATTTGAATACATGTCTATTACTTTCTTTAGCATCAATTTCACATCTTTTAGTAGAGTTGCTTATCTGAGGGGTTTCTCATGCTTTGAACTAATTTTCTTTAATCAGATCATCTGGAAGTGCTGGAAGTCATAAAGTGTATCAAGATAGATAAATTCCTGGGAGCTGATGAAGTATATCCCCGGAGGAAATTGAGTGTACATTAGCAGAGATATTTGAATCATCGACAACCACAGGAAATATGCCTCAAGATTGGAAGGTGGCAAATGTTGTGCCTCTGTTTAAGAAGGGCTGTATGGAAAAGACTGGGAACTGCAGGCCAGTGAGCCTAACATCTGTAGTGAGGAAGTTGTTAGAAGGTATTTTGACAGACAGGATCTACTGGCATTTATAGATGCAAGGACTGATTTGGGACAATCAGCTTGGCTTTCTGAATGAAAAGTCATGTCTCACAAATTTAATTGAATTTTTTGAAGAGGTAACAAAGAAGATAGATGACGACAGTGCATTTAAGGTTTATACATAGACTTTAACAAGGCCTTAGGGATCAGTGCTGTGTCCTCTGTTATTTATCATTTATATTAATGATTTGGATGAGCATTTAGGAGACATTGTTAAGTTATTTACTGATAATACCAAGTTTGGTGGCTTGCTGGACAGTGATGAAGGTTATCTAGGATTGCAATGGGATCTTAATCAATTGGACAAGTGGGCTGATGAATGGCAGATGAAATTTAATTTAGGTAAATGTGAAATGATGTTTTTTGATAGATCGAACCAGGACTTACTCAGGTAATGGTAGGAGGTTGGCAACAGTTATAGAACAAAGATTTAGGGGCACAGACTCATAGTTCCTTGAAAGTAGAGTCACTGGTGACAGAGTGGTGAAGAAGGAATTTAGCATTTGGTTTCATTGGTCTGAACATTGAATACTGGAGTTGAACATTTTATTGAAGTTATGCAAGACATTGGTAAGGCCACAGTAGGAATACTATGTTCAGTTCTAGTCACTATTTATAGAATAGATATTATTAATCTAGAAAGAGTGCAGAAAAGATTTACTAGAATGCTCCCAGGACTTAAGTGTTTGAGTCATAAGGAGAGGCTGGATAGATTGGGGCTTTTCTCCCTGGATCACCCCTAAGTTTCCTTAGGATCTTATAGAAGTCTATGAAATAATGAGGAGCATAGATCAGCTAGATAATCAACATAGTTTCCCAAGGGAAGGGGAGGCTAAAACTAGAGAGCATAGGTTTAAAATGAGAAGTGAGAGATACAAATGGGTTCAGAGGAGCAATTTTTTCCCACAGAAGGTGGTGAGTGTCTGGAACAAGCTGCCAGAGGCAGTAGTAGAGTACAATTTTATCTTTTAAAAAGCATTTAGACTATCACATGGATAAGTTTGGTATGGAGGGATATGGATCAAACATAAGCAACTGAGACTAGCTTAGTGGTTAAAGAAAGAGCAGCATGGACAATTTGAAGGGCCTGTTTCTATGCTGTAAACGTTTATCTTTTAGCAGTCCAAATTCACATAATTCTGCTCACTGCTTTCCAGCTGTGATGTACTATTCAATGATCTCATTTTCACTCTGTTACATTTGAATGATATGTATTGAATACATATTGTTCATAGGTAACATTCATTTGGGGTTCAAAATGTGTATTCAAGACTTTCTGGATGTCTGTCTCTTTTTTACTTGTCTGTTACATTTAGGGTGGTATAAGGTAAAGTCACCATAGTCCCAGTTGACCGTAGACTATTCTCCCCCTTGAGGGAGAGAGCTGACTGGTAGTGATTGAACCTGAGGATCACCATACCTCAGGTAAAGGGCAAGGTTGAGAAGGCAGACCTTCATGAGTATCCTCAGTTGGTACAGGAATTGAATTGAATTAAATTGAATTGAATTGAATTGCTGTTGGCGTCACTCTGTATCATGAAGCAGCTCACCAGTCAACTGAGATAAACTGACTTCCAGAGTGCCATCGTCATAGAGTTATAAAGGATTACAGCATGGAAATAGGCCTTTAGCTAACTTATCCATGCCATCCAGTTTTTACCACTAAGCTAGACCCAACTGCCGCATTTAGCCCAAATGCTTCTATATTCATTTTACCCATGTGAAATATGATACTGAGAACACCTGCAAAGTTTGGAAACACAGCTATACGCGTACTTCCTTGTCCCTAACACAATGTTCAATTTGATACGGAAGCTCTTTGTGAGCCTTCATGATGACATCCTTACCAGCCTGACATCGAAAGAGTCAGACAGCCTTGTGGAGCTGTCTGTGACACTGTTTTAAAGCCGGATTTTTCTCAAAACTACCCAACTAACATCTGGCTTAAAGTTACTTTGGAATACCTACAACTGTCTGACAAGGCAGTGAAGTTTCTGATGCCTTTTCCTCCAACCTACTTTGAGAAACTGGATTTTCAGGGCTTGTTGCATTGAAGACACAAATATTGGAATAAACTCAACTTTGAACCAGATCTCTGATTGAGACAGTCACCCCTGGAACCTGACAGCCAGCATTTAATGCCTGTAAGGAAACATCAGCTTTTTCATTAGATAAGTGTGATTCGTTTTCACTAGTAAGCCTCCTGCAGATAAATGTGCTGTGACAGTGCATTGTATCTGTAAGTCTGAATCATAAGCTAGTAGAAATAGTTGTGGTTTTAATGCACAGTTATTTATATTTAAGTTTGACTCCCAAAAACTACATTTAAAATGGCTTGTGTAGATTATGGTTTACAAAAGCGTTTGATGACAATCTAGCTGTCTGCACAAAGGTTCAGTTTGGGAACCACTGCCTTAGCTTTTGAGTGAAGTATTTTACAATGGCTAGAATCTTATTCACATCGCTCTACCCTGGAGACGCTGATTATTGGCCAGCAGCAGGATTTTCAAAACCCACCAAAGTCAATGTCATTTTACATGGTTTGCAAGCCCAGCGTATGGGGAACCAATCACAAGGGGTTGAATTTTACAAGACTGGAAGATCCCACTGGCAGGAAGAGTCGGAAAATCATGTCCGTTCTTTTTGATTTTTATTTTGCCCTTAGGTGATAACAGTCTTTTAACTGAATAACAAAACAAAGTACCTTTAAGATTGCCAAGTTGTTCCTTTCCTTATTTGTTGTACCATGAACAGGACTTCTATAATGTGAAAGTGCATCAATAGAATTAGAACAGATATTTGTTCAGTCAAAATCTAAACAAGTGTCTTGGGGCAGCTACGGTGCACATATTAGGAAACCACATTTTTTAACTTTAACTCTGGGCCACTTTTGAGTAGATGAGTAACAATGTGAGTTAAATTCACCCGATGCTCCAGAAACTCCAAGACATCTTTTAAATTCCATCAACAAGTAGCAGAAATCTGCATTCCAGAGGTTGTTCCCAAGGCCAGGTAAGTGGTAGGACTAGCTGTCATGGGGATCTTGTGATCAGTAAGTTTGGGGTAACTATTAGGCATAGGCAAGCACTTGTATTTTCCCTGCCATTACATGCAATGTTACAAAAAGTGCTATAGGAAGTACGTATTTGGACCTTTCTGGTCTGGATCCACTTCCCTAATAGAGTAATCTAATGGGAGATTCACTGTAACTTCCAACAGAGTTAACATTGCAATCAAGCCTGACAACATTGTCAAGTATATATAAAAAAGGACATCTTCAACTTTAGGCAGTGTCCTTGCCACCTGCTCTATTGGCCAGATTAGTAGCAGGTCAGTGACAAAGTCACATTCCGTATGAAACTTATTGCCATATGTCACATAAAGAAAGAAATCTCATCGGAAGTTAATCAGTATTTTTAAAAAATATAAAGTAGCTTCATTTCATTTATGAAATAATAAACATAAAATTGGACATTTAGCACAATATCACACTAGATACAAAGGTTTCAAGGGAGGGAAATGCTCTTGTCACAGAACTTTGGAAAAAACACTGGCAAGATCAAGCCAGGATTTTAAACTCAGGTTGTACATATTCCCAGAGGTTTCATCTTTCCCCTTCAACCACTCCAACCCACCAAAGAACATTTTGGTCTTCAATATTTTAATAACTAACAAAGAAAAAGAATGCACTTCATTCTCTTGGGTTGCCCACAACATTGTCCAGAAAATTAATATTTAATTCCTGCATGGGCAAATCTAAGAAGTTGTGAACTTGCTTATGGTGCTTCCTGCTGTGAAATCACTAACATTCATGAAGAAGTCTGTCTCTGACCCAGGTCTGATGGGACGACAATAAGCAGACTACTGAGGGAATAAAGAGAAGTTAAGAATATTACCAAAGGATGAGAATAAACTTACAAATTATTTGGCAGTTAAGCTGGAAGCAGTAAAGTTTTCTTTTCTCACTGGCTATAAAGGATAAGAAGAAACTAAGGATCGTTAGACAATACTACACAAGTAGATTTCCCAAATGTTCATAATTAAACATTTCTTTATTTAAACAATCAGCATGAACCTCTTGGCTTTGTTTTTATAATCAGATATGTATTTATGGAACCAGAAATTGGAAATCTTTGATATTAAATACCTTGAATCTGTTAACTTTGGCACAGGGTAAGGACCTTATAAATGCCTTGCTACACTACCACCAATCGCCTTCAATCTCTCGATTCCTAATTCCTAAAAACCACAAAGAGACATGTTTCTTTTTTCACTTTCCATTATTTCGAATGAAAGCTGCAAGAAACACTGTGCGACTTTAGCTGGACTGAAACATGATCTGAAAGTGTCTCAAGGACCAGAAGTTTTTTCAGAAAACATTGCTTAAGTCTTGTGTTCACTGCTGTTTCAGTGAGGCCAATTAGACTTGATGGGGCATTTTAGAAAGCTGTCGCCAAGCCCTGCTCCAGGAATAGCAAACAAGGCTCAAGGTAAATAAACGAATGGGGTAAGTGTGGCACATCCTTGAAACCTCTTGCCTTGAGACCCGTTCCCTGAGACTGGGATTGCTGAAGTACTGAACTGAGAACAGGTTAATTAGATTTGACATTAGTTAACAGCAGTAATTACAAGCAAGCAATTAATCAGGGGAAGTCTCCAAACAGAAGGAGAACAAATAAACAGACAGTGGTCCCTGATCCATTTCACCTTTCAGGCCAGGACACGGTCCAGGTGTCATGCTGAGGTGGGGCCGATCAGTCTTTCCCAGTTTCTCTGGGGAAACAAAGTGACTTCTCACCCATTCATCCTTCTTCCGCTCATGGGATCTTGTATTGTTGTGAAAAGCTGTTGGAAACTGTGAAGAATGTCATAGCTCAGTGAGTGAAATTGTTGAGTCATTTGATTTAAAATTATAATCCAATGAATCAACAGTTAAGAAACAATGTCAGCTTTTATTTGAGTTGTTTCAGCTGAAATATTCTTGTTAAAATGGCTGCAAATGAATGAATATTGTTATGTTCCCTCACATTGAAAAATAAATACATAATCTATTGATAAGCTTTGGTCATTGCAGCAGATCTCATCCATGAATCTTTCTTACAAATCATTTTAATCATTTTTGAAAGTCTTCAGAATATAACACAAAGTAAATATTTGCATTTATATAACATCTATCATGGATCTTTCATGAGCAGCTGAAAGGTCAAATAGATATCTCCTATTTGACGGCTAATTCAAAGGATGGTCGCTCTGACAGTACAGCACACATTCTGTACTGTACTTACCTCGAACAAGTGATCAAGTCTCCGGAGTGCTCAAACCCACAATGTCCTGAATCAGAGGTGAGAGTGGGTTAACATTCAGTAAAAAGCAGTAACAAATGTTTTATTAAGGTTATGAAGTATAATGTGGGATACGCTTTATTTATTCCATATCCCCTTTGTAGACCCTCACTGAAAATGGACAGAAAAATCTTACAGAGTATGCTGGCATCCATGCTTGAATCACTATTAAGGCCAGTGTTCATTTCCAACATTAAGTGATGCTTACTGCAGTGGAATGTTGGCTTGCTGCCTAGACTTGCCTTCTATTAAAATTATTGGCTGTGCATCTGTGAAATCCAATAATTCTTGATGGACGTGCAATTCCCTACGGTATTTATTCTATATTACAATTTTGTAAAATATATCTTTACATTTCGATATTTATATAAGAATGAATAGAATTCATTAAGAACAATGTCATGGCTTTGATACAAGTCACCAAGGTCATTCTCTGTGACTGTAACAGTGGTGTGTTATGCTCCTTGATCGCTCTGCAACTGCTCCATCTCCTCTATTGCTTCTCCTCGCTAGTCCATTTCAGTGCCACTGCCATCAACTAATTCCATTTCTGTTCTAAGGCAACCAGTACAGCTCCCTAAGGAGTTTCTTCTTCTATATCTTATTGTCACTGTGGGTTTCCCTCAAAGAATTATCCCCAATTTTCTTCTTTTCTTTATCTATCTACCTCTGATTGACAACATAACTTGTAAACATGGACTCAGCTTTCAGTGTATGCTGACAACACCCAGCTCTGTCTCACAGCACCAATCTTGACTTTACAGCTGTCTCCATGTTGCCTGAGTGTTTATCTGATATCAAATAACAGATGAGCAAGAATTGACTTCAGCAACTTACTAATACTAGAGTGATCTTGCCAGAGTTCTGCAAAATCATCTCCTCCCTGTTTCCACCCAGCTCAATGCTTGCTGAGGCTGAGGCAAAGGCTGAGTGACTTTGTTTTGATTTTGATCTGTGGTTCCAATCTTATATTTCAACCACCATCGAAACCATCTATGACCACCTTATCAACATAGTTTCTGGTCTGTTCTGACTTTAATAAAATCACTGTTGAAACCTTCACCGTTTTCTTCATTATCTCTAGGCTTAATCATACGAATATACTATTTCTCTCACCACAAATGTGTTTGTGCAGTGCATAAGAAATAGGAGCAGGAGTAGGCCAATCAGCCCCTCAAACCTGCCCCGCCATTAAATAAGATCATGGCTGATCTGCAGTGGTTCAGTTCTACTTTCCCGCTTTCTCCCGGTAACCCTTAATTTCCTTGTCAATCAAAAACCTATCCACCCTTGACTTAAATATATTCAGCGAGGAAGCCTCCACTACTTCAACAGGCAGAGAATTCCAAAGATTCACCACCCTTTGAGTGAAGAAATTCCTCTTCAACTCTGATCTGCACATGCCATTTCGCATCCAAAACCATACCCTTGATACCAAAGGTACAGACATTTAAGCAGCTGAACTTTACATCACAAACACAGCCTCTTGTTCTAGTGATTATAAGTGATTGCTACGTTGCTGGGGGTGCCACCTTGTGGATGAACTGCTAAGCTAAAGTCTCTTTTGCCCTCTCAGATGGGCATAAAAGATGCATTGGCATTTGACATCCTTTGCCTTCATCCACTGGTCCCCTTATAACCTGCTTTTTCTCCCTCTGTAGTTTGCCTCCAGCACTTCAAGTTAATATACCTCCACCACTCATAATTGTGGTTTCCTTTGCTTTTTACCTTTACTCCACATGAAGCTATTTCAGCCCTATCTTCTGTAACTATCTCTTCCCTCCCTCCACCGGTTTCTCTTTCATATTTTCCAAGAGTCTCAAAACTTAGCTCTTTACTTCTCCCTTCAACTCTTTCATGTACCCTTCTTATCATTATTGCTTACTATCTGATTGTTATGTTTTGGGAGTGTTTTGATACGTTTTGTAATGTTAGGATTCAGAAACTGATTGTTGTTTGATGTACCTGCACTAATGTTTATGGTCATGAGAAATTAAACTGAATCATTTCATACAGTTAAGATTGCAAATATAAATTGATACGTATGTTTAAAACATAGGACATTGTTACAAATATAAAAGAGGAGAGGTATATTGAGGCAGAGATTCCCCAGGAGAGCAATGGAGGCTGATATTGTGAGGAAAATATCAGATAAGAGAGCAAGTGGGTAATTGAGATGTAATAGTTTTTGGAACTGACCAATTTTTCACACAATCTTTTCTCTTAGTCCTGTAATTATCAATTTTCTCTATAAACTGTGTTATGTATAATCATATATATGACATATGATATGAATGATTAAATGCCAAGAGAAAGTAATTCACAAAAATTGATAACTAAATTGGGAAACATCTTTCCAGTAAAATGTTCTGTGTTGTAACTTAATGCATCTCTATTTGATTAGTCACGTGATGTGCAGTGATGTGATCAGAGATATTTTTAAGTTCTTTTCTTCTCTTCCATGTTGGACTGTAAGCAAATAACACCGATCTAATAGAGATAATTAACTGGCTAAGGAATCCACTGTGTGGCAACCTTTTCGTCCTTTAATTTTGCTATACAAGTGAGCTGACTACATTAATGTATAACAGTAAAAGATAGAACTGGTAACAAGGTGTGTTTTCCAGCAAGTTGTCAGCAAAGACCAGTTTCGTAGAAAAACATTTTTCAACAAAATAATCAAACAGAAAATCAATTCAACTTGGACCCTGGTATCGAGCAACAATTTCCAGAAAACAACACTACCAGCAATTGCTTTACAGTAGAGCCAGCTGTGGAAATCAGAAATGACCAAAGGCTAGGAGTAGTGATTCCTTCTTAAAATTAAAAGAAAGAACCCCAGAATGATCCTAATATTTTTTGTTTCTCAGCTATGATGCCAGAGAGAATGAAGAGTCAGAAGCGGGAAACCAGAAAAAATATGTAAGCCAGTGAATCATTTGCAGATCAACTCAGGCGGCAGTGGTTAGCAATGCTACCTCACAGCGCCAGGGACCAGGGTTCAATTCTGGTCTCAGGTGATAGTCTGTGTGGAGTCTGCACGTTCTTCCCGTGTCTGTGCAGATTCTCTTAAAATGCAAGCATGCCATCAGCGTGCTCAGGAGGGGCACTCTCCACATGAATGTTGGAGCAAGAAAGGCCTCATAACAAAGATGTGTTGGACACAACAGACTTCTCAAACCCTGTGTAAGCAAAAACACATCAAGAGTATATAAAATGTCTGATAAAGGCAAAATATTCCAAAATGGTACTGTATTAGAGAAGATCCAAGGACTTAAACTAGGTGTCCTGACCATGCAAGGGGAAATGCAAAGTTTCTGGGTTTATTTAGAGTTAAACAGGAAAGAAGTAAAGATGGAAGTAGATATGGGAGCACCTAAATCACTCATCTCAGAAAATATATATGATCAGAAACTCAAACATCTATCACTAAAACTACTAAACGTAATCCTATGAACTTATACGAAGGAGGCAGTTCCATTGAAACGGTTTATCATGGTGCAAGTAGGAACGAATGATGAATCGCCGGAATTGCCTTTGCACATAGTAAAAGGAAAATTTCCTACACTCTTTGGAAGACAGCAGTTAACCAATTAACTGATGTCAAGAACACACCACAAAAACTTCTGGAGAAGTATAGGAAGATGTTTGAGAATAGTTTAGGGGGGTCCATAATTGGAGTCAAAGCAGTAATTGAGGACTTATTCATTGGATTGTCTGGTGGTTAGCAGTTCATTAAGATAGATTGGCAGTGCTAACTAATGGCTAAGGGGGTAGACTCCATTGGAGACCTCAGGGAGGTAGAGGGAGAACCATTCAGATTTTGGTATGGGCCAGGAATGGGGATGCCAGCGATGGCCATTAGAGGGGGCAGGGCAGAGAGGAAGGGACTGATAATCAGGTGGCTAGAGAAGTGCTGTCTCTGATCGGGGATGGGGAAGGGAGCCTCAGGGGCCTCTGTAGTGTGCTGCGGGAGATTTACTCAGGTTCTGATCAGGGTGCTCTTTAATGGTAGCATCCCAACTCTGCGCAGCTGGGTTTTGCTGATGTGTTAAGACTCTGCATTCTCTATGACAGTGTGAAACAGTATTGATTTTTTTTGGAAGGATGCTGTTGGATCTGCAAAGAAATCAGGCCGGTTTTCTTACTGGAAATAACACTCTGCCACTTTTTGGTAAGTTTCCCCTTTAGTCATTTTTTGGGAAAATTCTGTTCAAGGTGTGGCTGTACTCTGGAGCTGGTCTTGAATATTCTGACAAAAACCAGCTCTATTTCACCACTCTACACCACCTGACATCAAGATGAACAGTTGACTTGACACCCAATATTTCTTTTTGCACATACACTTGCAGACCGCAACAAATTGCACCCAAAAAAATTTGGCAAAGCCCATCAGGCAAATGATTGATGAATGTTAGCTTCTATCCTCGCCCTTCAGAAACAATGAACCTTACAGAAGAACCTGCTCTGAGAAATATTCATAAACCACCAACAAAAATTGCCCTTGGCAAACAAAAAATAAACAGAGATAATTTAATTCTTACAAGCCTGAAAATTTCTGCTTTTTAATCAGAATGTGTAATCCGAAATCTTTGATTTTCTTATCATTAAGATGTTTTTAAAGCTCAGTACATATACATTAACTTTACTAATGAAACAGTTTTGGTAAAGAAATAGCTTTGGTGTTGATGGCCATCATAGACATGATGGGTTGAAGGTCCTGTTTCTGTGTTGTATAAAGCTATGATGCTAACTGTTTTTTGTTTATAAGACATTTTTCATATTTTGACAATTTTTATCTAATGTTATAACATCAGGGGCTGATACTATAATTCAAACCTGATCCATGATCATTAACTAACAAGAATACAAACATTAGCATTTCAAAGTTTATCTCATGAAATCATGGCTCAGCACACTTTTGTATATTCAAATCAAAATATATATAAACCGTCACTTGGTAGTATGATACTTGAGTTCTGCTGAAAAGATAAAGTTTTTGGGATGAATTTTCCCATTCTACCCACGACAGGAATCGGAATAGGCGAGGGGAGGACCAGTGAAAAGTTCACTGATCTTGGGTGGAATTATTTGGTTTCGGAGTGAGTGTGGCCGGAAAATCCCACCCTTCATCTTTCACTCCTCTGGACAAATACAAGAATGCTAAATTTCAAACACTCATAATAATTTACGCTGCAGGAGAAAAGGGGGACTGATTGATTGGTAAACCACCTCTGATCAGCCAAGATATTGCCATGGAGAGAAAATAAAACAAGGGACTATAGGCTTCTCAGGCCCTGAGGGAATTCAAGAAAGATCAAAGGCTTAAACATATTCCTTTTGTTTGTGGAGAATGGGCTCCTGCATGTAAGTTCAGGTTGCTTCCAGAAAGTGTAAATGAGCCAAAGTGCAATTCTGCTTGACGACCTTAAATTGGTTGTTAGAACAACTGTTAGCACAATCAGTATTCTTTAGGAAATGCTGTCCAATCATGGAATCACATCTAACAGTTGGCACTTTCTTTTGGGATTTTCAAGTGCAGGTTGGTTGAATATGGTCTGTACTCTTATCTATTACAAACAACAAAGAAATGTGCTATTTAATTCCAAGTTTTGATATCTGGTTTCCTCCCACAATCTAAAGATGTGTGGGTTAGGTGCATTGGCCATGCTATATTGCCCCTAGTGTCAGGGGGATTAGTACAGTAAATTTGTGGGGTTTATGGGAATAGGGCCTGGATGGGATTGTAGTTGGTGAGGACTTGATGGGCTGAATGGCCTCATTCTGCACTGTAGGGATTCTATATTTTGAGCAGCCAATCAAGAAAAACAGCCAACATATCTGGCATTTCACCAGCACTGAAATCAAATATGATATTGCTCAACTGGCTGGTAATCAGATCATCTTTTTGGATAGACAGTAGCATTCTGATATTGGGAAATACTATTTGCATAGTCATTGCATTATTGTGGCATGAAACTGTTGCTCAAAGTGTTGATCAAGTTTTTGAGGTACTTTGGCTTTCTAGGTTAATTTGTGATTGATTGAGCACTTTTGGGATCTAAAAGTGATGGTCTTTGGCCTATTTGTGAGTTTGTGTGGTACACAGCGAACAATGGTTTGACCAGGATAGCCATTATATTTATTTGTGTAGCTATTTCAGCATAGATTGCTCAATTTTCAGCATGCTGGCTGTTTTTGAAAACTCCTCCTTTCAAATGAAGCTAAGACAAATGAAATTTCCAAATTGAAGTGGACTGCAGGAAAATCACAAGAGCTGTGAGCAATAGTTTTGATGTTCTGAATTTAACCATTCATTTATTTAGGTTCCAATAGCATGTTTGCTTAACAAATCCCCATCAGTTGATATTTGGAATGAGAGATGCTGTACAGCTGGTTAAATTGCAGACTGCAAGCAACCTACTCAGCAGTCTCCTGGGTTTGAACATAAAAGAACTGTTACCCAGTGCTGTTCTAACAACATAGATAAAAATAATGAATCTTAAATTTCAGCCTGAACATTGAAAACTTCCCTCAACAATCACAACTGGCTCATTCAATAAGCAAAATGGTTGTAGATTCACAGAATTACATTCCTCTGCTTTGGTCTTCAAGATGATTTTATTCATCAATTCTGTAAAAATGTTATTTAGGTTTTCTAAGATCCTCTGCACCAGTAAAACTTGGAACAGCTTATGGAAAACAGTGATACAAGCACCTGAAAATTTCCAACCAACCACTGGCTACGCGATGCCCAGTGGGTGATGATGGGAAACTGAGAAAATTTCAGTGGAAAATTAATAAATCCCATGGGATAGCAGTGCCTCAAAATAATGAAACACCACGACCAGTTCTCGTACAACTATACTCGGTTATATTTTTACTGTGCTTCCAATAAAACGCATTTAAGTCAGACAAATCAATATGGCTACTGATATTGTTGCTCCACTTGTTCAATTAAAATTCAGTGTAAAAAGAAAGGGAAACATTAGTGGCTCCATGGGGAAAAGGCAAGGGACATTGGCAATGCGGGCTAGGCCAACATTTATTGCTCACCCATGCCTACCCTTGAGAAGATGAGCTGACTCATGAACCCTTGCAGTATGGCTATGAATGCTGCATTAGCTGTATAGTTGTCCGCCATTATCTGTGCTTGAATGTGATTGGACTGCAGAGCCTAGAACTAATCCATTGTTTGTGGAACTACTTAGCTTTATTTATTGCATGCTGATTTACCTGATTGGCATGCAAGCAGTCCTGTGTTGTAGCTTCACTAGGTTGACATCTTATTTTTACATATACCTGGCGCTGCTCTTGGCATGCACCCTTGCACTCTTTATTGAACCAGGATTGATCCTCTTGCTTGCTGGTAATAGTAGAGTGGGAGATATGCCGGGTAATGAGGTTACAGATTGTGGTTGAGCACAATTCTGCTGCTGTTGATGGCTCACAGTGCCTCTTGGGTGCTCAGTCTGGAGTTGTTAGGACTGTTTGAAACTTTTCCCTTCTACTGGCGGTAGTAGCACAGCAACATAAGGAGGATATCCTCAATTGAAGATGGGACTTTGTCTCCACAAGGATGTTGATGCACTTCTACCGAACTATCATGGATAGATGCAGCTTGTGCAGGCAGGATTGTGAGAACGAAGATATGTTTTACAACTATCAGCAGTGGTTTTGTGGTAACAATTGCCAAGACCAGCTTTTTTTTTAAGCAACACAGCACGGAAGACACAGGCCCTTCGTCCCAACGAGCCGCGCGCCGTCATACAAATACATTATACTCTTTTAATATTCCTATATAATAATATAGATAATATTCATAATTTGCCTAATCTGGCAGTATCTAGCCCTCCCCCAGTTAAATACCCTCCCTTTTGGGCCGGTCTCGTCCTTTTCCATTAATATCCTAGAGCAGACAGAGTTGTGATCACTATTTGACACCTGCTCTCCTACCTCGACGTCAACCACCTGGCCTGGCTCATTCCCCAGAACCAAATCCAGTATAGCCCCCTCTCTAGTCGGGCCCTCCACATACTGCTCCAAGGACCCTTCCAAAACACACTGTA
This sequence comes from Sphyrna mokarran, assembly GCA_024679065.1. NCBI lineage: Eukaryota > Metazoa > Chordata > Chondrichthyes > Carcharhiniformes > Carcharhinidae > Sphyrna > Sphyrna mokarran. The sequence continues at coordinate 82,464,944 of JAGIQG010000005.1, read as the reverse complement.
CAAATTCCTCCCCATCCACTCCTACAGCCCTGGGCACACTCCAATCTACTCCAGGAAAATTGAAATCCCCCACCACTACCACCCTATTTTTCCTACACTTATCTAAAATGTCCCTGCATATCCCTTCTTCCGCAGCCTGCGGGCTGTTGGGCGGTCTGTAGTAAACACCCAACAGAGTAACCACTCCCTTCCTATTCCTCAACTCCACCCATAGAGACTCAATACCTAAATCATCCATACCTCTCTCCCTCTGCACTGCTATGACGTTGTCCTTAACTAATAAAGCCACTCCCCCGCCTCTCTTCACACCAACTCTGTCACACCTAAAACACTTATACCCTGGCATATTCAATTGCCAGTCTTGCCCCTCCTTCAACCACGTCTCGGTCACCGCCACCACGTCTAAACTCCTCGTGAACATTATTGCCTTCAGTTCATCTGTTTTGCCAGTCACATTCCTCGCATTAAAACACATGCACTGAAGACCCTCAGCTCTCGGATATTCCTTTCTACCTTCTGGTGTTACCCTATCATCCCTCTCTCTCCCACTCCCAGTTCCCTCTCTCTCCCCACCCTCCCTCCCTATTAGTTTAAACATTTCTGAAACACTCCAGCTAACCTCCCAGCTAAAATATGTGTTCCCCTCCCAGACAACTGCTCCCTATCCCTCGTGAATAGGTGACCCTCCCTCCTGAAGACTTCCCAATGATCAATAAATATGAAGCCTTCTGCCCTACACCAATCCCTCATCCATGCATTTAGTTGGAGTGTCTCATTTATTACCCAATCTGTCCCGGGCACAGGCAGCAGCCCAGAGAACGCCACCCTGGAGGCCCTACCTTTCAGTTGAGCCCCCAACTCCCTAAACTGTCTACGTAAGTCCCCCCTGTGCTTTCTTCCTACATCTTTTTGTCCTACGTGAACTATTACATTTGCCTTAGACCCTTCTCTCTTCAAAATTCCCTCTACCCTCTCTGATACATCCTGGACCCCTGCTCCAGGGAGGCAGACTACCATCCTGGAGTCTCTCTTTTCCCCACAGAATCTCCTATCGATCCCTTTAACCATCCCATCCCCCACCAATATCTCACTTCCTACTTTCCTGCCGGTCTCTGTGGCATTCTGTTCCCCTTCACCTGACCTCTCCATCACAGCTTTTACCCCCCCCTTGGTTTTCTGGGGATCCTCCTTAGAGATGGCCTTTGTGCCTTGATTTTTGTTCTTGTTCCTTGCAACTGTACCCAGCCCATCCCTACTACTAGATCCTGGGGTCCCTGCAGGTCTGCCCTCCCTATTCATTGTATCCTCATTTTACCTCACTAGACAAACGTCCTCCAAGCGCAGCTCCAGCTGTCTCAACTTTGCTCGTAAACGTTGCAGTTCTAAACATTTTGCGCATATGTGGGGCTTCAGGAGACGTGATGCCTCCAAGAAGGTCCACATATGGCAGCGTACACAGTGGACGCGTTTGGCCAAGTATCGTGGCATTTTATATACCCCTTTAAAGGTGATTAGGTAAGAAGCACGTTACTCACTGCGTCCTAGCCTGCGCTCGCCCAAGCCCAGTGAGCTTAAGCCCTTGTTGTTCTCACTCTAATTCCCGTCTCACTCCAATGCCCGCTCCCGACGCTGCCCGCTGTCTTACCTTGGCCTTCCTTTTATACTCCCGCGCTTCCTTCCCTGCAGCCCCCCGCGCCTACCTCCCGCTACGGAGCGCCGAAATAAACACTCTACAAAATAAAGTACAAGACAGAAATTGCAAGTCAGGATTCTCTCCAGCCACTCTCCAAATAACTCTGCTCCGGAGAACAGTAAAGTAAGGTATACCCACTCGTGAGCACCTAATTTATACTCCCGCGCTTCCTTCCCTGCAGCCCCCCGCGCCTACCTCCCGCTACGGAGCGCCGAAATAAACACTCTACAAAATAAAGTCAGGGAATCATAGAATTCTTACTGTTCAGAAAAAGGCCATTCAACCCATTGGATCTGTACCCTATCTCTGATAAAGTATCTTATCCAGGCTTTTTCCCAAGTCCCCTTAACACACATTTCCCATGTTTGATCGATCAAACCTAGACACCATTGGGCATTAAGAGACAATTTACTCTAGCCAATCCAATTAACTTGCACATTTTTAGACTGTGGGAGGAAACTGAAGCGCCCAGAGAAAACTTACACTAACACAAAGACAATGTGCAAATTCCAGACAGGAAGTTATTCAAGGCCAGTATTGAAACCGGGTCAGTGGCACGGTGAGGCCATAGTGTTAACTATTGTGCTGCCTAGATCCCAGATTTAAATCTAGATTTATTAGTTGACTTTAAGTTCCACCAGCCGCCATAGTGGGATTTGAACCTAAAGCATTAGCCTGTGTCTGTTCATCACTGGTTTAATGATTTTACCACTACGCCACCAATATATAGCTTTTTCAAAGAATCAGTACGGACAGTTTGGACTAAATGGTCTCCCTGGGTGCTATATGATTCAATTTCAGATCTTGATTTATAATGAATCTGGAAGGTGTGCAACAGCGGATATTGGAGAGTTTCCAAGAATTCTCCCATACTTTCTGCAGGATACACTAAGCCTCTCTTTCAAACATTGTCTAATGACACCACATCAGAAACTTGACATCTGAGGCATCACAACTATTAAATTTAAATCCTTTTTGGTCCATGGTGGGATATTTGACAGCTGGACTCAGCTGCAAGCCATGTAGCCTGTCCTTCTCTGTAGTTTAAATGACTATGAAGCAAAGTGATGAATAGTAACTTTTGAACTGAAGAGCAGCCATAGTTCAAGCAGTGACCTGCGCTACTGCAATCTCATCGAATCACAGGATTGGCACAGCACAGAAGGGAGACATTCAGCCCATCATGTCTGCATTGACATCCCAAATGAGCAATTCATTTTGTATCATTTTTAGGGCCTTTTCCCTATAATCCTGCATGTCTTTCCTTTTCAGAAAACAGCCTATTTCCCTTTTAAATGCTCTAATTAAGCGTGATTCCATCACTTTCTCAGATTGCGCATTAGACCTTACCACTTGCTGTATAAAAATGGTTTCCTTTTCTCCTTTGTCAATTATTTTGAATCTGTGCCAGCTTATTCCCATTCACAGTGGAAATACTTTCTCCCTATCTACACTGTCCACACCCTCGTGATTTTGAATGGAACTATCAATTCTGTTTGCAGCTTTCTTTTCTCCAACTTCTCTGTAACTGAATTTCCTCATCCTAGGATCCACTCTGATGAGTCTTTTTTGCACTGTCTCCAATGCTTTTGCATTCTTCCTAAAGTGCAGCACCCAGAACTAGATGCAATACTTTAGCTGAAGTTGAACTAGTGTTAGATATTAGTTCAATATTATCTCCTTGCTCTGGAAATCTCTTCCCCTCTTAATAAAGCCAAGGATACTGTATGATTTATTAACCATACTAACAACCATTCTGCCACCTTCAAATACATACCCGCATAATATACCAAACCTCTCTATTCATGCATGCCCTTTTGAATTGCATTCTTTGGACAGAATCTTCCGATCAGTTTCAGTGAGAAAAGTGTAATTCTCCAGCCGAGTTTCGTTCCCAATTCTCTGGAACTCTGCACAGAGAATGTGGGGGCGCAGTTTCCACCATCACATTGGTGGTGCAGGGTCTGATAGAGTTAGCAACAGTAAGAAATCTCATAACACCAGGTTAAAATCCAACAGGTTTATTTGATAGTAAACACCACTAGCTTTTGGAAAGCTATTCCTTTGTCAGGTGAGTGGGGAGTCATCTGACGAAGGAACAGCGTTCTGAAAGCTAAGTGGCATTTATAGAACATAGAACATAGAACATTACAGCACAGAACAGGCCCTTCGGCCTTCGATGTTGCGCCGACCAATATAAAAAGCAATGCCCCTCCAAACTAAACCATTCCCTTCTCTTCCATATACTTATCAACTAACCTCTTAAACGCCACCAAACTTGGCGCATCTACAACAGCTGCAGGCAGGGCATTCCACTCCCTAATCACTCTTTGAGTAAAGAACCTACCTCTGATATCCGTCCTATAACTCTTACCCCTTAATTTAAAGCTGTGTCACCTCGTGCTAGCTTTCTCCATCCTAGGAAAAAGGCTATCACTGTCCACCCTATCTAAACCTCTAATCATCTTATATGCTTCAATAAGATCCCCTCTTAGCCGCCTCCTTTCTAACGAAAACAACCTCAAATCCTTCAACCTCTCTTCATAGGACCTGCCCTCCATACCAGGCAACATCCTGGTAAACCTCCTCTGTACCCTCTCCAATGCCTCCACATCTTTCTTATAATGTGGGACCAGAACTGCACACAATACTCCAAGTGCGGCCGCACTAGAGTTTTGTACAGTTGCAACATGACGTTGCGGCTCCGAAATTCAATCCCCCTACCAATAAAAGCTAAGACTCCATATGCCTTCTTAACAACCTTCTCGACTTGACTGCCTACTTTCAGGGATCTATGCACATACACACCAAGATCCCTCTGTTCATCTAGACTACTAAGAATCCTACCATTTGCCCTATACTCTACACATTTATTATTTCTGCCATAGTGCATTACCTCACACTTTTCCACATTAAACTCCATTTGCCACCTCTCGGCCCAGCTCTGCAACTTGTCCAAGTCCCTCTGCAAACTATAACACCCCTCTTCACTATCTACCACTCCACCGACTTTAGTGTCATCTGCAAATTTACTAATCCATCCTTCAATACCCTCATCCAGATCATTTATAAAAATTACAAACAGCAGGGGCCCCAAAACAGACCCCTGAGGTACACCGCTTGTCACCGAACTCCACGATGAATATCTCCCATCAACCACCACCCTCTGTCTTCTATCTGCTAGCCAATTCCTAACCCAATTAGCTAAATCACCCTCTATCCCATACATCTGCATTTTCTGCAGAAGTCTTCCATGGGCCACTTATCAAACGCCTTACTAAAGTCCATATATACCACATCAACCGCCTTACCCCCATCCACCTCCTTAGTCACTTTTTCAAAAAAAAAATTTACTACCAAATAAACCTGTTGAACTTTAACCTAGTGCTGTGAGACCTTTTATTGTGTTTACCCCAGTCCAACGCTGGCATCTCCACATCAGAGTTAGCAACACCATCTCCAAGAGATTGGGGTGCCATTTTTAAAGGGGACCCTGATCTACACCACAAAGAAAGCATCAAACATCATGCCCCATCACAAACATTGGGACAACTTTCCTCCTCCATAATCCACCAGCCCCTCCCCAATGCCACATGGATTAGGATGACCCCCACCAGTGCCAGGGACCCAAACAATTTGATTCCAGTCATGTGTGACTGTCCGCGTGGAGTTTGCACGCTCTCCCCATGTCTGTGTGGATTTCCTTCGGGTGCTCTATTTTGTCCCACAGTCAAAAGATGTGCAGGCTAGGAGGATTGACCATGCTAAATTACCCCTTAGTGTCCCAAGTTGTGTAGGTTAGATGGATTAGTGGGGTAAAAGCAGTGAAATATATGTACAAATGCTCAACATACTTGTACTGCATTTCCTGGATGTGCTGTTGTCTAACCTCTAATAGCATGTTAATGTCTATGTGAAATTAACACAGACATTATCAGTGTGCTAAATATTCATATCAGAACTCCCCCTCTTTTGACTCTTCCATTTGGAATAATGGGGTGAATTTTGTCAGGGTGATGCTGAAAGCTTGAAACAACACCGCCTCCGCTGTTCTGGTTAGAGCCAAGCCAGACCTTTGGCAATCAGCAGCTGATGAGTCACCATCAGGACTCCCATCCTCCAAGAACTACCAGCCAATGGATGTGGCTACACCTTTGGTAATTTGACTATTTTAAGGGCAAGTATTATTTGCTTCTTACTTCTTGTGTAATTTATGTTGGTTCTGATTTGTGTTAAAATAAATGCTACAAAAAGTAGAATCTCATTGATAATTTCTTCACTTGTGTGTCATTCAGTATATCAGGTTATTTTGGTTTATGGTTTCAAAGAACAAAGAATAACACAGCACAGGAAACAGGTCCTTCAGCCCTACAAGCCCACGCAGCCCATTTTAACATTCAATGTGTGCCTCATTCCAATCTTTCTTCTACCTACGACTTTTGTCTACAGCTCAGAGACTCCACAATAAAAATTTAGAAAATTTTATGTGCGCCAGATTAAGGGAGATCCAATTTAGGGACAATTTATTAATACCAATCAGCTACAGGGATAGTAACAGTACAGAATATAACTTCTCATTCTTTGATTTATTTATCAGCAAAGGAAATTTTGCACCCAAGATGGGGGAAATGAAATTGGATAGCCTCATTCCTCTAACTGGGGTCTACTTGCACCAATCAGGAGCCTGTACAGCTCATCAACTCAGGCATTCCAGTCCACAGCATTATGCCAGCTTCCAAATAAGGCAAGGATTCAGGATGGCTGGAAATAAGGAAGTCTCAAATACAATTCTGTCACTCTGATGTAAGGTCAATAGAGACATGGAGAAACATTTTCTACCAAAGAGTTTCTCATGTGTGAAATTCTCTCCCCCAGAGAGTTATGGAGGCTGGGCCTTCAAATTTATTTAAGGCAAATTTAAACAGATATTTGGTAGGCAAGTGAGTCAAAGGTTGTGGGATACAGACAGGAAAATGGAGCTGAGACGGCAAGCAGATCAGCCATGATCTTTTTGAATGGTGGAGCAGGCTCAAAGGGGCCATTTGACTTACCCCTGCTCCTATGTTCCTAAGAGGTAGCCAGCAATTCCATTTCTTCTAAGACAACTGGAAAATCCCAGAAGCAGCAGAGATTTGGAGTGACTGGACCCCTGCCATTTTGTAGCGAATTACAAGTCCTGCTGGAGTTACACTGAGACCGCCAAAAAAGATCCAAGGTCACAGAGTTTAACTTGAAGTGAGAAAAATTCTAGTCAAATAACACAGTATACTTGAAGTTAATATAATTCATTTGAATAAATCATTTGCTTAAACATTCTCTACTGTTTGAATTAAGTTTAGAAACAAGCCAAACTACTGGTATGTAACAAGAAGGAAACTGCAGCATTTTTATGACATGATTTTATTAATATTATCTGTAGCCAACAATCTTACAATCTACATGTCAAGGAACAATAACTCAAACGATGTAATTCATATACACATTCATTGTGTAATAGCAAATTGATAGAGAGAAGTGAGATTTTAACTCCCTCCTCCCAAAAGAAATAAAGGTATATAGGAGCTAAAATCAAAGTGATCGTGCTGCTGTCACTCTGTTTCTTCCCAAGGCTACCTTACTACACTAAATGCATTGCACTAAATTATGCCACGATGCCCCAATTCAGTTTACAATGAATACTTTATCACAAATTGGTACTAAATTGGCAGCCTCATTCAGAAAATGTTTCCTGTAGGAAATGTAATATCTGTAGTAAAAGAAAAGTTTTCCATTTATGAAGTGCCTTTCTCAGACTATCTCAAATTATTTTATAACCAATAGTGTATTTTTGCGGTGTAGGCAAATGCAGCAGCCAATTGGCACACACCAAGATCTCAGAAACAGCAATGAGGAAATTACCATTTCATCTGTTTTAGTAATGTTGGTTCATGGATAAGTGCTAGACAAAACCAACTCCCTGCTCTTTTTGAAATAGTACCATGGATCTTAAATTACCATCTGAAAGGAAACATGGAACTGCAATTTAGGGTCACATCCAATGAGCAGCACGTTTGACAGTGCAGGTCTCCTTCAGTGCTCTGTTAAAATGCCAGGCTACATTATGAAGTCGTCATCAGAGTGAGATTGAACTAACAATTGACTGTAGGATAATGGAGTTATCCACAGAATCATGGCTGATCCAATAGATGATGTTTCACTAATGCTGGATTTGAGATATTTATCAGGGGTATGATTGTGTCTCTTCCCTAAGTAATACTTAATCTGTGAGTATTGATATTAGTATTAACTGAATATTGCGGATATGAACTAAAGATTGGAAAAGTGTTCAGTGCAACCCTTGGTGGACACAACCCAAAATCAAAGACTAGAGCCACAGTTTTGTGACCTCACCTGCAGCTGGGATTATCTGGTCCTGCTGCTGTGAATGGAGATTTGGCTGACCACCACATTCTCCATTCTCACTGGCAATGGCAACACAATATGCAAGACTGGAGAATTTCAGAATTAGTAAAAGCTTTAAAGAATAATAACAAAATCAAATTATTATTCTACAGTACATAAAATTTAAGGCTAACAAGATATAGTTTAAATTTGCCAAAATATGTTGATTGCACTTACTTTCACATTAATGGTGGCAGATGTTCAAAGCTTGCTGGAACTTGCACCTTACAATAAGGATCTTCTGCAACTACTTAAAATTATTATGTGTAAGAACATAATTATTAGAGAAATTTAAGTTGAGACTACTTATCTTTGCTGTAATCTTGCTTCAAATCCTGAAACACTTTGGGCTGCGTGATCTGATTCCACCAATGAGACTGGTGGCTGGAGCCTATGTCTGTGCAGGCTACTGTTTTGCTAGTTGTCCAGACCAGTTGAATTAATGTTAACTGTAATTAAACTTTCTGTACTTCACCAAATTTCATTCCTATAGATATTCACTCTCCTCCTTAGCTGAGTAAAGATTACAGAAATCTTGTTTGGCAGTAATTGAGAGTGGAAAAGCTTCAAATACTGCCTACTACAGTCAAACATGACTTCTGACATCAACACTTCCTCCATCTTAGCACTGCCAATGAAGGAATTCCCAAATCATCACAGGGATTATAATTCAAACGCATGAAAGTGCAAACTCCACACAGACAGTCACCCAAAATCAGAATTGAACTCAAGTTCCTGGCACTGTGGGGCAGCAGTGCTAACTGCTCGTTAGTGGATCGGGAAACCCACTGGACACCAGTGTTTTGCATCTCACTGATGGGATACAGATGAAGGCCCAACCAAAATCTCCCACCCATGTCCTATTCTCCGTGACACCAATACAAAAACATGCCAGTGTGAAACACATCTGGCACAACATGTGTGCAGATGTCAAGACTCACCTGACAATGCCTGGGGCTCCCTCCGGAGTTCAGAATGGAAATCACCAGAAACCCTAAGACATCCTAAGGCATCCTGAGACACCACAGCAATGGGTGGGGGAACATCACAGCTTCAGGTGGATATTCCAGATCCAGTGTCTGCAAGGAAGTTCAGATTCAAGCCTCAGGGTGTTGTGAGAGATCCAGCTTCATTTTCAGGAGGTCCATCTTATTTTTTCAGTAATGGACCTGTGCTGTTGAGCCCCTTTCCAATATGGATCCCGGATCCAATGGCAGACTATGTGCCATCAGGCCTAGTTCATAACGGAATACATTGCAAAACACTGAGTTGTGTAATTAATAAGGTCAGGGTCAAAAGATATGGCGTGGGTTTCTGCTGGCTTCTGCAGCTGGAAACACTCCATGTTTCCACCCCCATAACATCACTTAGTCCCAGATGGGAGAATTCCATCCAATATTTTACTGAGAGAGTTGAGTTTTCTTTGGATGACTTGTCAAGTTAGTCAAGCTGAGGGATATTTTTACAAGAGAATACACGCGGTTTTTTCTATCTTGAACCTGGTAAGCTTCTCTTCCCCAGGGAGTTAACATTACTGTAACTAAATGTTGAATTTGACTGAGAGATTGACACAATTTCTCTGGAGAGGATTTTCTAGCCGCACTTGCCCCAAGATCAGAAATTCCCACTTAAGCTCAACGCACTTTTGGATGGTTCATGCCTCATCCATTACAATTCCCAATGCGGGTGGGAGAGGAAAATTCCACCCTCTGTGTTTTTTATTCATTCTCATGCTATGAGCATTACAAACAAGATCAGCCTATATTGTCTATTCCTATTCTGAATCTTGCTGCAATCCATGTGATTTTGGTGGATACACAGTGCTGTTAGGAAGTAAGTTCTAGGAATTTGACCCAGGAACAGTGAAGGAACATAAATCCGGATAAATTTCCAAAACAGGGTAGAATATAACTTAATGAGGAACTGGAGCTAGTAATGTTCCCATGTGCCTGACACCCTTGTCAAGATGTGGATTAGAAGATTCTGTCAAAGGAGTCTTGATGCTGCTGTAGATGCTATATACTGTAGATGCTATATACTGTAGATGCTATATACTGCTGCCATGGTGCACTGGCAGTAGAAGGAGTGAATATTTAAAATGCTGGAGAGGGCACCAATAAAGCATGTTATTTTATCCTGGATAATCTTAAACTTCTTGAGTGTTTTTGGAGCTGCAGTTATGCAGACAAGTAGAGACTAGTGCCTCATAGTTGGACGGGCGATGAAGAGTCAGGAGGTGAGTTATTCACACATAAATTTCAGTTTTTTACCTGCTTTTGTAATGAGAGTATTTATGTGATTAGTCCTGTTAATTTCTACTTAATGATAACCCTCAGAATGTCGATAGTGAAGGATTCAGTGATGGTAATGTCACTGCATTTCAAAGGGAGATGGTTAGATTCTCTTTTGTTGTAGATAGCCATTGTTAACACTTATGCAGCTCAAATAATAGTTGCTTCCAATAGTAGAACTAGATTGTCCATTTGAATGGAGGGACTACTATGATTTTCTTATCCACAATAGTACCAAAGTACAGTCAGCCAGTGTGAAAAGTCACTAAAAACCCTTTAACATCAATAATCATTTATGAGTTGCTTTGTTCCTCATCTGCACACCATATAAATAGTTTTAACCTTGGGCAACAGTGTGAAATAGATGTTATTGAATTAGCCACCTATTATAATTTACATCTGACTTTATATTGTCATTGAAGCTGAAAGGGAAAATATATAAACAATATAATGTGCAGTCGATTTGATATTGTCCATTTTACATTGATGCTGATTATGGTGTTTCCTGTTTAAGAGGGATCATCCTTGCATGATTTAAATTAGATGATGTAAATAAAGCCAGTGTAATCTACAGAGAATTCTGTCAGAATGGGACTGCAAAAGTATATTCCCATTTTCCCCTTTATCAGTTCTTCAGAGTACACTGAAAAAGTATTTATATGCCTTCTTGTGGATATCAAGGGTTATGAAAAGCATATTATCAATATAAATTGTAGCTTATAGAATTTATTCCACATGACTTTTGAAAAACATTTCTTCTAAGTTTATGTTTCTTGATATCAGTTTGCCTTCACATGAATCCAAAACCACTTAAGATTAAAATAAAATGATGAAAGTTGGTTTTATCAAGAATGTGTACAGTGGCAAAATCAAGACAGCCGTACAAACTCAATTTCTCTGCAATTGCTTGCAGCTGGCTCCAATAGGCGAGAGTACATTTGTTATCATAAACTGTGTCTGCTCTAGTAATCCTGAAAATGTTATGTCTTTTTATTGACATGTTCTGTCTGTGTGCACTGTGTCAAGAAGGAGGATGGTGCTTTGAACAGTTAAAGTTTACAATATTACAGTAGCTGATCACTTAAACAGGAATGGTAGATTCTAAGCAGAGGACTCTATGTAGACATTTGTGTGAATAATGTACAACTACCACAGCCAATTTGTGTTTGTGAGAACACAGCTGAAAGTCTGGCAAATGAAACATTTCACTTCTCCAATAAATAAGTTCACATCAAAAGCATGGGCAATGTATACAACAGGCACAATCCGCCAATGCATCTGTGTTAACTTCAGTTAAATTGCAAGTCAATCCAAATGTGATATGAGTGTTTGCTCTGTTTTCAGCAAACCCACATCCATTCACTCCTTTAGAATTTATTATCCAACTGCAAGGATGTAAAGTTTAGATCTGGTACAAAACACACTTTCAAACAGGGGTCCTGTGATAGGAATCAGAAGAAAGAACTTCGCGCAAATTGTTCCCCTTCCAGAGCTATCAAGGCCAGTACCGCTGTGACAGGTGAATCTTCAGATTTTAATGTTTGTACAATTAGTTTATTTTGTTTTATTTTCTGAATGAACAACACTAAAAACAGGAAGAAAGGGATAATTGTTAAACATAAAGTTCTAAAGAGCTAGGACTTGATAGAATAATTGCTTCTTTATTTGTCCCTCAAATACATTTTTTTCCCATTTAGATTCCTGCGCAACTAAACTACACTGTCTCTGCCGAGTATGTTCCACTGTTATCTTTTTGTGATTTTTACTACTTTTTAGCTGGCTCTCATTTGCCACTGTTTGGCCTGTCCAAGTTTCTAGGTCAGTTGTTAGCAGAGTACTTCTGTATTTTTTAAATTTAATAACTAACTCTTACATTCCCACAATTCCCCTCTTTGATTTTTAATCACAAATTATGAATCACAATGTTGAATCCTTCTGCTGCCTTTGATGGTTTATATACATGTCTTTGTACTATCAAAAATGAAATATCACAAAGTAATAACTTAATACTGATTCAGACCTTGAAGATAGTGCTTGTTGAATATGTGATGCCGATATCCCAGTTTTTTTTTTCCCTATTACTTTAACTGCTAAGTGTGTTATCAGTAGTGTTTGATAAGACCTGTCCCATTTTGCTTCAAGAGGTTCATGCACTGATTTCTTTATGTACACCTATTCACCCAGTATTATGTCATATACACTTTTGATATCCTTGTCCTATGCATCTTTGACTTGTTTTAAAGCAAGACTAACAGCTTTTGTTAATTACTTACAATACCGTTCCAGTCATTCACTCATCAAATGATAATTAGTTTGTCAGAAATCAATAGTTGTTGGTAGTGATATGAGTTGTCCTATAATCACCTGAAGTGGACTGAGCTCCTTAGTCCATTTAGCACTCGCTGTAATGCTGCATAGTGCAATGGGTAGTGCTTGAGGCCACTTAAGACTTTGCTGATAATATTTAGTTAGTCTTTATTTAATCATCCTATTAGAACAAACAAAGAACAAAGAACAAAACAGCACGAGAAACAGGCCCTTCAGCCCAACGAGCCCGTGCCGCCACCCCGATGTTCCCACCTCTACCCATGATCCCTGTCAATGTTTATAGATCTATGGAACCAAATTTGAGACAATTTAGGGAGAATTTGTTTTGCCAATTAGCCTAAGAGCACATCTTTGGGATGTGGGAGGAAACCGGAGCACCCGGAGAAAAACCCACGCAAGCACAGGGAGAATGCGCAAACTCCCACAGACACAGGCCCAAATCCATGTATCTGCACAGCACAGTGATAGTCACTGAGCTGTCGTGTTGCCCATCAAATGGTCCTTTTAGTTGTTTCCACCTGTCCAGATGATTGTAGGTGGTGTGAACAGTGAAATTTCCACTTTATTCTCGACACTCAACACATTCCTTGGCATACTGTTCCGAATCAATATTCAAGAGTAATCCCCTTCAGGGTGTGTAGTCTTTGCATAGCACTTTAACTGTGTGTTGGGCTGTAGCATTCCTGGTGGGGATTGCTTCTATCCACCTGCAGAATTTGTCTACTACTGTCAGGACATGTTTATATCCTTGGCAAGAAGGAATCAACCTATAAATGTTGGTGTGGTCCTGGTGTTCGTCGTTGAGGTATTTGTGTTTTTGAATCATTATTATTTTGTTGATATGTAGTACATCTATCTACTACATTCTGCACGTGTTTTGAACTTATGGTTATGTTTATTAAATAGTTGAGTCATTTTCTGGACTCGTTGGGCTAAATATTGGAGTAAGATAGCTGGGACTACTGGTTTCTCAGTCTCTGTATGTTGCCATACATGGTCTGAGTATATTTAAGCTAGAGAAAGATCCATTTCTCTTTCCGTGATGCCATGCTCTGCATTTCTGACAAGTCTCTCAACTATTTGGGGTTTTCTAACCATTAATTCTCCAGCTTGATTTTGCCATTCTAGAGTCGGGAGATTTGCAGCCTATTTTGCGCTTTGATCAGCAATAGCATTTCCAGTAGCCTCTTCTGTTCCTGAGTATGAGCTTTACATTTCAAAATTGCTACTTCTTTAAGGAGTTGCAAAACTTCTAGTAGTTCATTTATTTCTGCCCCATTCTTTAAAGGAATATCCTTTGCTGTCATAAACTCTCGCTGTCTCCATAACTGGCCAAAGTCATGTTCTACCCCAAAGCTATATTGTGAATCGGTATAAATATTAGCTGTCTGGCCCTGAGCTATTTTGCGTGCTTCAGTTAAAGCTCTCAATTTAGCTTGTTGGGCTGATGGTCCAACCTGCAAAGATCTTTGGGCCAATATTGCGGTTAGAGTGGTGACTGCCCACCCTGCTTTTTGGGTTCCTTGATCTACAAATGATGATCCATCAGTAAAGAGGATTAATTCAGGATTTGTCAGGGCCTGTTCTTTGGCCTTTGCTCCTTCCTCCATTATCTGTACAAGTTCATCACAATTATGACACCTCTTTTATCAGTATCCAGAAGGAGATCGGCTGGATTAACTGGGCTTCCCTTCATGATCTCAATCTTTGGTGCTCCTGATACTGTATCTGGTCCATCTGGACGCTGTTACTTGTGATACCCAATTCATTATTAATAATATGTATACTGCATGTGGACATTGAATAACTAGTTTGATGAAGGACTGAACTAGCCATTGCCCTAACCACCATACAAATGGCTTATATTACTTGTAAGTACAGTTACCAATCTTGTGCCACGTTGTATAAATTTTCCCGAATAATATCCCACTGGTCTCAACTGGTCTGTGTGTTCTTGTGCCAATATGTCTGTCATGTAACCTCTTTTCTCATGTACAAGTAGGGTGAAAAGCCTTCCATTATTTGGAATCTGTAAGGCAAGGGCTATACACAAGGCTCCTTTCAATTTTTCAAAAGCTTCTCATTGTTCTGTTGTCTATGAAATTTTGTCTTGTTACTGCACTTTCCCCTTTAACAGGTCAATGGTTATGTTAATTGTGTATATGAATCTACTCATGCCCTGTTAAAATTGCACAGTCACGATGTGGAGTTGATGGCATTGGACTGGGGTAAACACAATAAGAAGAGTCACAACACCAGAATAAAGTCCAACAGGTTTATTTGGTAGTAAATACCGTTAGCTTTTGGAACACTGTTTCTTCGTCAAGTAAGTGAAGAATTCTGATCACAAACAGGGCATATAAAGGCATACACTCTTTAAAGAATACTGATTAGAATGCGAGTCTTTACAGCTAATCTGCTATTCAAGCTTTAAAGGTGCAGACAATGTGAAATTGCACAGTCTCAGGAATGCTCTTAATTCCCGTAACATATTTAGAGTTTTTCCCTCTCTAATAGCTTGTACTCCACCAGCAGTCATTTCTCTTGCCTTGTGATATTTTCTGCCCTAAGTATATTTTTTCCTGTTGGGTGAATTGTGCTTTGTCCAAACTGGCCTTGTGACCATTTTGATTAATACATCTATATAATTGTGAAGTTCTTTTGATTTTGATCATCTGTTTCAGAGGGTATTAAGACATTGTCTACATACTGTATAATATTTGATTCTAAATCAGATGATTCTAAATCAGGTAATTCTTGCAAATGATTTCACAGCGCGATATGATATATGATGGGGCTATTGTGAAACCCTTGTACCAACCTTGTCCAAGTATATTGTTGATAGTCTATCGTAAATGCAACCATGTCTGTATATCAGAAGGATACAGATCAAAAGCCATTGGCCATATCAATCGTGAAGAACCAACTACATTCGGGAATTAACTCACAAAAGAAGGTTGAAAGTTCAACACTAAAGGTGTCAATTTATCAATGCTCTTGTTCACCTCTCAATCGTTTATCGTAAGTTGCCATGTTCCATTTGCCTTTCTTATGGGCTATACTAGACTGTTAGATGCACTGTGTGTTTTGACGAAAATCCCTTTTTTTATCTAATTTTGTTACCATATCTTTGGTTCCATTCATTGAAGCCCGATTTATAGGGTATTGTTTAGTATAGGGGAACACTTTTCCTGTAAATACCACTGGATCCATATCAAGCTTTCCACAATCTGTCCTATGTTGGATGTCCCTGCCATTCGACTGTTACTCATTTGTCTAAGATTCCAATAAACTCTACCTTGCTTAAATTTTATAGAAGAGTCTAGTTGCATTAGTATGTCCATTCCTAAAAGTGCCTGGATGACCATCTCACTAAGAATTCGATAGCTGCTTTATACAGTCCAATTAATATCATCATAGGAATAGTCTCTCACCTTTGAATTTGATTTCCTGTTGCTTCAGTGCACGTCATTTGTTTCTGGTGAATTTTGTTCCTGTCATTCGCATATTAAGTAAACATGTCAATTTTGCTTCTGTGTCCAATAGACATTCTATTCTCTCATTCTCTGTCTTTAAGGTGATATACAGGCTGCCTTCTCATTGCCGAATTAAGGCTAGCAGCGGAGTCTGGGCAGGGTTCTCTAATTTTTTGCACAGGCACCTCTGCTTTGAAGTCAGTTTTTTTCCATTGCTTAGTCAATTCCTCATCATTGTCGTCATCATTTCTTCTTTTATTCCCACGGTTTCCTCCCCCTTTATTGGACCAACAGGTTTTCGCCCAATGTCCTTCTTTGCCACAGTTGGAGCATTTTCCTGGTTTAAGTTTCCTCTGCATTCTTCTGCCCTTACCCCTTGGGCTATTCTCCCATTCACCGTCATGTTTCGTTCCAAATGGCTAATATAGGTGTCAGTTGTCCCTTCTTCTTCCAAGTCTGTTTTATTAAACTTCAACATTTGGAGAATTTATCTTTTAATCCTGCCACAAAAGATCATCACAGGCATCTTTACATGCTCTCATCAATATTTTAGCTGTTACTTCCCTGATGTTGAATGCTCAAGCCATTTTGTTCTAAATCTATCCTCAGACTCACTTATATCGTCACTCACCTTCTGCTGACAAGTTGCTATCTTTCTCCAGTACATCCTTCTTGGAATAAATGCCATACACAAAATTCAAATCTGATTCCATGCTGCATCCAAATTCTGGGCACCATTTCCTAAATCATTTGCTATTGCCCAATTCTATCACTTTTCTGGGGGGTACTACATGCACTATGATACATTCAGCATCTTGTGGGTGCAAGTCATAAATGCCTTTCAATCTTTTCAAGGTGTCCCCCATGTTTTAGCTCCACTTTTCTTAAGTTTAAGAATTTCTTTGGTCCATTTATCTATTTTTTCTGGTTCTGCCAGACTATAGTTAGCCTCTTGTTCATAGTAATGGTCTTATGTGTGGTTTTTTCCATACCCACCTTCCACTTCCACTGTCTTGATCTTATGGCTACGAATTCTTACACAGCAGCCCATCACCCTCAACCCCTCACTGTCTCAACTATCATCTTCCAAATAATGCTGGCACTGTCTAAGCCAATGTTGATAAGTCCATTCTTCTAACTGGGTCAAAGAGGGATACAGTGGCATTTTGTTTACTGACTTCATGATCTGCTTATTCTTGTTTTTCAAGTACTAATTCAACTTTTAGCTCTTTATTTTTACATTTCTCTTTCTTCAGGGAGGTGCAATCAGCTGCCAGTTGGTCTTGCAAACTTTTAATCTTTCAATTCATCTCTGTGTCTTTCTGGGTTTGCTACCAATACCATAGTTGTTGATTTTTCACTAAAAGCCATCTGGCTCTATCCAAATCACTAAGCCGTGCAGCCTTTCCACATGCCTGTTTGATATTGTTTAAAGTCCATTGTCCTTTAGAGGCACCATATTCATGTTCTACCTCCATTTGTACATTTCATAACTTCAATTGCTGTTCCAGGAAGCCATTGATGTCTGCCCACATTTTTGGTTGGTTATTTCTGGAGGAGCCACACCATCCTTTGTGGCAATAGGTACTTTTTCCCTTGTTGCCTGCTATTGAAGTAAAGGAAAGTAAAGAGTCCTTTCTGTTACTTCAAGGATGGACAGATAGACTTATTTAAGTAAGCAGCTTCTGGGGGTATGCTCAAGTATGGATCCTAAGCCAAAGGCTTTAAGGTTGTTCACAAATTCTTCAAGGATCTCGTTAGTCTGCCAATCTCTGTTAAACATACAAAGATTGACCTTACCTATCAACCGTCAACCTTCAGTTGTTACAGCTGGGAAACCCCAGTGACTATACTAGATTGTTGAATGCAAACTTCTCAAGAGCCGTGAGTTGGTAGAATAGTTGCTTCTTTATTTGTCTCTCAATATGTGATGTTATCCATTCAGATTCCTACTCAACTAAACTACATATTCCCTGCTGTGTGCATTCCACTGTTCTTTTTTTGTGACTTTTACTACTTTTTAATTGGCTCTTATTCGCTGCAGTATGGGCATGTCGAAGCTTCTAGGTTAGTTGGTTAGCAGAGTGCTTCTGTATTTTGTTTCAAATTTATACATTAATCCTTGCATGTCCACATAATTTAAAGGAGGAAAATCCAAGAAGAACTATCCTAGTACTCAAGTAAGCAAGGAATATTGCATAAAACATCACCGACCATTTAAACATTCACTCCTCCATATTAGCATACTTTGTCTACAATGCATACCATCTCCAAGACATCCTGCAGCAACTTAACCTCTTCAATACTTCCAAAACATATGATCTGCATCATCTAGAAGGATAAGGGCAGCAGGCTCAAATGAGAATATCACTAATTGCAAGTTACCCTCCAAGTTGCCTACCATAATAACTTGATGTTATACGGTTACTCCTTCTGTGTCACAAAATCCTGGAATTCTTTCCCAAAAATTCCATAGGTGTAACTACATTACAGAAACTGCAGTGGTTCAAAAAGGTAGCTCACCACCCGTTTCTCAAGTGCAAATAGGGATGGGCAGCTCATGGTGCTTTGCCCGTCATGAATATGGGCATTCTGCATCAGATCTGCTTTGATAACACAGTACTATTCCTGAGATCTTTGTTGAAGAAGTAATCATTTCTCTAACTATTTAGTTCATATTATTACAATTATCCAGAGGCACTCTGCCAGTCCCCCATGCAGCATCCAATTGTTTAAATACATTTAGTGTTTTAGCCATCAGTTCAATTTTTGATCACTCTCCATTTGAATAAGGAATTGCTGATATCAATCTAAAAAATGACCATTTGCCAATTCAAACTTAAATCTTCTTGTCTTACTCCCACATTTGAACCAGTAGCATGTTTAGTGGGAACAAACATTTCCATGCAGTAGGAAATATGGTGCTGTAAATTCATCATATTAGTGTCTGTAACAGTTACATCAGTGCAGCGTTTATCTGAAGTCTGATGTTCACTAAAACTGCTATCATTGAAACTACGACACAAGCTCATAGTGAACACAACTGGAGTAGAGTCAAGTGGAGTGCTACTAACTCACCAACATAAGCACATTTTGACATATTCCCTGCTCTAGCAGGCAAGTGGTTCTGGGGTTTGATAGGAGGTTGCATTGTGAAGTCAATGGCAAAGCACATACTATTAGTCGACACAGTGCCTGACCTGGAAGTGCTTAATGTCGTCAACAGATGCAAAGTGAATTAACTCTCATTTTCTATTAAGAGCAACCCTTAGCCTAAGAGCACAAAGAAAATTATTAAAAAAAAGACATTGGTTCACTGAACCTTGTGTAACAAGGGTTGTTTAGTCTAACTTATACTGGGTCAAGCGTCATTTCTGTCATTGATAAAAGCAATGTTTAACCTTTGCTTCTCGAGATTCTGTTTATTTGATTTTATTCACTCAAAATCAGTTGAAAGTGGGGGCTGTTGGAGAAAATAAAATTTTGGATGATATCCTCTGTTGGTCATTAAAAATTGCTGCCCATGATATCATCAGTAGTGTTTTGATTTTTTTTAAGGCAGATATGAAACAGGCTGTGATATAGTCACATTGGACGTAGTCTGGACTTTGTGACTGTTACAGGCTGTGTATAATTTCTACTCTAAATACAAGAGTCTGGAGTAAGTAAATAAATCTGAAGTTTTGTTGTTTTCTTGGACGAAGCTTGTTATTGATGGGAACACTGGCCAAACCTGAGTGTGTTCAGAGAAAAAGAGGGAGGGATCAAGGCCTTCTGCTAACTGTTACTGAATCTTATTTCCAGGATAAACTTTCTGGCTGAGATTGCAACCATTTCCCAAACCAATTAATCACATCATCCACAGAACTGTATTTGTTTCAATTAACTTGTACTCAGGTAATCTTTATACTAGTCACAGAAATAGGAAGTGTGTGATATATTGACATTGAAGCAATCATATCCAAGTGAACATCTTGTCTCATGCCAGAACTGTTTTGGGCAATTTGTTAATGAGGAGGCTGAATTATATGAGACAGCAGATTCCCACATGCATATACACCCAGCTGAAAAGGTAAGTGTGGGAGAACTTGCCGAGGGAACATAGGTTACAACGCAGCCATTTAATGGCCAATGGCGTTTAATAGACTTGAGATGGGATTTCCATCCTTCTGGATCTGGAAGAACCACATCAAAATTTCAAGAGGTGTGTGGCATTGGATCAGAATTTGGGTATGTGTTTGGGGCCTCACCAGTGTCAAACTGGCAAACTCTAGTGAGGGTGGGGATCGGAAGGGGGTGGGTGCAGGGCTGGTGTTTGAGAGACCATGGGGAAGGGCAACGTGAGTGGGGATGGGTTGCAGAGGAGGATCTGATGGGTCCAAGGAACCCTGCTACCACCCACCACTGGCCTGAGCAGGGAACCTAATAAGCTGACTAGTTGGCATGGACATGTCTTGTCCACCAGGTAAATCCCAGCAGTGGTGGAGTGAGATCATTAAGAGGGCTTTAATTGCCCATGTAAGAACATCAGTTAATCCACTGGCAAGCCAGAACCTAAGGTCAGTCTCATTCCTGATGTAATTGCAGTGAGGGCAGGCTCAAGTGGGTAGGCAGCATGTAGGCTACTCGCTGGACTAAATAAGCTCCCACCAATTCCCCACCACCCTTCCCGATTCTCCCACCTTCAAGCCTATTGACAGAAGAGCATAACATTGAGTCTAGGTATTCTTAGAGAAAACTTTGATTTTAACTAATGTTAACTGTGTACTTTGATTTTAACTAATATTCCTACTTTAATTTGTCATAAAATCACATGAACTTCTATGACATGTTTAAACAGATACCTATTAGTTTGCTGATTAGTATTTCAATGGGGAGAGATACTTCTTTTTATCAACTTTATGTTCAAGCTCAGGCACCCATTTTATGCATACATGGAGAAATTCAACATTTTCTGCTTTTTTTTTAATGTATTGATAGCAAAATTTAGCTATATGACAGCCCAAGCCAATTAGCTTGTGCATTTGGACTGTTGTTAAGTTAAACACTTAAGTAGAGCAGCCCATGGTAAAATAATGTGACATTTGTATCCCCCACACTGGCCATCATTGTTGCCACTCAAGATTTTAAATGCCTGTCAAATAACAGGTGGTTTTGTGCTGTGGGCCACAACTGTCAAAAAATTATTTTCAAATTTATTTCAATAAGAACTCTTACAAGTAGGAGAGGAAACATTTATCTTAATCAGTCTATCCCAATTCAGATCCAAATTGAAAATATGTAAGAAATAAGGGAGTTGATTTTAAGTGCTTGGCATTTGGTGGGAAATGGAAAACAGTTTTACACCTGGCATGTTAAGTTAAAGTTGACCCTAATGTCTCTATCTGTAGAGTGCCTGCCATTGTGTGAAATATTTTTGTTTTGCTTTTGACTAACTATAACTTCTTTATTTTTTTTCTCCTTTCTGAAGTCATTACTTTCTCATTTTGAAATACTAACATTTGACAAATAGAATTCAGAGGTCACTTGCAAATGGAAAGACTGAAATCATGGCCTGTGGGAGTAAAGTCTGGGTCAGAGGAATAGAAGTTTGTGCCATAAGAAGTGAAAATGATTTACAGGAAGTTAGAATATGCTGCAGAAAGTGCAATTGAGTGTAGGGAGTAGAACTGGGCACAAGCAAGGAAACAACGGTAAGGACAGTAAAAATAAGGATATATGGGGAGTGAAACTGAGTCATAAGGAACACAAATAGGCAATAAGGAATAAACATGATTGCAGGGAGTGGAACAGGTCATCAAAATATAATACAAGGAGCAAAAATGGGCCCCCAAAATGAAATGAAAATTCATTCAATTGGAAGGAAGGGAAAAATCCTAGGAAATTGAAAAGGAACACAAGCATTGAAAGCTTGTTGTCATTAGTGGAACATGTACATTGGAAATAAACCATAGTTTGTGAACTGATGTAAAGAAATGAAAAGGCTCGTATGAAGCAAAATCTATCATAAAGTAATTGCACCCTCAGGAATGTTCTGTGGTGTCACTGCTGGCACAGCTATCTTGGATGATTTTCTTGCCACTTTTTTTACCACAAATCCAATAACAGATTGGAATTTCCATGAAGCAAAATCAAGCATCTGTTGGTATACCCAACAACAGTAACAGCAAAAGCAAAATGTTTCATTTATGTTTCAACTTTAACATGGAACAATGTTCCAAGGTGGTTCACAGAAATGTAAAGACGTAATACATATGAGAGGTAAATTTTTGTGTGGATCTTAACAAAGGAGATGAAGTTGAAGAGATAAATGATTTTGAGAAAAATAATCCAGAACTTTGGGCCTGGAGAACAGAGTGTTAATGGAAGAAGAGAATACACAAGATAAGCAGAAAGTTTGGAAATTGGTGCTGTAGGACCGGAGCAGGGTACTGATGTAGAGAGACATGAAATCATTCTGGTGAGTGCTACATTGGAAGCTCAGAATGTTGGCCCATACCTGTAGATATCAGTGTTCAAAAGGGCTTTTGGATTGTCACAGCAATTGATTTCATATCACTGCATCTCTGCTTTAATTTTGCCTGTCAGCCAACTAGCTCAGCCTGCTGCCAGCAGTTGTGAAATCCAAATGGGCTTTTGAAGCCCAGATTTGTTTGAATTCACCCTGTAAGGTCATCTGCAGTCTCCTCTACTAAAAGACAGCAGTCTTCAATTAGCCATGCTGTAATCATTGGGAAGTGCCTCATCGGAACTCTGGGAATGGGAGGGGCACACAAAAGCAGTAATAAGGAATTGCACAAAGGAGATCAGTTTTTTTAATGCGTAGTAATTCCTAAATTTGGTTTAGAATGTGTATTTTGTGTTGACTTTTGTTTTTTTTTTCCTTTGTGGTCAAGCAGACAAAGTGATGATCAGTCACAGTGGGAAGATAGAGATTGTAAGACTTCTGGTGAATAGGCATTGGGATTGAGGTTACTGTTAGAGTTCTTGAATTATTTATTCATATGCAGCCTGGGCAGAAAGGGCCTTTCCAGACTGAATCCTCCGTTCCTCTTCCTCCTCTACAGCCTTTTCCTCCTCCTCATGTATCTAACTCTCCCCTGATGGCAAGGGTTATCCTCCAATGAGGACAATTTGGAAGAGCCTGTACATAACAAATCTTAAGAGCTGCTTAATTGAATATTTCAGGCTCTTTCTAGCAGCTGGGATGTTGCTTTTTGCTGCGAGTACTCTATCAGACTTTTTGTGGGCATGTGGCCCTCATTGCATGAGTGTGGGTTGCGGAACAAAGTCATCAGTCACATCCTCAGTGGATGGCCTTCATCACCGAAGAGCTCCCCCTATGGTTTGCCATGCAACCCATTAACTATGTAATGGTTTGCCGTTAAAGTTGAAGCTAAGTTCACAAAATACCTTAGAGTTTCTGGCCTGGATCAGAACACCAATACTCTGCCAAATTCTAGTAAGATCTCCCTGTATGTCTGGGATGTTCTATCATAGAAGAAATAGAATCATAGAAATTCCACAGTACAGAAAGAGGCCATTCAGCCCATTAAATCTGCAATGACCACAATCCCACCTAAACCCTACCGCTATATCCTTACATATTTACCCACTAATCCCTCTAACTTACACATCTCAGGACCCTAAGGGCAATTTTTAGCATGCCAATCAACCTAACCCGCACATCTTTGGACTGTGGGAGGAAACTGGAGCACCTGAAGGAAACCCACACAGACACGAGGAGAACATGCAAACTCCACTCAAACAGTGACCCAAGCCGGGAATCAAATCCAAGTCCCTGCAGCTGTGAAGCAGCAGTGCTAACCATTGTGCTACCATGCCATCCATCTCTGTTTCAGCTATAATGTTAGCTGTTCAGATTTCCAAGGCTTCAAGAAACCTAACAGGCTTTTCAAGAACTTCTGCTGGGTAAAAAAGGACAGGAATGTTTCCCCACACCTACTTCCACTCCCCTAGCAAACTTGTTAACTATCCCAGTGATTATAACAAATAACATACTATATATGAGAAAAGAATAGTTGTGATATTAAGTTAGGACTCTCTTCCCTAACATCAGCCTACCAACAACATTAAGACCGTATATAAAATATAAAAATGTATATACATATGTGACATCAGACTTTTGTACCCTTTCCCCGATGGAAGAAAGTGTAAGAAAGTATGCCTGGGGTGCATGGGGTCCTTGATTATGTTGGCTGTTTTTACAAGGTAGCGGGAAGTGTAAACAGAATCAATGGATGAGAGGTCGGTTTGAGTGATGGACTGGGCTTCATTCATGAACCTTTGTAGTTTATTACGGTCTTAGACAAGGCAGGATACGACCAGAGACAATGCTTCCTACAGTACATCTGTAAAGGTTGGTGAGATTTGTAACAACAAACCAAATTTCCTTAGCATCCTGAAAAAATAGAGATGTTGGAGACTTTCTTAATTATAAAGTGAACATGGAGGGATCAGGACAGGTTGTGGATGATCTGGATACCTAGAAATATGGACTCTCGATCATTTCTACTTCATCCCCATTGATGTATATATGGGCACGTTCTCCACAACTCTTCCCATAATCGATGACTATCTCCTTCGTTTTACTGATATTGAGGAAGAGATAATTGTCATAGCACCACTCACCAGATTAATCTGCCTCTTTCCTCACTTCGTGTCATTGTTGTTTGAGATCTGACCCATTAAGGTGGTATCATCAGCAAACCTGAAAATGAAGTTGGAGTGGAATCTGGTCACATAGTCATAGGTATATAAGGAGAATAGTAAGGGACTGAAGACACAGCCTTGTGGGGCATCGGTGTTGTGGATTATCGTGGAGGAGTTGTTGTTGCCTATCCTTACTGATTGTGGTCTGTGGATTAGAAAGTTCAAGATCCAGTCGCAGATGGAGGAGCCGAATCCCAGGCCATGGAGTTTGGAGATGGGGTTTGTAGGAATAATAGTGTTGAAGACTGAGTTGTAGTCAATAAATAGGAGATCGATGCAAATGTCTTTGTTATCTAGGTGTTCCAGGGTTGAGTGTAAAGCCAGGGAGATAGTGTTTGCTGTGAAATTGTTGCAATAATAGGTAAATTTTAGTGGATCAAGGCAATCTGAGAGGCTGGAATTCATTCGTGCCATGACTAACCTTTCAAAGCACTTTGTTGTCATTCTTGAGTGGCAGAGCCTAAACTTGCTGGTAAAGTCAGCTCCACAGACAAGCCCCGAAATTCCCTTAATTGTCACACATTTATCATTAACCAATGAAACAGCATATGTAATCTTTTTCTGTAGATAAATGTTTTATCAAGATTATGAAAGCAATTCTCTGACCCCTTCAGGCAGCCAGCAGGAATCCTGAAAATTAGGATTCCTGCTGAGCATGAGGGCTTTTGGGGTTCACCCATCTCAACCCATCAGCCCCAGTTGGGTTCCCCAATTTTTATGCAAACTCACTAATTTAAGTGTCATTAGCGGGTTTGACAGGCCATTCACCAGCCTCTCACTATTCACTTAGCACGCCAACAAGAATGGCACCAAGCAAAGTCTGCATGTGCAATCCTCAAGCAGGAACATGGTGTTCCAGATCCTAAAGGTTCAGGGAGCATCATCAACCCTTCAGAAAAGAGAGGCATCCATGTCCTCCACCACTTAAATCATGGGCCACCCCATACTTACACCATGCAGTCAAAGGGTGACATGATTCAAATGCCTCAGCCCTCTGCCCTCTCAGATCATCCACTCAGACTCCTTCCTCCTCAGACCCCGCAGCACAGTCCCCTTACCCTCAGATTGATAATGTGTGCTTTTATTCCCTGGTTGAAATGGTTTGCAAAAGAGGAAGTGAAACCACAGGTTGACAATTAGGATTAGACTTTGTCTACATTGCAGTTAGGGTCAATGGAGTACTTGAAGTGCAGTCAACTGTGAAGGGAAATCAAAATTAAAATAAACACAGGTGGCTAGAGGTTAATCGAAGTCCATTGATTTGACAGCTGAATCATTTATAAGGCACTACACAATGAATTTGTTTCAGATTAGCGGCTTCAAGTGCAATAGAGATGACTTCAATGATTTCAGCTTGCTGGAAAGCCTCAGCAACTTTAATGTGTGCATGTATTGGACACACAGCTGTGCAGACTGGAACCCTGCCCCTGGTGAAATTGACATCTCCTCTCTGTCAAAGGACTTTAAAGGGGTCTGCTCTCACCTGCAGTTTCTGACAGGGTGAAAGGAAAATCTCTGCTACAGAACTGAGTGCTGCAGTAATTTAAAATCCTTCCAGGTGACCTGGGGATATTATCCGAGCATGGAGATTAAAAAGATCTGGCCACTTCAAAATCTGCATAGCTGACAGGCAGGAATGCAGATACTGAACACAGAGCTGCCTGAAATCACCATGCTTGGGGCAATCATCAGGTCTATCACAGCTAGAAAAGTTAGTCTAGCTGTGATATCCCTATCCTTGTGGGGAATGGTGTAGTCAGCCCCTTGACCCCCGCCAAGTTCACCCATCTCTAGGAGCCTTGAGGGACCCTTCCTCTGCAGCCTGGCAGCAGAAGTGGGGCAAATGGCCATTGGATTGAACTATTGACCTGCCTTGGTTCTCAAGCTGCCAGGCCAGGGTATACCAGAATGCACTGTTGGCAATGCCAATGTGTGTGCTAAAGGGGGGCTGTATAGAAGTTCTGAGAGAAAAGGAGACTGAGTGCAGGGGAGTCTGAAGGCTAAGGGGATGAGTGGGTTGCCTGAGGGGGGAGAGCTTGTGTGGGAGGGCCTGGAGGGAAGGCGCTGTGTGTGGGGAGTCTGAAGAGAATAGGACTGTGTTTGGAGGGAGGGGGGTGGGTCTGAATGGGAAGGGGTTGTGTGAAGGTCTGAAAGGGAAGGAATTGTGTAAAGCTCTGAAGGAGAAGGGGTTGTGTGAGGGTCTGAAGGGGAAAGAGTTGTATTAGGGTCTGAAGGGGAAGGAGGACTGAGTGGGAAAGGGATGGGCTGGATCACCCTCATGTCTGTGTTCTGTGGAAGGGTTTAACCCATTATTTGTAGGTGAGGGGAGGATGTCCCTCTTTAGTGAGGGGTTTGGAGGTGCACCGCAGAAGGGGGGAGCACCATTTTATATTTTGCATGAAGATGGGGGGCCTGGTCACTAAGCATGTAGATCGAGTCACCATTTAAAAATAGCTACCTAATCACAAAACAGTGGGGTTGGCTGGTTGGTTGCTTGAAATGAGCTTTTTAGCATCATTCAGCTGGGTAAATCCCATCTGAAAGATGCTGCCAACACAAAAGTCATACAAACCCTACAAAAGTAGGTGCAAAAGTAGGCCATTCAATGTATTGAGTCTGCACCAACCAATATCACACCCAAGCCTCATTCCCGTAACCCCACATATTTATCCTGCTAATCCCCTAACACTAAGGATCAATTTAGCTTAGCTAATCCACCTAATCTGCACATCTTTGGACAGTGGGGTGAAACCAGAGCACCTGGAGGATACCCACAGACACGAGAAGAACGTGCAAACTCCACACAGACAGTGATCCAAGCTAAGAATTGAACCTAGATACCTGGCATTGTGAGCCAGTAGTGCTAACCACTGTGCCACTGTGCTGCCCGAATGGGGTACACTCCAGTAATGACCTCAATAAAGCTTGTGAGTTTGCCCTTTTGGAGTTTGAGCTCCTTGATTGAGGTAGTGATTGCTTGCCCAATCAGAGAGTCTCACCTGTATTTATATTGAGGGCTACTGACACGCCTGATTCTGACTTTGTATCTGAAGCACTCTTAGGAGCGGAGTTAAGTTTGTAAACAAAGGGAATCTGATGGCGGGACAATGGTCCCTGAGAGTTACTTCAACTCCCATTTTCCCACATGGGCACTTCTCCCAGAATGGGAGAATTGGGTCCTTTCTATTAGTTTATACTCTTCATAATTCAGAATAATTTGAGAAATAAGATCTAATATATTAATAAAATATACCATAGTATATATCTAAATGTTTCTATCAAATACTGAGTAATTTGAATTGCAGTTCAAGATGTTTGACTGATTGCTCGTTATTTTCTATTCCACACCTTTTTAATCTGGGCAAGCAAAATGAACGTTCAAGCTTTTTCTGGAATTGTACACTTTGGAATTTTTCTTCACTGTTTGAGCATGTTATCTCTCCTTTGTTGTGCAGAGTGACTATCTTTGGAACCTATAGTAGTAAATTGTATTTCTACGCAACAAAGACAACAGTAATGATGTGCATAGAGATTTGTGAAATCAGCTTCAGAATGCTCCAAGCATTGTCAAAGGACTGCAATAAATGTCAGTGCCACGTGGGAATAAACAAGCCATTTATTCATGTTCTATTCTGAAATCACAAATGAATGGTTAGGAGTTCGCAGCTAAGCAAAATTGGCAGGAAATTATTTTCTTTTTTAAAGAGAGTCAAAACCAATTTGGAACAGTTCAACTTTTGGAAATTAATAATACGAGAGCCAAGTGAAAGGAAGGAAGGGATTAATTGACTTGGCCATGTTGCTTGAATGTTCCTGATAGGAATATTTCACTGATAGTAATGTAGGTAGACAATGTGCCAGCCACTCTCAATATCACTATTCCTTATGTCATTTTCAAAATCAGCTCTTGACTAGCTCCTGGAGGGTGATTAGCAATGAGGTAACATTTCACATTGGATAATCATTTTGGACTTCTTGATAAGAGATAAAATAAAGAATGATTCTAGTGAAGGCAGCCTTAAGAGTTTTCCTTTTCTTGCTTTTGTCAAAGAGAATTTGGAAAGTCTCCATTTTTGCAGCATCTCATTTTGGCGTTTTATTAGATCAGAATTCCTGTAACATGAGAATTTTCAGGTTTAAGTTTAATGAAAACTTCTGGGAACAATTATAGAAGGACATTTTCTTCTATTCTCTCTGCAACTGTCCCCACCTTTTCTCCAATTGAACAAATCCCCACTCCCCTCACCTGACTTTACCTCCCTCCTCCCTTCCTCCCTTCTATTCCCTTCCACTTCCCTATCTTTCTCCTCTCCAATTCTTTTTCGATTCCTCCTTTTTACAAACATCACAAGTATTATCTGAGACAACAGCTATATAGAAGCGTGCGGTATGCCTTCTATGACTGGTTATAGAAATCATACTCTTATAACCATATTCTTTTTGGCTTGTTCATACTGTGATTACCATTCATACTCTAGAACTTTTGATAGTGTTTGTGCCAGTGCTTGGGAAGATTTCTGGAAATTTTGCAGCAAGGAAAAGCGGATTCCTAATCCAGGAAGCTTCCCAGAAATTCTAGGAGACTTCAACAGTCTGTTTTTATTAGTACTTTGTTTAGCTTCTATGCCACAGGCAGAGATCACAGAGTAGGTTTGGGATATGTGGCTGTTCTCAGTTAAAGTGTAACAATATTAAACAAAGTCAGTTTCTCTCCCCTGTAGGGCATTGATATCATGATTTGCAGGCTGGAGTGAAAAAAGGATCTTACTGTACAACAAATACCAAGACTATTAGAAGCTATCATATTAGAGTAAATCAAATAGTATCTTCCAGAATCCACTCTTGCACAACTAAATGAAAAAGTCTGGAACTTGTTCTCCAAGTTGCTCTGCTGCTCAAGACACTTCAGAACAATGGTGTCTTGCTGAAAAAACTATTCAAATAGAAGCAATGGTTGCTATGTTTAATCTACAGATGCCCATTAAACACACAAAAAAAAATTGTCCATTTCAGTGTAAATGTCTGTGGCATAGAAGCTAAACAAAGTACAAACAAAAACAGACTGTGAAGTCTCTTGCAATTTTGGGGATTTTCCTGGACTATGAATCCACTTTTCCTCACTTCAAAATTTCTAGATTTCCAAACAATGTCTGACATGAAAAAGATAACTTTTACAAATATGGAAGCTCATTCCTTTCAATCTCAACTATTGTTAGAGATTTTAAAAGTTAGTAAAATGAATTTATTCCTGAACATTTCATTTCTGTTAATTTTTTCTCACTCTTTTCATCCCATCATTATTTTCCAACTTTATTTTTATTTCTGTACATAATTTTGCATTAAAGTAACAACTGTTACTTTAATTTATTTATTACGTTATATAATAATGTAATAAATATGTTATAATATATTTTATAATATATTAATAAAATAAATGAATTTCCTTGTTTAGATTGGATGCTCTTCATTAAGATTGGTTAAAAAGACACATTGGCTGGAATTTTATGACTCTATGATGATCATGCCTGAATCTAGGATTTTCCAGTCCCACTGCTGTGAGCAGAGATTTTGTCTGAGCTCCAAATTCTCTGGTTCTCACTGGCAGCAGTGGTGGATTTGTGCAGATCACAGGTGCCATATATGTAGCATAATCCTAAATTACATTTCAAATCAAAGTAAGCTGCAATGCAAAGTCAGTTGGAAAGCAAATAGAAGAATAGGGAATGCTAGTGCCTTCTGTTTATTGCTAACTGGGTAACTTATTTGAAAATCAACTCAGGAAGCTCAAGGATTTTATTTGTAGAGCAGGCACTTCCATAAGAAAGGCACTGTTGATGTTTCATCACTGTTAATTGAGAGAAAATAAGATATATTTCTAAAGCAAATACACTCAAGCCTTGCATTATGTTGCAATATTGCATAAAGGATCATTTTAATTTTGCTTCACCATAAGCCTATTACAGCATCACAGATAAACAATATCGTACTCTATAATATGTTTATTTACATTATAAATGTAGGGCATTCAGCATTTTTGTCCTATGGTTCATTAAAAGAAGCTATCAGCAAACATCAAGCTTATTGACAATAAGGCACATTCTTAATGCATATTAATATACTCACATAAGATGGCTACAAATCTGAACATTTGGCTTGCTGCATTACTTTATAACTTCATGATCCAAGTTGAGAATCTCACTCATTGACAGCAGAAATGGCAAATGATTGTCCACTTAAATCAATGGTTTAACTACTGTGCACTAAGGTTGTCTGAATTTCCGATATGCACTCATAGTAGATTAAATTCTTTGCCAGGAACAGAAAGAGTCAGACATTTATCTCTATATTCTTTTCTGCAACATATGTTTCTGTTCAATCTGCTTGCAGAAATAGGTAACACATAACTAACACCAGCAAATGCAAACAGGAAACACTGATTTCTTATAAAGAGAGGACCCTGGAGAGTCTCAGCATGGAGGCAGCAGAGAGCGTGGGAGCAGGTGGCAGTAAAGGCCCCAAACTCATGTCAATGTCATTCTTTCCTTTTCCATGTTTTCTCTCAGCCTAATGCTGTAACATGTCACTACTTTGAAAGTTCTAATTCAGTGGGAGTTTTGTTGCTAGAATTCTACGATATCTTCTTTTTTTAATGCTCTATTTAAAGGACCAATATCAAACCCCAGTGGCCTGACTCAACTGAGTTCCTCACATTATCTTGCATCACCCTTAGTTGAAGTGGCACAAATGTATGTACTCTTAGGAAGTTGTTTGGTGAGCTGTAAGTAAACGCATTTGGTGAAACACAAAACATGAGGAACATGAGGGAAATGACAGGTGGAGCTGCAGATGAAATAACTAGCTAGCTGAATGGTCAGTCTTGGGTTCAGTATATATAGATGCCAAACATTTGGGATATTTCCCGTCTGCTTACGCAGGCACTTTAGGAATCTGCTAGGAGGTCATTTGTGCATGAGTACCTGTACAGTTTAGGTACTTCTGCAGGGTTCACGACTCACATCTGGACTGAATGATTGCCTAACCAATTGGAGTTTATTATGGGGAGAATAGCCATTCCAGAGCTTACTTTGCAACTGAGTCCCCTGGCCCTGGATCTTATGTCCAAACATTATGTTAGGGATATTAAAGCATTGCATTTCAACCTACAATGATATTCATATGGATTCAATATGTAGGGGCATCAGATTGAGACAACTACTGCAGCACTCGCTCCCTCCACAGATCTGAGACATGCTCAGTACAAAGGAAGAGGAGGAGCTAGTATGGATTGTGTTGATATTTGTTAGGGTGATTATTGTAAGAATGTAACCAAAAATAATATTGGAAGTGTTGTAGTATAACTAATGGTAACCAGCTGTAAGGATCGGCTGACCTAATAAATTATGTTACCAATGACAAAATGATGTGATGATCAGCTGATCTGTGGACTCAGTATAAATAAGAACCTGTTAAGAATTGTTAAATTGCTTGGAATGGCCTAGCATGAAGCCTCAAGTGTTGGAGTAATGAATTATCTTTGTTAAAACTTTTCTTTGATTTATAAGTTGTTATATTGTATTGGTATAAAGTGAACAATACTGTTCTATTTATTTATTACTGACATATAGGATAACATTAAAACTGCAATGGAATTACTGTGAAAATCATTTAGTTGCCACACTCCAGCACCTGTTTGGATACACTGAGTGATAAGTTAGCATGGCCAATGCACTTAACAGCACATCTTTCAGACCAGGGGAGGAAACTGGTGTACCTGGATGAAACCCACACAGACATTGGGAGGACGTGCAGACTTCGCACAGACAGTGACCCAAGCTGGAAATGAAACACAAGTCCGAGGCTCTGAGACAGCAGTGCTAACCACTGTGCCATTGTTCTGCCCTCTTGTGCACTATACTAACAAAGCATACCATTCATAGTGTACATAGGGGAAATGGAAAGGAAAGGGTGCAGAATGTATTGTTAAAGTCATACTAGTATGTGGCAAAAGATCAACTTAATATAATGAGATCCCTTCAAAAGTCTGATGGCAGCAGGGAAGAAGCTGTTCTTGAGTCGTTTGGTATGTGATCTCAAAAGACTTTTGTATCTTTTTTTTGACTGAAGAAGGTAAGAGAGCATATGTCTTGGGGACATGGAATCTGTGGTTATACTGACTGTTTTCTCAAGGCAGCAGAAAGTGTAGATAGAGTCAATGATTGGGAGGCTGCTTTGTATGATGGATTAGGCCTTTATAGATTATTATGGTCTTTGTCAGAGCAAGAGCCATACCAAGTTGTGATACATCTGGAAAAGTGCATCTGTAAAAAACTTGTAAGAGTCAGAGTGAACACGTCAAATTTCCTTAGCCTCCTAAGAAAGTAGAGGCATTGGTGAGCTTTGTTAACTATAGTGTCAGTGTGAAGAGATCAGGACAGGTTGTTGGTGATCTGGACACCCAGAAATTTGAAACTCTCAATCATTTCCATTTCAACCCATCAATGCAGGCAGAAACAGATCTTCCACGACACTTCATGAAGTTGATGGCTATGTCATTCATTTACTGACACTAAGAAAGATCAAACTTCCAGTTAATAGCTGGAAATGCAACAAGATTTTGCGTTTTAAGATGTTACTGTAAAAAACAGCTTAAAAGCACAATTGATGAAACTCTTTTGTTGTAGGCAATTTATACTTTAAATTATGGTTCAGCAATTTTAAATAACCAAAAAAGTTAATGATTAGGATTATGTTACATTGTCTTTTAAGTAGACTTTAAATTATCCCGCAACCAGTTCAAAATATCTCATACTTTTTGAGGGTTTATTTCATTTTTTTTATCTTCCCACCCTGGAAACTTTTAACTTCAGAACTGTCTTTCACAGTTTTGGAGATTCTTCCCTCTAGATAAAGTCGTAAAATCTTCTAGCCTCATTTTAACACTACATGAGTTTGATCTTGCCAATCTGAGCACAATGTCCCACCTGTGTCCTACATGCTGAACTTGTGGTATCTAACTGCTTTCTCATTCCCTGATCTCAGCAGATGAGATGTCTATGTCTATGAATTTCAGTGCTATCTCCAAATTTCTTCCTCTCTGAAAGCTGAACTCATAGAAATTGCACTATATCCAGGTAGAAATGCTGATTAGCAATGCTTGAGACAACATAGATTGTTGACTATGGACTATTTAAAGTATAACTGTTTAAAAGTGACATTCTCAACACTTTTGGGGACTCACAATCAATCCACTGTTAGCATATTAGCTGCTGACATTGTCTCCAAGTGTAAATGTCTTGCACCATTTTCCCAGTAAAACAATCTGGGGCCCCTTTGATTTCGAACAATAAAACCACCCAACCTTGGTATCAGGCAGACTTTAGAACAGATCATGTGATCCCTTTCATTTTGACCTAAAATTAAAGATATGTTCAAAAACATAACAATCTTTGGGAACTCATAATTATAATAAATAACATATAGGACCAAACAACTATCAGATAATTATTTCTGAGACTTATCAATGCAGGGTCAGCTAAAGGTCCATGACAAAATTTGGGTCATCACATCCCGAGATATATTTCTAAATATCACCTTCTGAGCACCTTGCATTTCCAGGTCTTATTATTAAAATGCTCTCCTCACTAGCCTCCAAATGGGCACCCTTCATAAGCATCATCTTGTCCAAGGCTCTGCCATTTATATTGTATAATACACCAGTTCGCCTATGTTGGCTCCTAACTCCCAAATAAGTAAAGTTTAAAATGATCATTCACACATCAAAATCATTTCACGGTCTCGTTAACACTATAACCTCCTCCAGCATGAAAACTCTCTCCTGCTTTCTATTCCTCTGTCTTTGGCCTTTTGTACCTTTCTCATCCACTCTTTACTCACCATTAATGTCTCTGCCTTCAGCCATCTGCATACCATGCTCTGTAATTCTTCAGCTAAAACTCCTTTCCTTCCACTTATTTTTCTCCCTTTAAAACCCTCATTAAAAGCTATTTTGAGCCCCTGCTGATTTCTCCTGCTGTGCCTCAGCATCTGTTTATTTCTATTTATTCTTTTACATCTTGTTCTCTGTGTAGAACCACTTAACTCATTCAGTGCTATCCCTGATCAGCAATAAGCAAACAGTGATTGCAACAATCATCTATGTCCCTTTTCTTTCGTATCAAATTCCTGAACCATGCCCTGCTAAAGAGTAATTGTGACTCCACGTTGTCATGTTAAGCTTGAGTTGGGGTAAGTTATTATTATGCACTGCATGGTTTAGTCAAGGTTGCCACAGACACAACCAGGCAAGATTTTGAGGTCTTGCTTATCCATCGGGTGGTCACATTGGTCATGTCCAGTCCATATTCTATTGAAGATTGTCTACATGCTCTGGGAAGATTGAAGCCTGGTTACTGAAATGCTCGGTCACATACAATGGTTGAATTCTCCATTTTGTTTCTCTAAATGCGGCAGCAGGTGCTTCCGGTGATGCCATTCTCATTGGCAAGAATGGCGTGAACTTACGCTCAATTCTGGGCTTGGAGTCTCATTTATTATGTACGACTAAACAGCTTCCCAAATCATGTGCCAGGTCTGGAGCAGATTCTTCTGCTGACTATCAGCTACCAGGCTCAATGATTTGGGTGCCATATGTAAATGCAAGACCACCACACTCATATCACTCTGCCGAGCCCACATATCTTCGTGAGACTGTTTTCAATGTTCAGAGATCAGAGGCAAAAAGTTAGCAGCCTCAGGAAAAGATCTGTACCTCAGCTTAATAAACATGCCCTCGATACCTTAATTTGAGGAGTCTGGAACAGAGGCATGTCCACTCACCAATGGAAGACTCCAGAAAACACATCAATCTCACTTCTCCAGCCTGACAAGCCATTGCCGAGAAGGTCAGCATGGCTAGCAACCGTGCTAGAAACACAGAAGCATAGAAGGGCAGGAAAAGGATGAATCTCATCTGTTTTGCCAGGATAGGGCCCATCTCCCTCCATTATCTACTCAAATAGTGACTCGCTCCACAGGTCTTACTACACGTCCATTAGCGGAAGACATAGAGTTGTAGAGATCTACAACACAGAAAAAAGGTCCTTTAGCCCATTGAATCTATGCCAATCAAAGACAAATCACCCAACTATTCTAATCCCATTTTCCAGCACTTGGTACGTAGCATTGCGTGCTTTGGCATTGCAAGTACACATCTAAATACTTCTTAAATGTGAAGAGTGTCTCTGGATCCACCATTCTTTCAGACAGTAAGCTGCAGACTCCCACTACCTTCTGGGTGAAAATCTTTTTCCTTGCATTCCCTCTAAATTTCCTGCTCCTTACCTTAAATTTATGCCCCTGGTCATTGATCCCTCCAACAAGAGAAAATGTTCCTTCCTATCTACTCAATCTATTCCCCTTATACCATCCAATCATGTCCCTCTTCAGCCTCCTCTGCTGTAAGGAAAACAATTCCAAACTATCCAATCTCTCCTCATAACTAAAACTCTGCAGCCCAGCAACAACTTGGTAAATCAATCTTCACCCTTTCCATTGCTATCACTCCGTCCTATAATGTGGATTCCAGAACTGCATACAATACTCTAGCTGTGGCCTGACATTTTATATAGTTCTAGCATTACCTCCCTGTTCTTAAATTCTATGCCTCAGCTAATAAAGACAAGTCTATCAGATGCCTTCTAAACCATTTTATCCACCTGTCCTGCTAAATTAAGCGACAGTGTACATGAGCATCAAGTCCCTCTGAGCTTCTCAGGGTCCCACCATTCACTGTATATTCCTTTATCTTGTTTATCCTCTCCAAGTGCATCGTTTCACTCCTCTCCGGATTGAATTCCATTTGTCACTGATCAGCCCATCTGACCAGTCCGTCTATGTCTCCCTGTAATCTAAGGCTATCCTCCTCACTATTTACCACCCGCCAATTCTCATATCATCCGTGAACTTATTGATCAACCCTCCTACATTCAAGTCTAAATCATTTATATGAACCATAAACAGCCCCAAACACTGATCCCTGTGGGATCTCACTAGACATTGGCTTCTACTGTGAAAAACAAACCTCAACTACTGCCCTCTGCTTCCTGCCACTCAGCCAATTCTAAATCCAATTTGTCAAATCTCCTTTGATCCATATGTCAAAACTCATTCTCTCATGACACGTTCACATCACCACCATCCTGTCTGTTAAGTTGCTCACACTAGGTTGCTCACATCCTTCTAGGATGGGCTCACTTCTTTGCATAGTCAGATTGTGAAGGGTATAGCAAACTGTGATCATGTGGTAAACCCTTTCCACCACATATTGTAATAGTTCAGGCATTTGAATCACATCTTCAAAAGTCCTGTGCTCTGCACTATTAGGGAGCATGTGGAGCTGTGAGCAGCATTAAATCTCTACTCAGCAAGGGCCTGAAGATGTCACAGCAAAGTTGGCAGCCCCTGTTTAAGAGGTTAGCATTTATCCCCATCAACCATCTCTGCAGACATTCTGGATCCAATCATTGTTGTGGGGGAGATTCCCACCCTCCCCCACTTGACCCATCACCTGTGAGGTGCCCAGGCCCCATGTGGACCTCTGCCCACTCCATCTGCAGTCTACGTGCTTTCCTTTCCAGTAAATAATGGGGTATCTCTGGACTCCCTTGTTTGTTGAGCATTTCATGCAGCCACACTGGGGACCAGCATCCCTCCCCTCAGTCTTCCCTCTACTTTGTGTCAACACACATGAACATCACTGCAAGCTTGTCAGCACAATCTCAAGTGCAAAAACCACTATCCTTCATACTTCAGCTGTGACCCTGGTCTTCTTGACAGCTGAGTATTGTGCACACATTTGGGCGTCAGATTATCACACTAAACTCATCAGTACACAACTTCAAACTAGTGTTTGTACAACTGCAGCTTAACACCTGCATCCCTATTTTCCAGCATGTTAGACATGAAGGTCAACAGTCCATTAGCCTCCATGATTATTTTCTATAGCTCTTTAAGACATATCAAGGAGCTATGCACTTGAACCCCTAAATCTCATTGGGCATCCACTGAGACAATGGATATTGTTGCAATCTCTACTTGTGGAGATAATTAGCCATTTTAACTGGTCAGAGTTAAGTGTGCATCTGGAAAGACTTTGCCCGAGCTGTCAAGGCAACATCACTGACAAATATCAAATTGTGATAATGTGTTGGGCATGTCGCTTATGTGAATATTAAAAAGATTATTTTATGGAATAGATCATCAGTGAATAGTTTTCTAATGTAAGTTAAAAAAAAACTTTTGTTTCAGTAATGTCTTCAGTTAACAGCGCATAATTAAAATACATTGTGTGGCAGTACATAGGAGATAAACTGGATTAAATCAATAAAATATAAATTTAGAATTGATTTAATCTTGTTCAAAGGGATATTAAGTGTAATAATACCAGGCCTTTAAGAAATATATTTGTATCCTCTTTCTTGTGAGGGGCATCTTTAAAACTCAGCTGTGGTTCACCTGGTGCAAATCTGCCTGCAAACTCAGCAGCTCCATGCTGAGAATGAGGAGAATAATTGTCCCAGTGTTTGTTTTAATCTGAGTTGATGGTTTTTGTTTATGTTTTTTTTTCCCCCAGGGTTTCAGAATCAGGTTTAATTAAGTTGACTGACAAGAGATAAAGTCAGATGAATGGGCAGAGCTAAGCTTACAGGAAAGAACAGTTTAGTTTCTGCTTGATCTTGAAAGAAGCAGGAGGTGTCTCTCTCTCTCTCCCTCTCTTTGGAATCTGGTGTTTGAGTGTCAGAAGACAGATGTTTCTCTATCTCCAGAGGTGTTCAAAGGCTTGAGGACTGGCAGCTCACATACAAAAATGTAAGTCTGCACTGCTTGCTGACTGATTTTGATTTTAAGTGTATGAGGAACATTGCTTAATAGAGATAGGGTAGCAGTTAAGAATTGTAGCTTGCCATGTTTATGTATTTCAATTGGTAACAGTTAAGTTAATTAATTTGTTATATTTAAACTGTATTGTTAAAATAAAGTTTGTTTGATAAAAGCATCCTAGGATGTCAATAGAATCACACCTGGAATAAAACACCTTATTGTCACACTAATGTCAAAACTAAAAAATAGTAGGAGACTGATCAAACTTCATGATATACCTCAGGGTTTCTGATTTAATCCCGAACATAAATCTCAGTGATTGCCTGTATATTCTGGGGTAGATTTTAACTCTCAGGTATCTGCCTGTTATAGTACACAGGCTGACTACACATTCCTGTTGGTGGGAAGCCTAGAACGTTTTGGGCCTCATTACAACACTGTTGGTAAGCTGCACACCCCAAACAAAATCCTAGCGCAATCTATCAGTTCTGTGCTGGTGTAACATTAGAACACAGAGGCCTATCTGGCCAACATAAATATATTGTAACCAATCAAACTCTGAAGTACAATCCATGAACATTTATTACCAGAGTGCTAGGTGAAGGAGAAAGTTTTTTTTTCTCATCTGTGCACTCTTGTTGCTTGATATACATTTCCTTTGGGTTTTCTGGTATGGTGGGAAACTCCCACAGAAAGTTACAAGGATAACTGATGTCAAAGTGTTCAAAATGCTTCACATGTTATTCCTTAAGTCTTTGCCTGGCAAGCTCCCGAAAAGATTGTCCATTGCAAAAGTGACCCCTTAAAATCAATCATTCCCCATGCTGAAATGAGGAATGCCATTGGATTTATTTACAGCATTTATTTTCAAAGTAACCTTTATTTCTGAAATTTCAAAGGATGATGTTCTGTTTAGAGTAATAGCTCATACTATTATGTAAAAAATCTGATTGTAGATGTTTCATATGTTTATAGAAAATAACAACGAATGAAATATCTGCTCAGAGAGAAAAAACCTTGACACACTCTCGCACTAGCCATGGGCTTTGATGATGTTACACAAACTTGTAACATGCAATTACTGGTGTCGTTTGGTTTATTACTTGACACAGCATGTGATCTTGGAAGGGAATAGCTTGAATGTGGGGAAGAGAATTCAAAACAATTCCAGAAGAGACAGATGTAACCTCCAATTGAAGTAAACGCCTAGAATCTGATGCTAAAATGGGAACGAGGAAGACATTGAACTTAGATAGTGTAGGCCAACATTTTTCAGATCAGCCTCCATGGAAAACTCATTAATCTACGCCAAATAATGGAAGGTTTCTGGTACATTAGAAGGTCGGTTCCATTAACCACATCATAGATGGAGTCCAGACCAGAAATCTTTCTCTTTGAAATAAGAAATGTTAAGATGCACTGAAGATATTTCCACAGACATAAGAATATCCATCAACAAGTTTTTTTTTGCCCATTTACAAAGGGTGAAAATATCAGTCTTTGAAGAAAACTCAGTAAATGTAATGATTTCATGGGGAGTCTTGCTCAGCAGAGAACAAGTTGGAGAATCAGTGGCATTTTGTCTGACTCCTTTCTGGACTCCCATAGAGCAAGGAGAGATTGGGAACATTGAATTGCTGAACTTACCTCAGGTAGGAAGAGATAGGAAATACTTATCACGTAAAATGTTCTCTCAGGCCTGTCAATCTTAAATAAATTGGAACATTATATAAATTAGAAAGACAAGAAGTTATTTATGTTACCTTAATAAATGGAAAAAAAACAGTAGCTGATGCTTTTTAAACAATACATTTATTACAAATTGGAAATTAATTCATATCGTTCTTAAGTGTCTCAATAAGTGAGCCGTTGATTATGTGAATGGCTGAGATAATTGCATTTTGGACTAACAATACTTTAAGTATACACCCAAAGTTGGAGCATTTTGATCAGAAGTAATTGAGTTGGTATCGGTTATTAAGATTACTTAATTTCCTGCATTTATATGAGATAGTTGGAGTACTGCGACTCAAGATAGTTGTTCTCAGTTCTTGTATACGAAGCAAATGCATTACGTGTATTCTACAACCAGGATATGATGCACTCTTCAAGGAATAAAGATCAGAAGAGTGAACAAAGAAAATTACAGCATAGGAACAAGCCTTCGGCCCTCCAAGTCTGCACCAACCATGCTGCCCAACTGAACTAAAGCCCCCTACCCTCCTGGGGACCATATCCCTCTATTTCCATCCTATTCATGCATTTGTCAAGAAGTCCCTTAAAAGTCACTATCGTATCTGCTTTCATTACCTCCCCCAGCAGTGAATTCCAGGCACCCACTGTCCTCTGTGTAAAAAACTTGCCTCTCACATCCCCTTAAACATTGTCCCCCACACCTTAAATCTATGCCACCTAGTAATTGACTCTTTCACCCTGGGGAAAAGCTTCTGACTATCCGCTCTGACAATGCTTCTCATAATCTTGGAGACTTCTATTAGGTTACCCCTCAACCACCGTCATGTCAATGAGAATAAACGAAGCTTTTCCAATCTCTCCTCATAGCTAATGCCCTCACCAGGTAAATGTTTTCTG
Organism: Sphyrna mokarran; assembly: GCA_024679065.1. Classification (NCBI taxonomy): domain Eukaryota; kingdom Metazoa; phylum Chordata; class Chondrichthyes; order Carcharhiniformes; family Carcharhinidae; genus Sphyrna; species Sphyrna mokarran. The sequence continues at coordinate 82,423,512 of JAGIQG010000005.1, read as the reverse complement.
CACCTCTCCAAAGCCTCCACATCCTTCTGTTAGTTTGGTGACCAGATTGAAAAACTATATTCCAATTATGGCCTAACTAAGATTCAATAAACTGCAATGTGACTTGCCAATTTTTAAACTTAGTGCCCCAGCTGATGAAGGCAAGCATGCCATATGCCTTCTTGACTATCTTCATCACTTGCATTACCACTTTCAGTAACCTGTGTACCTGTTCACCCAAATCCCTCCACCTATCAATACTCTTAAAGGTTCTGCCATTTACTGTATATTTCCTCTCTGCATTAGACCTCCCAAAATGCATTACCTCACATTTGCCCCAATTAAACTCCATATGCCAGCTCTCTGCCCAAGTCTCCAACAGATCTGTACCCTGTTGTGTCTTCTGATGGTTCTCATCACTTTTCGCAAATCCACCAACCATTGTGCCGTCCACAAAATTACAAATCAAACCAGATACATTTTTCTCCAAATCATTTATATATGTTACAAGTCCCAGCACTGATCTCTGAGAAATACCATTTGTCACAGCCCTCCATTCAGAAACACACTCTTCCACTGCTACCCTTTATCTTCTTTGACCGAGCCAGTTCTGAACCCATCTTGTCAGCTCACCTCTGATACCATGCTACATTACTTCTGTACCAACCTTGCCATGAAAGATCTTGTCAAAGGCCTTATTGAACTCCATGTAAATAAAAGCCTTAGCCTCATCAATCATCTTCCTCGCTTCCTCGAAAAACTCGATAAAGTTATAACTTTCCCATAACTTTCCCTTCACAAAAAAGTGGCTGAATCATGGCTTAGAAATTCAGGTAGCAAAATAACTGTGCAAACTTCTAATTAGGAGAGGATCTGAATATTCATCTAAATTCATTAAAACTCCCAAAAATATCATGCAGCCTAATGTAGAACAATTATTTGCCTGTTTTTCAATTGTGTACTCAGTTGGTAATACCATCATGTTACATTGTCACTGATAACCCAACCTAATGCCTTGGAATTAGACATTACTTAGAAATAACGAAATAAAGAAATACACTGCAGAGTTTGTGCAGAACTAAATCTGGTTGGACCTACGTTACACAGATGGACAAAGCAAACTAGATCCTGAATGCACACCCATATCATACTGTCAAATTTGATTTCAGTGCCAAAAATGGTTTCAAGGCACTGCAGTGAACCACAGATGAACTCAAGCTAGTATTATGCTAGCGTTCATTAGGCGTTTTGAAGACACCACCTTATTTATATCATTATATAAGGCAGTGCAAGGCTGTTATGAATTGATTAGAGATAGAATGGTGCTAGCTGGAGCTGAGCCTTATTAAATGTTCTGGTGTAAATGGTAACAATGCACACAATTATTTATTGATAAATCATTGATACTTACAATGTAGATAGACTGGGATTGGTACTTGCGAGGGCAATCCAAAATCAATCCTGTTCTTTTTCCGCATAGCCCTGTTTCATGTTTCAAATTTAAACATTTAACCACTTATCACAGTGAACCATTGAAATGTTGTCTCTTAGAACCATAGAAGGAGTTGAAGGATTCTTGATTCTCAGTTCCTTTAGCTATTATAGGCTCTTTATTGACAGTTGAGGCTACACAGGCTAATTAGCTGTTAGAGACTCTTCATGAACTGTTGAGGGCACACAAGCTATTGTTTACCTCTGGAGTTTCTGCAGAGATCCAGTAAAATGATTTATATGTCTGTGCTACTGTTAATCAAGAGTGCTACAAAATGACTTCAGAACTCACACATCTCTAGTTTCTCTTTAACATGGATATTGCAGGCCATTCACATCTCCATGAATATCACTGACTTTGTTCTTTGATGACCTGCCAGGAGGTGGACATTAGTACTGAGTCTAAAGAGCACTCATCAGCTTGCATTCTTTTACACTAATGATCTAATTAAGACGGTCAAAACCAGAGGATGCCTTTCAGAAAATTCAGTCCTGCAAGAATCCAGCCTGGATTTTCCACTCTTGCACTTGCCAAGAGGCAATTTTCTGCCCATTCGCTTTAATCGGCAGAACATCGTGGACTGGCAGACACAGAGCAGGAAAAGCCAGGCCTCAGCCTCCAAGTTTTCTCACTAAGCGTTCAACACATTAGACTCACTGCTACCAGATTTACCAGACACCCACTTGTTCGTAAGTTTGGAAAGTTAAAAGCTTGTAGAATGCTTTGCAATTATATGGAGCGATTTGCAACGTCTTTTAGAAGAGTTTGGAAGATCGTTGGCCTTTTTGTTATAAAGTGCAGCCTAGCTAAATGGGAAACAACTTTTATGATTTTAAATCCTTTGTAATGATTAAGGAATCACCAGGTAGTTGTTCAGCATTTTCTTTTTTATAATGTAATCAACCAAAATCTAATGTAATCAACTACTGCAGCACAGTGGTACAGTAGTTAGCACTACTACCTCACAATGCCAAGCGCTTGAGTTCGATTCCAGCTTGGGTCACTATCTGTGTGGAGTCTGCACATTCTACCTGTGTCTGTGTAGGTTTCCTCCCACAGTCTGAAAGACATGCTTAGGTACATGGGTCATGCTAAGTTCTCCCTCAGTGCACCTGAACATATGCCAAAGTGTGGCAACTAGGGATTTTCACATTAACTTCATTGCAATGTTAATGTAAGCCTTCTTGTGACACAAATAAATAAACTTCAAACAAATATTACCAGTGGGAAATAAAATATTTCCCTATTTTGTACATTCAGTGAAATATTTTCTCATCAGGTTTACAACTGACTAAAGTAGTAGATATAACAGGTATAATAAGTATTCATCAAACAGAAAATATATTTTTCAATCTTTGTATTAAACACATACGTATGCCTTGGTGGCCACATGTTAAATATTTAGTAAGTCCTACATGGAGCGGATGATCCAGAATATTATTATGCCTATGTGGTGAATTATAAAGTGTATCTAAGGGCGCAACATAAAAGCTCTAGGTAAGTTTCTTATCCTACAAAACATTGATAAAAATGTATAAACTTCATTATGATGTGCTAAATGCTAACAAAAAATCTAAATGATATTCTGGTGTATGAAATTATCTTTCTTGTCATCTTTAGAACACATGCAAAAATAGAAAGAGAACTTTAAAACAATGCAAGAATTCTCTATTGTTTAGACCATTGTTAAGATTGATTAGGTAGAATTTTCAACAGGGGCTATTAAAATCAGCTATCCTTTGAAATTATAAACAAAGTGAATTATAATTACCTTCAAATAGCATTGGTCAGGTTTTAAAAGAGATACATTTTTTCACCTTAGCTGGTATATCAACTGAGTACTTGCTGTGTGAATCAACAGATGGGAAATTGATTTACCTTTCTCACAAGGAAGCTTTAACTATTATCCTGCAATATTGGCATTCAATATATCCACACCACTGTCCCCCAGACATCTGTCAGGTTTTTCCTTTTATTTCAGAAACAGATATATTTTCTTTGGATTCTTTCCCAGGCACAGTTCTACATTTGTATTATATATATATATTAATAATTGTATATATACCAGCAAGAACAAGACATTAAAAACCTGGTCTAGAATATAATTGATTATAATTCAGTTAAAATCCTAATTTCTTAAGTGTGTATCAATAAATCATTAGATGCTTCTCAAATTTGAAAAGATGTGTGAAATTAGCATCCAAAATCACTGCCATCTATGTGGCCAGTCTGAGAAGGAAAGAATCATTGTTTGATTTAGTTCTGGGAAATTGAAGAGACAAGTAGCTGCGAAGATGGGCAAATTATTGAACTAACAGAAGGGGAGAAGAGCAGATTGGTCGAGAAGGGAAACAGGAGAGGTGGAGGGAGCTCAGATGAAAGAGAGAGGGAGAGCAAATTGTATCAGAGGAGGGAAAGAGGAGATTGGAGGGCAAGACAGATGGAGAATAGTGAACTGAGAAAGGAGGGTTGACAGGTGTGCAGGAAGAAGAGAGATAGAGAAGCACAGGTATAAGTTTTAAAATCTTCCTGGTTTATTTACTTATGCTCACATAGTTGTGGACATAAACAGAATGCATCTGTATATCCAACCTGAGTTGTTGGTTTTACTTGTCAACACAGTATTTAGCCACTGTTGTTTGAGCAGTTAATGTTCAATCTTATTAAACATTGAAAAAAATATGATAGTGCCACCTGTAGGCATAGCAGGTACTGCAGCTAAATGTTGACATTTTTGATATGGTTTTTCCACTGTGACATAAGACTTCAAAGGCATTTTGAAAAGGAAAGTCCTCATCTGCTTAGTGATTGAGGAGAGATGTTTGCAAAAATTAATTTTTGTGGAGCTTTTGAGCAGTGAAACTTCACTAGGGGGAGTTGTTGAGTCAAAGACTATTATAAGGGAAAAAACAGAGGTAGTGAATGAATCAAGCATGGTATTGGGATTATCAGATTATTTTGCAAAGGTCACAGGTTCAATGGATCAAACGATCTCTTTCTGTCCTGGAAACTTCTATGGTTCTATCAAATCAGTTTTTAAAATATCTTAAACTAATTGAGCTTATGATATTTCAGTTGAGGATTTGTAGTTTTAATTAGAATTCTGAAATTGATGCCTTTATGATACTGGTTACTTGTGGATTGCTAACCTTTATGCTTTTTATTGTTTGCATTCTGCAGTCATGTTAAAGGCAATCAGCTAACAATGAGTTAATCGTTTTTGAGGCAACTACCAGTTTCCTTGTTGGAAACAATGAGGGGGATACTAAGTTAGATTTATGTGCAGTGAAAACATGAGTTTTAAATATATGATGGATACAGAAAGCAGCATGATTTCCCATTCATCTACCAAATAGGAAAATAATTGTGTGTGTTTGTATCACGAGTGTAATGTTACAACATCAACATCACAACCCAACAACTTAGTTCAACCAGGGTTTTGAAGAAGAATCTTATTATACTCAAAATTAACTCTGTTTTTCTCTTCACAGATACTGCCAGACCTGTTGAACTTTCCCAGCACTTTGTGTTATTTCAGATTCCAACATCTGCAGTTTTTTGCTTATATCCAACCCCTTGGTTATTGATAATAAACATTAATTCTACTATTGAAAAAACTGCCTTTTGCAGATAGAAATACACATTACTAACAAAGAGAGCTTTATTTTTTTGTTGTCTTAAGTAACATTGCATGATACAGTATCACAAAATGCAAATCAATGGCTGGGAATAATTGGAATAACTACAATTGCTCTTTAGCAATACAGAAAGCAATCAAACATGTAAACTTGACCCCTCTGTTTGATGGTGTCACTTTTTCCTTTAGTCACTTGCATGCATCTTCTTCTTCTGATGATATCCTTGAAATTTATCTTCACAAAAAAAGTTGTATCCATATCCACTCCCTTGGTTAGTTTGAGATATTGTCAATCAATTACAAAATACAAAAAAATCATGAAAATTTTGATCAGACTGTTAATTTGATCTGTTTAATTAGAACGCTGCCCTGAAGTGTACCAAGGCCTCTCTGACATCTTGATGTATATTCCAAGATAATTGTATCATTTGCATGCTTCTTCCAATGATCTGAATCATTTGTATATGTTGTTATGATTCCCTATTAGAATCTTAGCTTGACAAAGCAGGGAACACAAATTCAGAATAGTTGCATCCAAAAGTATGTTCTTTTTGGGACTTTGCAGTAATTGGATGCCATGGTTTCATAAATCATTGGTTCTAAAGTGTTTTGAGTCATCCTGAGTTTGTGAATGATGCTGCATAAATGCAAGTTTTTATTTTCCTTAATCTGCTGCTTTTCTTCATCTTTGATTATGTAAGGAACATTGCAGTCCAGCAAGGGGTATTTATCACTGGTTTATTGAAAAGAAGACTTAGATTTATATAGCAACTTTGACAGCCACCAGCAATGTCAAAACCAATAAAGTATTTTTTTGATGTGCAGCCATTGCTGTAGCGTAGGAAAGATGGCAGCCAATAAGCTCCCACAATCAGTTTACTTGATAATAACCAGATAATCAGTGGTGATGTCAATTGGGGGATAAATGTTGGTCAGGACTCAAAGAATAACACCCCCTTTCTTCTTTGCAAATGTGTGATGAGATCTCAATCAGATAGATGGATCTTGGTTTAACATCTAACAGTACAGCACTTCCTCCGTACTGGACTGTGGTATAGCTTTGATGTTTGTACTCAAACCTTGGAATGGAACTTGAACCCAGAACCTTGTGACTCAGAGGCAAGCATGCTGCCAACTGAACCATAGCTTACTCCTATCATTTTACTGCATCAGATTAATTGAAAATCTGCATGCAGTTAATGATTAATAAGTGTTTGGAATGTGCCTAAACTAATGGATGCCTTGAGACATAGGCATAATTTAAATGAAATTGTATAAAATTAAATTCCAATATTATCTGACTCAGTCTATTTTTTTTATTTGTTCATGGGGTATGGGCATCATTGGCTAGGCCAGCAATTATAATGCATTCCTGAGAGCATGTAAGAGCCAACCACTTTGCTGTCGGTCTGGGAATTTTGAGTTACGTGTACGCCAAGCCAGGTAAGAACAGTAGGTTTCCTTCTGTAAAGGACATGAATGAAGAAGATGTATTTGTACAACAATCGACAAAGGTTTCATGGTCATTATTAGACTTTTAATTCCAGGTTTTTAATGAATTCAGATTTCACTATCTGCAGATTCAAACCTGACAGCATTAATCTGTGTCTCTGAATTACTTGTTCAGCGACAGTACCATTAGGCTATAGCCCCCCACAGCCTCTGTCTCTGAAAATAAATGTTTAGGATGTATCGGAAAAGAAGATTCCAGCCCATAGCAATCAAAACTGATGGGAGATTTCCTTCCAGAATATCCCGTGCCCCAACTCTCACCAACAGATATGCTAGTGTTTTTTTTCTTACCATATTCTCCATCATAAGAACAAAAAGACAACGGATGGAATTTTCTCAGAAAGGCGTTTTTTGCCAGTTTTTTTAATGAGGTAACCAATGGTAAAATATAGCACTCTGTACAATACAGAGATCATAATGTGAATCTCACCAGTAAGTGGTGGGTTGACTCTCAGCACACCCATGAAGTCAGTTGCTGAGCTCCAGGGGCACTGTTGTGCAAGCGCCCCAATCTAGTATACTGTGTATACTATGTCACCCATCCTCCATGGAGATCACCCTCCCCCATCGTCTGCCTCTCCTTCCTGTCATGTTCTGCCCTCTCAAGCCTCACTCCATCAGGCTCTTTGTCCTCTATGCCCAACCTCTTGGCACTGCTTGGTGCCAGGCTGGCAGTGCTAGGTTGGCATTGCCACATGGACACTGCCTGGCCTTGCCCCTGACAATGGAGCGGCTTCAATGGTCTCTGGTCCCATTGAAGAGACCATCACATCTGATCCCCATTGACGGGGACCACCTGTGATCTTTGCTGGTGACAACATCAACAAGCAAGGGGGAAAAGGTAAATGAACCAAGATGACTGCATCCCAGAGTCATTAATAACATGTTAAGCTTGTCAATAATATTTAAAACAGCCTTGTGCTATTCTTGGATGCAAGGCTAATTTTGCCAGCAAAATGTGGCTGGCAAAATCATGGGAGGTGAGAAATCAGGTGCGAACCAGATTTTTCACCCCTTACCCTATCTTATTAGCTTGTTACGCTGATCGACCAGTGTTGGGAGCCGGTAAGATCATGCCCAATAATTCAAAATGCTGAATTCAATTTATGGGACTGACAGTCAGGCTAATATGGAGAGAGAAAACTCTGATCGCAGAGCTATATTTTCTTTCAGTTGAATTCACTTTGCTTCCACATAAAGTTGTATGACATTCAGACAGAGAGAACCTGATTCAGTTTGGCTTGATGTTATTGGCAGCAGTTACACAAACTGCAAAATAAATACCTGTACGATCAACTCTTTAAACCTGTTTCACTTCATTCTGTTTATTTTCATGGATCAAAGCCAAGTTGAAAGTAGTTTTCTTGTGTGGAATCAGATTCCACAGGGCTTTTAAATTGAAATTCAATCCAAAATCATTTAACTTTTATCAATGCCTAATTCATAGTTTGATCTGTGCTTTTAATTATATCTACTGAAATGGGCATCCAGTTCTCCTTCATTATATGATTAGGGAAACTGTATTGGACAGCCCCCAAAAATCATGATATGTGGTTACCCTGCACGCGTTTAATGTAATGCAGGCAGCACATCATTTTCATGGTGCCCACTGATTACCATATTGCTGCATGCAGCCTGTACTAACTATACTGTTGAATGGCTACACATGGTGGTACAGTGATTAGCACTGCTGCCTCATAGCGCCAGGGACCTGAGATTGATTCCTCGCTTGAGAAACTGTTTGTGCAGAGTAGGGCACATTCTCCTGTGTCTGTGTGGGCCTCCTCTGGGTGCTCGTTTTCCTCCCACAGTCCAAAAGACGTGCTCGTTAGCTGCATTGGCCATTCTGAATTGCCCCTGAGTGTACCTGAACATGTGCCAGAGTGTGGTGACTAGGGGATTTTCATAGTACCTTCAGTACAGTGCTAATGTAAGTATACTTGATATACTAATAAATAAATAAACCTTAAGCAATGGACCCAAAATGGTAAAAAGCCAGCAAAAGCTAGAGCCAGCCAATAGATTTTAAAGGTACATCTTTGTAGCTGGAGTTGATGGGTGGAAATCCTTGGACCAATCTTCTGACATGAAATAAGACTGAATAATGGCACAGCATGGATGACTCCAAGATTCTCAGATGCTCTGTTTGAGACCTTGGTGGGGGAAATGCATGGGAAAGAAAAAGAAGTGTTGCATACACAGAGGACCAGAAGACTCACAGCTCATATACTGATATTATTGGGAATTTAGAGGCTAGATAGAGATGGAATTAGTAAATATTGAGACACTGGTAGGAATAGTCTGTGGATAGGGCAGGGGTAAGGGCTGTGCTGCTGCTAACTCACTGGAGGGTGAAATCACACATGAGTCCCACTACAGAGGACTCTGATGATAACTTTGATGGGGTAGACCACAAAAGTTGGCTGCTGGGTGTGCACAATGAAATTCTCGATTCATTGACAGAACAGCTAATAAGAATGTATGCAATGTCAGTGAGCATGGAGGAAAGCAGCACCTCCTCTGTACAGGGATTTGCACAGAGCTTAGAGGCTATTCTTTACAGCATTTGTACACATATGGACCAAACCATAATGCAGGTTCTGATGGATGATGTCTCAGCTGACAATGCAGCACAAAATGAAACTGACCAATATTTGACAGTCGCCATATTCATACAGGTTTGTCATCAGGCTTCAGGGTACCAGTGTGACAAACTTCTTTACTCCAACAGGTTACTGGGATTGCTGAGGCTCCACTCTGGAGGGAGTGTCTATGGCTCTGTGTAGCACGAATCTAATATCCTTGCTCAGGAAAACAATGTGCATTCTCCCACCAATAACATGTTGTTATTGCCTGTCAACCAGCCATGACAATGTGGCAGCAGGTTCCAGCTGAACCTTCAATGACTGTCAAATCAATTCAGGTCATTCCACAGTACCAAGTACAGACTCCCCTACTGAACATCAGCAGCCTTCTATTAGCCATGCTACAGCCACTGGGAGAACAATGTGTAGGGGCATTAGAACAGAAGACAGAAGATGACAGTAGGCATTAAGGGAATTTATAAAGTTGAATAGTTGACTCCTGTATGCAATATTACATTTAATATGATGATATATATTATATATTATATATTATTATGTATAATTGTTGGTGAATAGGGAAATGGGGTTATATCAACTGCTATTCCAGTCAGACAAGTTGTTCATGAATAGTCTAGCCAGAAACTGATTAGTTGGTTTGTCTTCTTTCTCTTCAAACTCCTCCTTTGCTTCACTATGTTGGTTCAAATGCAAATGACACAAAGGACTGCTGCAGAATGAAGGTAACATGAAGGTGCCAAGAAGACAGGATACTATACAGCATGATTCTCTTCCTTTAGTTACAAACCAGCTTGATTTTGAGGAGTGGAACTTCTTTCAGTCCTTAGAGTTAACATTCTGCACCCATGAAGTAATATGTGTGCAGTCAGTAGCAACCTGGAACTTGGAATAACCTGGAATCTTCATGAGACTGTGCGCTGTCTGTTCTTTGCTAACTGTCATGATATGGAGATGCCAACGTTGGACTGGGGTGAACACAGTAAGAAGTCTCACAACACCAGGATAAAATCAAACTACCAGCCTTCAGGAGAACAGTGACCACAATACCATACAAACCCGCAACAGCAACCTCTGCAAGACATGCCGGATCATCAACATGGATGCCATCATTTCACATGAGAACACCATCCACCAGGTACATGGCACATACTCTTGCAACTCGGCCAACGTTGTCTACTTGATATGCTGCAGGAAAGGATGTCCCAAGGCATGGTACATTGAGGAAACCATGCAGACACTATGACAACGGATGAGTGAACACCACTTGACAATCACCAGGCAAGACTGTTCCCTTCCTGTTGGCGAATACTTCAGCTGTCACTGGCATTCGGCCCCTGATCTTTGGATAAACATTCTCCGAGGCAGCCTTCACAATACTAGACAGCACAGAGTCGTTGAGCAGGGACTGAAAGCAAGTTCTGCACACACAAGGATAGCCTCAACTGGGATCTTGGGTTCATGTCACACTATCTGTAACCCCCATGACTTGCCTGAACTTGAAACATCTCACTTACTGTCCTGTCTGAAGACAATCTTTTTAATCTATGCTTAATGTTATCTCCACTCATATTGTCTGCACCTTTAAGACTTGAATAGCAGATTAGCTGTAAAGACTTGCATTCTAATCGGTATTCTGTAAACTGTGTCTGCCTTTATGTGCCCTGTTTCTGAACAGAACTCTCCACTCACCTGATAAATCTATTGGACTTTCACATGGTATTTGACTGTTGCAGGAAAGAAAATGAAAAATTAAATTGCTCGCTTATTTTTTTGAATAGGATTTCTCACTCACCTCCTCTATGAAACAGTGATCAGCAAACAGCAAGATGTTGCCAATATCTCCAGTTCAAGCCTGAAAGAAGCCAGATGCTTGTAAATTCATGGTCACAGTCACCTTTACACAATTGGCAATGTGTTCTTTACCATGCTTTGAGATTGCAGTTGTGGTTGTTTTCAGTGATGAAGTCTTACTGAAGTGCAGACATCCCACAAATTGTTCCACACTGGTGGCCAGATAGGAAAATTTCTCCCCAAATGTGCAGAATGGACTGATATAGTTTCCTGCCAAAAGCCCATTCCTTGTTTCTTCCTTTCTCTTCTGGAAGCTTACATTGTTCTGTGTGCCCTCCAAGTCATGCTATGTTCCAAGAGAAATTCCTGATACTCTACCCATGTCTGGAAGCATTCATTTATGTAACAGACTTGAAATCAGAACAAAGTCCTTCAACAACTGCCACATCATTCGCTGTAGACATACGTAACTTAAGGCAACTTAAGAAAACACCAAACATCTGTACAACAGAAACAGCAACCAGTAGGAGTCAATCAGTAATGAACCTAGAGAGCCTGAGACTCAGTAGGTTATCAGCTCTGCCTCTAAGCCAGTAGTCCTGGTTTCAAGTCCTTTTCCAAAGCTCATAGGCCACAGAATAAACATTCATGATTGGTTCAAACTGGTTTTTAATCAGCCTGCTAACACTTCCCTATTATTCCCCACAGGAAAAATGTGTGTGTGAAGACATGAAACAAGTAAACAACTAACTTGTAAGTAGTTGATTATCTTTTTAAATAGCACAGGTCTGGACTTCTTTCTGCTGCATATGATGAAGAGGGGCCATTAGCTGAAGCATTGAACTTCAAAATGGCAGCGCTAGTGACATATTAATGTTACACAATGATTGACATAATTTGCCTACTTAATATACTGGTAGATGTGCATTGCACATACACTAATGCCCACACCAATTTTACGTTCAGTAAGACTTGCACTTGAAATGTGTATGCACATTGGATGCCATTTTGGATCTCTAAAGGTACTCAGAGTACTTATAATGACAGTGCTATATGTCCAAATTTTGCACAAATATCAAGCACGTGTATAGTTCTGGTTACCCCATTATAGGAAGGATATTATTAAACTAGAAAGAGTGCAGAAAAGATTTACTAGAATATTACCAGGAATTGATAGTTTGATTAAGAGAGGCTGGATAGACTGCGACCTTTTTCCCTGGGGTGTGATTAGGGGTGATCTTATAAAGGTCTATAAAATAATGAGGGGCTTAGATAAGGTATATAGTCAACATCTTTTCCCAAAGATAGGGGGGTCTGAATAGGTTTAAGGTGAGAGGGGAGAAATACGGGTCCAGAGGGGCATTTATTTTCTCCCACAGAGAGTGGTGAGTATCTGGAATGAATTGCCAGAGGTAGTGTAGAGGCGGATACAATTTTGACTTTTTAAAAGCATTTAGACAGTTACATGGGTATGATTCATATAAAGGGATATGAGCTAAATGTGGGCAATTTAAACTGACTTCGTTGTAAAAACTAGGTGGCAAACTGGGCAACATGGACAAGTTGAGTTAAAGGACCTGTTTCCAAACTGTGAATCTCTATGACCCTATTGCCGGTATTTTACGAACTTGCTTGAGTGAGGAAAGGCAAACGGAGATTTCTGTTCTACGAGCCTTGCCCACCCCAATTAAGGGGCAAAATTCTGGATTATGACTCTAAATCCTTAGAATACAAAAGATTATTTTTGCACTCAATCTTTTTGATTGGCTAATTAACTAATCAGTGTTTTTTTCAGCTGGAATGAGTTATTGGATCCTTTTCAAGGATTGTAATTGTTATAGCTTTCATAGAGTGGGAGGGGTAAGGTTTAGACATGTGGCCCTTGAACGGTTTAAATGAAGTGTTACAATTTTCTACAATTGCCAGTTTGCAGACAATAGTTATTACCCCTGTCAAATTTTACTAATAAAAGACAAACAAGATTAATTAGGATAAAAGAAGACAAAGACAAAGGATGTGTCCTGCACATCCATCCCTTGCTTGATGTTGCTGTTGCCATGTAAGTAACAGCATGCACCATTAGCCTCATCTTCCTCCTAACAATAAAATCTGGGCCATTATCATGTATCAGCCCTGGAGTTTACCATTTATCAATAACTATCACACTTTGATTACTTTGTACTGAATAATATATACTGAAGTATATATACTTAATATATACTGAAATATTGTATTTATTTTCTTTTAAATCTGCAATGTTGTGAATGGATTGATCCAAATCAACTTCTTACTTATGTATTCCTTTGCAATATTGTGCATCAATGTAGTTGATTCTTCCATTTCTAATGTTGGTTTAGTTATGTTTTATGTATCAGTAACTAAAATTCATTATATGTGAATTAATAAGTGGATTTATATAGACTATATCACTCACTACCTAACATACCAGCTCTGTAGATGTGTTCACTTCTTGTTATTACGGATTATGATCCTTGTGTGTTTCAATTGGACACACTTATAACAAGGCAGAAGATGTTATTTAAAATAATGGGCTAGATTTTGATGCAGATGTAAATCTGCCATTAGACTCCTTGTTGCGTGATTAGCTTTTCACATTTTTGTGTATGGCAAGTTGCTGGAAGCATGAGTTAATAAAGAGAAACATGATAAGTAATGAATAGAGCAAGCACCTGTGAATATCCTTAATCAATCAGGTTCCTTAAATTAATAACACAAGAATTAAAGCAACAGATTACAGTGAGTGAACTCAATCCCAAAACAGGTACAGGAAAAAAAGTGAAGTGCAGGAAATGGAGAATGGTTAAGGGGAAAAAAATCAGAAAGGGAATGTTTGAAAAAAACTGGAAATCTTTAAAATCTTCTACAACAAGTAACAACTGCAGAAATGAGAATCCAACCTTGTTAAAGTTTATTTAAATGCCTGAAAGGTTAATTCGATTAAAATTCACATATATGATATGTTGAAAACTACATTTAAATGGGAATGAGCAAGATTTAACTTTCTGTGGCGAGTACAGTTCAAATCTTCTGTGCAAAGTCAACACCATGGGAAGAGTTTTTCCATCTTGCATGCTGCAGGAATCATAGTGGGCGAGGGTGGGGGAGGAATGGTGGATAATGCAAAGGTCCATTGAAATCAGGTGGGAATTTCCAGTATTGGGGTGATGCTGCTGGAAAATCCCATCTCATATCAGTCAGTGTATTTCAGTGGTTAGGGAGACAGTGAGTTTCGAAAAGCTAACAGCAAAGCAATTTTTGGATATTTGTGTTTAACTATGGGCAGAATTCTTCCAAATACCCACTGATAGGTTCAATGGTTTGCATGGGAGGAGAATATGCTGGGAGACAACATGAATCTTCCGCTGGATCTTCTGCTGGATCGGAAAACCTACCGGAGGCCAGCCTGAAACTAATTTGCATCCCATTAATAGGATGCACATGGAAGTCTGACGGGAATCTTTCATCCACATCCATTCCTCATAATGCCAACAGGAAAACACATCAGCGCAAAACACATGTTGGGACTCAACTGAACAATGTCTGGAGCTGCCTCCAGAGATTAGGATGGAGGGCACGGGCAAACTTGGATTTGAGAAACTACAGCAGTCAGGGCTTATCTTTTCAGTGTACTTGAGCTGGTTCATGTACCAACCTCAGAATGGTTCCTGGAGATCCAACTTAGAATCCATAGAATTCCTACAATGCAGAAGGGGGCCACTCAGCTCTTCAGACCTGCACCAACTCTCTGAAAGCGCATCTTACCTAGGCCCAAATTCCCATCTTATCCCTGCAACCTATCCATTAACCATGACGAATCCATTTACTCTACACATCTTTGGACTGTGAAAGAAAACTGAAGCATCTGGAAGAAATTCACACAGATACAGGGAGAATGTGCAAATTTCACAAAGACAGTCATCTAAGGCCAGAATTGAATCCCGGCCCTTGGTGCTGTCAAGCAGCAGTGCTAACCACTGTGCTACCGGCCTTCTTTTTCAGGAGGTCCAACTTCTTTCTTCCATAGTGGGTCAATAATATTGGGCGCATTTTCATTATAGCTATTTTCTATTTGGCAGCAGGTGTGCTCTACTATGGAATTTGACAAAACATTCAGTTACATAATTCATGAAGTCAGAGCAAAAGAATATGTTGTGTTTCCCACCAGCCTTGGTGGCATGAAAAACTCCACATTTCCAACCCGCCAATGGGCCTAGCCCCAGAATTTGAGATTTCTGTCCTGCACATCCATCCCTTGCTTGATGTTGCTGTTGCCATGTAAGTAACAGCATGCACCATTAGCCTCATCTTCCTCCTAACAATAAAATCTGGGCCATTATCCTGTATCAGCCCTGGAGTTTACCATTTATCAATAACTATCACACTTTGATTACTTTGTACTTTTTTTATAGGGCTTCCAACAAAAGATGTCATCAACTGTGACACTATGAGCAGCAGCAGAATTGTCTCAGAGCAGAATAAAATCACTCTAAGACCTGGTGTTGATTATTTCAATTAAAAGATGATATATAGATGCAATTTTAAGACTAATTCATACAGCTTAAGGTTAAAAGTAAACTTTTCAATTGATTACATTACAAAAAAGTAGCACTTTCAGCCTCACTTTAGTTACAGTATTCAATCTCTGCCCCTGTCTTCTTTAGTATTTCAAAGCATTGTGTAATGCAACTTGCCAGCCTAAAAACAGAGGGTAAAGAGAGAACAAAAATTAATAACATACTTATGCCATCTTACATCCATAGGAAAACAATCTTTCACAGTGAGCATAGTAGCATCCGTTGCAGGAACCAACACATTTTGTGGCAGTTAAATTTTCAGAATAGTTGTTGCAGACAAAAACCTGCCCAAACCTTCACATTGATGCAATGAACGTTACTTAAGACATCAGACGCTGATTGTTTTAATGGAGACTATGGCTTAGGGGATTAGGATACTTTTCTACCTCGCCTTCATTAATTAAAATCCTACCTAGATAAGTTAAAAATATGCATAAAGTCCCTTTGTGCTTCAGGGTATACAACCATGACATATATTGATGAGCATTATTTACCATTGAAATAACAATCTTTGTCATAGGATTTTATAGGAAAATAAAAAGTCAGAGTGCTGCACCAGAGTTGATTAACTCAGTTGACTTGAAGGCTAGTTAGTGATGCTGAGTAATGCTAACAGTGTGGGTTTAATTCCTCTACCAGCAGAGGTAGAGGAATTCATGAAAGCCCTGCTTTCTTGACCTAGCCCAAACTTAGAGGTGTATGAGTTTCAGATTAAATTACCACCAGTTACTCCTCTTTGAGGAGTGAGCAACTTTTGATCATTGGGGACTATCTTCGTCTTTTACATTATTGCAATTGTGGTTACAGCACATTGGAACACGCTGGAAAGGATCTCCCCAGTACATTATTGGGCTGTACCTGATCTTGGAGATACAAATTCTGGGAAAACATATTTCATTCGTCAGTTTCAACATGTCACTTTGATTTCTGGAAAATTAACTAAAAATTGTTGCCAAAAAGATATCATAAAATACACTTTATTTTTCAAAAAAAAAGTCTGGCTCTTAAGACTTGTGCTAAATAATACTAAAAGTTAACTGAAAATCATAAGGTTATGATCCTTGCTCATAAAACTTGTGAGTTCCAGCCCCATATACTTAACCAACAACAAACAATGAAGGCCACAGAGTCTAAAGCATAGTGCAAACATTATAGCACCAATAAAAACTTCAACCATTGGTCCCTGTGTTTATTCAGTACACAGAAGTTATTTACTGCCTGGTACACACTGGGATACTTACATTTATTGCTACTAAACTACAAGTTAGACTTTAAGAAGAAACGCAAGAGATTTTATTTGAGTGAATACAGAAACAAATGAAGAATTAAAAGTGTGTGTTTTGGGCTTCTGGATCTTGTCTTATGTCAATTTTGTTTAAATAATTGAACAATTCTTGATGATATATAACAAATAAAACAAGAAGCAAAACATAAACAGTGAAGATTTGAGTAGATCTAAAAAAATTGCAAGCCAATATGATTAGATAATTAAACTCACATAGGTGAATGTTGATCAATAATTTGTCAGCCCAATTGTTGAGTTCTTTTATATCCTTAATATCTTCACTTCATTTTCATATACAGTACTAGAGAATGGTTTAATCACCAACTTCAAAACTACTCAGTAAACAGTACTATCAATAAAGATAGCTACATTTCCCTTCCACCTGAAGTTACCTAAATGACCAAATTGACTGAAGAATTATTATCAGTAGGTATTAGTTCATCTTGAAGCCGCTCAATACCAGAGAAGATATTTGTACTCCTGTGAGATCAATTGGCTTATTTTATTATAGATCTAGAGCTTCTATACAGGGTTTTTAAGCATGTAAAGGAATAAGTTCTGGGTTAGTGTGAAAACTCCCCATAATCTGCACCAAATTTGGCCTTGGAGAGTTGTATTATAAAACTGGACACAGACTCCCCGTTTGGGGTTGGAGGACCGATCTAAATGGTGTGATATTCTGAAGGAACTAAATCATGGTCCATTGTCTGCGTTGGCCTTACCTGAATTGAAAAGGGTTTCACTCTTCTTCCAAACTAATAATAAGAATGTAATGTTCCTCCACTCATGTCTTGAAGGGTAAATGCTGTGATATGGTACTCATATCATGTAGATGAACATGCAGATTAAGAATGCCTGGTTCTGAATCCCTATTTATGCTAAGTTAACTAATCTTTGCTCAATTAGTCTCACTGTCCCAAGTCTCGGAGAGAAAAGTCAACCATCAACTCCTAATTCCATGATATGACCTCTAACTGAAAGTGTACTCAGGGATGAATAAGATTAAACTTAACTCTGAGACTTCCAATGTTGAACTGTCCTCCAATACTTAATGTTCATTGATTGTAGAGAATCTGGTGAACTAGTGCGATGACAATAATCTCTCCTTCAATGTCAACAAAATCTAGGAGATAGTCATCAACTTCAGGAAGTCCCCTCTCTACATCAATGGGGATGAAAAGTAAAAATAGTTGAGAGTTTTAAGTTTTTAGGTGTCCAGATCACTAACAACCTGTCCTGGTCCTTCCATGCCAACACTATAGTTAAGAAAGTCCACCAATGCCTCTACTTTCTCAGAAGACGAAAGAAAGTTGACATGTCCACTACGAGTCTCACCAACTTTTAACGATGCACCATAGAGTGTTTTTTCTGGTTGCATCACAGCTTAGTATGACTCCTGTTCTGTTTAAGTCTGCAAGAAACTACAAAGGACCATGAATGAAACCGAGTCCATCACTCAAATCAGCCTCCCACCCATTGACACTGTCTACATTTCCTGCTGCCCTGGAAAAGCAGCCAACATAATCAAGAACTCCACACATGCTGGACATTTTCTCTTCCACTTTCTGTCAGTGGGAAAAAGATACAAAAATCTGAGAACACATTACAACCGACTCAAGGACAGCTTCTTCCCTGCTGCCATCAGACTTTTAAATGGACCTACCTCTCATTGAGTTGATTTTTCTCTATGTCCTAGCTGTGACTGTAACACTACATTCTGCATTCTCTCCTTTTCTTCCCTATGAATGGTCTGCTCTGTCTTAATAATGCACAAGAAACAAAACAGTTTACTGCATACTAATACATGTAATAATAATAAATCAAATCAAATCAAATCAAAGAACTTGAATGGGTTTCTCGAGGTCTACTCATACCATGAACATTGCCTGAATGTGTATCATTGTCTTCGGGAAGAAAGATAGTTTTATTTAAGGTAACAGCAGGGCATAGATTGAAAACCAAGTCAGAAAATTACCTGTGTGAATAGAATTGGCAGAAGCCAGAGCACATGTATAGAACTCTATCAAAATTCTCCCCTCCACTTACACCGGTGTGGTGAGCTACTATAATTCACACATCTCACAAGATCCATTTTAATGAGGTCAGAGCCCAAAGATGATAAACAATCAATGTACATCATGCAATAGCAGTCTAAAGACACTAATATTGTTATTGATATGCTTCTCAGCCTTTTGGCTAAGATCAGGTGTAGTATCAATATGCTGTGCTTGGTTGAAGTCATTAGATTACATTTTAGCTTCATTTGAAGGAATTTTTAATAATGGCAGCTTGGCCTTTTGGCTAAGATGCAAATGAGATCAAGCCTTGTAGGAGGATATGCTAGTCCAATCAGTTTGGATCATGTAAATCAAGCCCAAGACAGAGCCTTGTCTTGTCACCTTGGATCGGGAATGTCTCAATTTGTTGAGACTCTGAATTGGACTTGATTTGATTAAATTTTAAAAAATCAGTTTGACATCAGGGCCAAAACTGTGAACATTAATCTGGCTTTTCTCTTTAAATGTGCTGCCAAAGCTACAATTTCTGTTAATATGTATTGTTTTAATTGTATTAAAGCTACTAATTTATTTTAAACGGAAACCCTATGAACTGTGTTACAATGTTATTCCTGCCAGGTAGGAGAGTAAATTTGATCAGAGAGTAAAGCAGTTTGCTGCACAATACTCCATAGGCGTTAATTAGCGAATTTACATATCCAGAGCATCAAGACCACGTATTGGAAATTCCAGCACGAAGATCAACAGGCCCTGAAGAACCTGCCATTTATTACATAAGAATTTGTAAAATGGTACAAAATTAACAATATCTTTGCAAGCAAGTAATATTGAACTCATACAAATATGTATTGCCAATATAAACCATACCTAATATAAAGTTTGATATAAAATTAAACTTCCACTTTCAAACCAAGATAAAACAAGAGAAAATTTATTGCTATCATTTCAATGCTACCATTCAACTTCCACTGATAGTCCATTCTGCAGAAGAGAATTTTCCCAATAGAATCAATTATAATCGAATCTGGCAGTGTATAAAGAGATTCTGAGAGTGTTCCTAGAATGCTGCATTCATTGTCTTCATAAATGAATAAATGTACATAGATATAGCTCTCTTTGTTTTAAATTGACTAATTGTTGTGTTCCCAATTAGCCAAGCTGTGATACCTACCCCTTTAGCTGCTGCCTAGTATTGCACTCCGCAACATCGTGTTCTTCCCACACATCAACAGGGCAAGCTTATACTCTGCAATCACAGATGTATTTAACTCCCGTGTTCATTTTATTCAAAATTTATAATTCTATAAATAGCCATGAGGCACTGTGGTTTGTATGAGTATTAGGCTCACGCCAGCACATTTCAGGTCAAGCAGACAGCGAGAACTAGTCAATCATCTTCAGAATCAAGCCTATTAAGGAATAATAATCACTGGGGGATAGGGATAGCTTGATTAGTTAGGCCAGGGAGCAGTAGAATACCAGTTCACATAAATGATTCCTCATATGTCTTGTGGAGATACTCAGTAATCACACCACTGCCAGAATTTTATCGCCTCACCTGTCAGAGGCTTGTAAGATTCCGCCCATGGCCAATGGAGAATACTATTCTGCAAGTCTTGTCTGGCATAATTCTGGGTCAGGCGTGCTGATAAAATTCTGGTACACAACTTCCCAGCATTTCCTAGCAACAAATTATAGTGATACATCAGGATGGATCTTTGATGAATTGCTGCAGTGCACCTTGTAGATAATACACATTCAGAAGCAGCAATATGTACTGTCTACAAAATACACTGCGGCAATTCACCAAAATCCTTAGACAGCACTTTCCAAACTCACGACCACTTCTATCTAGAAGGACAAGGGCAGCAAATACATGGGAACACCACCACCTGCAAGTTCCTCCCCAAATCAGTCATCATCCTGACTTGGAAATATATTGCCATTTTTTCACAATATCGGGGTCAAAATCCTGGAATTCCCTCTCTAATGGCATTGTGGATCAACCCACAGAACATGGACTGCAGATGATTCAAGAAGGCAACTAACCATCACCTTCTCAAGGCAAGGAGGAATGGACAATAAATGCCGGCCAGCCAACGATACCTATGTTCCACAAACAAATAACAAAACTTCAGATTTATTGTATCTATTAAAACAGTAATATGCTGGCCTTGTGTACTGGTATTCCTTGAAGCTACTGGTGTTTATTGGTACAGAGAATGTATCATTATTATTAGTGAATAGATTGATCTATCTTAGAAACAGATCTATAGATCTTAGGTATCTTAAGCACAATCTTGAAACTTTCAATCAACACCGCCCACCCCACCCGCCCCCAGTTCTCCCATCACCATCTTTTTTCTCAACCTGAGAAAACAAATAGATTGGCTGGTTTCTGAGAGTTGGTGTGTGGTGGAGCAAAATGAGGACATTTCAGTGTGGCTCATTGAATCTACAGCTTGAATAGAGATGGCTTTATTCCTTCTTGCTGGATACAAGTGAAGCTGCACTGCGTTTCCCAGAGTATTATCATTTCATATCTCCTGCGTCTGCAACTTTTTTCTGATTGCAACCATATTCCTTCTTCCTTTGCTTTTGTTGATTTTCATTTTATTTTTCAATGCCTGCTCTCTTTAAGCACACGCATTCTCTTAATTTCATTTTGTTCTGACGTTTTTTTTTGGTCTACTCCAGAAAGGTTAATCTATCTGCAAAATCTTTATATTTATAGTGGAAACCTTCAGTTAAGCATAGCATGTTGTAATTACATCCTCCCATCAGTGGTGGCACTGTTGCCTCTTTCCTTCGCATCTTCCTGCTCGTTAGCCAATGGTGTAACACCAAGCTGATTCCCTTCTCACATTGCCTTTGAAATAATAGAGTTCATCAGAGCATTGGGTAAATAAAAAAGACTAAATGTATTATTTTAGAAAGCTAATTAAATATCACTGCTGGTTTTCAAAAAGAAGGCAAAACATAAAAATATAGAACATAGAACATTACAGCACAGAACAGGCCCTTCGGCCTTCGATGTTGTGCCAACCAATATAAAAAGCAATGCCCCTCCAAACTAAACCATTCCCTTCTCTTCCATATACTTATCAACTAACCTCTTAAACGCCACCAAACTTGGCGCATCTACAACTGCTGCAGGCAGGGCATTCCACTCCCTAACCACCCTTTGGGTAAAGAGAATATAGAAAACAGGAGTAGTCCATTCAGTCCTTTGAGCCTGCTCTGTCATTCATTATGATCATGACTGATCATCTAACTCAGTGGACAGGATTATATGGCCTCGCTCATGCAAGACTGGAAATTTCTGTCTGAGTCCAACGGAAATTTCCATTGTCAGACTCTCACCTATACCAATTCTGCAGCGGGTGAGGTGGTAGAGTTCAGTCTACAGCAATGATTCCACCTTCTCTCCATATCCTCTGATTCCTTTCACCCCAGGAAACAAATCTAACTTCTTCTTGAAAACATACAATGTTTTGGCTTCAACTGTTTCTGTGGTAGAGAATTCCACAAGCTTACCACTCTCTGGGTATAACAATTTCTGCTCATCTCAGTCCCAAAAGGTTTACCCCATATCCTTAGACCCCCTGATTCTGGACACACCCACGATCGGGAACATCCTTCCTGCATCTATTTTGTCTGTTACAGATTTTTATGAGATTCTCCCTCAATCATCTGGAATTCATTGCCACAGAAGGCTGTAGAGACCACATCATTGAGTACAATTAAGGCAGAAATAGCTTAATTCTTAACTGGAAAAGGGATCATGAGTTATGGAGAAAAACCGAGAAGATGGGATTGAGAAACTTATAAGTGCGGTGATATATAGTGCTGCCTCACACCTCCAGGAACTCAGGTTCGATTCCCAGCTTGGATCATTTTCTGTGCAGAGTTTGCACATTCTCCCCATGTCTGCGTGGGTTTCCTCCAGGTGCTCCAATTTCTTTCCACAGTCCAAAAATATGCAGGTTATGTGCACTGGCCATGCTAAATTGCCCCTTAATGTCCCAGAATGCATAGATTAGTGGGATAAATGTATGGGGTTGCAGCCACATATTTCGCACCTGGGTGGGATTGTTGTCAATGCAGACTTGATGGGCTGAATGGCCTCTTTCTGCACTGGAGGGTTTCTATGAATCTATGAATGGCGGAGCAGACTCAAAGGGCTGAATGGCCTTATTCTGCTTCTGTATCTTATGGTCTTAACTCCAGAAAATATAGCCCAAAGTGAATCAATTTCTCCATTCAATAGTCCCGCCATCCCAGGAATCAGTAAACCTTTTGCTGTTATTCCTCTATAGCAAGAACATTCTTCCTCAGATAAGGAAACCAAAACTGCACACAATATTCCTGGGGTGGCCTCACCAAGGTGCTGTATAATTTCAGCAAGGCACCCAAATCCTCTCACTATGAAGGCAACATAACATTTGGGTTCTTTGCCGCCTGCTGCACCTGAATGTTTACCATCAGAAACATGTGTACACGGACACCCAGGTCTCATTGCACATTCTCATCTCTTAATTTATAGCCATTCAGATAATAATTTGTCTTCCAATTTTTGCTACCAAAGTGGATAATCTCACATTTATCCACATTATACTGCATCTGCCATGCATATGCTCGCTCACTCAGCTTTTCCAAATCACACTGAAGCATCTTCCTCAAAGTTCACCCTCCCACCCAACTTTGTGTTTTTGGAGATATTATATCTAGTTCCCTCATCTAAATCATTTATATATACTGAGAATAGTTTGTGTTCTAGCACCAATCCCTGGAGTACCCCTCGTGTCACTGCTTGCCATTCAGAAAAAGGTCAGTTTATACCTGCTCTTTGTTTCCTGTCTGCCAACTGGTTTTCTATCCATCTCATAATCCCCAATCATGAGGGTACCTGACCCCCAATCCCATATTTTTACACTAATCTTTTATGTGGGACTTTATTGAAAGCCTTCTGAATGTCCAAATAAACCACATCCACTAGCTATCCCTCATTAACTCGTCAGGGTTTATTCTTCCAGCCCGCTGCTCTGCTTGAACAGGGCAACAGGCCAGGAGACATCAGCAGACGCCATTTTGTCAGCTTTGCTCTGGGTGCCACAGCCTCTGTGTGCCTCCATGGCAAAGATTTTCAGTTAATCAGCTCAACACCAGACATCAGTGTGAAGCTGATTACAATGTGCTAACCCAGATTTTCATGTGATTAGCAGGCCTGGGATTGAGGCCTCTGGGCCTGCTACCATCTGTCCCCCCCCAAACCCCCCATCAGGAGTGGTTCACCCCAGCAGGGTTTACAACTGTTCCCCACTAAAAGGGGAACAGATGGTCCAACCCCACTGGAGTGAAGAGAGGTCATAAAGGCCTCCAGAAGGTCAGGGATAAGTGGGGTGTTCCCAGGCCATGCCAGCATGGCAATACCAGCCTAATCTGCTGGTACTGCCCACAGGTTATTGGACAGTGTCAAGGGGGTGTGGTCAGAGGGGTTGGTCTATTGAGTGGGTGGAGGCCTATTGGGGAATGCAATCAGTGGGGGGGACATGCTGCCATTCTACATTTGGGATTGGTGGCTCGGTGGTAGACAGAAGACGGTGATCATGACTGGCCATCTTAGTGACGGGGTGGTATGAGGGCTGCCAAGCGGTTGGGACTGCTAGGAGGTGGAGGGTTGAGATTGCTGGAGGTGGGTAGGTGGGGGGGGGGGGGGGGGGGGGGGGGGTGTGTGGGGTTGGTTAGGACTCTTGGGGGCGAGGAATAGAGTTCGAACCTGAGCTGGTGAGGGGTAAAGGAGATTGGGACTGGTCATGGAATGGGGAAGTCTGGGAGGCCAGCTAATGGGGAGCCGGAGGGCCAGCGATGGGGGTGGGGTTACAGGGCTGGCCAGTGATGTGGAGGCTAACACTATACAAGCGCTGATCTCCACTCTGACAGATTGGCACAAGTACAGTGGTCTGCTCAGCACTATGCTTCCAGCCTCTCAGGTGAGAAGAGGGCCCACCCATTGATTTTCAGAAGGAATACCACTGGGGAATTCTGTGATGCACAGAATATGGGAGATTCAATCTGAAAGTCCTGCTTAAAAAAAAGAGGGAGTTACTCCCATTTTCACATGAATTGGGGATTTAGAATTTTTTTAGGAGAAATCCAGCCTACTGGTTATATCCTTAAAGAATTCCAGTAAATTTATCAAGCATGATTTTCCTTTCTTAAATTCATGCTAACTCTGCCCAATGTTGCCATTACTTTCCAAGTGCTCTGTTATGAAATGTTTAATAATGGACTCTAGAATTTTCCCCATTCTGATGGCAGACTGACTGGCCTACATTTCCCGGTTTTCTCTCTACCACCCTTTCTAAATAACGGCTTACATTAGCTACCCTCAATCTGAAGGAACTATTCCACCAATGCATCCATTATTTCAAGGTCCAACCAGGACTTATTTGTTAAATACTCAGGCATATAGATTATCAAGCCCTGAGGGCTTATCAGACTTTAATCCCATCAATTTCTCCAACATAATTTCTATACTGATTTCTTCAATTCCTCCATTCGCTAAATGTTCCCAACATTTCTGGTACATTGGGGCATTCCTGTTATGTAGGGACAACAGTCCTGGTGGGGGTGAGTGGGAGGAATGTGCTTGCATTGTGGTTGAGGGGATGGGTACTGATGCATATTCATACAAGAATATTCATATTCATACAAGAAGATACAATATACAATATTGAATATTCATACAAGAAGTGAAGGTGAGTTAATTAACTTGACATTCCCTGTATCAATAAAATAATTACAACAAGAGGTAAAAGTATGTACATGCAGAAAGTAAATAATTAATTAAGTATTTGCTTGATCAGTTGCATAAAACTTCTTATAAAGGATGCAATAATATCAAGAATAGTACATGTCACATCAGCTTTGTGATAAGATTTGAATAGGGCAGAATGAAAGGGTACAAGAGGAGATGATGAAACACATAAAAAGAATAACTGAAAATATAGAATTATTACTGAAAATATTGATAGAGCTCAATGTGGAACAGGCACTGGGCTCTGATGGCATGTTTCCTAAAATACTGAAGGAATTGTGAAAAGAAATAGCTGAGGCTCTCATCATGATTTTGTGAAACGGCCAAATGATTAAAGGATTGTCAGTGTATTCCCTCTATTCTAGAAGGCAGAAAAGGATATGCCAGGAAACTACAGCCATCTTAATATTTCTAGTAAATGAATGCATATGACACAATGCAGAACTGAATCATTATGCACTGATGTGAATTTGAAAAAAAAAGTCCAACAAAGTTAATAACAAATAATTTTTGTTAATGGGAGGGAATAACAGAATGCAATAATAAATTTATTTTACATTCTAAATTAATGTATTTTCAAGAAATCTTTGATAAAATACCACTTCAGAAGCTCATTATAAAAATAAGGTCCACAGAATTAAAACATAAAAAATCTTTAAGAGGTTAGCTAATGAGCAGCAAACAGAGACCAGTGGTTACTGGGTGTCACTGAATCGAAGGATGAAAATAGTGGTGCCCCAAGAGTCAGCATTAAGTGATGATGGTTTGCTCAATAAATATATAAACAATGTGAACATAGATGAAAAGAACACAAAATCTAACTTTGCAAATAACCATGCGAATAGAAAGTGTGGATAACTGTAAAGAAGACATACCGCTAAGCAGGTTAATAGATTGGGCAAATAGTTGTTCGCCAAAATTAAATGAGGAAAATGTGAAGTGATATACTTTGGGATGAAGAGTGATTGCTGAAAATATATGTTAAATGACAAGGCTTTAAAAAGAACATAGAAATAGAAGGACATAGTCATTCAGATACCCAAATATTTTAAAGTTAATGGGGAAGATCGCAGGTTATATAAATATGTATATAAGCACAAAAACAAATAAATGATACTAAATCTAGACTCTACATAAGGCTGCTATTGGATTAATAAGATTTTATGCCTCAGCACTTCTTAGTTGACAAGTTATGTTAAATATTAGGAATCTTTTCTTTTCCTAATTTTTTATTGTGTTTTTATTTCTCTCCAAAGAGAATAGTTGGTTGCTCATGGGTGAAGCACAGAGAGGGTCATATTGCTTTGTTGCAACATATCTGAATGAAATGAACCAGATGGTCTTTATCTGTCTATCTTATTTGCTTGGTTTTATTGCATTTGAGCAGAATACATTGGGAGGTTTTATATTTCTGGTCAAAGATTTGCTATCTATTAAAATTAATGAATGAAAAATCTTGGGCTAGGTGGTGCAATTTCCTGCCTGCATGCTGAGAATGGATCAGGAGTGTACAGGTGTAAAATCTCCCTGCTGTAGCCAGCTCTGAATAATTTTCTTCTTTAGGAAAGGCACCAAGGATAAGCAAAAGGTGCATGAGCCTTTCTAAAATGATATCAGGAAAATTGAAGCAAAACCCAAAGAAACTGAAAATCTTTTTAAAGAGAAGATTAAAATGAAATCTTGCAAATGGTGTTCAATTTTATGTAGATGAGGCCACAAAGTCCTCTTAATTCTGGCATATCATAGCTACTTGGATAATACCTTGTTTCAGACATTAATTCATTTTAGTCCTTTTTACTTCATGCAGCGTGGAATATATAGCAGTTAGACAACCATATGCGATTCGATGCAAACACCACACAGAACATAATATACAATAGACAATAAAATGTGTAGTTTACTCTGCACAGCAGACAGCTAATGACAGAGGAACATGTATATAGCAAACAGTACACAGCACAGCAAACAACCTACAATAGAAAAGAACACACTATATGCTAACTTTCATGTTCTCAGAATGAGGAGAAGCTTCTTTTGATGTATAATTATGGTTGTTAAGTAGAGAAATATCCAACTAATTTACACATTGCAAGGCTCCACAATTAGCAAATGAGATTAATGATCAGTTAACTTGTTTTGGGGCAGCTGGTTAAAGGATATTGAATGAGATAATGCACCTAAAATATTCCTGTCCCACCTGCCATAGGAATCATAGTGGGCGGGACAGGATCGTGCAAAGGTCCATTGACCTCAGGTGGGATTTCCCGGTTTTGGGGCGAGTATGGCCAGAAAATCTTGCCCGTTATGTTTCTAACAATATGGCACATACATGCTCAGTGTAAGACTAGTTAAATGGTCAACTTCATTGTGAGGATTGAACTGCCACCATCTAACACAGAATGCAGAGTTTTGTAGTCAGGCAAGTCTGCATATGCTGAATGATATAAAGCACCCACAGTAAGAGAAGTTAGTATATGGTAAGCAGTATATGACACATACTGAATAGTAAATGGATGAAGTTTTGTACTACCTCAGAACTTGATGAGCAAAGAAGGTGTGTTCATAATGCAGCCAAAAAGGTCGAGTGTCAACCTGCAAATCTTCCAACACGCCAATGGGAGATGGTAAAAGCTTGGAGCCTGTACCATCATTATCCATAACTCCAAGCTACAACATTCAGGTAAAAGTGCCCGCAGCCACAGCAACTTGGATTCCCTGAGTGAACTGTAATCCACATAAGTCATAAATAGGAATCAACATAGAGATCAACTTAAAGAAGGCACAACACGTACGCAAATAGTGAACAGAATATAATGCATAGACATACCACACAGTGCAGAACAAATATCATCACTCACACAATAATCATATCATCATATAATGATATCAATTTAAACTTAAATTATATATGTGTGAATATACTGATGCTTTTGTAATACATCTCATGAGATGATGGTATAATAGGGATAGCATCCCATTAGTTGGTGAAACTCTTGATTTACTCCAAGGCACACAATCAGAATCTAGTTTTCAATAAATAAATTGGTGATATAAGCTATCATTAAGTGAGTTGAAAATCAGAAGTTGGCTGAAAGGGGGTTGAGTGGTGCAATGTGTTTGAATGCTGCCCTTTGATCTCACGAATCTATGTACTCAAATCCATATCCACATCCAAATGTGGAAAGTTTTATTTTTCCTAGCTGTAAATTCCTTCTTGAATCCAATTTATTCTGTTGCAAACTAATTCTGATGAGCCAAAGTCCATAAAACAAAATTGTGCAGTATTTAGGGACGATACTTTACATACTGCATGATGTTGATACACATCTTCCAGGTAATCTTCCAGGTAAATTAGTAATTTCACACATAATATTTAGATTATTGCTAATGGAATAAAAAAACAAATTGCACTGGGTGTAGCAGAAGATTTTTTTTCTCATTATAGGATTTCAATCATTGCTTAGAGGAGAGAATACACAGTAAGCTGCATCTGGCCTCAACTATAGTTCCAAAGAATGCTCAGTGTCAGCATCCAGTGTCCAGTTTGGGAATAAAAATATCATTGCCTACAGCTGACATTTTTCACCTTGATAAGTCCAAATAATGCACAGCTTGATTACTTTAATTAAAGGCAGTTTTGCTATTACTTTATATAATCTAAAAACTTTAAGAACCCAAACTGAAAAAAATGTTGGATATACAGAGCAAATCAATCAGCAAGTTAAAAGAGACAAGCTAAGAAAGTTAACATTTCAGTTCTGGCAAAGTCTTTGCCACTACCATCTAGAAGGACAATGGCAGCAGACAAATGGGAATACCACCACTTGAAAATTTCCCTCCAAGCCACACACCATCCTGATTTAGAAATATATTGCTCTAAATCTTGGAGCTCCCTCCCTACCTGCACTATGGGTACACCTACACCATGGACTGTATGTAGTGGTTCAAGGAAGTAGCTCACCACTACTTTCTCAAGAACACTTAGGGATGGGCAATGAATTCTGGCCTAGCCAACAAAGCCTACGTCTCCTAAATGAAAAAAAACTATGCCAAAATGCTGGACTATTTTCCCCATATACTTTTAGCATTTACGCTCTAATTTCCACATTTCCACTTTATGAATTGACTAATCTTTTCAATCATCTGTAATCCTGCACCCAAGAGCCTTGACTCTTCAACTAAGCGTATGTCTATGCTGCAACTTTAATGTCAAAGTGGGTCATGCTCTGGGTACCAGTGGTAACGTTCGTTAACATTCGACCATAAATCCGGAGGCAGCGCCGACTGGATTGTGGGGTGATCTGACACGAGGTTCCCTAAAGTATATAATCTCATCACTTTGATTGCAAAAGGTTTCGTAAGAGGGCATCGGCAATGCCGTGTCAACTGTAATTAACAGGAATACCCACGCCTCCTTTGGTTTTCAATCTACACCCGCAGGTCGTCTAAATGTACAAAAACCGTGCTTAATTCTTTTCTAAATATTGATTTATTAGTGGAGGTGTTCTCTGCAGAGCCTTGGAACTAGATTTCTAGCCGGACAGTATGAATAAAGACCTACATAGTAAATTTAGAAAGTTCTGTGGATGCTGGAAATCTGAAACAGAAATAGCATGTGCTGGAAACATACACCTGTGCAAAAAATAAGAATTCCAGACAAGTCAAGAGTTTTGAGCGCAGACTCTTCAAGGAACCTTCACTCCAGCTACTGGTTCGAAGCTGATTATGGCAGTCCAGTAGTTGGAGCAGAAGAAAATAATTCCGGGCTCCTGCAAAGGCTCTGCAAAATAAAACATTGCAGCAACTGGGGGACAATTTTTTCTTCAAATGTGCAGGACCCTGTATAGTTTGTTCGTGTGGTTTTTGTGAATGTGTCAGGAGGCTTCAGAGTAGGCTTGTCGCTGATCCCAAGAATCGGATAACTGGTTCCCGGGAAGTTGCCTGTCGGAGGAGATTGATCCCGCTCGGACACTGCAGTGGGCAGGTACAAACGAAGAACAAACTCCACTTTATCCAAAATGTTACAATGTGAGCACGCGGTTAAAAATTGTTTTTTTTTATTTATAACAGCAAAGTAACTTTGCAATGATAATGTGATCGTCACCATTATATAGAAACCAAATAAATTCCCATTGAAAATAACTTCAAAACATTTCCGACAGACATAATCCATCGCGCCTGGATTCCTTTCATTGAATTGCTCTAGTAAACAAAAAAGGAAATGGTTTTGTTTTAACGTGAATGGAAAGGAGACAAGAACAGTTGGACAGGAGTTGCTTTTAAAACCTAAGCTAAAGAACAAAAGTACAAAACATTGCAGCAACGGGGCAATTATTTTTTTCAAATGTGCACTACAGGTTCCTGAAGCTCAGATCAGTACCAGTTAGCCGGTGTTCAAAGCCTGTTTGTGAGCTACATTTATGGATGTGAGGAAAGAATTCAAAAGCTCTTTCCTAAGTGTCGACTTTAGTGCCTCGCCCTAATCTTTCCACGGCCATTCGGACCGACCCACCTAGTCTAGCCAGTGTTCAAATCGGTGACCGGAAATTTGTTGTAGGGAGAACACAAACGCGTTCATGTGAAGTACAATATTTTCCCCCTTCAGCGAGTGAGCCGAACCCACATAGAAAAGGCCAGCTCCTAAGCAATTACCCTTCAATAAAGCCTAAGAGATATTTTAAAGTACCCATAAATATCTTTACATGTTTTGTACATATAAAGATAGGCGAAATGGGTGAGGGAGATGTCAGAAAGCGGTCCACATGTCGTATTGGGTCTCTTTGTAAAGAGGGTAGGTTTGGATTTGTGAATATATTTGCCGTATTTGATGCGTTTATTAAATCGCTCGACCCTCTGATGAAGATAGAAGTGGAACATGCTCTCGCCTCAAATAAAAGAAAACTTATTTGTATTGCAATAAAGGAATGGTCTGCGCACTGCCTAAAAATGGCAATTTATTCGTTTAAAAAGATTAGAAATCCAGTGATACATGGAAATAGTTAAAAAAAACAGCTTAAAGTGCCAAAACATTTACAGAGAACTATTTGTTTAAAACCCCCGCCGATTGGAATGTAGTTTCGAGTGTTTTTATATTGCATGACTGTGTATTTGTCCTTTGTTCTGCTTTTGTTTCTTAACGGACAATCTGCCACTCTGGTTTAGCACTCAGTTCAGGCCACTGCAGTATTTCAAGCGATGCAGTTCACAAGCTGGAGTGCAGTTTTCCATCTAGCCGCGGTTTATTAATGCGCTTTTTTTTTAATTTGCCATGATAAAATTTCACCTCAGGAAGCTGAAGTGTTGGGGCTCAGCTCCCGATCAGACTGTAACATTACTCATGTCTTTCTAGTCCCCAGACACAAGAGGTGAAACCTGCCCTCAATCCTCAGTCAGAGATTTTCCTCATTCATTCAAATATCACAAAAGTCTTCATTTTCTTCTCTCTCTCTTTCTTTGGTCTTTAGCTGCGATTTGGTAATTATTCCATCCCATACTCTAAAGTTTTGGGGGGAAAAAACAGACCTAATAAACTCAGCTAAAAGTCTCCATCCGCATGCTGCAGCGCTTTGGAGATCAGGGTTGTTTCTGAGATGGTGGGTGAGGCTGTGGCACCTCAGGTCACCGTTTCTCCGGAGAAGCTTGACACGCTGAGGGGCAGTAGCGAGGTTTCCTGTCAGTGAGTGAGGAGCTGAGTTTTCAGGTTGTCCCTCTAATTAAACATTTTGCCACGGGTTGCGAAGATGCCTATTAAACACAGAAGACAGAACATCATCTTCCAACTCCACGTCCACGGCGGAGGACATCAGGGACGGTGACAACAGTTCAAACCGCCCTCCAGTCAAAAGGCAATCTACCGAAACCATGGATTTTTTTTTGTTTTGCTGTTGCTCAGACTTAGAAAACGACACAGGTCTTCCCCCAAAGCAGAATCCCGCAGAAAAAAAAACTGTATTGGAATAAAATAACAGAAAAAAAAAACAGCAGCGGAATGGATATAGTTTTGTGCTGTTTCTAAATGTGAAGGTCTGTCTGCATTCTCGGCTTTCCTCAATGCTCCACTTTTGAGTCCCATTTGCCGATTTCATGTTCAGCATTTGATCTTAGAAGTTTTCAGCTCTTTTACCTGCACGTGCAGCGTTTTGTGAACAGCTAATGTTCTGGACTGGCAAAATCCTTTACCGCATTCTTGACATTTGAAGGGTTTTTCCTTGGAATGGATATATCTGAATTCAAGAGAGAGAGAAAAGAGTGAATGCATTATGTGTCTTCAAACGCAACCGAGTTTCTTAGCCGCTGTTGCTATGGACCATTATAACCAATATCATAAACTCACTAGGCAAGCCATTCATCTGAATGTTTTCACGAATAACTTCTCGCACGATTTAAATATCAGTCTCGACTCTTTGGAAGTCATGAGAACCAACTGTCATTCTCCTGGATTTGATTCAGATTCCCTGCAGTTAGAGTCGAGACTGTAAACAGCCAGATCCTGTCATGAGCAAACATTAACGCAACGCAGTTGAAATGAAAGAGATCAAAGTGTGTAAGTACAGAGGGTTGGGAGGTAAAGAAGTATCCTCTTACCTGTGGTCACGAAGATGATCTTGCCTCCTAAATGCTTTATGACAAATGTCACACGTGTAGGGGCGTTCGTCGGTGTGGGTCCGTTCGTGTATTAAAAGATTGTATGATTTGGTAAAGTGCCTCCCGCAGAATTTACAGACAAATTCTTTTTTGGTTTTGGATGGCAGTCTTCCCCTTGTGGGTTTCCTCTCCGGCGACAACTTGGTGGCATCGAGCAGGGAACCGATGGCTGAAGGAGAGCACTGTCCGTCTATCTGTCCGCGCTTAGGGTGGTCCTCCTGGGTAGCCGCAATGGCCAAATTGGCGAAGTCGAACCTGGGTCTCGTCTTGTTCGGAATGCCGCTGGACTCTTGTTTGGGCTGGAAAACATGGGGGAAGATGGGGATTGTGGGGAGCTGGAAGCGAGTGTCCACCAGTGCGGAAACAGCGGGTACTTTGGAGAAGGAAGATCGGGGCAAAGGCATCGGAGGATAACCCAGGGTCCACTGATGCAGATGGACCGTGTGGAGCGTGCTGAAGCCGTAGAGGTTGTGCAGCTGGTCGGAAGGAGTGGGGATGCCGTTGGAAGCTTGGAGGAATGCATAGTTTGCTAACTGTAGCGACGGATGGATAGGCACTGGAGCCGGAATAGTCTTACTGCCCATGGCGCTCACTTGGGTTGCAGGAGCTCTTGCCAACTTGCAGAAACCTTGGTGTAAAAGCAAAAGGTATGCAGTGAGTGACGACGCCACGTTCATTCTTAGCAAAAATTCAACCGGTTCTCAAATATGGCAAAGAGAAGTTTCACTTCAAAAACATGTACCTCGGGAATATGGCATTCGTGCACAATACAACAGTTCAGCAAGCTAGTGTCGTATTAATTAAGCGTAAACATATTTTCCAAACACAAACCTGTACCTTCTTTCTGAGCTATCATTTCCATGTCTCACGGCATAAGCATCCGTGCCAATAAAGAGTGGTTCAACTCACCGCCACCTACAACATTGCTTATTAACCCTTGGTGGGAGAACTGTAGAAGGCAACTAAATGCTCCGCTCGCTGTGACCTTAAAATTGGATCAAATTAATCAATGTACAACTTTCAGCTTAACGAGAGCTATTAATAAACGTGACGACAGTTAGAAAGATTGGGGCAAGTTTCTCCGCAATGAGATTGAATGATGCATTTCTTGTTTAGAATTGGCGGGAATAACTCGATCTCTCCCAATGTTTTAAGTTTAAAGTGCATTTATTAGTGTCACAATTAGGCTTACATTAACACTGCAATGAAGTTACAGTGAAAGTCCCTTAATTACTGAGATATAGAGTGTGGATTGTACTTAAAAAAACTCGTCTGTCTTATAAAAGGAACATAATAATTTTGCAAGTATAAAGGGCACTGAACTTGTCACGTACAAGGGCAGAAAAAATATAATTTTTATAACATTAATAGTCACTCAGCCCCCGTCCCTATACCAAGTCCCAGCAACGTTACAACAGGAGTAGATGGAGAAGCCCGTGAAATTCGTTATCACAGAAAAGAGTTGAGACAAAAACATTGTATTTTTCAAAAAAAAAGCAGTCGGATATAGCTCTTGGAGCGAAGAGAATCAAAGGTGAGATCAGACTTTTGAGTGGATGATCAGCCATGATCATAATGAATAGTACAGCAGGCGGGATTAACCGAATGCCTGCTTCTTCTATTTTCTGTTTCTAAACGCATGGGAGGGGATCGGGTCGCCTATTTCTGATACAATCTCGGTTACACATCACAGGAATAATCTTGGAGGAGGCACATTAACGCTGCGGTTCTATTTGACCAACAATTATCGAAATTCCGTTGCTTTGTACCGGGTAATTTTGTGTAAAACAGGCGCATCCACTACGGAGCTGAATTCCTGATTCCATATCCATGCACCCCTCATATTCTTGAAAGGGCGAATAAAAAAACGACGAGGCGATTCATAGCCAATACCCAGTATGAATTATCAACGGGTCTGCAGTGTGTTTCCGAAGCTAAAATGTCATTCCTCTGCTTATGTTTATGAACATTTGAAAGATCACCGGTTCCCGTTATATTTGAGAAAATAAGGTGCGGTGCAACTAATTAGCATCTTCTGGTCCTGGGATCAACAGGGATTTAGTGGTTTATGGTCATGGCGCAGAAGGAATTGACTCTTACTTCGGATCATTAGAAAGACCCTGTCAGTTATTGGAGATTTGCTTTCAGGAGGTAACCGTTAGCATTCACTTCTTTATAAAAGAAACGGGACATTTCTGAAAGAGCCATTAAGGTCAGTTTGCTCTCCCACTTAACGACCACTTCTGATTTTACCTCACGAAATAAACAACCGAAAAGAAGCACGCCAGGGAAGCGGGAGAGAAATGGGTATAAATCATTTAGAACCAATTGACAAACCAAGCGAACTGACATCATGTGGAATTCCTCTGCAGTGACCCGGAATGAAACACACTGACATTCCCCTAAGATTGGCTTTGCTAATTAGTGAGACTTTCCATTAGCGTTGGTAAGAAAAGTCACACCAGAAATCTCCTTTAACTCTCAGCAGTCATGGCAGATAACGCTCAGTGCAACCAGTCACGGGTAATTTGTCAGCGTGTGCGCGATGAAAGAAGTCCCAGTGCCGGGTTATGCAAGTGTAATCATATTAACTGCTGATTAGGTTCTATTATGTTAACCTAGCCTTCAGTCTCGCAACCAATCCGATGTCATTGGTACATTACAGTAATAGTAATTGGTGAAAATTAAGGAACTAATTTAATTCCATGACTTGGATGGCAACATTTGCAAACTAAGGAAGGTGTTCTGCTGGTGATTTCAATTGGCATAGAAATTGTTAACAGGATTGAGGCCTATCACATCAATCATTTATATGGACTAAATCAAATATTTAAAGCATGTCACGAACATTTAACTTTATCGAATGTTGTTAGAATTATAGAATCTCTACAATGCAGAAGGAGGCTATTCGGCCCATCGTGTCTGTACCGACCACAATCCTACCGACGCCCTATTCCCGTAACCCTCATTTACCCTGCTAATCCCCCTGACAGCAGGGTCAGTTTAGTATGGCCAATCCACCTGACCCACACGTCTTTGCTGTGGATATCTAACGGCCAGTTTAAAAAAAAACAAACGTAAACCATACGAGTCTGTACCTTGGCTCTCGGTTTTTAATTTAATATTGTGAGAAATATCTATCGTCTGTTGTAATTAGGGCAAAGAATATCATTATCTCTTAAATTTCTTTCAAAAGTGTCATAACATTTCAAACAGAGCCTTGGGGGAAAAGGAATGATGCAGAGCTTTTCTGTTGCCGTGTCTTGGAATATAAACACAATTTTAAAAAATATATATGCACTGCTTCTATGTATCTATTACAGTACAGCCGTGTGTGAAAACGGGTCTGTACAACGACATGAAAATGAATCGCAGGCCCCTAAATAGTCTCAACCTTTTAAATGCCCCGTTTAATTTATTGGAGCATTTTCAAACTGATTTTTTACACTTTAATACAGATTCTGACGACTCTTTACAAAGCAACTGAAATCTGTTTGATTTATCTTCATTTAAATGTACTGGCACTTGTAGCAGTATAAGCAGCAGGGAACATTGTGTATTGGCTTAGCTTTTAATAGCGTTTGCGTACGGTCTCTGGGGGCCAATGGAAAGAATATCATCTTATATCTCCTGCATCAGCAAATACAATCGGAACTGTAATTCCCACTGCAACCAGATACTCGGTGTGTGTATGTATGTGTGCGTGTATATTATATACTTAAATGTACTTCTTGCCTAAGGGTAAACAGAACTTAAAAACAAAAGCCTAAATGAGAAAATTGGTGATCAGGGAAACTATGGAGAGGCAGAATCAGAGGGATGGGGATTAAATGGGAAAGTGAAGCTCAGTCCATTAGAAAGGGGAAATCTTAAAATATGCAAATAATTCAAAGATCCGAGATAGGATGGGATCTCCATCAGCGCCTCTGCGAAGTTATCTTGTCAATTTCACGAATTCATGACAGGAACAATGTGACCAATCCGAAAGACTGTCACTATTCTTGCAACCAAACCACCAGAGGCAATAGTTAAATCTCTTGGGGGGAAACACATCATAACGAACCAGAAATTACTTATACTGTATATTTATACTGTATAGAGAAACTACGATCATAACGCACTGCTTGCCTATTTAGTGAGCGGCATCCAGGTCCTAATACATTACAATTCTGTAAATAAACCGTTCAGTGAAATTTCTCATTAAGGTACAGCTTTTTTTTTCAAAAAAACGATTTTTTTTTGGGGGGGGGGCGGAAAACTCCAAAATAATGTGCTTTCAGCGAGCTCAGGTGAATCGCACTTTTTTTACTGGACGGTGAATCGAGTTTGTACATTAATTGCATCTGACACACACAAAATAAATATCCGCGTAGTTCCAGCACTCTGAAACCACGAGAAAGCAGATCTATTTCTCATCCTATGTTCAGATTTCAAAACGGATTTCTTAAACTTCAACAATTGCTACTCAGTCCAATACACTTGAGAAGGTTCAATAACCACAACAAATATAACTCACATAATTGAGTTCCAAAAATGCTGGGCCTGAAAACTCAGATAGCCGAGATAGCTTTTATTGAGTTTTCGAAAGAAAGATAGCAGGCCGAGAGCTAGATGGTGGCGAGAGTACGGGCAATGAGGCTGAATAAACTAGGCCTTTCGATAGATGATGGAAGGATGGTTTTGTTCAGCACCTGCTCCGATAAATGTATTCGTCAAAAAAAAAGGCATTGGGATTTTCTATTAGCTGTCGCAAATCTAATCAACGTGATCCTATATATATCTGATTTCACTTTTACTTCTATTCAGGCGATGTCGTGCAATGAAGGATCCAACTTGTCTTGAATTTTCAGAAATTTAGCAAGAATGCTACACATGTACAGTGATAGGAGGGATTCTGCACAGACTGCTAGAGCTTTGTAATTCGCAAGCTGAACGAATCCGGGGAAATGGCTGTCCGAGTGATCAATGGGGTGAAACATGGATATGGGCGAGGTAAAGAAAAGGCAGGCGTGTTAAAATATGGCTCCGAAACGATGGGTCGTCTCACACATTTCTCCCCTACTGTCTGTACCCCCCACAAACAACTACAGCGGCACATTGCAATGTGTTCGGCCTGCGAGGAATAGGCAAGACATTCCCCCGAGAACTGAAAACGGTGCAGTGCCTTGTCTGAGTTCCCTGGTGCAAAATTCGTTGGCGAGATCTGTAGATTATACCTCACCAACTGACTGACCTGGGTTTACCTAAAGAGATCATTATCTCCATGTTAAAACAGGCAGTGGCGCACTTTATCTCTCCTTGATGGCAATAAAGTACCACCGTTCTTCCCTTTTTTCAAAAAAAGGTTGGTTGCTGAGTAATTGAGAACAGACCACTTGTATCCTGACATCCTATTGAAACAAACTTCATTCTGCCAAGATCAATTTACTCTACAAAATTGGATCATAAACTTGAAAAGATGCATCTGGCTACAATCTCCTCCCCCCACCTTATTCCGCCCGCCCCGCTTTTCTAATATTGCCGATCTCTATCAGACTCGGGTAATGTCGGCCCCGCAGCGGCAGTCTCACCAGAAAGGCACTTGTCAATTGAAGGCAGGAATATTGGGCACGCTGCGAGATATCAATCAATATTCGCTCTTAACTCAAGTTCCTAAATAGTTCGAGGGCATCATTATTCATTGGATTATCACAATATCACAATCAGTACACTGTTTGGAGAAGAGAGGGGCTCAGAGCCTTTTTCTCCTGGCACTGTTGATTAATACACCAAGTAAGACAAACAAACAGTCTCAACATCCAAAGTATGGATGACTTGAGAGTTTAAGTAAGAGTGAGGGGGAATGTGTTTGGGAAATGTTTTAATCCACTGTGGACAGGACCAAGGGGAGTAAGTTGGCCAGATTTCAACAGTTAGCTGTTTTCCGTCCAAATGTCGGGCAAAGACAGATTTCCTTTATCACGGATTGCAATTTGCTTCTGATTTAAAGATCAGCCGCGTGTGAGAACACTGAGAGTCGACAAACTCACCATTCGGCTGTTTACTTTACAGTTTTAAACAAGAAATTAAATATTTGGGACCTTTCATAAAATTCAATCTTTAATCTCCAGCATAAAAAGAGTGAAAAATCACATCAGCCTCATAAGATGGGAGTTATTTTTGGCAGGTTATCTATCATCTTATCCGTACTAACACCTGTGGATTAGAATATCATTTAGCTTTGGAAATGTATAATAATAAAACACCACTTGCGGTTTGACCAATAGAATATGGCTGAGCTTTTGTACACTGCCTTATATAAGCGGAGTATATTAAAAACGAAATTTTAAAAACATGGACATCATTTGTAATTTTCGAGAATATTTCGCTTCTCTGCTCTTTAAAAAAATATTCTTTTTGTTAACGGGTCGTCTGAAATCATAGATCGAAATGCCGTGACTTTGTGGATATAAGAGAAAAGGCAGTTTGGGAATAAATCGTGCTCCGCGTGTTTAACCCCGTTAATAACAGTCTCATTAACCGCCCTGGAGCCTCTTATTAAATGCATCCTA
Organism: Sphyrna mokarran; assembly: GCA_024679065.1. Lineage (NCBI taxonomy): Eukaryota > Metazoa > Chordata > Chondrichthyes > Carcharhiniformes > Carcharhinidae > Sphyrna > Sphyrna mokarran. The sequence goes on along the minus strand of JAGIQG010000005.1, from coordinate 82,383,585 downwards.
TTAAAATTAATAGAAGCAAACTATAGCCTGCGCCGGAAACAGCTGGGAACAACACAATAGCCTGACTCAGTTTGCAGTGAAACTAGGCTGCTGTTGAAGGCTGTGTGGGTTCGGAGTACACTCGCCTTTGCATTTGAACGAGTGAAAAAAAAGAAACAACAGTCACTGCTTCCAAGTAGCGATGGGGTGGGGGAATGGGAAGAGTGGGGATGTTTTGGTAATTCGACTGGAGTATAGTACCCGACACCACAGGCTGTGGGATGGAGAGAGAGTGTGGGTTCAGGTGGACTGGAGGTGGTTGACATGTTTCTCTGCTGCCTGTGAATTACTGCACGTGTTGGGTCCCAGCACTGTCAAAATCCGATCGCATCCTGATCAAAAATGCTGAGAAAACTTCCAATTAAACCAGCCCGATGGAGGGGAAGGGGCGGTGAGCTGGATTCGGTGTTGTGTGGAGAGATTCCGTTAAGCTGAAAAGTTGGAAGTACAACACCTTCCTCGCTGTTTACACCGAACACACTGCTTCTAAGGGGGCTGCAGTGTGCTGTACAACTGGCGGCTGGGAGGAGTTCTAGTGTCAGCACAAATGTTTGCTTATGCGAAGTTCAAGTTGAACCAGTTTCCCAATAATCATTCCCACCGCTCGTGTACAGTAACACTCCCACACCAATAACAGTCACTCCGGCTTTGCAATTGGAATTATTCAACTCACTGCACACAAACTCCTAACACAAAATGCACAATGTCACCAAAAGTGCGATTTCCATACCCGGAACCGCTACTGTAACTAACGCGTTTATTATGTGTAAAAATATAAAATAGAAAACCCGATGAGATTTTGTCTAATTAACAATACGAAACGAGACAAAAACTTTCTCCCCCCCTCTGAAACTCCGACAAAGTTGATTCCCCCGTACTTCCCCCCCACCGCCACCACCTCCCACTCCCTCTCCCTCCCTTTGCCCTTTGTGTCAAAGACAGCGTTAGAAAGGTTGGTGTGGTTACCTGTGCCGGGGATTTCCGCGGCCGCTGCGAGTGTCGCCGCTTTCTCGCTGGAGCTAGTGGCAGAAGAGGTGGAGGCGGCGGTTGTGGCACAAGCGCATACCCAAGTTGGCATGCTCTGAACTCGGAGTTGGCGCTGCGGGGCGAAGGTGGCTAATGTTTGGGGTGGGGTGGAGTTGAGGAGGTGGGGGGTGGAATGCAGTTGGCGGTGGCAGGCGACAGCGATTGTTGTGGGGGGAGAGGAGGGGTGTGCCGTGTCAGCTGCTCCTTGCACGGGCACAGCGTTGCCTGCTTGTTGGGTGAGAGATGCCGAGCAGAGACTGACTGACTCCTCCAGACCCCTGGAACCACCTCCTATTTCAACCGAGTCCTGCGAGAAATCCCCGCACGGCGCAGGCGCACTGCGCAGCCAGCCCCACCAACTTCTTTGACAGCAAAAGTCAACAAACTTTCAAGAAGAGTTCACAGCGTGGCCGGGGGAGAGCACTGGCTGGGGCATCTCAACAACCGCTACAGGCTCCAGAGCCCAAAAGACAACTCTGGAAAACACGAGCAGCGTGTTTCCTAACTCTTTGGACCACGGGACGTTCATACCTTTTTTTGGTTAACTTAATTCAAAGCAAATGTGCAGCGATTTTTTTTCTGTACACAGAGAGAGAGAGAGAGAGAGAAAGAAAATAGCCCAGGCCACCAATGGAATGAACTAGACAGTAGATTCCGACCTTGGTGGTTGCACAGATGCTAGATAGCTGGGCTATTTTAAGCATCCGCGAAAACCAGCAGTTTATCTTTTGCACCAAGCCAGAAGTGATGTGAGAAGAAGGACTTTGAGACACCAGAATAGGCTGGCATGTTTGTTAAAAGCAATTTGATCAGCGAAGAATGAATGCAAAAAAAAATTGGGTTTTGTTTTGATTGTGGTCAGACTCACGGGGTCCTAAGAGATCAAGGAAGCAGTGTGTTAAGACATGAAAAGCACACATCGAAAGATAACATCATGTTTCTCGGTAAAATTAACCCTAAAACATTCAGTTCCAGTCCAAAGAAAACTCCATGAATGGGTCAGAAATATTTCTTGTCCAACGCCGTTTTTACAGATCATAGGGTAGTTTACTTTCAATCCCTCCCCCCGCCCCTCAAAAAAAAAACAAATCCAAACTTGTTTCGGTCGACACAAAGTGTAATAAAAAAAAAGGTCGGTGCCAGTTAGAAAAAAAAACCGAATGGAAATAAAACATTTCAGTTGATGAGATGTAAGCCACACAACATGTCCTTTGAGTGCTGGGAGTATTGTTATAGGCACGATGGGCTCTTTAATAATGATTGATGCACCCAGCTTATCAGAAAGCTTCACACTAAGCTCTTTAATGCGTTTAGATTCGTTTAAAATGTTAGGGTCAATGCAACAATTAAAGGAGCACAGTCCTGCTTTCAGTCTGACATTTGGAGACATTTCCCCGCTGACTCCCCCGTCTCCGCACAACCATTCAGACACAATCACTGCTATTTTTCCCCTTTTCGTTTATTATTTCCTCGTTTCATCTTTTTCACCCATTTTCCCACCTCCATTCCTTTTTTTGTACCTTTGCTTTGTGCCTTTAAAAATAAGTGTTTTAAACCGCAACCATCAATAAAGTGATGGCAGTCGTGGAGATAAAATGAGGGCGTTTGTTCCTTGATAGGTGCTCTCTTCCATCCAAAATAAATCGACGGTTTGAGGAGAGTGTGTCTGGCTCATCCAGAGAGCGGAGTTTATATTTAGGAGGATCGCCACTTTCAAACCTCCCCAACCACACTTCCCTCATCGCCCAAGTCACCACTTGCTAAGACAAGCGAGGTTCCTTACTGAATAGATCTCGCTCGCACCGAGTTATCGGGCTTCCAGCTTGCAGCCCGATATGTAAGATTTACGAAAGGAAATATGAAAACGTGTACCAATGCATGTAAGTTTGTTTTTCCAAAGCTCCCTAGAGACGGGGCTAAAGAAGGGAGGTTATTTAAAACATCGTTATGCAGAGGAAATGGTGAGAAATGCATGCGGCCGGTGAAATGTAACAAGTATTAATAGTATGTTAGTGTGAAGGGGACACGTTTGTTTTTTACGAGATGCACCCTTTTCGCTGAGGAGCGCTTGCTGTATTGTGAGCTCTTCTAGTAGTTTCACGTGAGGTACCATCACGTGGAGAACTACATTCTCTCCCCTTTATGAAAGATGCTCTTATTCGTTCAGACTTTTGTGGGCACTTTATTCTGACATTTATTAAACATCGGAAATTGAAAAAAAGATATAACGCTCGTTACATAAACATTTTTTCCACAATCAGAACCCATTCTGTTTTCCTGTAACATAATAACCTGTTGTTTTACTTATAATACAAAACAAACCACTCGAGAATGCGGTAAATGTTGTATAATTAACGCAAATATACAAACGTCACCTCGAGTTGGAAACTCGTCGCAAACAGCCCGCACGGTGTTGGAGCCCCTTTAACGGTTATTCAATTTGTCATCCAGGTTAGAATTAAGATAAATTAAACAGCTACAATTATATGTTGGGTTTTATTTGTTTAAATATTATTACTCAGACCGCGCTGTCACACCAAGGACGCGGAATGTTTTCATTAATTTGTTTTGCGCCGCGTATGAAATCTAGAATTATAAGCAGCGAGGGAATAATACAATAACCCGGCCGTTTGACGGAGCAGCGCAGGTTCCAACACAATACTTTTTAATACATGATTCTCAGTGATGTATGGGTCCTGATAAACACAGGAATATACACGTTATCATGGCTCATTCGTTTCTTTTCAATAAGCACTCCACAACTTTCCTTTCCCGCCATCCTGTCAAAATTCACTAAAACCAATTAACTTAAATACAAAAAATGTAATTTCATGTTAAGACTAACCAACCACTTCTTCTTCAAAAAAAAGACAATAAATAAATTATGCATCGAAGGCAGTAATATTGTCTATTCTACGGGACCAAATATTCCCAAACATCTCTGGGCCCATTGGACTTTTTCACTATTGTGGAACACACGTTTTGTTTGAGATTAAAATGACACTTTCTCTGTTCTCAGCTCATGCAGTCGAATGCAACATGGGTGAGAGCTCAATAACGGAATTCGTTGCATATTTTGCAACGGCTAAATCTTTTGAAACGATCCCGAAAAATGTGTCTTTTGATCACTTGCAGAACTTAAACTGTGCAAAGTCACCCAAAGCGGCTGGAACACGAACTAAACGCGCCACCCTCTGGCCAAGCGAAATAGCAGCGGTTACAGCATCGCATCCAATATTTCTCTACTTCAGCATCAAATGCCTTCACCTGAAAGTTTTAATATCCAGAACCGTCAGTGCATCATAACATTATTAGGCTTTTAAATACATTTAATCACCCCTTGGCCTGTCTAAATTATTGTTAAAAATAAATATCTTGATAATAACATGCCAAAGTGGCCAGTTGAGTACTGGCGCACATTTGTATGAATTAGTCTCCCTGCAAGAGCATTTATTAATTGCAAATGATGAGATGGCCCAATCATGAGTGATTCTAGACTGCAGTGCGCGCGTGTGAAAAATATACAATAACTGTAACAGGCATTCAAAGAATGGTTTTCAATTGACAATGTGCTTTGCATTAAGATACGGCGAGACACAAACATCGCTTTGTGCATCCTTTGGCATCCTTTGGCACACTTGCCCTTATTCGGTGTAGCTGCAGTTGTGAAATGGAAGTTACTCACTAAAAAATTCAATTGGAAAGTAAGATATGATAATATTCAGCGAGGGTAATGTAACAGGAAACTGAGCTTACAGGGCCGATTATCCCAGGAATTCCGTGGCTCTCCCTCACATTTCTGAATTTCCATCAAGGTCCTATGTGACAAGCACTCAGTAGTCACGACAACTAGCTGGCCAATAATTACGCACTTAAAATTCTTGTGTTATGGATAACAATAAATTCAGCTTCATAGCAGTTTCTCGGGCCCCTGTAATCCGTAGCAATATCAAAGTAATCATTTTCACATAGTAACATTCTGAAAATGTCGCTCAGCTATTACAGTGGCTGGCCAATGGTGACAATACAGGCCAGTTTGAATCGGCTGAGTTGCCAATTCGGTAACTTGCTCAGCTTTAGTTAGCATCGCCACCACCAGGATGGAAAACCAACCGGCGCACTCTGCCGGCCAGACACCAAGCCAAAAAATTCAAGCCGAACAGACGCAACTTGTACATTTAGTGAGATGTGCAAGCAGTTATCCGATCGCCTGGCTTTCAGGCAGAACATTTTGATCGAGTGTATTGGTGCGGATTTGAATACAGGCTGTTTCACATTGTGTTGGATTTGAATCTTTCATCATGTATGCTCTGCCCTCCGTTAACTTAAAGACAACAATCAGGTGGAATCGTTTTGAGCTGCCTTCTCTGGCCACATTTCCGATTTTTGTCGATTTATTGCAAACACAGGAACATCTAACGCATAAAATTTTCCGATAAGTTAAATAAAACACAACGACAACATTAGAGCATTGCTCCCACCCCGCTACCCTCGTCGCTCTTTTCATCTCTACCTTGCTTTCCTTCTTCAATACACTTCTTAAAATCTATTGTTTTGAACAAGCTTTCGGTTTTCTGACTTAGCATTTCATGCCACTCAGCATCATATTTGGTTTTATAAGTTAATTTATTAGTATCACAAGTAAGCTTATGTTAACACTGCAATGAAGTTATTGTGAAAAATTCCGAAGTACCATATTCCGCTGCCTGTTCGGATACATTGAGAGAGAATTTAGCATGGCTAATACACTAAACCAGCACTCCTCTGGAACTAATGCTACTATGAAGTGCCCTGGAATGGTTCATTATGTTTATGGTGTTATACAAATAGAAGATGTTGTTTATAATGCAATTGTTTTGCTGTCACTACTTGGGTGACAGTTTTTCTATATTTGAAGATCAAGAGCATTTTTTCACATGTAATAGCATTAGCAACTCAACGGCAGTAGTTTACATTATGGTCTAGAGATCAATGTTTGCTGTGTCTGTACCATTGCATTGATTTACATTTAAAAAGCATAACAGAGAACACATAAGAAAGAGCATAAATTAAGTACTTCCTAGCTTATTAAAACAGTCATAAGGAGCAGAACGAAATTCTGCTTGATATAATACTGTGGGTGCTTATGGTCACTGTATAGTAAAATTTCCTTTAAAACACTTAAGAAGTACACATCAGGCAAATAACTCCAAAGACATGTACTAATCCATCGGATTAAAGCAACATTCCATCAACATTTGAGTTAACAAGAACATATTTTTCTATTATGTTTAGACCAGCATTGGGAACATTTGTTTTGAATAACTAATATTGACAACACCATCAAGCTAAATCAAAATGGGCCTTTTCTTTTCCTAACATAGTTCTCTGGCAATAGAATAGAGTGGAAATTAATTCTAAAATAAAAACATTTACCATTTTTTCGATATACTTTAAAATGCTACTTCAAGCTTGTTATAATGGGATGTGTAACATGAGTAATGGACATGGTAAAATAAGTAAAAAGACTAAAATTTGCAATTGATACTAATCTAAAATATTTGTTTATGAAGAGCATTGGGTCAGTTGAGAGAGAATTATGACAAATATTGGCATGCGCAGGCTGTGGAGTTCCTGTCTACCATTCAGCATCATTGCTTACTCACAACTTCTTTACCTCTGCAAGCCATGTGGTATACAGTCCATGTGACAGATAGAGAAGCGTCTACAGTATTTGGTAAAACTATAATTGCCATGACAATGTTGCACTTGCTGAGCTTAATACATGTCAACAGAAATGGCTTTACATTTTAGAAACAGTAGTTTAACCATTTAACCTTACATTATGAATGATTAGAAAGAAATGTTTTTCTTGTCACTGGAGAAATTGTAGTCTTTGATGTAGCTTTACTTGCCTTCTTCATTTTAGTGACCAGGTCACTTGAACAGGTCCATTTTCAGCAATTCCTCTAGTAAACAATGTGTTTCCTACATTTCGTACTGCCTCTGTCAAGATAGCGGTTACTCTCCTGCAGTATTACAGCAAGGTCAGGTGCAAACCTACTAAAGCAGTTCTTGGATTCTCTAGAACAAAGTCACCAACCCCGCGTGCAACAAAAGAATGATGTGGAGACGCCAGTGTTGGGCAGGAGTAAACATAGTAAGAAGTCTCACAACATCAGGTTAAAATCCAACCAGTTTATTTGGTAGCACAAGCCATTAGTTTTTGGAGAACTGTTCCTTCATCAGGTGAGCGGGATTTCAGTTCACAAACACAGTATATGAAGACACAAACTCAATTTACAAAATAATGTTGGAATGCGAGTCTTTACAGGTAATCAAGTCTTAAAGGTACAAACAATGGGAGTGGAGAGAGGATTAAGCATAGGTTAAAGAGGTGTATAATGTCTCCAGCCAGGATAGTTAGTGAGATTTTGCAAGCCCAGGCAAGTCGTGAGGGTTAGAGATAGTGTGTCATGAACTCAAGATCCCAGTTGAGGCCATCCTCATATGTGTGGAACTTGGCTACGAGTCTCTGTTCAATTCCTCTGCACTGTCATGTGTCATGAAAGCCGCCTTGGAGAATGTTTACTCGAAGATTAGAGGCTGAATGCTCGTGTCTGCTGAAGTGTTCCCCAAAAGGAAGAGAACACTCTTGCCTGGTGATTGTCGAGCAGGGTTCATTCATCCACTGTCATAGCATCTGCATGGTCTCCCCAGTGTACCATGCCTCGGGACATCCTTTCCTGCAGCATATCAGATAGACAATGTTGGCCGAGTTACAAGAGTATGTACGGTGTACCTGGTGGATGGTGTTCTCATGTGACATGATGGCATCCATGCTGATGATCCGGCATGTCTTGCAGAGGTTGCTGTGGCAGATTGTGTGGTGTTGTGGCCACTGTTCTCCTGAAGACTGGTAGTTTGTCAAAGGAATTACCTTTATCTCCTGTCCTGTCACCAAATTGTAATGCTATGCATTCCTGATGCTCTGGACAGAATTAGGAACTGAGTTTTGAATGTTTCTCTTTACTGACTCATCTGTAAAAACAAAGATTTGAGTAGTAACCTTGCAGTTTTGTCTCCAGTTCCGGGAGCCCTGTGTACACATACTGTGTACACATACTGCATCTCATTGTAATATTAGCAAAAACATATAGGGCTTTTTACATTAAATAATGTATTATTTTTCCAGGATTTTATGTTTATTTTCCATTCCCTCCATTGCATCACTTTTTTTTCCTGATGTGTCTTGCTATGCTTGTTCCATGTTTACCACCATTTTCATTTGTGAACTTTGTTATTGAGTATTACCATACAAATACTGTGGAAACTGCCACAGTTGAGTCTGACCTCATGTCCACTATATACACATCCTTGTAGGAGAAAATTCCCATTCGTTCACCAGTTCTGCTGCCCTCCCTGAACCATGACTGTAAATTGAGCAAAGATTGGGAATCAGAGGTGGAATATGTATGGCTTGCTACTATACTGGGTATTATATACTGCACTATTGGGGAATTTGAACATCTGCCCATTGAACTTCTGTCTTTACAGCTTTGAAGCACAATTTGTTTTCTGGTGACTGACAACAGAGAGTTTTGCTATCCCTATTATTATTGCTAATTTGCCAATGACAGTTATAAGAGGAGATTCTTTAATGCTTAATTAGCCCTTTCTTTAACCATTGAGCAATTGGCTTTTCCTTTTACATTTTCCCTTTTATCCAATAACTTGATCCATTGTGTGCTTTTAGCACAAACCAATTAAGTGGGTTGAGTTCAAATTACTGAGTTGACAGAATTAGACACATTATCAGTACTGAGAACATTTATCAAGAGACCTGAAAAATATATTTTTAAATGTGTTTTATTGTTCTGTATCACTTTGGAGCCAGCTTATCAATCAACAGTAATCATCTGTTCCAAAAGTTATTGCCACTTTCTAATAATCATATTAATTTATAATAGTCACATGACTGCTCTTGACTGTCAGTTTCTATCATTCTCATTAACTAATATAATCACATAACCATCCTGATTGCTCTTTGATAGAACTCTAAACCAATACACTAAAGGCAGAATAGGCGATGTGCATGTTTCATTTATATATAGTGATACAAATAATTAGTGCAAATATTTGTAAGTCCAAAACTCATTGTATCCACTTGATTTAAGTTGCTGTTTTATTACTGATCTTAATATGAAAAGCCTTGGCCCTCAGTATCGGGGTGCAGCCTGTCATAGTGATGGTGCCGTTAAAGCAGAAAAAAGGACAGATTGAGAGCAAGAATACACACAGTGACAGGACTGGGAAGACAGGAAAGGAGTTGAGTACATTTCACTGAAGGAAAATAACTCAGTCTGCGCACTGGCTTGATAAACACTGCCATGGAAGATAACATCAATGTAGAATAAAAGGTTTCAATGGCAACTGGTACTGTAAAAAAAAGGAGGGTTTCTGAACAGCTGCACTGAACTTTTCTCACCTGGCCTGGAAGGTTAGGGGAGGAAGGCACAGTTGCATTTCGGTGCAAGTGAGTAAAAGTGGAGTGGCAATATGTCTGCAATTGCCACTCCAAGGAAGTTCTGGCCCAACAAGACAAAAGCCAAAAGCTTGGTGTAAGAGGTGTGCTTTTCGGAGCCTCTAAAAGAAGGAAAATTACCAAAGATTGGTAATTCCAGTGCTTGGAAATTAATACAACGATATGATTAACGCAGTACATGTTAGAGATGGAACATGCTGTATTTTTGAACCGTATAGTTCAGCATCACCTACTGATGTCCCTTCCGAGCTGTGCAGTTGCAAACTAGAAGGGCGGAATTTTAGAAGATTGATTCTAAGGGTGGGATTTTACAAGATTTTTTCAAAATGTCCAGCTGGTTTGAAAATGGAAGAGTTCCAGATCCCTCTTTGAGTGAGTTTTTATGTCCAATCTTATGTACTCTGTTTATGGAATGATGTGCTAGTTGGTTTCCAGCCAGAGAGTCTGTGGGTGGGGCATAACTTGCCAGCCAGCCTGTAGAGGGAGATATTGCGCATGTGCAGACTTCTGATTCTACACATGTGCATGAACAGAAGCAGGGGTCAGGCAGAGAGAGTTAAGCCCTGTTACAGCGGACAATCCAACCAGTGTTCTTCATTCTGCAATCGTGGGGGTCCATGGTCTGAGATACAGCCCCTAGCACCGCCCCCCCCACCACCCAGTGACTGTCGTTCCCTCCACCACCAATTGCAGGCAGAATGGCAATGGGTCCCCCACCCCCATTGGCCACACCTTCAGCCCACCCCATTGGCCCTGCCCTGGCATTGCCCCCATGGGCCCCACCTCCTAGAGCTGCCCAGTGGGTATTGCCCAACTGCCCCGTGATCATTGCTCAAGTGCCAGGCTGACATTGCCCAAATGCCCACTGCCTTGCATTTGGCCTCCCCAAGGTGCCTCAGTGGCCTCCAGGTCCATTGGCGAGGCCAACATAATTGTTCCTTATTCATGGGGAGCAGGTATTTCCCTCGCTGAAGGGAACCTCCTCCCGGTGAGGCCATAAAGATAAGTGAGCATGACAATTGAGTACCAAGCTTGCTAAACACAATGTAATCAATATTTAAATAAATTTAAATAAATAAATCAGCCTTTCACATATTTCTGGTGAGAAGCTGCTTGTACTGGAAATCCATAAAATGTCATAAAATTGTGACATGCACAAAAACAGAAACTGTTAGTCGCTTTATGCTTACGGCATTTTCCCACCTCAAAAAGGGCATAAAGAGGTTATAAAACCTGCCCTAGGTGTCCAGCTAGGGTAAAAATGGGAGAGTTACTGATGTGTTTTTAGATGGGTTTTACATCCAATTTTATGCACTCAGTTTCTAGCAAGTTTCTAAACAGAGAGGAGATGCTATGGACTTAAGTCACCAGCCAGCATGTAGCAGAACGTATTGCGTTATGTGCAGACTTCTGATGCTGCACTTGCACAATAACAATAGCAGGGATCTGAGATACAGAGAAAGTTGTCAAGCCCCTGCCACTGCAGGCAACTTCAACCAGCACCTACCCCCTCCCCCCATTATCATGAGATCCTATAGTGATGCAGCTCCTACTGTCACCACCTTCCGTTATCTAGACCAATCACAACTCCCATTCCCTTGCACACTAATTACAGGCAGAATAGCAGCGAACCTCCTCAATTCTCATTGGCCTCACCCCCATTGGCCCACCCCCACAGTCCCCGACCATCCATTGGCCCACCTCCGGCACCATCCCATTGGCTCTGCCCCCTGGCACTACCCAGTGGATACTGCCAAGGTATCCAGTGTACATTACCCAAGTGCAGGCTGGCTGTGCCAAGGTGCACTGCCAGTCTGTCATGTCTGAAAGACACCTCTGTCTTATACACAGCTTCCTTAGGAGGGCTCAATGGCTTCTGGTTCCGCTGGTAAGGCCAACTGTTCCTTACTCACGAGGTGCAGGCGTTTTCCTCACTGGAGTGAATCTCTCCCAGTAAGCATGGATGATTGGGCATCAGGTTCGCTAAATAGATGCAAAACAGCATTTCCATGTATTTAAATAAATTAACCAGCATCTCACCCATTTCCAGTGAGAAGCTGACAGCACTGGAAATACTGGTGTTTTAAAATCACTAGCAATGTGAAAATGGGCACCATTTCCACTCGCCACTTTACGCCAGATTTTACGACATTTTCTTACTGCAAAACGGGCACAACATGGTCATAAAATTTCACCCAAAATCTCTGCGCAGGCTGTGCACAAGGCACCCCTTTAAGTCACCAAATAGGCACAATTGCACAAAAGATTTAGAATATCCATAGTCTTAACTGATTAGAACATATGTAACAAAAATGAAATTAGAGGAGAGATTGTTTATCACTGCATTTACTGACTAAATCATTGCAAAACCTGTACAATCAATTATTGAGCTCCATGTCATCCCAAATTATTTGTTATAGCGAACAGTCAAAATGAACTTCAGCTTTAGTTTTTCCAAGGTCGGTAATAAAAATTTGGACAATTATTCATTTGCAGTCATTATTTCATATGGAAACAAACTGTTTTTGTCGTGAGAATCTATTTTCAATGCTACGTAAGAGCATGCAGCACATAAATAAGGAACTATCGGTCAGCTGATTCCTACACTAATTAGCATATTTCGATCTGCATTTCTCAGGTGGCAGGTGATCGGCCACCACTTGGGAGGAAGTTCCACATTGGAGAGCTGCCAGCCTGCTCTTCAGGCATAGTGCTGCAGTGATTGGAAGAGGCACTAAGTGTCGAGACATGGAAACCAGGTAAGCGATTAGGATCCCACTGAAGGGAGGGTAAGTGACACCTGCAGGGTCACCAGAAGGACATTGAGGTTCAGGGGTATGCCTGAAGTCTCTGAGCCTTCAGCAGAGGGCGCCCAACACCTGAATCCCGAAATTATCACCTGAGATGTAGGTTTTTAAATTTTTCTATTCCCACCCCAACTGTTCCTGAATCTGTCAAGCACCTGCCAGCTTTAAAATTGAGGCCAGGTGGAAAAAAAATAATGCCCACTGAAGGGCCTTAATTGGAGCAACAACTGATAGCCTTCTCCCCACCCCACAAGGCCCTGTGGGTAGAATCCCAGAGGAAATCCTATCCATGCAATTTCATGCTTCCCACTGCCCTGCCTCAAAACCCACCAGAGTGGACTGTAATTTCAGATCTTGATATTGATAATGCCACCCCATGGTGCGCTGACCTCAATGGTTTGACAACATGATTTTGGCCACATTAAGAAATATGAATGTTAATCTGTGTAAATATCACACTACTAAAAAATCAACTATACCACAAATTTCAACAGATTAGGAGCTGGAGGTTTAAATGGATCATCAAGATGCTTAATACAACCTGCCCCAGTATCTTACTCTAGAATATGAAGAATCAACTAATTAGATGCACATCACGAGATTATCATCAGGTAAATACTTTCTGTCTTGACTCCTTTTACTCACTGTGTCAGAATCCCTTTGTATACTGATCCAGGCCTGAAACAATTGATCCCTTCCAGTCTCACTTACCAGATTTTAACTCTTTGCATTCTTTCTCCTTTCATTTCCTCTGAATCCTTTGTTTTTATGTCCCATGACTGAATTCTTGCTTGTTTGTCCTTTAAAATATCAACAGTATATTCTGTTTTTCTGTTTCACAGCTAAAACTCTCTACATCCATTTCTTAACAGCTCTATCATTGATAGCCTCTGCCTAACCTTTTTCATAATTTGCAGCCAAATCCCTCTTCTGTCTCTTTTTAATATATGAAAATGAATCTTTGCTTTCTTGTTGTCTGCTTCAGGTCTTACAGAATAACTTTCTGTAGGATTCTTTGAAAAGAGAGCCACTGATATATAATTTGCAAAGTTTATGATCTCAGTAGAAATCATTAAATTTCAAAAAGAAATTCAAGTACTGTTATTAAATGAAAGAATTACATTACAACATTTCATGTTTTAAACAAAAGCCTTTACTTTGTAAGAGCAATTCTCAAATAATCACTAACCATTCTACTTTTATTTTCACCTCAGAGTTCCCTTCTACTGAGGGTTCCTTCACTTTCCCTGTGACCAAATCAAGATGTACCACAGCTCTTTGGAATTTATTTTGATTCTCCTCAGTGTGCTACAGTTACCTGATGTTTGATATTAATATTAATTTCTACAAGCATTGGCCAAGCCCTCCAACTCCCCTTCAACACCTCACAGTTGTGGCTTGCCAAGTTCTAGCATTGATCTTCCTACATCCTTGCTTAGTGACTTCAAATCATAAAATACCATTGAGTTCTGACAGCTCTCAGCAAGAAAGATCTTGCTGCTTTTATCAAAGCTGCTTCTAACTGGAGACCCTGATTTTGTGAAAATTACCCCAAACAAAGAAACAGAAAAAATACTCCCACCAATCCACCCTCAAGGTAAAGAGGCACAGCAGGAATGTTGCAGATAGAGATTTAAACAAATTACCATCAATTCTCAAAGCCTTCCTTTGTTCTGGAAAACCATATGAATAATTTAAACTACTTAATGAAGCAGTTGAAGACTCTCTGACTGGGATTTTCCAGCCGCGTTCATCCTGAAACTGGAAGTTCGCACCCAAGATCAACAGACTTTTTCATAGTCTGTCCCGCACCCACTATGATGCCTGAATCTGGCAGATCAGGAAAATTCACCCCACTGTCTCATCAAGCCCAGAGAATATAATCCATTATTTAATGTTTTCCCACTTCCACTCCTGACCTTATTAAAACAAATACAGGCTGTCTTTTGATTTGCAATTGCATTGTTTACCAACTTCTCAACCTAGGTTTTATCGATCTTATTTTTAAAAATCAATCCCAGAAATAAAAGTTATCTTCCTAAAACAGATGAATAATCAAATCAAATATTTATAATAATGTGTTATAATAATCTATTTCACCCCAGGTTATTGTATCATCTTTACACAACCAAATCCTGTCAGTATAGGAAGCAATTTTGTAATGAGAATCTTTCTGCCCGCGATATGCAAAATTTTGCAATATTCAGGATTGCTACTTCACTTATTTGTAAAAAATGTTTTCCACTTAGATACAATTTCATTTCTTCTCATATAAATGTCTGAAAAATTTTCAGAAATGAATTACTTTTAAGACCACTTCTTCGGAAGATAAATGTGGCAGGCAATCTTCACCACAAACGTCCCCAAAACAGGAATAAGTTGAATGATGAATCGGTCTATTTTGAGGTTGTGTTGATTGAGGGAGGAATGTTGGCACAGCAAAATTCAAATAAATGATTACATTTATTGTGAATATTTAGTCAAGTCAGCTCCTAACCACATTTGTAAAAAGGACTGATTGCAATAGTGGATATAGAAAATTAAATCCAACTGTTGATAAGTAATAGAAATCATCATTCAGATTCTTTTTAAAACCTAATGTAAAATTTCCACCCTATATTCCTTTCAGAAATTTCTTATTTCCTGGCAGTTACTTGCGTTGTTAAGTACTCACAAGTTCCATTAGCACTTTGAGCTGTTAAAATACATGTACTTCAATTCACTGGCATTTCCAAACTATCTTTTTCATCCCCTGGTTGAATTGTATTCCTGGCATCTGCAATTTCAACTCATGACGTTCATCACAAAAGGTCAGATACTGAGAGAGCAACAGAAAAAATGGAAGAGAGTGAGTCACATTTCTTGGTTCAGAATTGTCAAAGAAAATCTCATTCTAAGGCTATATTTGAATCGTTTGCAATTATTTTCATCTGTAGCTCCATCAGCTGTCATCACTATAGTTCTTGTGGAAGTCCTCTGTTATACTAGATTGACATGGCTTCTGCTGTCTTCAGTACTCCTGTAATGAATTAGTCTGTTCAAATTGATCATGCTTATGTGGAGAAAGGCCAGTGAAAATAAAAACCTGCTTCAATAAGTACAACATTGTAATGCCAAATACCTTCATGTTCCACTGTTGCTTTGTGAAATTATAATTGTTTAGAGTTCCTTTCATATCCTCAAAATGTCATTTCAAGTGATATCCTTGCAGTAGAAATGCATCATACCAATTGGAGTATGACAAATAGGCATCTTCAACCCTCTTCCATATTGAATTGTGTCCAATTGAAAACTTACAAAAGAAACTTACAAAATGAGTTAACAATTCTTATTCTTTGTGTGCAGGTTTTGCAACTCAAAACAACAGGGGAGGTGACAAACTTCACATATTTGCAGAGCTCTTGTTGACTTTCTTGCCCTAGTCCATCCGAGTACAAGCGGCCAGTTGTAAGCAGGCCTCCTGTGGAAGATCTGATTTTGCATAGCCCAGCATCTGCAACTAATACAAAGCTGTCATGGTAAGCATAATGAGAATGATGAGCTTACTGAGTGTTTCCATTACATTTTTTATAGCCTAAAAGAATCAGCAGAGGAAACTTTGAATAAACCTCTTTGCATAAATAAGTGAAGGGAAAAGCGAACATAAGTCATACATTTGAATGCACTGCAGTTGCAATGCAAACTTAACCACCATTGGCTGAAACAGCATGTAATAAATGTTGGGTATTTGAATTCCAAAAAGAACAACTTGCATTTATGCAGTGCTGGTCACAATTACTGGATGGCTCAAAATGCTTTATGGCTGATGAGGTATAATCACTATTGTAACATAAGAAACATGGCAAGTAATTTGCACTGAGCAAACTCACATGAAGCGCAATGTGAAAATGACCAGATAATCTGTGTTTTATGATGCTGACAGAAGGATAAATATTGGTCAGGAGACTGGGAATAGTCCCCTGTTCTTCGAAATAGTAAGAAGTCTCACAACACGAGGTTAAAGCCCAACAGGTTTATTTGGAATCACGAGCTTTCGGACTGCTGCCCCTACATTGTGTGAGACCTCACCTGATAAAAGAATAGCAGTCCGAATGCTCATGATTCCAAATAAGCCTGTTGGACTTTAACCTGGTGTTGTGAGGCTTCTTGCTGTCCCCACCGCAGTTCAATGCAGGCAACTCTACATCAGGGCTTCAAAATAGTGCTATGGGATCTTTTATAATGATCCAAACAGATGGATCAGAGTCTCAATTTAGTTGTCTCATTTAAAAGACGGCGCAATGCTTTCTCAGTACTTTACTGGGATAACAACATTGAATTTGCCTGTGCAAATGCAGCCTTCAGATTTTTCACTGCTCTTATTGCGTTCATAATAATTAAATATTTGTTCTTATAGCAGGTAATTTGATGGCAAACTTTCAGGAGAGAACACAAGAAAAGAAAAGTTAACTCCTCTCTAACACAAGATGAACCTTCTAAAAAATTAAACGCTGCACATAGTACTTCATTTAATTTAACCAAAGCTCATTCACCACTCTGCCTTGGATCAACTTCACTGCTGTCCTTCATGCACTGAGCAATGTCATTTGCTCTGGAGTTCTTCAAATAGAAGAAATTACTTTATCATTTGCAGTCAATTAGGTTTTGCAGTGATCGAAAATTAACCTGTCAAGAGGTTATTTTTAATAAAGAAATGAATACTGAAATGAAACATAAGGATATGGAGGAGATTTCCCCTTGTCAGCATGAGTAATCTCCGCACTGTGAATGGCATGCTTTTGCATTGCATAGATCTTCAGCTTGCGCCAAGTTCATTCCAACACGGAACTGTTTGTTCTGGACGCTCCATAAAACAGAGAGCGAATCTATTTAATGCTACTATTTATCTCCTGTGCTTGTCATTTCTGAAGTTAGCTGTAAAATCATTTGGATAGTTTTGGGTTGCATGAGCTTGACTCTGCACCTAATATTCTTTCTCCAATGTTGTTTTCTGGCTTTGAACCATATGTACAAGTGTTTTGAAAGAGGACTATTTTTCACTGCCATTCTGTTTATTAGTGTTGATGGGATAGAGAGGGGGAGGAAAAGTTATAAATTGAAAAAAGATACAAATCTTTAGTGCAAGGAGTTAACAAAATAAGCCAGTGAAAATTTGTGAGTTTGTTTTGTGAGTTTCATAGTTATTTTCAATAATCATGTACTGCATTATAATCAGTTGGTGACAAAATAAAATGTTTACTTCACACTAATTTTGCAGTAATTCTGAGAGCGAGGAACTAGAAAGGTGATATAAAATACTTTTGTTAATTGGGTGGAAAATGTCAGGCACTCTTCATTAGTGCACAGTGATTTCCCAGTGACTTAATTTAGAAGGTTTTCATTCTGTAGTAGTTTCAGTCCTTTCCTGAAGTCACACAATGCATGCTGAGAACGCTGGTCACTTACAGTGACTTGTCAAAGTGGTCTTTCGTCCCATGTGAGTGCAGTAATGGATATCAGCAGCCTGTTAAACATTGGACACAGTCATGCCAATTCAGCCTTCAGTACACACAAAGATACATATGTTGGGTGAAATTCTAACATTAGTGGGGGCTGTGAAGTCAGGCAAATTGAACAATGTGTATAAGAGGTGCTTTATACTGCTGCTGCTGCAGCTATCCACTAATGCGCAGAATTTCCAGAGGAATTCACAAGGACAAGCCAGAGGAACTTCTGCTCAGTTCTCCATGTGATTATGGTTATCAGAACATGAGGCCCTGAAGGAAGTTTAAGAAGCTAGCAATTTTAAACACCCATACTAAGATATGAGGAAAGAATGAAGAAGCCTCTGGACATTTTAGCTTTACAAGGATGCAATCAGGATGGGATGTAGTATAAAATGATAGTCGAACAGAAAACATGGCCCTGAATTTCCTGTTATACAAAAATTAGACAATTCATCAGCAGAGGGAGTACTGGATAAGTAAGTTTGCATTGAAAGAGGTGCATGTTTTGGTGTAAATGTCCTAAAAGTACAGTCTGTTACTTAAGTGCAGGAAACTTTACTGAAATCTCTGTACCAACTTTCCTAAATGCATTTATGAACAGTGAAGACAGTCTTTTAAAAATTATTTTTTCAACTCCATTATGTATCATCCACTCAGTGCATTTCCCATTATTTTCTGAATTGCCTTTTGCCAGAACCATGAGTGATCAAAACCAAGTCTTCCTTTGGGACAGGATGACAAGCCAGCAACTTGACAATAGGCTGTTAATTTCTAACAAGAAGATTTACAAACTCTTTGCACATGAGTGGAAGGCAGGAGGCACAGATTCCATGGTTTGCTAGGCAGCAAGTTATTTAGGAATCTCCCTCTACCTTACTGCATGGAGAGGGATGGCCCTGGCACTCTCTGCCAGTTTCCTAATATCAAGAATTGCATAACAAGCTGAAAGTAGCTCAATAATTCAACCAGAGTAAGTAGGTTTCCTTTTCTCTTGCTCCCTTTGAGCACCCACAATCTCAAACCCTTTAGAAGTAACAGTGGCACTGTTAACCTTTCACATTCTACGGAAAGCAACTGCACCTTTACCTTTTCCCTACGGTCATGCACCTTCTCTAACACATAACCACTCTACATGCTCAAACTTACTCTTCTTTTTAATTTAATTTCCCCCTTCACTCTTTGCAAGCCTAATCTTCATTTACCTATATTGTTGCAGAAGAATTTGGCATGAGGCACTTTGCAAAATTCACCACCAATGGGTGCACTCTGTCTCTAGGTTCCTGGCCTCTCACAAGAAGAAAGATCATGGCAAATGCACAGTTCCATTTTTTTTCAGCTCATATTGATTTGGGGGTTACGCCAAAGATGCAAAGGGGAATCCCTCTCAGAAGTGCAAACTTCCCCTGGACAATTGCCAGGGGAAGTTTGCAGAAGTGAAAAACCACTTCTGATCTCTGGGTTAATTTTTAAAAATTAATTCTTGGGATGTGATATCGCTGGCTGGTTGACTGGACCAATATTTATTGCTCATCCTGAGGGCAATGAAGCATCAATCCAGATGCTGTGGATTTGAAATCACATGTGGGCCAGACCAAGTAAGAGTGGCAGATTTCCTTCCCCAAAAAGACATTACTGAATCAGGCAAGTTTTTATAATACTCAACAACGGTTTCATGGTCATCATTAGATTTTTATTCCAGATTTTTATTGAATTTAAATTTCACCATCTCCTGCGCTAGGATTCAAACCCAAGTCCCCACAGCATTACCCTGGGTCTCTGGATTACTAGTCCACTAGCAATACTATTACACCACTGCCTTCCCATATTGGAAAGACACAGACCAACCACCCCAAAGGACCCCCCACAACATCCCTGATAGCCCAGAGGACTCCCACAACATCCCTGGGACTAACCATTCCCCCTCCAACTTATAGGTCCAACGCCACACACCTCCCCGCCACTCCAGAGGGGCTGATCCAACAGCCCCCTGTCTCTGACACCAGCCGTCACCACTTCCCCCATTGCAGCAGTGATCTGACCCAAACTGAATCCACTCCAAATTCCCACCAACACACCCAAAGTCTGACTCATCCCAACGTCTGAACCTTCTGGTTGTCTAAACCCCCAATGTCCAACCTGCCCATTTCAAAAGTCCTGGCCTTCATTCCCTCCATATCCTATTCATTTACCTTAGACACTCACATTCTCCCTGGTCTGTGAATTTTAATGGGACTTGCAACTCATTGACTTACAGCAGTGAGTGTGGTAAAAAGGCATGTGACCTGTTTCACTGTGATGGAGCTGGATTGCGACACTGAGCTTTAAGGACAGCTGTGTTGCTTGGAATTCACTCAGCCAGTATTGGAAGGTCAGGAGAGGCAGGAATGGAAGAAATCTCACATCAGTAATTTGGCATAGAGTGGCAATCTGACATGGACAGCCATTCCAAGGAAGTTCTGGCCCAGGATCTTCAGGCCCAGGTGAATATGTCAACACTTATCACCATACCCTAGCACCCCATGGCATAATTGCAACCATGTCAACATCTATTCTCTTCTCCATCACCCGTTCAAACCAGGTGGTCACATTCACTTCTCCCTCCTTCTGTCATTCTTCCCTGCAGAATTCCATAGCCAAGGGGACTTTCCAGAGGAGTAAAAGGGAGAGGAAAGAATGAATAATAACCCACATTGGAAACCAAAGTTTCGGAGGAGGGGTAGAGTGGTGAACAGTCAGAGCATTGAACCAGCATAGAGATTTCACCCTATCTACCTCTCCTGAGGAAACCTACACTCTCATTTACAACAATATTCAGCAGCCTTTACTAACCCCATCAACATCTCTCCTAATATATAAAACATGGGAGCAAGGAAAGGATTTGTCTATTCCTCAGGAGAGGCGAAAGAGAAAGTTGACAATAAGACTCTTCCTTTTAAAAGAATGCCAAATGAGCATCACACAGGATCAAGAGATAATCCACTAGGATCAAATTGACAGAGGTGATTATCGGGTCCAAACCTCTCATTTACCAACAGAATCCTTTATTTCCTTCCAGGAGGTAATTCAGTAAGTGGCATTGATTTCCAGCAGTTCTGCAGATGATAGCCAGCTTGAGAGAATCTCCGCCTCCATGGAAACACTGCAACAGCTCCCAGATCATACAGATTAACAGAACAACATGATAGATCATGGTTTCCATACAGTTATCAATAATGCATCTCATAGATTGAAGGATCTCTGGTGTCATGAAATCAATCATCAGCCTAACCATTGAGTCCAGAAGTGTAGGGGATGATAGCAGCTAAATTCCATCTGCTTAATCCTGTCATCTCTCAGGAGAGAACAGCTGCAGGAATCTGGAAGCCAACTCAAAGCACAATTCGTGGCAGATTGGTCCAGGCCTTCTAGAGCTCTTTCCAGAAATGTAATCTGCATTTTCTTCCTGTCAAGAATCAGCTTCCATAAGCGAAGGGCCATCTCAGTCAAGTTCCCTTCTATAAAACATGTCGAAGAACTTATCTGTCCGCCTGGCCTTTAGGTGGTACCTGGAGCTTATACCAGATGAGGGATCTGATGTCACTCCTATTCACAATGTGGAATCAAGGTGCAAATTAAAAAAATATGGGCCAGGATCTTCTCAAAGATTCCCAAAGAGAGTTAGCTCAGACAAAAAGTTTGTAGGATGCACAGGTTGAATAAACTGGGATTGTTCTTCCTGGAAGGACGGAAGTTGAGAGGCAACCTGATAGAAGTTTATAAAATTATGAGGGGCATAGATAAAATGAACAGTTGGAAGCTTTTTCCCAAGGCAGAAATGGCAATTACAAGAGGGCACAAGTTCAAAGTAAGAGGGAAAGATAGGGATTTACAGGGGAAGATTGTTACACAGAGGATGGTGGGGATCTGGAATGTACTGCCAGGTTAGATGGTTGAGGCAGACTAAGATTTGTGACACCTAAGATTTATCTGAATAGACACATGAACAGGTGAGAATTAGAGGGATACAGGCAGTTCGTCTTGAAAAGACAATGTGATTGATACAGGCATGGTGGGCTGAGGGATCTGTTCCTGTGCTAGACTGTTCTTTATTCTTTGTTCTTGCTTCTCTCCTTCTATTAAACAGTTCTGTATGAAAGGGGAAGTGAGGTTCATACATACGGCTGGAGAGGTGAAGCCTAAGAAAGCCATTGCATTGTTGGGAACTCCAAGATCAGGGCTCCCTCTTCAAAGTGTGCCCCAATCTGCAATTTAAATAAAAGGAACCACCACCGCCATGCCTTCCCTCCCCCCCAGCCCCACGGTCAACAAAATACTTCACACAGACATGTGCAACCTCACCCCATGGACATAGTGACTCTATATGGACATTTGGAACCTGGGGATTGGCCTCTCTGGGCAATACCAGCTCAGTACAGGGGGGCATTGCCAGAGTGTCGGGGATAATGCCTGGGTATATCCCTCACAACCTGGAGACTATACTTATCTATGCACATCCGGCATTGTCATCTTGACAGGTTTCCACAGTGATTTGCTCCACATGACGTCTCACTGGCAGAGTGGATTGTTACAAAGAGGGTGAAGTAGTGCCTGTGATGTTAATTCGTGCCAATCAGGCTCACACCCTTTCTCAGGCATGGACCTGATTATGTCATTCTGAGATCTCGCCAGTGCAAATCCCGTTTTCTGCTACTCACAAGATTTAGTGACCATTACAGCTAATACAACCATTAAATTGCAGTCATGATGTTTGTTTCAACTAAAGACATGCTTTTATTACTGGATCTTTTAAAGTGATTATGTGTTTTGTTGTTCATAAAATTTGTAGTAATTCACTAAAAGGTACATTTGGTTGTGTAGGCCTCTATATTTCTACAGCACAATTGGGGCTCTTAGCACTGTTCAATGATCATTTGCTAATATTGGGAGTGATTTTTTAGGCAAATGATACATCAGAAGGCCAAGGTGCAGTCGACTGCTGGAGTTGATCAGATTTTATCTCTAATGTTGATGCTTTTTGTAGCAACAGTCATCTCTCCAAATGTGTTTGCAGGAACAAATCCTGGTCACTTAAGCTGAACTGTTGTTTCATTATGGTAAATGTGATATAGGAATGTAAGCTGCTGTTGTTTGCTGCATTCTTGACCTTGCTGCATTGTAACATTTGCAGGGTGCAATATGCTATATAACATTTCTTGTGATCTCTGTGCATGAATGAATAATTCTGCTGGAATTGACAAGATACCAAAGTTTCTCTTTAACTGTCCTGTATTCTCCTCAACCACAACCCTGGTTGCTACCTGGACCTGCTTTTATGCATTCTCTGCCTTTGTTGTTGTCTGCCCCTTTGAAGTCATGAACAATGACTATAGCAATTAGGCTTTTTTTCCGAGGTAAGCCTTGTTTCTGAGGATTCATTTTTGGACATGGTTGTACACAATTAAAGTAGCGATGGCTTCATGCACCCTGGAGAATCCAGCAATGTAGAACAAATCCTTGGTTCGCTCTTTTTCCCTCTCTCTGTTGCTTGGATATGATGCCAACACTGATGGAGGAGTTGAATAATCTACTCATGACCTGTCATATGGTGCCCTCACCCCTGATGGAACTTAAAAAGAAATGGTAATAAGAAATTCAGGCGGCTGAGGTGAGGACTCCATCTTTACATTTCTGGTTCACAGCTATGAATGCTGGTTACAGATCTGGCTGCAGCAAAAATCAGCTCCTCTAAAGTTTTGTGACTGAAGCATAGTCTCATGAATCAAAGCTTCCCGGTATGGTCTTATATCTGAATCTATTGATCCTCCGCACTGGAGCTTATCTTTGGTGTTGCCTGGTTATTCGGTTCCCCTAAAATATTCTGCTGTTCCTCTTGCTCCAGTATGTACATCATAAAATATTGGCATGTGAACTAAAGAAAAGGCAGCAAAAAAGGCAGAAAGAAGGGAAAGAAAGAAATACAGTATCTCTCAAAGCATTTCAAGGACCATGTTGTAAAGTTGATAATGATGGCAGCCAATTTATACACAGTGAGGTCGTACAAACAGTCATGGGGTTAATCATAAAATAAGTTTTAGTTAGATTGGTTCAGGGATAAATATTGGCCGGGACATTCCTTATAGAACTATTATTGAAGAATAATGCTGGCCAGGATAATTCAATGGTGAAAAATTATTTGCCCTCCCATATCAGCCACATAATGGATGCATTATAGGATGCAGTCTCCTGTTTTAAATTCCAAAACTTCAATTTTCCCATCTGTCCTGAAGGATGTGCGTCATTATTTAAAAAGGTGCAGTTTTGCCAGTAGCAGTTCATAAAGAACTTGTTTAAGGTTACTTAACTAAGAGTGCTTGTGGAGACTTTTAGTCATATGTTTTGACTTTAAAAAAAACACTCACAATCCATATTTTCCTTCTTCAAATACTGCCATTTCTTTAACATCTACTAGAAGGAGCAAATGAGGCTAAACTAGCTTAGTGCTGCAATGAAGTGTTAGCCTGGATTATGTGATCAATTCTTTGGAATGTGGCTTGAAACGATAGTCTTCTGACTCAGATGTGAGACAGTTACATCTGAGCCAAAGCTATGGTAAATTCAAGGTGCTCTCCCCAGAAGTGTGCTTAGATATTATCTTGCAATGCAATGTTTTTAAAGAGTAATGCAGAATATAGAAAAAAGGCTTCTTGAATGCCTACCACCTCATAATTTACCAACCCAGATACTGACATGTTGATGGGTTCAGTTAGTGGTGAAACTCCTGGTTGACTCACTGATGAGCACAACACAACTGCTGATGTACATCAGGTACAGGCCGGAGTATCTGAGGCCTCTGGGTGGTGCGGGCCTGCCGGAGCTGAGGACTCCGCTGGCCCCAGGCTACATGCTGGGCCTCAGAGATCGCTTCTCTCTCAGCTGGTGGAGATGCAGCAACAGAGCCAGAGAATGCAGGAGGGATTGAAGGCATTCAATTTAAATGGCCATCATGCCCATTTCGGGTGCAATCCCGATCACAGCCAGTTTTGGGCCTTTGTAGAAGGAAAACCAGCACGGAGGCAGACATGGATCGCCTTGCCTCATGCCCGACTTTACCAAGTTTTTGCACTCATAAATGGGCGCAACTTGATGATAAAATCAGGCCCTAAGACTCACATTCTTGGAAAAGATCAGGCAGGTTTGCAGTCGAGGAATAGACTTCAATGTGGTTAGTTGCTTCTTTGGTTTGATGACACCACTATTACTGGAGATCACCTTAGCATTGGATTCAAAATGGAACAGATGAAATCCATAGCACAGAGATTGCTAGGTCTTTGTGGACAGTTTTCTTCAAGCTTCAAGGTCGATGATAAATGGCCTGACTTTGGTGCTGACTGCAAAATCCAGGCACTCTTCCTGACGCTAAAATTCAAACAACCTTCCTTTAGGGGATTTTACAGCTGTGCTTATTTGGAAACCATAAAGTCTCACCGTGGTCAATAGATCTTTCCATGATGCGCCCCTCACCCCCTCTGATTCCTGTGAAGAGTGGATTGGGAAAATTTGCCCCATTGATGCGTTCATTGACATTCACTCCCATTTTACAATAGGAAGGAGTTAGACACATCTGAACTGATCAAATCATTGCAATTCTATTGCAGAGCAGCCTGGTGATTAACAATGCTGTCTCGTAGCATGAGACTCAGGTTTGATTCCTGGCTTGGGTCTCTGTGTGGAGTCTGCACATCCCTCCATGTCTACATGGGTTTCCTCCAGGTAAACATAGAACATAGAACATAGAACATTACAGCGCAAAGGGCTGTAAAATCCAGCCCAATGTGTGCACAAGAGAAGTGGAATCCTTTTCTATTGATGTAATGTATGCTGTGTTTTGTGGGAACATAAAAGCAATGTGTGTATTATCAATCGCACCCTTACCACTGAGAAACCCAACAACCCAGTGTCACTCCGTGGCTCTAATTCACTGTTACCTTGGTGTGTTACCAAAGGTGATAAATGAACCAATTCACCCGTAAAGAACATTAATTATCTGATGAATTACTGCAGCCTGGCTGATAATACAGAGATTGGTTGTGACTGCTGGAAATGCCATGATGGATGAATGCAGCAGTCACCATTCTAACATAACATGAAAAATAACATCAACTTCAAAATTGCCTTCAACACAGCAAAAATGTCTCGAGGAGCTTAAATGAAGTTTCGTCACATAGAAGTCAATGCAGAATGAAAGAAGAAAAGTATTAGCAAGAATAACCAAACATTTTGTCACACAGGACCATAAAGCAAGAAAAGGATGTGGAGACAGGGATCACTGAAGCCATGAAGAGATTTAAACTTGAGATTGAGAAACTTAACTTTAATGTTCTGGGTGTCTAAGAACCAATATCATTGAGTGAACATGGAGTGATGAGTGAATGGGACTTGATGTAGGATAAAATACAAGAAGTAGAATTATGGATTAGCTTAAGTTAATGAGGGATGAAAATGGGTAATCAAACAAGAGCTCACTTGGATAATTGAATCTGGAGCTGACGGAGGCATGGATGAGAATTTCAGGAGTGGGTAGGTTGAGGTAGTCAATGTTACATAGTTGGAAAAAGTCAGTCTTTGTGATAAATAGAATATGAGGTCAGAAGTTCAGTTAATTGTCTAATTGGATAAACAAAGTGCAATTAGTCTGGTTCAATGTGGGAAAATGTTGAAGAGTATGAAACTGGGACAAGGAAACAGAGTTTGTGGCGGGATCCAGAGAAGATAGCTTTGTTCTTCCTAATGTTTAAGTGGAGAAAACTGCAGTTCATCCAGGAACAGATATCGGTCAAGCTGTAAGCTCATAGCCAATGAACGTCTTGCATTGGTCTCTCTGTGGCACTGCATTGAGTCAGAAGTTCCAGGTTCAAGTCTTACTCCAGGACTTGATGGCTATGGAAGGAGCATTCAAGATGTGGTCAAACTAGTGTGATAATCAACCTGTTAATCCTTTTAATGTCTCTATGGCAAGCAGTAAGAATGGGGGAGATTTGTGATCATCCATGCTTGATATAAAATCAAACTTGTCTGCCTTTTACCAGAGATACCTATGCTCTCTCATCATCTATGGCTATTTATGAATGGATTTACTAGTATATGTACTCCAGCAAAGTTCTCAGTAGGGGCAGGAGTTGGAGGGGGCTTGGGATGCCACAATATCTTCTGGAGCTCTGATCCTGTCAGAGGCAGTGAGAAGAATGACCAGCTGTCTGTAGGCAATAGAATTACTGGTAAAAATATTTTCCAGCTGTAGAATTGCTAATCGATCTTCAGTCTCAGAGACACTCCTATCAATCTCAGCTAATCCTGGAAACAGCTGCAGTTTATAATTCCCAGCCAAAGCTGCCATGAGTATTTTTCAGAGGAGATGAAATTGGTCTACACCAGTGGTATGAGATGAATTTGAAGCAAATTGGCAGATGAATTTTCCTTGCACAAGTTTTTATTTTACATTGCCTTGGAAAATATTGCCAAGATTTTTAATTTCAAGCCAATTAAAAGTGACAGTGAGACTAGTAAACGAATCTTCAATAAAAGTTTGAACTATTGTTCTGTAAACTCAGCGGAAAGAAAATTGGATGCGAGAATCAACTTCTGACTTACTCACAATCTTTTTCATAAGCCAAATTACACCCTCCCACATATTGAAGCAGGCAATATGTATCTTAAATGCCATTGACTCTTATTATCATATATTTAAATGAGGGGACACTCCTTAGAAAAGTTCAGAAAATACTAGGGAACTTGGGGGATGCAACTTAATTGCAGAACATGAGTAGAAATGCCTATTGCTTATAGGTGTGGTGAGTGCAGAGCTAGCTAATTATTTTAGCATTTATGCCAACTCTAAAAATTTGTGATTCTCACACTGCAGGTTAAAGTCCTTGCTACATTGAAAATGAGGCATGTTTGAACTGAGTTCATATAGTTCTGCATAATTTGGATTTCCTTTGTGTGTGTGAAACATATCCTACATCCTTTCACCTACAAATGGGAATGGCCCAATGTTGTGAATGTGCATAAATCTCCTGAGACCAGGCCCTGTCACTGATTTTTAAAGTCCATGGACTCTCTGTGACTTTGCGATGATGCAACCCATTATCAGAATGACAATGACTAGAAGGACACCTCTGATTCTCATTTCTCCCTGATGCTCTGCTTTTTTCTTCTTCTGCAAACAAAGAGAGGAGAAGGCTAGGTTAGGTATGTTAATGTGGGATGCCACTCATCTTTTCTATTCTATTTTGACACAATATCCATATATGAAGTACCATATTCCAGCATTCAAGTGGGACTTGACACACTCCAGCTATTCACATCCTTGGTTATTTCCAAACATACTTTCTTCTATTTCAAGGCTGGTATCTCTCTCCTATCTGATGGAACAATGTTATCCCTTGTCTCTTACAACTTGCAGCATTACCTCCAGAGATGTCTCAGAGGACAAAAGCAGTGTGAGGTAGACTAAATAGCCTTGTTATGTTGACCCTCCATCATTATGCTTATCCTCTTTCCTCTCAGTTCTCTAATGGGACCATTCTGAAGCACACCAGTGATCCTTTGAATAAGGAGCCTTTAATTGTCAGGTTCGCATCCTTATCATATCCTCCTGTTCCCATTAGTTGAAGCAGAATGCTAAAACTTTGGCTGTGTTAAAAATCCATAGCAACGCCTGTTCCAGATTTCCCAAGCCACTGATGATTTTCCCCAATGTGATGTTCTGCCTATGTGAACATGATGGGTTGCATCATCGCAAAGTCACAGAGAGTACATGGACCTTTAAAAATCAGTGACAGGGCCTGGTTTCAGGAGATCTATTCACATTCACAACATTGGGCCATTTTCATTTGTAGGTGAAAGGATATAGAGTATGATTCACACACAAGGGAAATCCAAATTATGCAGAACCATTTGAACTCAGTTCAAACATGCCTCATTTTCAATGTAGCAAGGACTTTAACCTGCAATGTTAAAAAATCACTAATTTTTAGAGTTAGCATAAATGCTCGTGGAAGGCGGATAAGGCCTGTAGATTCATCAAGCGGTGGTGTTATTTAAATCCTTATCCCTTTAACAATGAAGGTGACAGAGAAAATGGATGGGGGGAAGGGAGATGAGATTTGAAGGGTTGAGGGCCAGAGTGCCTAAACTTTCAGGAAACAACTGAGACCAAGTCCCACAGAGGTGAGTCAGACCATTTAAACTGTTCAGCTTTGCATTTGGCAGCCCTGCAACCACCTCCTACCTGTATCCAAGGTGGGTGGGTCTGGCCCAACTCTGAATGCTGTCCACTCACCCCCAAATCGAAAAGAAATTGAATCTGATGGGGCACTTTTTCCTGAGGCAGGCGCTGCAACAGAGAATTGTCCTGATCCCTGCTTTTGTGGCAAAGATCGACTTAATGCATAATGAGTGAATCTTCAAATAGATGAAAATTTTTTTTACTCTTTCCTTCTTGGAATTTTGTTTCTTTCAACATAATGTAAAACATTTGGTCAAAATAAAAAACAGTTTGCCTTTTTCTGGTAGGAGAGGTTGACAACAAGTTGGATGCAATCGAGTTTTCGTGCAACTACACAAAAATGGCTTCATACATATGGCTACCAACAGTGTTGCAGAACAAGGTCTGACAAGTTTAACCTCACTTTGACATAACCGGATCATAGAACAGATCATTTGTCATCCCACACATCCTTGAAAAGATTTCATACCCATCCAAAGAATAAGAGAAGCACCACACTAAATCTTTCCTAGACATATGTGCGAAATAAATCAAGGGAAGAAATGTAGCATTGGCTCCCTCTCTCATTGTGATATTTGGCTGAACATGCTAAGTTCTTATTGCAGAGTAAGCCCTTCACTACAAACTAACTATAAGAGAAAGGTGGAGAATGTACATTCTAAACTGAACAATGTAATGTCTCTTTTCAACCTTTTCCTTTCCCAAGACTGTTGACTGTCTTGCCATTCTGATGTGTAATAAAAATAGAAAATAGTCAGCAGATCAGGCAGCATCTTGGGAGGGAGAAACACATTTCAGCAAACAACTGAGACACAGTCCTGAAGAAGCAATGTGGGCCTTTTCAATAACCCGCTTTGGCATCGGTAGCTCTAAATTGGCTGCCTCCTATTAGAAAAATTTAGAGAGGTCACAGGCTTTATGCAAGTACAAAGGCAGGAAAATGCAGGAGCAGAGACAAGAACAAAAGGTAAGGTGGAGACAGGAGAGATTAAACAACAAAAAGGATAATAGCATAAGGCAGAAGTAGATGGCAATGGGGGAAATAAAGAGACAAAAGATTGATCCAGAGGAAGTATAAGTGGCAATAGGAGAATCATTTCTAACAGCTGATGGCTGAATAAAATTGGAGATTATGAGGTTATGAAATTATGATCTGAAATTGGTAAACTCAATTTGAGTCCAGGAAGTGGCTGAGTGCAGAATTGAAAGATGAGGTGTTGTTCTTCAGACTAACATTGGTATAAAAGTCCAAGGAAAGAGAATAGAATCATAGAATAACTACAGCAAAGAAGAGGATGTTCAGCCCATCAAGTCAATGCTAACTCTCTACAAGCACAATTTAGCTAGTTCCACTCACCATGTCTTTCTCCATATCCCTCTAAATCCTTCTCCCAGATGCTTATTTAATGCCCTTTTGAAAGTCACAAGAGAATCTGTCCCCAGTACATTCTCAATGCATACTAGGTCCAATCCTTTTGCTGTGATGAATGGTTTTCCCTCATGTTGCTCTTGTTCTTCATTTGCCCTCTAGCTCTTGACCCTTGCACACATTTTGTTTAAATTTTATTTGATTGACTTTATTTATTTATCAGTGTCACAAGCAGGTTTACATTAACACTGCAATAAAGTTACTGTGAAAATTCGCGAGTCACCACACCCCGGTGCCTGTTCGGTGACATATGGAAATAGTCTCTATTCCATCCAGACAGCTCACGATTTTGAACAACCTTATCAAACTCTGCTTTATCTTCTCTCCTTTTAGAAGAATAACCCCAGCTTCTCCAGTTGACCCATGTAACTGACTTCTTTCATCCCTGGAACGATTCTCGTAACTTTTTTTCTGTACTCTCCCTGAAACCTATACATCATTTCCAAAAGTGCAATGCTGAACCAATGCTTTATAAAGGTTTATGATAAAGGTCCTTGATTTTGAACTCTGCCTCGATGCAGAAAGCTCAGGATCCTGTAACTGCTTTCTCAACTTTCTCTATCGCCTCCAACAGTTTGAAAGAAAAACAAAGACTTGCATTTATGATGCTTTTAACAATCACCCAGCATCTTAAAGCACTTAGCAGAAAGTGAAGACTTCTAGTCAGTGTAGGAAACACAGTAGCTTGAGAATGACTAGATGTTTTAGAGGGATAAATGTTGATGCAAACACCATCCTATCTTCTTCAAAGTAGTGCCCAGGGAACTCCTGCATCCACCTGAGCAAAGAGGTGAGGCCTGGGTTTAAATCTCATGTCAAAGGTGTCACGTCTAAGGGTGTAATATTCTCTCAGTGTTTTATGGAATTGTATACTTGTGGACATACTCCCACAGTTCTCTCTGTTCCTGCATCCTCTTTAGAATTGTACCCTTTACATTAAATTTCCTCTCTTTGTTCATCTCATAAAATGTACTGTTTCACACTTTTCTGCATTAAATTTCATGTGTCACATCCCCTTGAAGTTTCACTATCCTCCTCACAGTTCATAACATTTCAAATTTTGTGCCATCTGCAAATTTTAAAATTGTTTCCTGTTCACCACTTTCCAAGTCATTAACAGATGTCAAAAACACTGATCTTAATACCAACACTAACATATAGCTTTATTCAACACAAAAGTCAACACCTCATCACAAATTCCTGTGTTTTCTGTCACACAGCAGATTCATAACCTCACTGTCATTGTTCTGATTATTCTATGATCTTCCATTTTGCTGGCAAGACTTTCAAGCAGCAGTTTATTAGATCCATATACACATCAACTGTTGCCTCAACAAAAACTCAACTAAATTAGTTAAATACAATTTTCTTTTAACAAATCCATGCTGGTTTTGCATAATTAATCCTTACTTGTCCAGTAGCTGTTAATTATGTCCTGGATGATTATTTCTAGGAGCTTCCCCACCACTGAAGTTTAACTGATTAGCAAGTAGATTTTATCCTTACATTCTGTGTAGGGGTTTATTTTTACACTCTGTTCTGAGCAACTGTGCAATCTTAACAATTCTCCAGTCCTCTGACACTAGCTCTGTAACTAAGGAGGAATGAAAAATTAATGGTGCCAGCTCTGCAATTTACCAGCTCAGAATATAAAAACAAATATACAAAAGGAAAAAGAGTGGCTAATGTAAACATTGGTCCTTTAGAGAATGAGAAGGGGGAAGTAATAACTGAAAATGAGAAAATGGCTGAGGCATTGCACAGGTATTTTGTGTTGTTCTTCCCAATGGAAGACACAAATAACATGCCAAAAATTGACGACGGGAAGCCTATGGCTAGTGAGACCTAGAAATGATCATTAAAGAAGTAGTGTTGGGCAAGCTAATGGGGCTAAAGGTAGATAAGTCTCCTGACCCCAATGGAATGCAGCCCACGGTACTAAAAGAAATGGTGGGGAAATAGCAAATACATTAATGGTAATTTACCAAATTCACTGGACTCTGAAATGGTTCCTGCACAGTGGAAAACAGAAAATGTGATGCCACTGTTTGAAAAAGGAGGGAGAGAAAAAACAGGTAACTATAACTATAGCTTAGCTTCTGCAGTAGGGAAAGTACTTAAATCTATCATCAAGAAAAAAATAACGAGACATCTGGATATAAATTGTCCCATTGGTACGACGTAGCATGGTTTCACAAAGGCCAGGTCATGTTTGACTAATTTGGTGGAATGTTTTGCAAACTTTACATGCACAGTGGACAATGGGGAACTTGTGGTGTATCTGGATTTCCAGAAGCATTTGATAAGGTGCACACCAAAGACTGCTGCATAAGATAAAGGTGCAGAGTGTTACTGATACCGTATTAGCATATATAGAGGGTTGGTTAACTAACAGAAAGCAAAGAGTGGGGGTAAATGGATATTTTTCTGGTTGACAATCAGTGACTAGTGGTGTGCCTCAGGGATCAGTGTTGGGACTGCAATTGTTTACGATTTGCATAGGTGATTTGGAGTTGAGGACCAAGTGGGGTGTATCAAAATTCACTGATGATGATAAAATGGGTGGCAGAGCAAAGTGCACAGAGGGCGCTGAAAGTTTGCAAAGGAATAGATAGCCTAAGCGAGTGGATGGAGGTCTGGCAGATGGAGTACAATGTTAGTAAATGTGGGGTCATCCATTTTGGTAGGGATCGCAGCAAAGTGGATTATTATTTAGATGATAAAAAATTGCAGCATGCTGCTGTGCAGAGGGATCTGGGTGTCCTTGTTAGGGATCTCAAGGAGTTGGTTTGCAGGTGCAGCAGCTAATTAAGAAGGCAAATGGGATTGCTAGAGGGATGGAGTTTAAAACAACGAGATTATGTTGCAGTTATACAAGGTGCTGGTGAGGCCACACTGGAGTACTGTGTACAGTTTTGGGAGAAAGGGTATATTGGCACTGGAGGAAATTCACTAGGTTGATTCCAGAGTTGAGAGTTGGCTTATGAGGAGAAATTGAGTAGACTGGGGCTATACATTGGAATTCGGAGAATGAGGGGAGAGTTTATAGAAACATTTAAGATTATGAAGGGAATAGATAACATAGAAGCAGGGAAGTTGTTTCCACTGGCAGTGAAACTAGAGCTATGGGGCGTCGCTTCAAAATAAGAGGAAACAGATTTAGGACTAAGTTGAGGAGGAACTTCTTCACACAAAGGGTTGTGAATCTGTGGAATTCCCTGCCCACTGAAGCAGTTGAGGCTACCTCATTGAATGTTTTTAAGGCAAAGATAGAAAATTTTTGAACAGTGAAGGAATTAAGGGTTATAGTGTGCAGGTAGGTGAGTGGAGCTGAGTCCACGAAAAGATCAGCCATGATCTTATTGAATGGTAGAGCAGTCTTGAGGGCCAAATGGCCGCCCTCTGCTCCTAGTTCTTATGTTATTAATTTCCATCCATAATTTTCTCAGTATCCTTGGATGCATCATGTTTAGCCTTGGTGACTTATCAATTTTAAATACAGCCAGCAGGTCAGTGGAGACAGGCAGAGTGGATTTTGGAAGGATTTAAATTTTGGAAGGATTTAAATAAGCTTGGCCAGGGGTGGCGGAAGGTGGTATCGAGTGGGGAGGTGGTTAAGAAGGGAAGTGATATGGTCTTTTGATGCAGTGGATAGAACTTCAGCTTCAAGTCCAACTCCAAGACTTGATGGCCAAGGAAAGTGTTTTCATAAAGTTACTTGGGTTACTGCCTCTGTGGAGATTGCACATTCTCCTCGTATCCGTGTGGGTTTCCTCCAGGTGCTCCAGTTTCCTCCCACAGTCCAAAGATGTGTGGGTTAGATTGATTGGTCATGCTAAATTGCCCCGCAGTGTCCTGAGATGCATAGGTTTGAGGGATTAGCAGGTAAATATGTAGGGATATGGGGCTGGGTCTGGCTGGGGTTGTAGTCAGTGCAGACTTAGTGAGCCAGGTGGCCTCTATGATTTCTATTATTCAATGATTTCTATGATTCTATGTTTACCAAACAGTTTGAGTATCTGCCTACAAATCCTTCCAGCACATGAGTCATAGAAATTTGCAGCACACAAGGATGCCCTTCAGCCCATTATGTCCATGCTGACCATCAAGCACCTATCTATTCTAATCCCATTTTCCAGTGTTTAGTCTGTATGCTATGGTATTTCAAGCACTCATCTAAATATTTTTTAAATTCTGGGAAGGTTCTCACGTCTATCATCTTTTCACACAGGGAATTCCAGATTCCCACCAGGCTCTTCGTGAATATGTTTTTAGCCCAATCCCTTCTAAATCTCCTTACCTTAAATTTATGGCCCCCCCAGTTATTATCTCCTCTGCTAAAGGGAGATGTTCTCTTCTATCTACCCTCCCTCTGCCCATCATATTTTCTATACTTTGATCATGTCCCCTCTCAGCCTTCTCTTCTGTAAGGAAAACAACTGCAACCTGGACAGCATCTTACCATAGCTAAAACACTTCAGCTCTGGCAACATCTTGGTGAATTTCCTCTGCAGCCCTTTTAGTAAAATCACATCCTTCTGAAAGTATGAGGACAAGGTGGGGGGGATGATCCTCCCAAAATAATCTCAAGTATCAAACTCGCGGGAAAATGGGAGTCATTCACACCATTTTTTATCAATCAGCTCACACTCTCACACTCTGTGCACAGCAGAGATCACCCAGCATGAGTATTATTAAATTTCAGGACCAGAGCCTATTCACGCTGGAGAGGCTGAAACCAGCGGGTCACACTCTCAATCTCCTGATTGCTGTCCAACCCAGCACCCCCACAGTGCTGCCCCCCCAGCCACCCCCATGGCCCGATCACAGCTACCCGTCCATTTGCAGCCCAGTCCATGACGCCTCCCCCCTCTGTCCCACCATCCAGAGCCGCCTTGATCTCAGCTCCCCCCTCTCCCCCAATAGTGGCGATCCCCTCACCTTCCTGCAGGCAGACCCTCGTGGCAACCCCCCACCACCCTCGGCTGACCCCCACACATCCTGATCACTGGCCTCCCTTCAGCCCCCATCGATTGCAATGGCAGAGTGGCAATGGGAGCCCCCACCCTCATAAATCACTCTCTAAACTGCACTCTCTAGGCCCTGCCCTTTGGCACCATCACATGTCTGATTGGCAGTGCCTAGGGGATCCCTTGCACTGCCAGGGTGCCCATGCCTTGGGGGCACTCCCCCACTACCTGACTCCCCTAGGGAGGGCCTGATTGCCCCCATTCACTCCAGTGTGTTAAGGCCACTAGCTCTTGAACATGGGGAGCTATTTTAATGCCCACAGGAGTGAAATACTTTGGCGGAGTGTAACTCACCAATGGGTCAAGGAAATTCAGTCTCTGGGCCCACTAATAACATTGAAATAGTTTGTTAAAAACTATTTAAATGGTAGCCCTGCCTTTCCAGTACTGCATAGATGCCATCGGGAATTCTGATCTGGACAAACGCAGTATGAACACTTGCAGGAATCCCTCAAATCAGCCAGTGTATGATTCTCTCTGCCTGCTGCACTATTTAAAGCCTAGAACTGTGCAGAGTGCTCTAGCTGTGACCAAATGAGCAGTTTATACAACTTTAACTTCCTTGCTCTGATATTCTATGCCTCAGCTAATAAAGGTAAGTATCCCACATGTACTTTAATTACCTCATCTACCCATTCTGTTGCCTTCAGGGATGATAGACATTCCAACAGCAAACAGTAAAAGCAGGAGAGATTCCCAGTCAGCTCTGTGATGGAAAGAAAATTGGATCTCAACCATCACTATTCATAGCTCCAGGACTACAACATGCTTGGAGAAGTACCGTTACCACAGCAACTCAGGCTCTGTGGCTCAGTTGGCTGGATGGCCACTGTGGATCAGATTGGTGCCAGTTCCAGCTGGGATGGATTTGGAACTTGCCTCCTTTCCTTGCTTGTGGTGGAGATCGTGGTGCTGTGGGTCAAACCTATCTTTTGGGCAGAGAATTCTTGAAGAAGAAGAAAACTTGGGGTCATATCTATTAAGTGCTCATGGTGGAAACATTCTCCTTTGCCCAAAACCAAAATTCCTGCACCATTTGCACATTAGTAATGCGTCAAAAATCAGTCTCCATATTTTATAAATATAACAGAAGCTATTGAGAAATATAATAAGGAGTTCTGATGAAAGATCATTGACCTGAAACATTAAACTGATTTCTGTCTTCATAATTGCTGCCTGACATGCTAAATATTTTTAATATTTTCTGTTCAGTTTATTTAAGATTTCCACCATTCACAATACTTTGCTTTTATAAGCAAATGTGTGTTTAATTGAAATAGTTTCATCAATAATGTATCTACATTAGGCCACCAAAGCAACCGTTCTACATAGTACTTGATCATGGCAGAGGATTCCCAGGAGAACAGTGGAAGCACTTTGGAGATGACTTCCAAACATCCAGAAGAGATCAAACATGCATGCCAACTCATGGGAGATTGACCAAAATGGAGAAGGCTCCTTTAGAACAATACTGAACGTACTGAGAGACTTGGGAACTTGCAGAGGCAAAGTTGAAGTATTGGAGGAGCTCAAAAAGCTCCAAACAATCCCTTGACCTAACTCTTCAAAAACCACCTGCCCCACCCAAAGAGACTATCTAAGAGAAAAAGGAAGGAATCAATAATCCACAACACAGGGGTAGGATCAATATTGATTAAGAGCCACTCAGGAATGTCACAACTGACAAAATAGGCAGCATTGTTCAAGTTAGTTGGTAGCACAGTGTAACCTGGCTGTAGATCATCTGTAATTTTCCAGTTGAATTATTTACTTATTTATTTGCTTTATGTTTTGAGTTAAAAATCCTGGTAAGAGAGGGATTTTAAATTATTCCAAACATATGTTATGATTTCCTAATATGAAACCAGACCCCTTGCACTAAGTAGTGACCACTGCCAAAACAATCCTTTCAACTCACATTATGGCTTGCAGAGATTCCCCAATGTGATATCATTAAATTTCTGTTATGCAGAGACGTGTTCTCACTAAATTCCTTGGCTCTTTCAACATATCACGTTCAGTAGATGAATTAGAAATCTGTACCTAACTTTATAATAATTAGTTAGAGTTTAAATGTTTTCTGCCACCTAACCCAGCACTTTCAAATCATATAAAAGTGCTGGCTGCTTCATAGTCTGTTCCAGCCAATTTTTTCAACTTTTAATGGGTAAGTTCCACAAAACATTCCTTAAAAGGATATTTTGGGCTCCAAATCTTGGAAAGGGAAACGTATGATTATGCTTCTATTCTACATCTATTAGAGTATTTGTAATGGGTCAGTGAATAAATGCAGATATTTGTATGATATCGCACGATCCAAGCCTGGGAGATCCCAAATTTAACCTGTGGTTTTTGCTTAGATGTGGTTCTACACTTGGCCTTGGTGTAGAACTAAAAACTGTGAAAGATTTTTCTTTTCATTATTTAGGCATAAGGAGAAAAATCTTGTGCGGTAACATTGCAACGAGTTGGAAGTTTGGAGAAAACAATTATGGATAAAGGAAATATCCTTCAATTCATAACATGTGATGGTGGCATTTCCAATTATCATTATTGAAGCCTCATTATATCACCATATATATCAATGACCTGGATTTCCAGTGGTAATGTTTCTGAAACTATCAGCATTAATTCTCATCATTCTACTGATGGGGACAATAGCTTCAGGAACCTGCACATGCACAGAATATGAGGAAACTGAAAGTCCCTCCCTCAAGAGGAATGACATACATTTCTGGGTAACATATGGATCTATGATTTCTGCAGGAACAACTAAATGGAATAAGAAAGCAAGAAAATGGATAAATTAGAGTAATCAATTTCTTGTTTTATATTCTTATTTGAAAATAATCTGGCAACTGATCTCTAGTTAAACTAAGCATTTTCAAATGTGGAATAATTGCTTTTGTGGATTCAATATTGGCATTCACACTCACAATTCATACATCATTGAAGGTGGTTAATTCACTGAAGCACCTTCGAAACCCGTGACCTCTTCCATTCCCATCCCCTTGCAATAAAGAATGATGGAAGCTGGGGATGGGCAAGAGGCTGGAATTGAAGGAACACCGAGGTTGCAGGGTTGGATGAGATTGTAGGTTTGGACGAGGTTGTAAGTTTGGATGAGATTGTAGGTTTGGACGAGGTTGTAAGTTTGGATGAGATTGTACATTTGGACAAGACTGTAGGGTTGGATGAGGTTGCAGATTTGGATGAGTTTGCAA
The DNA here is from genome assembly GCA_024679065.1 of Sphyrna mokarran. Lineage (NCBI taxonomy): Eukaryota > Metazoa > Chordata > Chondrichthyes > Carcharhiniformes > Carcharhinidae > Sphyrna > Sphyrna mokarran. The sequence goes on along the minus strand of JAGIQG010000005.1, from coordinate 82,344,754 downwards.
GTTTGGACAAGGTTGCAGGGCTGGATGAGGTTGTAGGGTTTGGATGAGGTTGTAGATTTGGATGAAGTTGTAGCTTTGAGCAAGGATCGGACTGAGCAACGTTGTAGGATTGGATGAGGTTGCAGGTTTGAAAGAGGTTTTAGGATTGGATGAGGTTGTAGATTTGCATGAGGTTTTAGGGCTGGATAAGGTTATAGGGTTGGATAAGGCTGCAGGTTTGAACAAGGTTGCAGGGCTGGAAGAGGTTGCAGAGTTGGATGAAGTATTAGGGTTGGATAAGGCTGAGAGTTGGACAGGGTTGTACGGATAGATGAGGTTGTAGAGATAGAGAAGGACAAACTCTTGAAGAGGTTTGAAAATTAAAATAATGTTCAACTATAATTGGCTGCTTAGGAAGGAAATGCAGTTCCTGTTTTGTGCTTTTAAGTTCGCCAAGGATAAAACTGATTCAAAAAGTACCAGCTGACATCCAAACTTTCAGACCAAACCTGTTGGCAACTGCCACAAATCAGAAATGAAAAGCTTTTAACCACAAAAGATATGCTTTTGTATTTCCTGGGAACTATCCAGAACTACATGTGATGCTCAAAAGCAAAGTTAATAGTGGGTTTGGAAATTAAACAAATATGGATATTAATGCCAAAGGACTGAAAAATACCTCAAAGGAAAGATTAATTACCAGCATGAGAGGGAGTACAGTGAAGATTTGCCAGGCTGATTCCTGGGATGGCAATATGAGAGATTAAATTGGCTGGGATTATATTCACTAGAGTTTAGAAGAGTGAGAGGGGATCTCATAGAAACTTATGAAATTCTAACAGAGTTAGATGTAAGAACATAACATAAGAACATAAGAAATAGGACAGGAATAGGCCATCGAGCCCCTCGAGCTTGCCCAGCCATTCAATAAGATCTGATAGTGATAGATCTGATAGTGGTTCAGTTCCACTTACCTGCCTGCTCTCCATAACCCTTAATTCCCTTATTGATCAGGAATCTATCTACCTATGACTTAAACATATTTAATGAGGTAGCCTCCACTGATTCAATGGACAGGGAATTCCAAAGATTCATTATTCTCTGAGAGAAGAAGTTCCTCCGCAACACTGTTCTAAATTGATTCCCCCTTATTTTAAGGCTGTGCCCTCTAGTTTTTGTTTCCTTTCTAAGTGGAAATAATCTCTCTGCCTTTACCCTGTCTAGACCTTTCAATATCTTATATGTTTCTATAACGTCTTCTCTCAGCCTTCTAAATTCAGCTAGTACAGGCCCAATCTACTCGACCTTCCCTCATAAGCTAACCCCCTCATCTTCGGTATCAAACTGGTGAACCTTCAGGGTAAATTCAGAAAGAATGTTCTTAATGGTGGGGGATCCAGAACTAGGGGTCACAGTTTGAGGATAAAGGGGAAACCTTTTATAGAATTGAGGTGAGGAGAAATTTCTTCACCCAGAAGGTGGTGAATCCATGGAATTCATTACCACAAATTGTAGTTGGCCAAAACATTGCTGATTTCAAGAAGAAATTAGATATACCTCTTGGGGCTAGGGATTATCAAGGATTAGGGAGGAAGGGAGGATCGGAATATTAGGGGTGATTCTTCCAGCCCGCTGTGTTGCTTTTGTCATGCAGTGAGCCGGGAGTCTCAAGCAGAGGCCGTTTTGTGGGTTTTCCTCCAGGTGCCACATTCTCTGCAAGTCTTCGGCAGCCAGATTTCTAGTTTTGATATGGAGATGCATAATTTACTTAAATTCTAATTTCCATACAATTTAACAATCATTAGTGGGCAAGGGACTGAAATCTCCCTCCTACTCCAACAAGAGTGGTTCACTCCAGCAGGATTTACAACAGATTCCTGCTGGAATGAAGGGAGGCCATTGAAGCCCCCCAGAGGGTTGGGCATCGGTTGGGAGCTGGGGGGTGCAGTTGGGGGGGGCGGTGTTTGCCTCCTGAGCATTGACACATTGGCAGTACTAACCTGGGCCCACTGGCACTGCCCAAGGGGCAAAGTGTCAATGTCCCTGGGGCACCTTAGCACTGCCCACTGGATGTAGGAAGTGCTAAGGGTGTGAGGCCTGATGATGATGAGGCCTGATAAGGGGGGACACAGTTTGGTGGGGTTGGGATGTCCAGTTGCCATTCTACAGTGGGGCTGAATGACAGAGAGAGAGAGGCCAGTGATAGTGGGTGGGCTTTGGTGTGAGGAAAGGTTGGGACTGCAGGTGGAAGAGGAGATCTGGGCTGCCAAGGGCAGGGAGGAGATCGAGCTGGGTGGGCTAGGGATGGCAGGGTGTTTGAGGCTGGCTGAACATATCCAGAGGACCAGCGATTGGGCTGTAGGGAACCAGAGGGCCAGCGATGTGGGGGTCATGGGGCTGGCCAGCGATCGATCTGGCCAGTGGTTGAGAATCCGGCACTGGGGGGGCCACTGTTCATGCACTGATCTCGGTGCTGTCAGATCAGTGCACGTGCAGTGACCCACTCAGCGCTGTGCTGCCAGCCTTTCAATGGGAATAAATGCCTCCTCTGATTATTCACGTGATTCACACTAATTTACTCTGCAGTGCACAGAGTGTGGGAGATTCATTTGGAAACTCCCGCTGAACAAACCAATGGGATTTACTCCAGTTTTTACATGAATTCGACACTTAGAATTCTTTTGGGAGAATAACCGCCCGCCCCCATTGAATTTGAGGATCAGCCATGATCAAAGTGAATGGCGGAGCAGGCTCAAAAAGCTGAATGGCCTACTCTTGCTTCTCGTTTCTATGTTTCTATGAACATAAAATAAAGAGTGCAAGTTCAGAGAGGAGGAGAACTGGCAGATTTAAAGAATCTGGGACACACTTGTGGAATGCGAGGGCTGTTGGTTGTCTACTCATTCCTCATTAGCGGGAAAACCGTATACTGTGCAACAAACATTTGGGGGCATAGTGGCACAATGGTTAGCATTGCTGCCTCACAGTACCAGAGACCTAGTTTCAATTCCAGCCATGGGTGACTGTGTGGAGTGCACATTCTCCCTTTGTCTGTATGGGTTTCCTCTGAGTGGTCTGATTTCCTTCCACTTTCCGAAGACGTGCAGGTTAGAGTGATTAGTGGGCTTTCGGGGATAGGGTTGGGGGAGGTGAGCCTGGTATGATGCTCTGTCAGGCTTGATGGGCCAAATGGCCTCCTTGTATACTGTAGGGATTCTATGATTCTGGAAGGACAGGGGCAGCCGATAAATGGGGAAACTACTACCTGCAAATTCCCTTTCAAGCCACTTGCCATCCTGACTTAGAGATATGTTGCCGTTCCTTCGCAGTCAGGGGGTCAAAATTCTGGAATTGTCTCCTTAATGGCATTTTAGGTAAACCCATAATATGTGAACTGCAGCGATTTAAGAAGACAGCTCACTGCCGTCTTCTCAAAGGCAACTAGAGATTGGCAATAAATGTTGGCCAGCCAGTGATGCCCATGTCCCATATATCAATATCAAAAAAATTAGTCTGGCACAATCAAAGAAAATAACCTTTGGATGGAATATCCACATGGACTTTCTGATTATCAAACTATATTCTTTTTTCCAGGATTGCCATTATTCTTCTGCTGAAGTTACAGCAGAAAAATGGGAGTGTCCCATTTTGGAATTTATTACCACTTACATTTAAATAGCCAGGCATCAAGCATAATTTTATAGGTGATTTTTGATTAAATGCTTCACATAATCATAACTCACGAGAGAAAGTAGAATACATAAAAGAAAACAACAATAAAAACATGATTCAATTTAAAATTATGTTTGCAGTGGATAATAAAAAGGGATTGTTACCAATAGTTTGGATCACATTGTTAAGAGTATAAAGGACAAATGGGAGATGTTTACTAATATATTGCAGTAAATATAAGCTTTCTATATATATGTATATACATATATCACTGGAGAAGACTTCCTTTGGTCCCTCCATTGTCTCTATTTTCTTGTTGCACCTAAATAAGCATAAATTTTCTTCAACTGAATATTAGGATTGATACCATTGGGCAGAATTTTACCTGGCATAGGAACTATTGAGGACAGGACAGGACAGAAAGTTTGGTGGACCAGCAAAAGGTCCATTGGCTTTGGATATGAGTTTCTGGGTCTGCAGTGAGCGGGACCGGGAAAGCCTTTCTGTAGTCTTTAGATTACGTCTCAGAATATGTTCCAAATTCACTGATTCCAGTCAATCTTTGAGGCTAAACCATAGCGTTCGCAACTTACTTTAGGATTATTTGGAGGACATAGATAACCCTTTTAGTTTGAGCACATACTTCCTTGACCTCTTGTCTCTATCCCTCAACCTTACCTCAAACAGCAAATGTGTGGTGTCATTGATTGCTTGCCACCAATTTCAGAATCACCTATACAGCTCCACTTTGCCCATCTCTTCTTTATTTCAGGCCCACTCTTACACCCTTCCCAACTCCTCCACCTCACCACTCTAGTCTGAATCCCATCCTAAACTCCGTATCTCATCTTCCTTCACCTTCTCCTGTTCAGCTTGTCCATGAATCCATGCACCTCCTATACTACCGACTTTACCTATCTCTCAACTGGCCTTTCTTGGCCGTAATCTGGATGATAGTCAACAGCTTTCTGTTCTACATTTAAACAAGGAGTACACTTCAAAAGTTTTTCATTTACTGCAAAACACTTTTGAATATCCTGAAGTTGTGAACAATGCTATAAATATTATATACATATGTATATATACTTTTTATGAAAGAAGCAATATTATACAATGTGTCCATCAATTTCTGATCTTGTAAGTTTAGCAACAGAGGTATCAGGACCAACAACAATGCTAAGTGAGGCTGCTATGACTGCTGTTGATTTCCCAGATTCAAACCACGATCTGTGGTGAATTCATTGACTCAAAAAGGACGATGGGAAAAGCATTATATTCGGCATCAATGTCCTGGTCCAGAAGAGGGAAGAAAATTAATCAGATTTGCCAATCCTGATTGCGTGTGATGAACAGGAGTGAGCTTAGTAGAAACAGACTCCTCAAATGAACCATCTACTCTCAGGAATTGCCTGAAGAGAAAGGCTGAGAGAAATACTGTTGTGATAGGCAATATTTTTACACCTGATGGAGAGAGAAGCCATTGATGTTAATATTTACTTTGCAAGCCAACATATGAGTAGAAGCACCAGTGGTCCACAGACAATTAGGTTAATGGTTTTCTAACTATTTTAAGTGACTATTGTTTAAATTGACACAAGCAATTTAATTAGCCGTTGTACCAACTTCAAATTCATCTTGCAGATGTCTGTGTAGTGTCATTTGTGAAGATGCATCAATCAGGAAATCATTCCATAACCAAATTGGGATATATGGGACAAAAATAGACAATGGTTAGTAAGACATTCCATGAACAAACTGCCAACCACAATGGACTAATAATAGATTATCCATTAGAGGAAGGAAAAAAATGACAGATTGAAAGCACTTAAAGGTAGTAAGACAGGGACACATAAACATCTAATGTGATTCCCAGGTTGTATATTTATAATTCCATTTAGCAAACTTAAAATAGACTAATAGTTATTCAATAATCAAGCCTGCAATGATTGACCTTAAAAATGAAAAAAAAGTAGATGTTCAAATAATCAGAATTACCGAGAAGATTTAAAAAAGACACATACCAACACGTTTAATAGACTGATGATAATAGACAAGTATTTGGAAGTTAGATTGAGAAAGACAAAAGAATTTTGTTTTTGCGAAGTTGCCTTGTAAATGTGATGGGTTTTGGCCAAAAGAGACGGAGAATTAGATTGTTTTTTGACTTAACTAGTAACCTGGAGGCCTGGCACCAGACGTAGATAGCTAAGAAAAGATCCCAACAAGTTGACTAGAATGAAGGAGCATACGAGTAGAAGTAGGCCTTTCATCTCGTCAAGACTGTTCTGCCTTTCAATAAGACTACAGCTGATCTATATCCTTAATAACCTAGGCTTGCGAAAATCTATCAATCTCAGATCTAATTACTAATTGAGTTAACTTTTACAGATTTGTGTGGTAAGAGTTCCATACTTTATGTGACTATTTCTGATTTCTGTCCTAAATGCACTGAATCTGAGTGTGAAATTTTCTCATATTTTCTCTATGGACATAATGTTCCCAAAAAAGGCAATAGTCAAGTTCTGACTGAAAACTCCAGGTTCTCCTACATCCAGATTTTCTCTCCAGATCTTTTGACATTTTCTGAAAAAGACATAGAGGGCACATTTGTCCTAATGTCCACTGAGACCCCCCTCAGTGGACATTAGGACACCCCCCTCCATTGGCAATCTCCACACTACCTATTCATTGTTGCCTCAACATCTAACTGCACTTCCTTGTCCTTCCTCCAGCAGTGCCAATCAGACTGTGCAAATCTGATAGTGCTAGGTTGGCACTGTCAGTTTGGCATTGACAGTGTGCCAGGATGCAGTGACAAGGCACTGTCCTACCATGTCCCTGGCCACCATGGGCTACATTAGCTTCCAAAGCTCTGGTGTAGTCATCTCAAAGAACAAAGAACAAAGAACAAAACAGCATGGGAAACAGGCCCTTCGGCCCAACGAGCCCAGGCCGCCACCCCGATGTTCCCACCTCTACCCGCGATCCCTGTTTATAGATCTATGGATTAAAAAACCAAATTTGAGACAATTTAGGGAGAATTTGTTTTGCCAATTAGCCTAAGAGCACATCTTTGGGATGTGGGAGGAAACTGGAGCGCCCGGAGAAAACCCACGCAAGCACGGGGAGAATGAGCAAACTCCCACAGACACAGGCCCAAATCCATGTATCTGCACAGCACAGTAATAGTCACTGAGCTGTCGTATTGCTCATCAAATGGTCCAGGTCAAGCTTACACTAATGACGTGAAGCACTAGGATACTCTCGAAAAAGATCCAAGAGCAGCCCTCTCACAATCCATTGCATGTATGCCGCTTGTTAGACAACAAGGTGGACCAAAGCACCTGTAGGATAAAAACAAGTACATCAATATCATCATCTATTTACACACTTCCCAGGGACTCCCAAGGCCCATGATCCCTATTTTAAATCAGTTTTCTATACCCCTCCATACCCATTCTGTTCATGTGCCCATCTAAGTATCTCAATTGCTGGAAAGTAGCAGTAATTCCAGTGGGTGTAATGTCACACTGGCAGGGGCAACATCTGACAGCTTTGGAAGGTACAGCATTATTCTATTTAGGCTTATTTAAATCTACTTAAATTAATGGTAATTATGCCATTTCCCTGATTATGTCACCAAGTGGGGAGAGTCGGAGAAGATCTCATCCTGAGATCTCCCTGGTGTAAATCCATTTATGATCCTCTGGGAAGAATTTCCAGCCAAAATGGTATTTGCCCCCATGTCGAACGGACCCGGAAAATCCAAGCTTGTGTGTCAACTTGGGCAGGAACAGCAGGGTGTAATTGTTGGCTACTCTGCCAACATTTTCCTCACTTTTTTTTAATAAAGGGTCAAAATAAATCGAAGGGGCAGGTCTCATGATGTCGGAGCCCACCACACACATCAATCTTGGAAGATAGGGGGCACCCTTTTTATAAGCTGCCTCGATGTCCAGAAGGTAATGATAGGATGAAATGACAGATGCCCCCTCTAACAATCACCTTGGATACAGCCCCAGCACAAAGCTCCCCTCTACACAGAATCCTCCCTATCTCATCATAGACATGGATTCAGTACTTGGTCATAGAACACCCAGCACCATTCTCCTGGTACTGCTCCATGGCACTGTCCTGGGGGGCAGTTCCAGGGCACTGCTCTAGCATGTGTCTTACTCTTCTGGAGGCTGAACTTGTCGAAGTGCCTCCAGCAGTTTCTATTTACCAGTTCTCTATTGTTAAAAAACGTTTGTGAACCTCACCAATGTAACATCATGCCCTTGGCAGGGAGATAGTGGTGTGCTTTCCCACACGGGACGTGCTACAGCAGGGATGCCTGCTATTTATATTAACATGCACTCAAATGGAATTTCCATGATTGCGTGGCGGGATCCCTGTTACATCATTGGTGGAGGAGGTGAAAAAGCCATTTTGGGGCTCCTTGATCCTTCATCTCTTTCTTTATTTCTGCCCGCCAATAAAGGCCAGAGCCCCCTCCTGTAATTTTAAATATGTTCCATACCAAAGATTCCCCTATTGGAGGAACGAAGGGGACAATTCCCTCAAAAATGCTGAATTGGTGAGAAAACTGGTGTAAATCACGACTGTTTTTTCACTGCAACTTCAGACCCGAGTCTCCGCACTCTGTGCAATGCAGAGGTCACAATTGTGAATATTATTAAAACCCAAGGGTTATTCACACCAAAGAGCGTGAAATTGGTGGGATGCGCAGGAACCCCTGCGTGTGCACACCTCTGAGATATCGCTGAATCCAGCATCCAGATCACTGCTAACAAACCCCCACACATATCACTGGTCTCATCATTGTGCCCCACAACACCTCCTCCTCCGCCCCGACCACCACAGACACTATTGGTGTCATTACTGGCCCCCACAATCACCCCACGGAGACATCACTGGCCTCATCGCTGACCCCCACAGAGGCATTGCTGGGCCCCACAATCTCCCCACAGAGACATCACTGGCTTCATTGATGGCCCCCACAATCACTCCACAGAGGCATCGCTGGCCTTATTTCTGGCCTTCACATCCCACCCTCCTGCAGACATTGCTGGCCTCATTGTTGGCCCCCACAATCCCTTTACAGACATTGGGACCTGTAAGGCAATGTGTGTCCCATCCACTGCTCCCTAGACATTAGGAATCTGGGCGATGGAAGCGAAGCCGAGAGCCCAGGCGTCCTGCTGTGCATGGCCCTCATTGAAATTTATGTACTGCTCTGGGGTGGACATACAGGATATCTGTGACCTGCTGCACACACCTGTGCACTGAGATAGGAGATACCAGATAGGTCACTACTGGGGGCCTGAAATAAACCAGAGGTGAAAACAATTCAGGGTAGTCGTCACCTCCACGTCCACAAGGAATGCGTGGCCACCTTTCCCCTGAGGTACCAGGTGTGTGAGCATCTCACAAAAATGCGACAACCAGTGAGAGTGCGTCTCCTCAGAGAGGGCTTCGAGTGAATTGCGGGGCTTGTATCTTCTTGGCCTCAGCACTCTCCACCTTCTGTGCACCCTCTCAGTAGCCTGCTCACTCCTTCCTGGCCCTCAGCAGCAGCCCCCTGCCCTCCTTCCTGAGGAACTGGTACTAACTGCTCTTGCGATGGTCTCTCCAGCCCGCCACCTCCTGAGCCACCATCTTTTCCTCCTCTGACCCGGCTGCCACCAACATGGCCAGCTCCAGATTGAGCAAACCGAGAACCATCTGCACAATGAGGGTTTGGAAAGATCATAGAATGATGGATTATTATCATTGTCTGCATAGACCCAGCACCACCCCAATCTCTCACAATCCATAGTGCCTCACGTGACCTGATTAGGATTGTGTGAGATTTCCATCATGACAAATGCTAGCACATTATGCAATTTGATGTGCAGTTCATGGGCAATGCACATCCTTAAGCCATTGCTATGTGTGCAAATGCAGCATCTGTTATAAGTATGTGTTGCTGGTCCGTATCACAAGGCAGGGACCGACAGCGAAGCAGCACCAGATGTGTACCCAGTGACAGCAGATTCCACGCAGTCCATGTCTGAACCTTTGCACTCTGATGAAGCAGCAGCTGCTTCATCTGGTTCAGTCAGCACATGGTGCAATCCTCCCCCACCCCGGAACACCAGCATTTAGTGCAGTCCCTGACCACACCCCTTGGTTAGACAATACCGCTGCAAAGCGCTCTGAGGGGAAGGGTGAGTGGGACTCCTTCAGGGACCCTCACCCAGAGGGCTCTGAGAATATAGAAGCACCTGCCTCCCTCCCTCCCAACAACCCAGATAACACTGGTCCATGGGCCAGCACCAGAAGACGGCAGGAGAAAGCCCACCAAACATTTCCAGGACCTGTGTGTCACATCCTTCACATTCCGCTAACAGCACTTAGCTCCTCATGCTAGTTAAGGCTGTGACACAAAGTTGAGACATTTATATACTACTCTGATTCGCACCAAAGTGACATCACACCAGAGAGGTGGGAGATTGCTATGTCGATCCCGATAATGGCATGCTGAGGTGTAGTAGCAGTGCAAAACAGCGGCATGCTGGTATTAGTGCAGTCCTGGCTATGCCATTTTTTTTCAATTGGGAGACACGATCGCATTGTAAATACTCGCAAGGGACCTGCAAAATGGCCGACAAGCGCATCTCCCAACCTAACCTGCCAAAAACCGTGCGCGTTGCGATGCGAGAATCGCCCCCAGAGTTTCTAACCACCTTGTCAATATATTTCAAAATTCTAAAACTCTCAATAAAATCATTCTTAAATCCCCTTTTATATTCCAATGATTTTGAGCTTAATGTACATAATCTCTCCTCATAATTTAACCATCCCAGGTAATAGTCTGGTGAATCTAGACTGCACTCACCCAAATTCAAAAATCCTCTTTAAGGTGCAACACTTGGAACTGTGAACAGTGCACCAAACCTGCTGGAACCAGTACTTTGTGCTTTATATTCCAGCTCTCCAGATAGAAAGGTGAACATTCCATTAGCACTTTGATTCTTTTTGTACCAGCTGTCACATTTTAATGAAATGTATATAGGGACCCCTAAATCTCTTTGGATGAACATTGTCCTTAGCTTTTCACCAGTTAAAAATATATTTGAATCCATCCTTTACTGGTTGAAAGTGAATGTGATGCCTGCACTGAAATCCTTGATTTCAAAATTATTCTTTCATGGGTTGTGGGCACTACTGGCTAAGCCAGCAATTATTTCCCATTCCTAATTGTCCATGAAAGGGTGGTGGGCTGCCTTCTTGTGGTCTATGTAGTGTCTGTGCTGAATACCCACAGTTTTGCTCGGGAATTATTTCCAGGATTTTGACCAAGTGACGGTGAAGAAACAATTTGCCACAATTTTGTTCACTCCTGTAATCTGTCAATGTCTCTTAAGATCCGGGTTCGATTACCAGCTTGAGTCACTGTCTGTGCGGTGGCTGCACCTTCTCCCCTTATCTACATGAATTTCCTCTGAGTGTTCCAGTTTCCTGCCATAGTCTAAAAGATTTTCTGGTTAGGGGCATTGGCCATGCTAAATTCTCCCTCAGTGTACCTGAACAGGCACTGGAGTGTGGTGACTAGAGGATTTTCAGAATATCTTTATTGCAGGGTTAATGTAAGCTTACTTGCGACACTTATAAATTAATTTTAACTTTCCAGGTCCCTGTTTACACTATGCTGCTAATCGTTTTATTATTGGCAGAATTTAATGATTTGTGGGAAACTCACCTTTGCTCCAGATGCCTGCCCCACAGCCTATTAATGTGCTGAGCAGTGTCCATTGACTAGGGTTAGGCACCAGTCCCAGAAAACAGAAGGCGAGTCTAAGGGTTCTTGAGAGGGACAGATTAGGGGGATGCCATACAATAACTACTCTGGAGGCCAGGGGTTTTTTGAGGGGAGAGCTCCTGATCAGGAGCATCCATGAATGATGCACAACCTCTTTTTCTCACCCTAGGCTCAAGTAGGCTAACCAACTGGGCATCTTCTTCATCCCCAATCTCAGTCCGCCTGCCAAAGAAATTGGGGCTGGGGTGGGAAGTGGCCATTAAGTAGCCATTAATTGTCATCCTGGCTGAGATGTTACATAGAGAATTTTAGCTCATCTATCTAAGCCCAGAGCTGTTTCAGATCATCCTTCAAGATCATTGTAGTCACTTTTCACCACCTATGCTGCATTTGCTGGGAAAGGGCACAGACACGATAAAGAACATGGAATACAGGCCCAAGGAAATGCCTGAAAGTGAATAGTTTTATTTTGTAAGTATTGTTTAATGAGTGACTTTAGAAAATTGGATTTGGATTTGCTATGGTTATAATTTTTGAGTTGCCAGAAAGAGAATAATATGTTGGTCGTAGATATAAGAAAGGTAAGGACTGTCAATAAATAGGGAGAAGTAATTCAGACTACTGGGATTCCTGGGATGGCTGATCTGTCATATGAGTAGGGACAAAATCAGTTAGGATTATATTTGCTGGAGTTTAGAAGAGTGAGAGGGGATCTCATAGAAACTTATAAAATTCTAACAGGATTAGACAGGGTAGATTCAGAAAGAATGTTCCCAATGGTGGAGGAATTCAGAATTAGGAATTATATTTTGAGGATAAAGGGTAAACCATTTAGGACAGAAGTGAGGAGAAATTTCTTCACCCAGAGAGGAGTGAATTTGTGGAATTCACTACCACAGAAAGTAGTTGAGGCCAAAATGTTGTGTAATTTAAAGAAGGAATTGGATATCACTCTTGGGGCTAAAGGGATATGGGAAGAGGCTGGATCAGGATATTGAATTTGAGGATCAAAAAGAATGTTGGAACAAGTTTGAAGGGCTGAATGGCCTACTCCTGCTTTAATTTTCTATGCTTCTATGATTTTATAACTGATCACTTCGAAACTGGCCAAAAAGAAGCTCTTTACATAGTACCCTCTTATTCTACTTTCTCCTCCATCTCATGTTCCTGCTCTTCAGTTTCTCACCTGATAGATGGTGGCAAGGGTTATTCATTCAGAATGATCAGGTTGCACAACATGAAGCATAATATCTTAAATCTTAATACAAACACAATTGTGTCCTCCAACATGATCAGGAAGTAGAATTATTGTTTAAAAAGTTAATGGTGTCTTCTATAATGCACTTTGTAGCAGCGCAGATCTCATTACAGGCTTGCACATGTGTGCTTGTGTTTCTAACGGAGTCATAGGTCATCACCATATACCTACTAACCAGCCTTTGACTTGCCATTGTGGTTACAATGTTGAATGAAAGGTTTTTGACCGCTGCCAGAATAACAGACATTCATTTCATGATATATATGATATACTTACTGAGTTACACATAGGCTCCATATTGAAGGAGTTAATAAAAAAAATTGAGCATAGATGAGCAGCATACAAGACAATATGCATGCAACCAATAGCAACCAATAACACTGTGGGAAAGCCTACATTCCATGCAAACTCTCCTGTTCACTCTGACAGCTTTTCTCTGACAAAAGGAGAGGGAATGAAACAAAATTGTTCCTTGTATATAGAAAGCATTAGTGAACTCCTTCATACGGTAGTGCACTAAAAATTGAGAGATGTTGCTTATATCTCCAGCAGCAGCCCTGAAGAAATCAGATATTTAATGTTCAGATTCACCATAAACTTGGTCACCACAATCTTTGCACTGCTTTGAGATTCCAATTGTGGCTGCAGCAGTTGACAGATTTCATTCATAACTGCTTGACATCCCATGCATTGGTCTTTACTGAAGTTGTGGTGGAAGAATTGCTTCCTGAATTGCTCCCTGAAGACCTTCTACAAAAATGGTCTTCTGTTGAGACCTCTTCATTCACTTCTCTCTTCTAGCAGCATGTCCCACATTGTGTGGCATCTCTTTATACTCTCAATCACATTCAGTTCACAGCAGTACCCCCTCCTCCCCCATCAGGCCATCTAGGTTGGAATTTCCAGCAACTTCAAGTAGAGATAGCGGTGTAGTGGTTTTATCACTAGCCTCATCATCCAGGGTAATGCTTTGGAGACCTGTGTTTGAATTCCACCAAGACAGATGGTGAAATCTGAATGTTAAAAAATCTGGAATTAAAAGTCTAAAGGTGGCCATAAAACCATTGTTAATTTTCATAAGAATCCATCTGGTTCACTAATGTCCTTTAGGAAAGGACATCTGCTATCCTTACTTGGTCTGGTCAGACCAACAGCAATGTTGTTGACTCTTAAATGCCTTCAGAGATGGGCAATAAATGCTAGCTGGGCCAGCATTGCTCAGATTCCATGAACAAATACAAAAAAAAACTTCTTGCAGCACAAGATTTTATATGGCATAAAACCTGCTCCAGTTACAGCCAGACTCTCCATAGAATAATCAAGATTTATTAATGTCCAGGAAACCTCCAAAAATACATGAAATTGCAGCAATAACTGGAAGAAATGATCCTTTTAATATCATTTGGCAACAACTGCTTCAAATCAGCATCGCTTATACCTTTTCCTTAAGTTGGTGACCTGTGCACATCATTATTATACATGTGCATCTTGAATTCCATTTTCAAGTCATAGTTAGCTCCATTGTATTTTTTTCTATCAACTCCAGTCCAATCACACTAAGGGAATTTTTATTTTTGCAAAGTGAATGAGGACAACTTTCTTAATTTTTAATTGTAACCTAGGTTCCTGATCTGAAGAGTCATCTTAGTTGTTGACAAGTGTACTAAGCCACTAACATGCTTCCTGATGCAAGAATACAGAAGTTATATAACAACTATGCAATATGAATATGCATGGTATATAAATCATATTAGGGTAAACATGGTTATATCACCACAGTTCAACACCATTAATCCAAATGCTAATAGTCTGCACCTATATATGTTAGCAATCTGAATGGAATATTGTTTTGAAGGGATAACTTCTATTGGAATTGGGTAATAAAGGCAGCATTCTCAATTGAAACTGAGTAAATGCTTCAATTTGATCTGCAAAATGCTTCAAAGCTAATAAGCAGTTACATTTGCTCTGTGCAGTGCACAGGCCAGACTAATTACTAATCCACATTTGGTCTCAGCTGATTTGGATTAGCCACATTCTGCTTTATTAGTAATTTGCATTAAAATTATACAGGAAATGATCAAGGTTTACTGCCTGCGCTATCTGCATTTTGTCTCAGTAATGTTTATGAGAATCTTATCCTCAATTTAAGTTCTTTGTAAAATTTGCTAATGTGTCAGATTAAATGATTGAATTTCTTGATTTGTTTGTATAGAGATTATTGAAGTTTGGCAAGTGTGGGTTGCTTCTTGGCCTGTTGGCTAAGATCAAGCCCAAGATCAGGTACTATGCCTTTTCTCGTCAACTTGGATCTTGTGTGTCTTTCTTGAAGGTATCATGAATTGGATTCAATTTGAATTGGTTTTTGGAGCAAGCCAAGGAGCTGAATTAAGGACTTGCTTGGCTCACTCCGCACATTGGCTTTGTAACTTTAAGACGGGAGGTTTTTTTGAATCGGTTTCTACATGTTGAATGATGTAAAATCACAAATGCCTGTGATGTCCAATGTGACAATACAACCTGTTCAAGTCTGTTATTTGGACAAAGTACTGAAGAACACCCATGCCCAAATAAAATACATACAAATAAGAGTCAGTGCTTTTAGTCAGGATGAAAACAGAAAATGGCCCCCCTGAAACAAATTAATATTCTCACAAAAAGTTTTCAATTTCAAACAAAGCTTCTCTTAATTCTCAGTATTTTACAACATTGTGCAAGGCTGCCTGAAAAATTATGTTTAGCACTTAATGTTGGATTGGATAACCAATGGAAAGTCAAATTTGATCCCGGGTCTGACAAATTCTGAATTTCTATTTGTGTACAATCTAGTTTTTGTTATGACTGAGACCCAGGCCATTGTGACAACTATCTTCTCAATTAATGTTAATGATGATTGCAATAGCTATTTAGTTTGAAATCTTAAGATTATAGATGGGATTTTACAGCCTTGTTCTTCTGGAAACCGTAAAATCCTGCCCGAGGTAAACTGACCTTCCCATGCTCTGTTCTTCACCTGCTCTGATTCTCATGGTGGGGCAAGCTGGTAAAATTCTGGTCCATGTC
Source organism: Sphyrna mokarran (assembly GCA_024679065.1). Lineage (NCBI taxonomy): Eukaryota > Metazoa > Chordata > Chondrichthyes > Carcharhiniformes > Carcharhinidae > Sphyrna > Sphyrna mokarran. The sequence goes on along the minus strand of JAGIQG010000005.1, from coordinate 82,328,975 downwards.
AGCTTTTTGGAAAGGGCTTGAAGAACTTTTAACCTAAAATGTACTTACAAAATTTGTTCATCTTCTAAATCTAAATATAAAGATTTAATTGAATCATATTTTAGTTCTCAACTCAGAGATATTATCCATTCTAATGCTTAGTGTTCTAAGAGCACCGAAGTATTAGAAGGTGTAGGCTGGAAACAGTTATTTAGCCATCTATTTCACTTGATCTTAGTATCTAAATAAGTAGTATGTGATAGAATTAGGTTCATTCTTCATTATATGATCTTCTGCAAATCACAGTGCTTAAATTTTTATTGCTGCTGCAAGCACAATCTTATGCAAAATTTTGACCCTTCCATAGTTTCAAATTTGGGCCAGTCCTGATGGTGTTAAATAAATTAACCGTATTGTGGTGGTACAATAACAAAGCCAGCTAGTTATTAATGAAAAGTCACATTTCAACTGTACATAGTGCTGTTTCATTTCCTTGGCTCATAAATGGAGTTAGTCAACACTTGTTTTGAGGGATTTGTCAGTCACCCTGTTGCCAAAGCCCAAAAGGAGCGGATAAAGAGAAGGCAGGGGGCCGGATAGCTCAGTCAGCTAACATGTGTATCAGATTAACACAAACAGCATGGGGTTCAATCTCCAAACTGACTCAGGGCCTATGTCCTTGTGCTGCCTATATTCAAGAATCTTGGTACTCTGCTATGATTTAATGACTAATTGCTAAGGACCTGCCTTCAGGCAGAGAACTGAAGAAGGAAGCCATAGCCAATAGCCCTTTCAGATTTATAGATAATAGTTTATTGGTGATAGTGCCATGAAAGATTTTAACTTGGAAGAAGTTTCCAGTGGAAGTAGAAGCAAGCAATCGTTTTTTTCTGTCTAAGGACAGAACAGGCATACAAGAATTACTTGTGTTAATAAACAACAAAAAACACTTTGAATGATTTCCAGTGAGCCAATCGGAGCAGACCTCTTGCTGCGACTATAAAGCACTCCACAAGCATGCCAAAAATCTTGCTTACAAAAATATATCATTTGGACATGAAATTTAAACAATTCACAGAAATCACAAAGGAACACCATCATTTTTTTTTTGGGAAAAGGCTCGCATTTAGACACCAGACATAAACAGTGAAATTACAGACATGTGCACAAGATGCCATGAGTTTGAAGATTCAGCATTGCTATGTCACTTAATCATTCCAAAAGATAAAATCTTCCTTTACCCCATGCATCTGTTCAGCTTGCTCTCTTGGTGAGGATTTTAGTTATTTTTCGCCAAAAGAAAACAATTGTCTTTCTCCCTACTCTTCACATTAAAAAGCTACAATTTTTTGATTATTAAGATTAGTCTGCAATTAACATTTATGAGCTAATACATTAATGTTGTGGAAGACTTCACAATATCCAAAATATGCTGTACAATTCAATCTGGAGCCTGGATTTATGAACATGTAGTCTATATACTTGCAACTTAGCTGTCAGCTTCTGACATTTTCATCATTTAAATCTAAAGTTGGCTGTATGCTTAATTTACATAATTCCATTTGAATGTTAGACAGATTTAAATTAACCTGATTTTTAGATAAATACAATGATTTTAAATAATATTCTTATGGTGAGTTATATCATTGATTAAATTCATTTAGTACAAATATATATTTTGTATGGTGCTTCTGAAGAATGCAAGTGTGAAATTGAATTTAAGAAAATCATTACATTTTAATATATAAAACATTACATTTTAATATGTTTGTGTTTGCAGCAATTAATATTAACATTGGTCTAGGACAACACCTATCTGACTAAAATATTTCATAACCAAGGTTATATTATCACTGAAGAGTAAGTGCACAGTAGCACAAGAGAATTACATTCTGATTATACAGATTGTTGTTTTCAACAGAAACATTTCACTGTACAGACATAATGATTGCATTTTAACCCTTCACAAATTCTGAGAAATTCCTGTCTCTCTGGCTGACTTGTGTAATTCATTTCAGTTTGCACACTCTGAAGCTGAAATTAGTAAAAGGAGGCCAAAAATTCAAAGACATAGCCTGGTGAAATATATGTTTGAAATATGTGTGTTGCATTTCTGCCATTCTAACTTTGCCAATGTTTGCAGAAGCCTGGAAAATACAGTTAATTTCTCTTTTAATGTTAGGTAACAATGCCACTAGAGAGCAAGTATGCAACTTATCCCAAAGAAAGTACACTATAGAAAAAGGTTAACATTAAGTAATTAAATGATTAATTCTGCTTTTTTATTGTTTTTCTTTCCCACCCCGCTTCTTTTATTCTCCTTTTCATTATCCTATATTTTGATTGAAAGGATGTTTTCTACTTCTTTCCTCAGTGGCAGAAAATCAGGAGAACAGGGTGGCCGGAGTAACAGTCTCACATCTGCCTGGTATTTTGGAATGAGACACTGCTTGTCCACTAGTGAATGAACCTTCTTGGAGGCATCAAAAAAAGATAGGCCTCACAGGATTTTCCTTGGAGTTATGCCTACATGACATTATCACTGCTGTGAAAGCAGATTCACTGCAGTGCACACACCCAGGAGAAATCTCTTCTTAAAGCTGGGTGTTCATTACTTCAGTGATTTACACAGATTATGTCACATAGAAACTGGCCCTTTGACTCAACTAGTCCAGTTGTTTTTGTTCCATGTGGGTCTCCTCCTATCCCATCTATATGATTGCAGCCTTTCAGCATATCTTTCTGTTACGTATCTCCCTTCAGCTCATCTAATTCCTCTATTTACTTCAACTTTTGCATATTCTAACCATCTTATAAGTAAAGATATTTCTCCTTATTTCTATCTTGAATTTATTATAACTACTCTATATAAATGGTCACTCATTATAGATACTCCCACAAGAGGGAACAGTTTATACCTACATCTATCCTGTCTGACCCATGCACAATTTTAAAGACTTCCCCCAGGTCACCTCTAGTTGTGTTTTTTTTAAGAAAAAGCCCCTAACTTTTCATTTGATGGGGTAGCTATAGTCTCTGGCATCATTCTTGTGAATTATTTTCTGCATTTTCTCTAATGCATCTGTGTATTTTTTATAGTTTGGAGACAGAAGGTGTGTACAACATATAAATATGACCTAACCAGTGTCCTATTATTTGACTATCCTGTACAGTGGTTTACACTAATTTCAAAACTTTTAAATTCTGCACTGCTAGAAATGAATAACAGTGCTTTGTTTGGATTTTTATTTGTTTTGCTGACGTGCAGTGCTGTTTTCAATGAATTGATTGCCTCCATCTTGAGGTCCCTTTATAGATGTTTCTATTTTTCATAACAAAATGTATTATCTCATACTTATCTCTATTAAAGTTAATTTAACTTCTCAATTTGCAAGTTTTCTGTATCAGATTGCATTGATATTATAGTCCATAATTTGATATCATCAGAAATCATTGATATTGAATTACTTGTTTCTAAGTCCAAATTCTCGGTCTAAATTATTAATTGGCAGTGATATCAGTATTGATCCTAGGGGAACATGGTGTTTTCCCCTCCTTCAATCTAATTACCCTTTATTCTACTCTCTTTTTATTTTGTGTTGCATATTTGTGATCAGTCCAGTTGTCCGCTGATTTACTAAAGTTTATCCCTTCATAACTTTACTCCTCCCTATCTCTATATTTCCTTCTGCCATATAACCCTCCATAATGTCTGCACTCTTTCAATTCTGACTTTGTGAGTATCCCCAATTTTAATCACTCCACCATCAAAGATTGGAATGTTAGTTGCCAATGTCTAAGCCTTCGATTTCCCACCTTAAACATCTCCACCTCTCTCCTTCCATTTTCTCCTCTAAGATGTTTCTTAAAATCTACCTCAGTTGACCAAGCTTTTGGTCATTTGCACTATTGCCTTATGTGGCTCAGCGTCAAATTTTGTTTGGAAATGTACCTGTGAAACACCTTGGAACACATTGGCACAGTGATTAGACACCGAGAGCCAAGTTTGATTCTGACTTTGGGTGACTGTGTGGAATTTGCACCTCCCCCTGTCTGCATGGGTTCCCTCTAGATGCTCCAAAGGTGTGCTGGTTAGGTGGATTGTTCACGCTAAATGGTCTCTTAGCCTCCAAAGATGTGTAGGCTGGTGGATTTGGCCAGAGTAAAAGCACAGGATTACAGGGATCGAGCAGCAGGGAGGAACTGGTTGAGTTGCTCTTTTGGAGAGTTGATGCAGACTCAACGTACCGAAAGGCCTCTTTCTGCATAACAGGGATTCTAAACCCGAGCTGTGACCCAGTTTACCTCCTGATCTAGGGAAAAATATTTCAAACAAAAACTTGGCATGTCTCCAACCACTTGGCAGATCAACATATCTCTTTCACCAACCATGATGTTGGCATCTCAGAATGAGATTACCAATTTAACGCTAATTACAACCAAATTGTTGTGGTGAAGTTTTGCGAGTCCTTAATCATTAGCAACAGACTGCCCAAACCCATTTCCTATAGAACCTGGTTTTCTGGCAGCAAAAGAAAAGTTTCATTTCATCAATCTGGATTAGATTCAAGCTAAGATCCCAGTAGTGTTCCAACCCATTACACCACCTAATCTCAGCTGGACTTGTTGATGACAAATGTATTGCAAGCCATAAAAAAAACAAACATTTTATAGCAAACTAGTATAACTAGGCAGTGTTCAGAAAATATAGCCAGATTTCAGGAGGGACTGACTATACTGCGTCTTAAAATAAAAAAAAATCCTTCTGTTATAAAATACTTTCCTGCCCAGTTATCCATTAGAAGTTACTGAATGTAATTAAGATACAATTAGCAAATTTTACCCGGATTGTGGATTCAGATATAGTGCTAAAATTAACCCCTATGTGCAAATAAAAGTTTGTGTTGAGTTGTTCAAATGCAATTTCCTGAAAACTATCTTCAGTTTACATTTTAACAACACAATTATGTTCATTTACAAATGACTTTAAATTGCAGAGACCTATGCATCAGGTGCTGCTTACTGTTTGGAGTAGGGTGGCAGAAACCAGCTGTGGCAAAAGTTAAAATCAAGTATCTTGCCAGATAATTTCCCTTGCCTATGCAGCAGATAGTTTGATCCAATTATTTTAGCTTGTTGTTGAACTCCTGTCTACGGGCTTCCCATGCAATGAAACCTATCAGGGAAGAAACAGAGGCCCTAAATGGTAAATAGCTTTGGGACCAAGAAGAATAGGTGTGAATGTAATGTGGTGGCCCTTCCCTGAGTTTCCCACCAACAATCCCTGAATATTCCACACTGTAACCAGCCCCGCTTTTGAGACTTACCTAAATGCCAGTGGATGGTCCTCCACTTTCCCACAGTTTCGATGCAGAGAGATCGGCAGCTCAAAATAGGTCAGTTTGCAATAATAAGCTGCCTTTGGTGGCACTCTGAGAGGCAGCGGATTACTGAAATAAGACCAAGCTCTAATTTTTGCCTCCCTGTTTGGTTGTGCACTGTAAGTCCACCATTTGGTTATGCACCCAACAATGGCCCACAATTAAACTCCTGGTGTTATTACTACCCCTCACTGCTCATAAAAAAAGTCATGATCTGCAGCCCAACAACTTTCTGCTTGTAGCAGTATTACAAGATTAGGATCTTGTTTTATATCCTCCTGCTTGGAAGCCTGAAAAGTACTTATGCTGTTCACTTTTTGTAAATGTTTTGTTCATTCTTTTTTTGTAAGGGCAGCGAGATTGGACAGCACTATCCTCCTTTTCCAATTATTGCAGCTTCCTGTAAGAAGCCTCACCATCTTCAATGAATATGGTCATTATCCATAGATCATACAGAAATGTCAGAATTTGGGAGCTTTGCAGCTTCCGTTTGGCTCACACAAGTGAATATGAAACTATAAAAGAGTTCTCCTTCACATCCTCCCTTCCCACAAAAATATCCAATATATTGGGGCTGTGATACCAGTATTTGAAACAAATGGGTAGATTTTCAATTTTGTCATGACCTCATTTCTGTTTCTGTAATTTTGCTACATGCAAATTAGTTGTCTGCCCTCCCAAGGCATCTGAAAGTTCCCATGGCACTATTTGAAGAAGAGCAGAGGAGTTCTCCAGTGTTAGGATCACTATTTATTCTTCAGGCAAAAAAAAATCAAATGATCTGATTATGATTTCATATCTGTTACTGCAATTTGGCTTTGTGCTAATTGATTGTTGTTTTTCCCGACATTATCACAATGAACGCAGTCCAAAAGCACTTAATTGGTTATGAGTGTTTTAAAGCGTCCTGGGTTAGAAAGGTGCTATATAAATGCAAATCTTTTGTTAGCATGCATGAATTCCTTATTATGTAACAATTAAGCTATTATACAACAATGAAATCATCTAATTTAGCATAATGTGGTTAGATAGACACATGTGTTTCCTTATCTACAGAGGTTGAGAACAATCTCCATATTTAGCAACATAAATGATTTGCAGCAATGATATTCTTGAGGACATTGTTCTCCAGACTTGGATGAGAAAGAAAATAAAAACTTAAATGAGGAAGAAGAGTCAGTAAAGGTGAGTTAAGTGTTAATGAGGCAATGGTAAGAGAGGACATTTTAAAAAATTATTACCATTGTGCTGGAAAGCTTGGTTGCATGTGTTTCTTGTTCTTTTTTCTTGAATGAATATCATGTTGCCCAAAGGGTAATAGCATTCATGCATATTAATTTTACCACTGCAGATTTCAAATATTAAAGTAAAGAATAAATGAAGATAGTAACAAAATCTTCTATATAGTATTGTTATGGATCAGAGGAGGTTAATTTAAACAGGCCTGATTTCTCCCCTAACTGCATCATCTCTTAATGAAAGGGGCTTTGTTTGATCAGCCTTCCATCTTTGGGCAGTACATTACTGTTTATAATCATTCAGTTTTGATGTGATTGAATTTTTTTTATCCAGAACACTTTAGAAAATTCAGGAAAGGATGAACATGAGGGTTAGTTTATTTGCATACACTCAAATATGGGCGATGGAGCACAAAGTAACCCCCTATACACTCATATGGTAAGAGGGAGAGAGAAAAGAAAGATTTGCAGAACATAGATCATGGAGAAAATAATTATTATTTCATACAAATTCAGAGTCCAAAATCAAACTTAAATAACAGAGGAGGTTTACCAGGATGTTGCCTGGTATGGAGGGGAGGTCTTATGAAGAGAGGCTGAGGGATTTGAGGTTACTTTCGTTAGAAAGGAGGCGGCTAAGAGGGGACCTAATCGAAACATATAAGATGATTAGAGGTTTAGATAGGGTGGACAGTGATAGCCTTTTTCCTAGGATGGAGAAAGCTAGCACGAGGGGCCACAGCTTTAAATTAAGGGGTGATAGTTATAGGACGGATATCAGAGGTAGGTTCTTTACCCAAAGGGTGGTTCGGGAGTGGAATGCCCTGCCTGCAGCAGTTGTGGATGCGCCAAGTTTGGTGGCATTTAAGAGGTTAGTTGATAAGTATATGGAAGAGAAGGGAATGGTTTAGTTTGGAGGGGCATTGCTTTTTATATTGGTTGGCGCAACATCGAAGGCCGAAGGGCCTGTTCTGTGCTGTAGTGTTCTATGTTCTATGTTCTATGTTCTATAACGTATTCCTTTACAGATGTCAGTAGGCTAAAAGCCAATGCTATATTCACTTTTCCAGTTGAGGCAACTTGCATAAGGAGATAATCTCACAGAGATAAATTATTCTTGTACAGGATGGTAAAAAGATTCCAGGACAAACAGTGTAGCTGGGCATAGGTATTCGATTTGGGCAAAGTCTCCTTTCTGTGTTGCTGCCTGTACATGGTAAGTTGGAAGATTAAGTTCTACAAGGCAGTATTATTAGATTCAAGAGCTAGGTTCATCTCACATGACTTCCACCTCTCCACCCTGGCTTTGACAAGGGGTATGTATTCCTTTGTCTGGGTTCCTGAGATTGCTAACTGCTCCAGCCATTAAGGCTTGAAAGGGAGGTTGTGAGGTCCTTTGCTCTAACAGGTGAATCGGCTCTGGTTGGCCAGTCTTGCTTTATGTCATGCAAATGTCTTTTGTATAGTTATATTTAAATTTGGTTTGTGCAGCTAACAGGGCTTTTTAATGCCTCTTCATTGAATCATAGAATGCCTATTGAGCCAACACTGACAATTCTACCCAGGCCCTATCCCTGTAACCCCACATATTTAACCTGCTAATTCACCATGTCCAATCAACTTATCCTGCACATTTTTGGACTGTGGGAGGAAACCCATGCAGATACAGGGAGAACATGCAAACTTTACACAGACAGTGATCCGAGACCAGAAGTAAACCCAGGTTCCTGGAGCTGTGAGGTAGCAGCGCTAACCACTGTGCCACCGTGCCATCCTAAAGACATAATGAAGTGCAAGTTTCTGTGATACTGCTATGTTAGAACCTTTTGTTTGACAGACAAATTTAGCTTCAGACGTTTTAGAAGGTCTTTGTCCAGTTACTAAAATTTTAGAAATTAGTCATGAGTACATCTATACACCTTACAAAAATATATAGTGTGACATCTCAGACCCATATATAGTTGACATTTTTGTTCGATGCTACTTCCAAAATTGCACACCCTGAGTCTGGATTCCAAAACTGGAAGGTCAGCAGGTCGCCTTTTCATTGCTATGAATCAGCACAGCTTGGCATCATTACAGCTGTCAAATACCAGGTGGTTTGTATCTGTGCCACTGGACACATCCCCACAAAGTGAGTCAGGCTTTCCAGAAACTCACTGTATATTCTGATAGCCAAGAGTGGGCACCCAAAACCCAGACCACATTTTATGTTTACAATTTTCAGACAGCTGCTTGATAACTAAATGAATGTTTGGACAAAAAAAATCTATGAAGTAGAAATGCTTGTCTAACTCATTGGACAGTTTTGTATAATTCTACTATCTGCAGTTCAGAAACATGCATATACACTTACAACTTTCAAGAACATGCCAGACATCATACTCTAGAAGTCATTATCCGGACATCATGTACAGTACAGATTGTGTGAAAACTATATACTTTTTTTTGACTTGGAGTCAAAAATTTCCAAAGATCTTGCATTGTGCAGACAGTTATCAAGAAACGACAAATACATGATTAACTTAGACTACTTTTCTGCAGTGGCTTTGGAGAGACATACCAAATTAATACCTAAATACCACTCACAAAATCCAAATTTCACCTTATCCCTGAGAAATAATACCAAGAAAAATCAGTTGGTCTCCTGATCTATATCTATTTATCTATCTTTCAAGCTTTTCTCGTCTGTCACATTTGCTGTTTCACTTCTGTCATGGTTTGTTGATATCTTTAATCCAAAGATTTTTTAAAAAATTAAGACAATATTCTTATGTTATATTCCAACCTGATTGGTTGAAGTTGACTGCAATAAATTAGAATGCATGATTCTTAGAACCATGCAGATAAACCAAACAAACCAATGACATTCTCAAAATGATTTTTATTCTCCTGTTTCATTCACCTGACGAAGAGGGCAACCTTGAAAGCTTGTGAATTTAGTATCAAATAAATCGGTTGGACTTAAACCTGGTGGTATCAGACTTCTTACTGTGTTTACCCCAATCCAACACCGGCATCTCTACATCATCACTTTTCTCACTCCAGGTTTCCCACTAACAGCAAAGAAAACTTAATCAACAGTCCCTCATGTGCACTCCCACTGCAATTGGTGAGAGGTGATAGAAGGATCACAGGTTATTTTTCCAGAAGTAGTCACCCAGGAGGCCTTCTTTGGGAAGATTGCTAAACTCATCTTGTTAACAGCAAATGCAGGTTCAGAAGCTCCATTTTATCTTGATGTCAAGTTCCCTTAGGAAATTCAGCCCAACAAATACAACTATTTCTGTCCATACCAGCTCAATTTGTGATTTCCCTGTTTATCCAGCATCGTTAAATGTCTTGAGCTCAATTCTACAGGACATTTCCTGCTTTTAGGCAACATTTTTAAAAGACATCCTGTTTTTCTGCTCCTCTGCACTTGATCAATAACCAGCCATTGTTACATTTTAAAATGATTGCTGTTATAAAACTATTTGAGTTACTGCACCTTTAAAATTTTCTCAGATTATTGAGCCCTATACATAAATGAATCAGTGAAAGTTATTAATAAATTAATCCATGATAATCTCGTTGACCCTTTTAAAGAAACAACATCATGCAACATTAATTTACACTAGTTGTTTAACCTATGACACTCAACTTTGAATCAGAAGCTTCAGAGTTCAAATCTCACCCCAGGGCAGCAGAAAAATCAAAGCCAACAATCTGAAACTGAAGGAGTGCTGCACTGTTACAGATGCCGGGATTTTCTACCTTTTTGCCCGTGGGTCTTCCATCCCTGTGAAGTTGACTCCCTACCCTCCAATATAAAGATATCTCACAGGTTCCCTGGCTTTGGAATAAGCGAGCCATACAAAACGGCATAGATATCTGTGGGACTGGAAGATCCTCCTGAAAACACATGCATGGGGGAGGGGGCTGTAAAATCTCACCCACTGTCTTTGCATTTTCTCAAGTTGATAGAAGAGGATCCATGGTACAATTTCAAAGAAGAGAGTTTCCTAGCCAATATTTAGCCCAAGATCAAAAGCACACAAAAGATTATCTAGCCATTATCACATTGCTGTTCGTGGGAGCTTGCTGTGCACAAATTGACTGCAACTTTCTTGCAATCCAACAATGATTTCTTTTAGTCCATAACAAGAAACATCTGAATTCTGCAGGCATTCGTGATTTTGTTTATATTCAACACATCCTCTCACACCTTGCATGACAATTTTCAAACAATAATTTATTCTTCTACACGTTATTACTAAAAAAATTAAAAAGAAAGCTTATTCCATCCCCTTACAAGGGCATTTCATCTCCATGGTATGCATAGCCAAGAATTGTCTTTGTTATCTTTGCCTGAAGAATTGTGGGTTTGAGCCATAATGTAGATTTAAAGGTGTCTCTGAATTAATACGTAAGAAGTTCACAACACCACGTTAAGGTCCAATAGGTTTATTTGGTAGCACAAATTTCGGAGTGCTATCCTTTCATCAGGTGAGTGATGAAGGGACAGTGTTCTGAAAGCTCATGATACCAACTAAACCTGTTGGGCTTTAACCTGGTGTTATGAGACTTCTTACTGTGTCTACCCTAGTCCAATGACAGCATCTCCATATGCTGAATTAATAGTTTAAGAATTGGAATGGAAGTCACAAAAACATTCTTTAGAAAATAATCTTTCATGTGTTCTTAAAACGTGGATTAGATATCTGATGAATGCAACTAGTTTCAGCATTATAAGTGTGAAAACAATTAGTAAGGTTGGATTAAAATTTGAGTGTGTTATTTGATTGCCATTGAGGATGGGACAAACACTCAGCATGATATCTCCCCACTTTTAGCAATGATCAATCACCTCCCACAGGAGATCAGAACGAGTTGAGTACAAGAACAATTGTCTATGAAGGGAATAGGCCTGATAGTCAAGTTACCTTTTCTCATTCCATGATATGCTGTATTCTTAAAGATATCTCACATTATCAGATCCATTCTTAAATTCCCCCAAATTGTTCTGACTTTCAGTACTTTTGCGTTCACTTATCAGCAGTTAGTGATTTTGAAATTAAGAATTTTATGCTTCTAAATAGGCAGACTGAATCTCAATTTGACATTTTACTTAAATAATGCTTCCTAAACCAGAGTGAGGTAAGACAATGGCAGGTGAATGGCTGAGGGAGCAATAGGCTGCTCAGGGTAGTAATGGGAGTGGAGGGGAGTATGTGGGGGTGGGTGTTAAGTCAGGAAGAATAGTTGGAGGATCTGGTGGGGAGGTGGGGAAGAGGAGTATCAGCAATATAATTGCCAGGAGTAGAAACTGGTTTTAATCCCTTCTAACCTCTCCTGACGAGCTTTCCTGTTAGGTGAGTAGGAGCTATCTGGAATCTCCAACTCTAACTCAGAAATTCTGAGGATTCCAGGTGCAGATGAATTTCCATCAGAAATTCAAACATCCTGGGAAATTCCCATGTAGTCAGGCACTTCCAAAGGGATCCCTCAATACAACTCGGTGCAAGGGGAGTCGGGGGTTATCTCTAGTGTACACCCATCCTGACAGAGATTAGAGGTTTTGGACCAATAAATGCAACTGATCATTGCAAGATCTGTTCAATCTTACTCTGTGTGTAACAGGGCAGTGGGCATTTTGTTCCAAAAACTAATCGGCTGTTCCTCAAAAAGAACTTTTAAATAATTCACTAAATCAAGTGGTTTCTAAAGCTGATGACTCTGCCTTGTTGGATCATACCTACTAATGCTGTTGCTGATTTGTTTTAGGTCAGAAGGGTTACTGTCAGGATTGCAGTCGATATCAATTAGATATTAACATGTTTAGTTTTGATGTTAACATGCAAACGTAGAAAGACAATGGGCAGGAACTGACACACTGGTCCACATGTCTTACAACAGCGGCTGATAGAGGAGCTCTGGGGTTCATAGCAACTAGGAAGAGATTCAGGCAGTGGCTTGCTATTCTGCTTTATTGCTCAAGCAATGGTGGTGAGAATTATTCTGACTAAACAATTGAAATCAGTGTTGAATATATTCTAAAACAAAGCACCAAGTAGAATCTCTAACCTTATGAGGCATGACTGGTTAATTCTTCAAATAAATCTGAAAAAACTTTTAGTTGTAGACATCAGGTCACTGCTATTAATGTCTCGTCATACATCAGCTTCATTTAGTGTTAACCACAAGCTGAATATAAGTTTCTCCAGCTCTCAAAGCAATAAAGATGTGTTTGTTATGGCAGGTTATGGGTTTGTGATGTTCCTTGCTGATATCACAATACCCACTGTGTTCAGTACTGTTGTTTGAACAATTAGTTCAACTTAAACAGCATGACATTTTTTGGTTGCCAGCCTACAACTGCTTATAACATATGAGAAAGAGGGTGTGACTGGTATACTGGTAAGACGAGGATGCCTAGAAATCAGAGAGAATAGGATCCAAAGGATTAGATCTACAGAGGAAACGAGAGCTCTGTTCTTTCACCAGTCCAACTTTTAAACCCAAAAAAAAGCATGAGGAGCCCTCAGTGCAAAACACCCACCACAGATTTAAAAAATGGAGGAAATCACACAGGTAGATGAAAGACCAAAGATTCAGAGGCATAAAGGTTACATTTAAAAATAAACTATCGAAGAAAAAAAGCCTGAGGGAGCAAAGGAGTTCAGCAAATTTGAAATTCTGGAATGGTGTGTTAGAGTAGAAAGTGTGTATTGAATAGTGGAACATGATGTTAGCTCTGAGGCAGTTTTGGACAGATGAGTAATGATGGGATGGAGAAATCACCTCCTATTCCAGAAATTAGACGTTGAAGGAAATTTTAACTCCACAGAATGAATGAGTCAGGAGTGAACTGGGGGTCAAATATTTTGATTTTTAAAGTGGTTCTAATGTGTCCAGTTCTGGGTTTAGACACTTTTAGATGCCAGCACTGCATTGAAGTCAGGGGTTTAGTAATTGGATGCAAGAGTTAATTATTGGTACAAGAAATTTTAGTAGATGGTAATTAGCTTATTTTGAATTGTTTTGAACAACATCCCCAAACTTTGGGGCAGCCTGGGGTCACAGTGGTTAGCACTGTTGCCTCACAGCACCAGGGATCTGAGTTCGATTGCCAGCTTGAGCCAAGGTCTGTGTGGAGCGTGCATGTTTTCCCTGCGTGCACTTCCTGTGTGCGCTTCTCCCTGTGTGCACTTCCTGTGGGTGCTTGATTTCCTCCCACAGTTTGAATGAAGTGCTGGTTAAGTGCATTGGCCATGCAGTACTTGAACAGGTACTGGAGTCTGGTGACTAGGGGATTTTCACTGTAACCTCATTGCAGTGTTAATGCAAGCCTACTTGTGGTACTAATAAAACAAGCTCTTAATCTTTAATATTTAAACAGCATAGACTTCTGAAACGTGGGAAATGGACCAGGGAAATGGAGACTTGTTAGATCTGCAACTCAGATGGGTATTTAAACTTGTCATTGTCCCTGCTGAATAAAACCTCATTTACTGCAGGTGGTGTCTCAGTACATTACTGGCAAGCATTTGACCCACATGCACACAGCTTTTTACAATCTTTGGTGATTTCAACCAGTGGGATCAAGAAGGGAGACACCTTGAATGTATTTAGCTGCATATCGGAAAAGAAGGTGAATTCATTGCAGAAATTGCTAATTGTGGTGGAATCAGCATGTATTCAGAATAGAGCTGGAAAGGAGGAGGTGTGGGAGTACGAGACAGTGGTGGACAGGAGGGAGATGAGAAGGGGGAGGTGCACAGGAGAGTGATGCATACAAAGAGAGGGATTAAGGTAATGAGAGACACTATCATTGTCACAGGGTTTACAGACAGAGGTTCAGCTTCCACAGGATGCGTCGCCTCATCAGTTAATGACAGATATATGCAGCCCTTGACAGGAAGACCAGTTACTTCCTTGGATCTGGTAGCCATGCGTTATTAACAACCATGAAAATGACCACCACACTCGGTGCTTTCAGCTTCAAGTCCTTCCAGTGTGTGACTCGCAGCATATTCAGGACTTCCTAGCTGCACACACACACACAGAGTTATTCATAAGGCTGTCTCTTTATATGCAACTTTAAATACATGTCACATGGGAATGCAGAAGCTGCTCAAAGTGATCAGGTAAGTAGCAGGATGAGCTGCCAGGACCAAGTCACAAAGGCCTGATGATTGAGTATTGAGATAGCTGAGGAGGCCTAAGCTTTCATTTTGTCCAGTGGAGAACTACCCTTGCTCACATCGTCAACAGGAAAGTAAAACTGATGTTACCTGCTGGAATTTCTTCTCGAACCAATTCACTTTGTCTTCTTCACCAAGGAGAAAATGTATTGTGGTTTCCCCCTGTAGGCTGAAGTTATAGTTGAAGTTATAGTTGGGTCCTGATGATGCCTGTTTGATTGGCATTCCATCCACAAACATTCACTCCCTCCACCAGAGTAGCAGTGGTGTGTACAATCTACAAGATGCACTGCTGGTATGCACCAAGACTCCTTAGATAACACCTTCCAAATCAATGATCACCAGTATCTAAGAGATCAAGGGCAGCAGATACATGGGAATGCACCACCTAGAAATTCCCCTCTAAGTCATTCACCATCCTGACTTGGAAATATATCACTGTTTCTTCACTGTGGCTGTGTCAAAATCCTGGAACAATCCTCCTTAACAATATTGTGGGTGCAATTATCAGTATGTATTGCAGCACTTCATGAATGCAGCTTCTTCTAGGGCAATTAAAAATGGACAATAAATGCTGGCCTTGTCATTGAAGCCTACATTCCTTTAATGAATTTTTAAAAATGTCATCTGGATCTGAAGTGCATTAGTGAAAAAATAAGATCATCAGTGTCACTTGATATGTGGATTTATCAACTGCTCAATTGAACTATCAGTTCCTGGAATCACTGGAGGGGAAAGTGTACGGTTTGGTTATACCAACCATCTGGTTTCCAAAGTGGAAAGAAAGTTGCTATCTACTTTCTTTCCACTTTCTTCATTCTGCTACTCTCCACCAAAATCAGCTTACTGTAGTGTAGATTTCCTTCTAGTGGGATTATCAGCAGAAGTGAGTTCCATCTATCCAAGGGATTTGGTATTGATCCCAGCAAATTTTCCTGAACCGATTTCATTTGAATATTGTAGCTAAATTTCCAGTTCTAATGACAGTTGCCAATTGGGTGGACACCACAAGACCATCTGGCTAAGATTTGCCTAAAATAATTTTAACACTTGTGAAGCCAAAGAGACCTGAAATGGAAGCTCAGTCAGCCCACATCAAAATCAGGAGGGAAGTGTTCATTTGGGACATGGATTAGTAGACCAGCCAAAGAAACTGCTCAGGTGTATTGCTGAGCAGATCCTTGAATAATATTGCTGCTTTGATTTCAATTTCCACCCCACACTCCCCCCAAAGACCCCCCTCCCTCAAGAATATGGTCCCTTCCTCACCTACCCCCCCTCCCCATACACCCAACAACCCCACCACCCCAATCAGATAGTTCATTGTTGTGAGATATTGCCTAGCAAGATAAAAAGAGTCAGTACACCTTCTAGGATTACTCTGTACAAACTAAATTTATATTATATCCCCTTTGCCATCATTATGTTAAGGAGGTTACCATTAATATTTTATGGGTCCCTTTATGCTGCAAACCTTCACCAGTTCTTTGTCTTCATGATGCCTGAAAAATATTTTCACATAATATTTAATTGTTAACTTAATGTCCCTATCAGCATCACATTATAACTGACCAGCTTAACACTTTGCTCAACAACAAATCGTGGGATTCAAATGATACTGACACTGTCTACATTCTACTTAAAGGAGATGGTAACCTTTAACATACTGAAGTGACTGACCACTTGTTATGGCTACTCAATCTTAGACCTCCCTCCCCCTGTTAAGGAGGAAACTTTGGAGTTACAGGGAATGGCAGCTGAGAGAAGGAGTCTGAAACTGGGATGCTGTAAGTCAGATGCCAGATGTGGATTCATCATGACATTCCCCTTATCTTCCTTCCCAAGTTATTGGGCCACACACAATCAGGCAGCAAGCTAGGTCAAAGCTCAGCAAAAGTTTGCTTGAGATCCTCTCAAAATTCAACTGATTTGTGAACTCAAGAAATAAATCAACTTCAGATGAAGAAGATGAGAACTGGAAGCTGGAGAAGAGAGAACAAAACTGATGGGGAGCAGTAAGGATACTTTAAAAGGGGCAGCTTGGCAAACCTTCACTGACTCCAGAAACAGAGTTTCTTAGATGACATCAGAAATCAGAAAAGTTTAAAGTTTATTTATTTGTGTCACAACTAGGCTTACGTTAACACTGCAATGAAGTTATTGTAAAAATCTCCAAGTCACCACATTCTGTCATCTATTTGGGTACATTGAGAGAGAATTTATCATGACTAATGCACCTAACCTGCGCATCTTTGGAGTATGGGAAGAAATCAGAACACCAGGAAGAAACCCATACAGATACAGGGAGAATGTGCAGACTCCACACAAATAGTGACCAAGCCAGGAATCGAACCAGATATCTGGTGTTCTGAGGCAGAATTGCTTAACCATTGTGCTACCGTGTCAAATATAATGCTGGTAAGAGAAAGCAGCCGAGTGGTCAGGCACTCTGTACTTGGCTGGTAAGAAATTACTTTTAGGGATTGACCCTAAATAGCAGTATATTAGAAAAGTGTAATATTAAGGGATTAACTGAGAAGTACCAGAGATAAGTAAAAGTCTGAGCCAGCATAATAAATCAGTAATTATAATAAGTACTACAAGGATAAGTAGGCCAAAGTGGCATTAGACAAGGAGACTAAGTTAAACTAAGAGGAGAGTATTTTAAGGCTAAGTAAATAGGAAAGCTAGAAATAAGACAAAATATGTTTTAACTTCAAGACATGATAGGTGAGGTCTCCTGACCAGAATGTGAGTCCTATCATATGTGGGAAATCATGGACCATTACCATCATCGTAGATTAGCACATCTGCAGGGAGTGCTCCCAACTGCAGAATATTGAGCTCCAAATTTCAAAGCTCAAGTGACAGCTAGAGACATTGTGGCACTTTCGTGAGGCTGAGAGTTACATAGGTAGAACAGTTGGAGAGGTGGTCACACTGCAGCTCATGGGACTAGAGGAAAGTAGTGTGATCACTAAGCAGTCCAAGACAAATAGACAGGTAGTGCAGGAGTCCCCTGGGATCTCACTCTCCAATCAGTTTTTAATTTGGATGCTGATGAGGTCACTTATTCCTTAAGGGAGTGCAGTCACAATGAAGCTCCTGGCACCACAAGTGGGCTGACTGTACAGGACAGTAGGAAGAAGGAAAGAAGAGTGATAGTGCTAAGGGATTCTTTTTTTTATGTTATGCTATTTTATTTGACAATTCTAATAAATAATTCAATACCAGCAAGAGGGTCTAAGGGACCAGGCAGGGACTTCTGAGCTCACAGATGTAACTCTAAGATGGTGTGTTGCCTTCCTGGGGCCAGGGTCTGGGATGTTACTGAATGATTGCAGGATATCTTAAAGCGGGAAGGTGATAAGTCAGAGGTCATAGTAAACCTTGATACCTGTAATAAATGTAGAATGAAGGATAAAGTCAAGAATTCAGAGAGCTGGTAACAGATTATGAAGCAGAACCTCACAAATTGTAATCTTTGAATTACTCAGAGTGCAATGTGCTAACAAGTACAGAAATAGGAGAATAGAGAAGATGATGCCTGGCTTAAGTTTTGGTACAGGAGGAAATATTTCTGATTCCTGGATCACTGGGATCATTTCTGGGGAAGTTGGGACTTGTACAAAGGGGATAGTCTGCATCTGAACCAGAATGGGACCCAACATCCTTGCAGCTGAGTTTGCTAGTGCTACTGAAGGAACTTATGCTTATTCGGTAGGGGAGGGGATGCAGAGTACAATAGAGACACAATGTAGTTCCAAGGGAATGAGGCAAGATTAGTTAGCTTAAATTCTAGGAGTATTATAGGTAAAACTGATGAGTTAAGTGCATGGATTGACAGTGGAATTGTGATATTGTTATTGTCACAGAGACATGGTTGAGGGAGGGGCAGGACTGGCTGCTCCACATTCTGGGGTATAGGATCTTCAGGTGAGACAGGTGAGGATGTAAAAGAGAAGATGGTGCAGAGAAGATTCACAATGATGTAGCAGTTCAGCTATTAAGAGAGACTGGATAGGCTCAAGGTGTTTTCAGTGGAATAGAGAGGATTGAAGGTGAACCTGGTTGAGGCGCATAAGATTGTGAGGGGCATGGACAGGGTGGATAGGAAGCAGCTATTCCCCTTAGTTGAAATGTCAAAAATGTGGGGGCATAATTTTAAGAGGTACGAGATTTAGAGGAGATCTGAGAAAAAATGTTTTCGCCCAAAGGGTGGTGGGAGTCTGGAATTCACTGAATAGAAGGGTAGTGGAGGTGGGAAACCTCAAAACCTTTAAAAAGTACATGGACATAGCATTGAATGCTATGGTGGATACTGGGATGATTGTAGATTTAGTATAGTTTTAGCATTGCAGAATTAATGGGCCATAATAGGCCATCTTCTGTACTGTTTGACTCTGATTCTCAGAAAGTTAGTCAGGGTTTGCTGATCTCCCTTTGCGGTCTCATTAGCAGAATTGGGAGTGAAATAGTAGAAGGCATGTCAAGCTGTGAGCTGTTTTGTCCACACCCATTTTCATGTCTTGCATACAAGAATTGAGGGTACAAATAGGCAACAGGAGGGTACAACAGGATTGGGGTTCAATCCTGCCTTGGGTCACTGTCTGTTCAAAGTCTGCATGCTCTCCCCGTGTCTGCATGGAATTCGTCCAGTTTCCTCCCACAGTCCAAAAAACGTGCTGGTTAGCTGCATTGGTCATGCTAAATTCTCCCTTAGTGTACCTGAACAGGCGCTGAAGTGTGGCAACTGGAGATTTTCACAGTAACTTCATTGCATGTTAATGTAAGCCTAATTGTGATACTAAATAAATAGATTTTGAAATTGAACTTTGACAACAAATCTCAATATATGGGGTTGAGCATCAATAATGAAAATATAATTATTTCTGTTGCATCAAACCATTAGCATTCTTTGTCAACTTAAAATTAACCTCTTGTGCACTTTGTTCTAAATCCAAGCTGAAAGACTATGCACTGTGCTAGTGAATGAGTATCTGGCAAAATTGTTCCCGCATTTATTTGCACCATTTGGATGAAGCTGTTTGAGAGGAAAATAGAATCCAGAGACTTTATGCGTATGGAAGTAATATAACTGGCCACTTGTGGTAATTATCAAGTTTTATCAGAGATTGTTTTATAGACACCCATTAGTTATATGAAAGTACAAGTTGTCCCCAAGCAGCTTCATTATTATTCTGTGGAGGCAAGATTCAGAATATAAATGTGGCTGTGGTGACATTTTATGGGGAAATATGAACAGTCCTGCATTGGTTTTGAAGGATGCTTCTCAATTCTTTTCTGTTACTTTAATTTTTGGCAGGAAGAACCCTTTCACAAAAGGCATTCTGTTTTGAATTTTCTGTCATTTTGTCAAACTTATGTCAGTGGTTGTGAGCCAGTTCACCTGAAGAAACGCCAAGAATAGTGCATATATCGGGTGTGTTGCCCATTGTTTTATTTGATTTCTTGAGTTTTATCTTGTGGTTGCTCTGTGTGTGTTCCACTTCATAGTGCACAAATGTGGGATGGAAATCATTGTCCAGATGGGGCATGAAGCAGAGGATAACACAGCTGATAAATGACTTTC
Organism: Sphyrna mokarran; assembly: GCA_024679065.1. NCBI lineage: Eukaryota > Metazoa > Chordata > Chondrichthyes > Carcharhiniformes > Carcharhinidae > Sphyrna > Sphyrna mokarran. The sequence continues at coordinate 82,308,598 of JAGIQG010000005.1, read as the reverse complement.
CTGTCTTCTTCCAACGAGTTCACACCAAATCTAAATCACTTACAAAGCAACAAGTCAAAACCATTATGTGCAAGTAAAGGAATTGAGAGGGAGCAGGCTAGTTCTCTAGAACTGGAGTCTCAGAGGTTCTTGATGAGAGAGTAAGTCAGAGAAGGAATTTATCCGGGGGGCGTGATCTTTCCAGCCGTTTACATCATGCTGCTGATGTAGCAAAATCAGAGAATTTGGCACCCAGCCAAATCTCTGTTCAGCGCAGCAGGGTGGGAAAATCCAATTGGTTCTATTCTCACTCCACAGACACTGTCAGACCTGCTGAGATTTTCGAGCATTTTCTGTTTTTGTGGAGAAAATCAAATTTTTCTAGTTGAGCTGTGGTGTTGTGAGGAAAATGGGGTTCACTCGCGGAGGAAACGATGAGCTGAAGGATATTTGTAAATGTAAAGTATGATTGTCAGAAATATTGAATCACGATTAGAGATTTTTATAAGAGGCAACTATTACAACAACATCATCAAACACTGTCTACTGTTTTATTAATACAAGAATGGCTGCCACTTCATTTCTGGTGAAGTTACAGCAGTGAAATAGGAGCAATTCTGAGGAGATCCAGGCCATAGTTTTAAAGAAAGTGAAAATTAGAATTTCTAACTTTCACAATAACATGATTTATTTTATGTAACATTTAATTGTTTTGGCTTTTAATATCTTTGTTAAAGTTTTAACTTGAAAGCCTCACTCACACCCAAAACTTTGGATTTGACTTGACATTTAATAAGTTGTCATAAAATTTTCTTTACATTTATCTAACAGGAAACAGCAAAGTACAGAGCCTGAATAGTGATTGGAATTATAAAACTTCTGTGCACCGCATTACTGTTATAGATTACCCAGGGAGCTTAATTAACCCTTTGCGAACAAGCTTGGTATATTCAGCTGAGTTTTATCACATTAGAAACTACAAATAGTAACAATTTCACCAGATACTCATTCACTAGCACAGCGCATAGTCTTTCAGCTTGGTTGATGAGTTTTTTGCTGAACTCACAACCTTTTACTGAAGAAATAAAAATGAAATGTAAAGTAATAAATCTTTAATGTTATTAAAGTTGTGATTGTGAATTTTATTGAACTTTTACACTGAAAATTGATTTTATTTTCACTGTAAACTGTATTAATTTTCTTTTCCCTGTAATTAGTTGTGACTTTATTTTAGAGTTTTCATATTTATTTTACATCATCTTTGAAAAAATTTAAATCTATTTTTGTTGATAAAATTACATTTTTTACCGATGTCAAACATCTTATGGATTTGTCACCTACGCAGGGAAATCATTGACATGTCACCAAAAAACTTGAAAATATGACAGGTTTTCTGTTTAAAAAAATTTCATTTCAATTCTTTCTACTCCCAAAATGTCTAAATTATTAAATTTTTGGTTGTGTTGAAGCAGCAATGACTTTCTGGCCATAAAACATATCATTACGCATGACTGACATTACAAATCACTCTTGAATAAAAAGCATGATGAATAAATACTTGCTAATGTCCAGAGGGACAAAAGGATCCAGAGAGGCAATTTCTTCACAAGACGGTAGTGAGTGTTTGGAACAAACTGCTAGAGGTAGTAATAGTAGAGGCAGGTATAATTTTGTCTTTTAAAAAGCATTTAGAGTTGTATGGGTCAGATGGATTTGAAGGGATATGGGCTAAATCTGGGCCATTGGGACTAGCTTAGTGGTTTGAAAAAAAGGGAGGTATGGACAACTTGGGTCAAAAGATCTGTTTCCATGACATAAATCTCTTTGACTCTAATGTAACTTTGAACAAAATTGCTAAACCAAAAGCACTTGATTATTTTTTTGTTTTCTTATTGGAAAGATTACTCTGGCATTAGTGTCCAAAGTTGTACAGGTCAGGTGGATTAGCCATGATAAAGGGCTCATAGGGCACGAGATGGACATGGGTAAGGTAGTCTTTCAAAAAGTGTAAATTCGATGGACAGAATGGCCTCCTTCTGCAATGTTACAATCTTATTTCTGAATGTTGTGTAAGAAATTGTTATTAAATTGTCTAAAGCTGAGCAAGCTAAAAGATTTTAGGTTGAGTTATTTGAATTAGTCAAATATATTCAATTTTAGGAAAAAGTGCATTGCCATTTTGATTGATTTCCATGAATATTAACTATTAAACAATAGCATTTTTAAGGCATTTTTGTATGGTACATACTGGGAGAGCAATTTGTTTCCATTTGCAATTTCCAGCAGCACTTATTTTTGGTAGGCAGGCAATGCCATGGCTGCTATCCGTAGAACCCATCCAGCGCTCTTCATTGGTTTCATTGAAAAGTGCCACACAGGCAGCAGCCTGCACAGCACTGGCTGGCCTGCTGAATCAAGATAAGTCCAGAGGGCCCCTTTGAGCACGATTCTCCCCCAATATCGATTAAACTAACACATACTTTGTGATGTCAGCTGGGCTTGCAGACACCACCATGAAAGGATTAACTTTTCATGCCACAAGCTCCAAAGTGAGCTCATAAATCCAATAGTTGTTTCTTAGTTTTTTTTACAACAATAGTTTCATGATCATCAATTCTAGATTTTTTTATTGATTACAAATTTCAACTTCTGCCATCTGTCCTGAACGCAGGTCCCCAAATATCTGACTAGAACTAATCGGAAAAGTACAGGTCTCTGGACTATTAATTCTGTGACAATACCACTGCACCACTACCTCCTCTGCAGCAAGTTTTGTAATTCAGAGACTTTGCCAAGGATGTGGAAGCATCTGAAATATTCAAAAGCAATGGTTGATTGTTAGATTGGATCTCAGTCTCTGTCATGGATTCTATCAACAAATTGTTACAGCACAAAATTAGATAACTCTGCCCATCATGTCTGTGTTGGCTGGCTGAATAAGCAACTCACTTTGTATCATTTTTCTGCCTTTCCCCCTCTGACTTGCACATACTGTTTTTTCAGATAACCATCCAATTCCCATTTGAAAACCTTGATGCCTCCACTATTGTCTAAGGCAGTGCATTCCAGATCTTAACTGCTCACTGCATGAGAGAGGTTTTTCTCATGCTGCTTTTTTCTGAAGAACGGTGGAACATTTCCAAATCACTAGCTCTCTGGCAACTCCACTGAGTATAAAAAAGATTGGAAAATTATGGCTAGTGCCCCTGCAATTTCAACTCTCACTTTTATCAGTATTCATGTGTGCATTTCATCCAGTCCTGGATCCTAATCAACTTGAAGTACAGACAACCTATCTAATATCTTATCAATTTTGATCCCTTTAAATGTCTGAAAAGCCTCTTCTTTCATCATGACCTGGGCAACATCCTCCATTTGGTAAAGGCTGATGCAAAGTATTAATTCAATAGCTCAGTCATTCCCCCTGTTTCCATTCATAAATCCACTTTTTGGTCACATTTTGGTCCCAATTCCACTTCTCCCACTTTTTCACTATTTATATGCTGATTGAAGACTTGGGATTCTGTTTTATGTTAGCTGCCAGCCTACTTTTATACTTTCTCTTTGCTTTTCTTAGTTGTTTTTTTCACTTCTCCTCTAAACGTTTTATATTCAGCTACGTTCTCTGTTATCCACCTGATATTTCTCATGAGTAAACTTTTTTCTTCATCTTAATCTCACTCTTTTTTGTTAGACTGGAATTCTGTATTTGTTTCGTCTGCCTTCCTTCTTCATGGCAATGTGCCTTGAGTGCGGCCAAAGTATATCTTCTTTAAAGGTAGCCTATTATTCAGTTGCTGTTTTGCTTGCCAATTATTGATTGCAATTTAACTGGCCGAGACCCATCTTTCCTCAATTGAACTTGGCTTTCCCGATGTAGTGAACTTCATAAGGGAGCTACGTGGCAGAAAATTAGAAAATGCTGGATAAACACAGCAGGCCTGGCAGCATCTGTGGAGAGAAAAACACAGTTAATGTTTTGAAATTAATTTACAAACATTGGCTTGAATTCCCTGGTCTCGTAAATCCTGTCTCTGCTGCCAGCAAGAACTGAGACCTGGCACTCAGCCAAATCTCCATTCACAGCAGTGGCACCGGAGAAACCCAGCAGTGAATAAGATTAGTTATTAACTCGGTTTCTCTCTCCACGGATGCTACCAAACCTGCTGGGCCCAATTTTACCACTTTGATTCTAACTGCTGGACGGATTTGAAACTGGCAGTGTTTCAGATCCAGCTTTTAGATCCATTCTCAGGCCCCCCCATGTCCACTATGCCTGGAAAAATATCAGTGATTCCTAATCATGCTGCACAAACCTGTGGGTAGAGCTTATTGCACCCAAAACACTGCTGCTCTAATCGATCCCTCCAATTATGCACACTTACAAAGAAACATGGTAGAATGCAACTCCCCTAGCACATCGTGCCTGGCCCAGATAATTTCCCCCTCAAGCCTGCACAACATTACTGACCCCCTTACCCCACCTCTCCCTTCCTCTGCAACGATCTCAGGCAGAGTGGCAATGGAACAGCCAGCCATCCCCCGCCTCCTTTGCCCTCATTCATATCAGGCAGAAAGATCCACTTTCCCTTCTTTACCCTACAGATATCAGGCAGTGTGATCGCCCCACCCCGACTCCAGATCCTCCCGCACAACGCCCCTATTTCCTCCTAACTCCACTGGTTGCGTAACACCTCCCTCTCTCTTCCCCCCGTCCTCAGTCATTGAGACATTGATCAGTGACGCCCTCTTCCCTTTAGCACACTTGCAAATTCTCACTCGTCTTCCCCTTAAAGCTAACAAGCAAACTGTATGGAACTTGCTGGAATGTTCTGTCAAACTGCCTGCAGCTGATCTGCCCTAATGAGGAGCAGCTTCATTAAAAATTCAGGTACAGAGAAGCAGGCAGGCATTCTGGCACAAAATGTATGAAGACCAGGCCCCCCATCCCCCTCCCCGATTCTCTGAGGATGACCTGGGGAAGCTGCTGGATGCAGCAGAAGTGTGGTGGTGCACTCTTTGCTCCCCAGGAGATGCAGACCCAGGGGGCGTGGGGGGATTGCTAATAGAAATGTGGCCCAGGAGGAAATCACCACCTCAGTCAGTGCCAGGGCGCTGGCCCTCTGAACCGGGAAGTAGTGCCAGAAAAATATTAATGACCTCATCTGTGCAACAAGGGTGAGTGTTGAACGCCATCTTGCATCTCCCTACAAACCTCCCCCAGGGTCCTCCCATCCCCAGGATCCTGCATGCTTCCAGCTTTTCACCCCCAAGCACTTCCTTCCTTCCCCCCCCTACAAGATCCCCACTGTGTTTGCCCTCTAAGAGTCACCACCTGATTCTCTGCAGGAGTCACGCTACCATTTCTTTCATGACTCCTTGTCTCCACAGGAGAAGACTGACAATAACAGCTGAGAGAGGGCAAAGACAGGGGGTGGTGAGCCTGATCTCCAGGTCCTCGCCCCCTTTGAGGAGCGGGCACTGGTGCTCTCAAGGGAAGGGCTGTTAGCGATAGCATGGCCATCAAGACATAAGCACCTATCATTCCTTCAATCATTTTGAGGCAACTTCTTGGGAGCACGAGTTTTGAATACAAGGGGCGAGGTTTAAAGGAGATGTATGATGCATGTTTATTTGTACAGGGAGGGGAGTGAGTCCTGGAATGCTGCCGGGGGAGGGGGGTGTGGGGGGGGTGGTGGGGGCAGGGATCGTGGATGCAGATACGATAGTGACCTTCAAGAGGCATCTCTACAGCTATGTGAATGGCTTAGGAATAGAGACATACGGTCCCAGAAGGTAAGGGGTTACAAATCAGATGGAGAGCCTAACCACTACAGGCTTGGAGGAATGAAGAGCCTGTTCCTGTGATGTAATTTTCTTGGTTCTTTGTTTTATGTTCAATGGGCAAATGTGAGTGACATGTTCGGCATCCTGGATTCCTTTCCTTCCCTTGTATTTAACCTTGTGTCCTGTGTCGCAAGGACAGATCCAGATGCCCAGGTCTTTGTGGACTCCAAGTCCCTGCTGCAATTCCCATCCATCCTGGTCCAGACAGCTCGGATGAGTCCTCAGAGGATATGAGTGAAGGGACCTCTGAGTGTGGCACTGTTCTGGTGCCAGCTTCCATCTCACAATTCACCATCTCAGATACTGAGTCCAGTTAGCGTTGAGCTTCTGGGTCACTCTCTAGTGAGTACAATACATCTGCTGATGTACATCAGGAGAGAATGTCCGAGGCTTCTGGCATGTGAGGGCCTGCCGGAAGCAAAGACTCAGCTGGCTCCAGGCTACATGCTGGTCCTCTGAGATCACTTCTCCCCCAGTTGCTGGAGATGCAGGAGGGGCTGATGGCCACACTGGACAAACTGTGAGGCTGTTGGGATGGGTTCCAAAACCTTCAGGTGACCAGCTATTACCAGTCTTGTGTTCTTCCCAGGTCACCACTGCAAGGGAAAGCCTGGGGCAGGGGATCCTCACTATGAGTGACATGCTCCAAGCAATGGTCAAGTCAGAGCAGGTCACAGCTAAGGGACTTCTTGAGATCCTGCGGCCATAGCTGAGAGGCTCAAGAGCTTGCAGGAGACCCATTACTGAGGTACAGCGGGCAATGGTAGCAACCCTTGAGAATGGGGCCCAGTCACATGACTGAGGGGTTGTAGTATAGGGTTCAGTCTCAGAGGGCACTTGCTATGACCATTGAGAGGTAACTCAAGTGGCCAATGAAGAGGGCTCAACCACCAAAAGGTAGGACGTGAGTGGTCCTCCAGGATTGCAATGCCAGGTGACACCAGAGCTTCTGGATCTCACTGCAGAAGCACTGCCAACCCAAGGAGTGACCTAGGGGCCCAGAGAAATCGCAAGGAGGGAGGAGGGCTTGTGCCTATGCTGGGGCCTTCCAGCCAGGAGATGTGGCTGTGGCTACACTTTCTGACTCCCCCCTTTCTGACACCAGGGTATCTTGGGCAGTGGGATGAAGAAGGTGTTGTGGAAATGTCACAGACATGTGGAAGCAGGTCAGGGTCCTCAAGGTCCAGGACTTCTGGAGGCTATGCGCATAACGGGTCACACAGCGAGGTGGGCAGCTGGCCACCTCCACCTCAGATATACATTCTGGGGAGTCACTGAGGTGTGGTGGTAGGCCACATAAGGTTAGGAAGTTGTAGCTGTACTGAGATGGCACAGCTGAAGGGTTGCACAAGTTAGAAAGATATTTAAGTGCTTTAACATTTTCAGTTCACAAGTTTTTATTCTAGAACACCTGATTTCAACAACTTTGTTATGAATAAAATTTTTTAACACTCACCCGTGACTAATTTATCTCAAATAGGATTGATGATTTCCGGAGGGATGCTTCATGTTTATGTCAGTTGGGGAGGCCCCTTAGTGTTGTGTCACTGAGAAAAGAAAGGCATTGATTCCCCAGACGCCATGAGCGATTCTCTCTCATCCTCCACTCCACCTGTCCCAGGGCCCTGTATTGGGGGTTTCAGATCCCTTACCCACTACACAGACGTGGGCCCAGGTGCCAGCGTGCTTGCGGAGCTCAAATCAGAATGATGCTTAGTGAGTTATCATCACCATCCTGCCTGCCAAAAAATTCATTAACATGTAGTACCCAGGCCCACCACTCTGGCATGACAATGTTGCGAGATAGAAGGAATTTGGAAGTGGCGGGGGGGGGGGGGGGGGGGGTGGGGGTGGGGGGGGGGGGGGGGGGGGGTGGATGGAACCCGCAGACACAAACTCCTAGTGATCAAGGCCTCCCTTGCTGCCCTCGCATGCCTCATTTGAGCTGCCAAGTCTCAAGCGCCTGGTTAGTGTTCCTCGGCATAGTCCTCCTCATCATCCTCCTCCCCCTTCTCTGGTCATCCTCACTAGCGATGGCTGGCTGGTCAACCTCTTCATCCTTCTCCTGCTTCAATAGGCCACCTCTCTGTAGAGCCCGATTGTGCAAGGTGCAGCACACCACCATAATGCAGAGGAAGTCATTGGGCTGTATTGAAGAACTCTGCCAGATCAGTCCAAGCATTGGAATCATATGTTGAGGAGTCTGATACACCTCTCCGCTATTGCACGGGTGGCTACATTGTAGACACAGGTCTCCGCACAGGTGTCATCAGCTACCACCACAACCTGGGCTCTTCCATGAATCCCTCTGGGGTATCCGAGCTCCTGATAATGAAACTGTCATGCACGCTGCCTGGATGTCTGGTGCAAACGTGTATGATGGTCATATTACGGTCACACACTAGCTGAACGTTCAGGGAGTGGAACCCCTTCCTATTTAAAAACCTCCGGATTCTGTAGGGAGGCCTTGAGGTCAACATGTGTGCAGTCAATCGCCACCACACCCCCCTGCACTTTTTAGGCATCGCTGCAATGCCTGTGAACCCTGGAGCATAGGCTTCCTGCTGAGCCTGGTCCAGGTTGAAGTTGATGAACTGGCCAGCCCGGGCATACAGAGCTTCAGTGACCTGTCTCACACAGGTATGCACAGCAGATTGGAAGATACAACAGACATCTCCACTCTGGATCTGGAAAGAGCTAGTAACGGAGAAGTTTAGAGCGGTTGTCAATTTGACTGCTACTGAGAATGGGTGCTCCCCCAACCCCCCATCCCACATCTTTAGGTGCCAGGTTCTTTCAGAGTCAGAAATGTTGGTGGCACACGGTCTTGAAAGACCGCATCTTGAAAGACACTCATGCATGGAACTACTGGGTCTCTGCTCTCTCCTTCTCCTATGCCCTCCTCTCTTTGGGTAAATGGTGGCCACCTCATGCCTTTGGTGGTCGTTCCCCTCTGGTCCTGGAAGTGATAAGGCCCGAGCCTTCTGTGTCTGCAATTCTTTTCTGCTCCTCCTCCTCAGCTCCAACAACCAAAAGAATAGCTAGATCTATTGGTTGCATCGCAAAAGCCATCTCGTCAGTCTGAAGGGGAGTGGGGATGGTAGGTGCAAGATGGAGAGGAACACATGTAAAGTTTATGAAACGCTGCTTGCCCCTAGCACATCCATAATCACAGCCCCTCCAATTCCCCCAGCCACATAATCCCCACAATCACAGCCCCCCAGTTCACCCAGCCACATACTCCCCACAATCACAGTCCCCCAATTCCCCTAGCCACATACTCCCCACAATCACAGCTCCCCCAATTCCCCCAGCCACATACTCCCCACAATCACAGCTCCCCCAATTCCCCAGCCACATACTCCCCACAATCACAGCCCCCAATTCCCTAGCCACATACTCCACAATCACAGCCCCCAATTCCTCTAGCCACATGCTCCCCACACAATCACAGCCCAATCCCCTAGCCACATACTCCCCACAATCACAGCTCCCCCAATTCCCCTAGCCACATGCTCCCCACAATCACAGCCCCCCAATTCCCCTAGCTACATGCTCCCCACAATCACAGCCCCCCAATTCCCCTAGCCACATACTCCCCACAATCACAGCTCTTTGCAAAATTGAGAGGCTATAGCAGTGCAATTTACAAGAGCTTTGTGCACATCCTTCTGCTGGAAGTGAGCTGGGTGCACAAGGATTCAGCAGCACCGCAAGACCTGAAGTCAGTGCTGAGATCTGGGTCAGTGCTGCAATTTGGACATTGGAGACTCTGCTGACCAACAGTTTCCCCATCCCCCACACACTCGCAGAGGCCCCACCAACCAGAGACAGAAAATGGCCACAACAACAGGACACCTATGAGCAGCGGAGGACCATCAAATGCTATGCACTTATCTCTTCACTAACTCTCACAGATAGGGTGCCCAAATCAGACTTTTATTGAGCATGTCTGTTTTGCGCCTATTCCCGATTGGCAAATGTGGTAGTAAAAGGAAAGTGCTGGTAAAGTTGGGTGTGCAGCCCATTAACTCAATGTATTCAAATGCATTTAAATTGCTGTCACAGCTGTTTTGGATATAGTGCCAATTGCGGCATTTTCAGCCTTGGTAAAGGGAGAAACGGCACAGAGGCAGTTGTGGATCACGCTACTTGCCTCACACATGGCTTTACCAAGTTTTTGCATCTGAAAACAAGCTCGACTTGATGGTAAAATCGGGCCTGCTGACTTAATCCAGCATTTCCTGTTTTTATTTCAGATGTACAACATCCGCACGCAGTATTTTGCTTTTATTATGGAGCTCAGGCGCTGATTCTTTTCCAGGTTCTTAATCAGCATCTGCGATTAGTGTAGAAATATATTTTTTTATATTCAAATGTGTGAAAATCAATTAACATTTAATGGCTTCACAACGCTGGTCGTTGAAAGTAATTTAAGAAGGTCTGTAAATTTCAAGAACATTACTGAATTATTTTTTGAGTAAAAAATAGAACAGTACCATTGTAAATTGATCCAGATCAGTTGTATTCACTTTCACACCTCTCTTGCCAGTGCAGCTATTGACTATGGCATGATATTTTCATCTATTTAAGGTAGGGTTACTGTGTGTGGTCTGTTTGCCCATCTGAGTTCATGAAAATGAAGATCCATGCATGAAGGATATTTTTAACCGGCCTTATTGTTTGTTATTTAAAAAATATTTTTTTCATTTCTTCAATGCTGCTTTTAGTGCCGTTTTCTGTTTAATATCAGAATCCAATGAAAGTTATGAGAACAAAAACAGTCCGATAACTTTTTTCAAACAGACTGAGTAGTTGACTGATACATGTGCAACAAAGCAGGGCCAGAAAAGAAAACAGAATATGCTGAAGACTGTTTACAATCACAAGCAGCGACTGCAACTGAAGAAGCAAACAATCGTCTGAACTGCTCTGCTGAGAGGCAAGTTAGATTAAGTTTATTGGTGAGATTTACTCAATAAACAACTTCCCAATAAATTACCCTGTTGATTTTGAGTGATTCCACTGGAGCCCTGCTCATCACCCCTTCCTTGTACACAAAGCTATTGGTGAAGGTTTTCTGCAAGCCTAGTTTTGGTGCAGTAAGCAGTTAAGATGTTTTGATTCAATTTAAAATGATCATCTTTAAACATTAGTCAATAATGTCTGAATGCTTAATGCTTCTTCCATTGCCTCATACTCTATTGCAATAGATGAAAATCTGGCTGAATAACAAATAGTAACTCACAGAAATGCAGAAAAAATAATCATTCCACTGCTGTTGCAACATCATTTCCTAATGTTTACATATTTTATAAGACCATCAATGCACATTGTGTAACATTCATGCTTGGCAAATTTGCTGGCAGTTAGTTGAATTTGTAAAAGTCCAAGATAGATAAACAGCTGTCAATTTACTTAATTGTGAACTTGAGAGCCAATCCAACTAACTCAAGTTGTTCATGAGCAATTATCATATTATGCTCTAAAAGTGCTTCCTGTTGAAACCCAAATTCAGTGCCTAGGCTTCTCTCAGGTCTAATTAAAAGGGATGTCACATGATTACTCTTGGGGCCAATGAAGCGAGAAGGATATTTGGGAGTTAGTGAAGTCATAATATCCCAGTTGACCATGGGCTGCTCTTCCCCTCAAAAGAGGAGACAGGTGGTGATTTCAACTTGAGGATCACCATACATCAGGCAAGGGGCAAAGCTTAGAAGACAGTTACGAATAACTTCAGCTGGTGTAGGAATGAACCTACGCTATTGGCATTGCTCTGTATCACTAACCAGCTATCCAGCCAACTGAGCTAACCAACACCCCAGGGATAAGTACTGAATCTCTCTTGAGGGTTTTGAAGACAGTAAACCTATTCCCCCAATTCACAAAGAGTGCTGAGAAAGGAGCCAATGGAGCCAGTAGATATTGCTTCCATTTTGCTGTTGAACTTTCTGAAAAACCTGGAAACCTATCCAGCAGTGAAGATTTTTACTTTGGGCTTCTAATGGGAGGAAGATTTAAATATATAAATTAAGTGTCCTGTTTTAGTAATGTTTCATAGGCATGATCATTTGTAACAGATAGAATTATGACAATCAAAAACAATTAAAAAATAGATTGTGCTGATGAACAATATTTAGTTTTTGTAAACAGATGAAGAAAAGTTAATAAGGTTGTGAAGGAATTTAGCTTCATCTCATTTCCATTACCCAACAATATGTAATACCTCAACAAATACTTCAAGGATAAAATGTATCATTAATTTAGCTGCCAATTTAAACAATAAAAAAACCTTTAAAACTCATGGCCTAAAGAAGAGTATAAATAACATAACCTCTGGCTAGATAGTGGGGAATAACCCATAAGTTTTTGACTGAGTCAAGGAGAAAAGAAACCAGCTGCTAAATTAAATACTAAATAACAGTACATACAAAGTCATACTGCTCTCTTTATTTTGCAGCATTTCATACTGAGTTGAAAAGAGTCCTGCATATTGGACTGGGGAGATAGAATGCAGACCAGCATGGTTGCACGGCCATCTAAAAAGATAGAAAATACTGAGCCTGTTCATTTCTCAGTAGTTTGCCTGTTGTGACACAGCATGCTTTGATGTTTGCCTAGAGATCAAGAGATGTTTTTAGACTGGAGCAATTTTCATCTGTGACTCCTTTCTGCACATTTGCATTCTGTTTAATGGCCACTTTTAATATTATAGAATTTGGAGTTTATTTATATCAGTCACATACAGAAGAATGCTGTTAAGGATTTCAATTGTCTTTGTAGAAAAAAGACACTAAATGACAATATAAAAAGATATGGATATTCAATGGAGAGGTGGTTCTCTGGCCTCACTGCATATGCCACAGATTGTGCCAATCCTGGAACGTAACGTGGGCCTAAAAATAGGTTTCTCACCAGACCTGAAACAATTTGCAATCGTCCTGGCCACTTTCTTATAGCGTGAACCAGATCATGTTCTGAAGGGTGCAAGGCCGATTAGCATGAGATTGGCTGGGTTTCGATCTCACTAGTGAGTTCAGCACACAGTTAATTTCCCTCCCAGAAAGTTCCTTCCTCTCCGGCAGGAGGTCATGCCAAAGCCAATTATTACTGTCTCTGTGATTGTTTTCCACCGACAGAAACCTGGTGCAATAATCACGTCGGGTGGCTCGGAAACCATCTAAGGTCTCAGGTGGATGGGGGCATGGATGGGCAGTGCTGGCATACCGGTAGTGTCCATCAGATACCCTGCAGTGGCCAAGAGTAGTAGTGCCAGCTGGACACCTTGGCAATGCCAAGAGAGTGGGCTTGAGCAGTGGCCATGGCAGGGGATTATGCAGGGAACCATGACAGCAGGCTATGCAGGTGGAGACTGTTCAGGTGAATAATGAAGGGTCTCATGATGAGGATGGGGCATTTTGGGGATCATAATAGTGCACCCATTGAGGAAAGCCTCAATATCATGATGCCGGTAACCCGTGTCGGGCTGGCAGTCAGGGAGCAAGCTGCCAGTGAGGGTTGTCAAGATATCCATGAGGAGATGTAGGGGATCTCCAAGTGTATTGTGCAATCAGGGCATCCTTGAAAAAGAGTGTGTGGGTGCCTTGAAACCAGGCTTACTAGCATGTTTAGGCTCCCCTGCCTCCCACCCTCTCCCTAGTAACAATGTGGAATTCACCACGCTCAAAACAGTGACTGAGTGTGGAATGTTTGCGGTGCAAAGTATGACTGTGAGGCTGACACAGTTCACTCCATCATTTTCACTGTGACACCTACTTCTGGGAAAATTTCACCCAATGGCTGGAATTCTCTGTCAGTTCACTCTCTGCTGCTGCTGCAAGCAAGAGAAGAGAATTTGATGCTCAGATACAAAGCCTTTAAGTTTGTCCTGTTGTCAAATTTCCTTTCTCTTGTATAATTCCTTGTTGCAAAATGATGTTCACACATTCTGTCCCTTCCTTCTATTTTCTTGTAATAATCCGCCTCAGCACAGACCTGTACTCTCAAACACGTTGGATGAGGACAAAAGCTGAATCTCCAGAAATCCTGCTTCACTCAGAATCACACCCTCCTGTCCCTGACTACTGGGTGAGTTAAAGATAGTTCATCTAAAGGGCGTGACTGCCTCCTGAAACACAATCTCCAGGTACCTCTCCCACTCTCTGATGTGTGACAGTGTCTGGAGCTCGGACTCAAGCTCATTAACTTTGAAGCATAGTTCCTTGAGCAACCAACACTTACTACCGATGTGTTCTCTAGGAACTACAATGGGACCCATCAGCTTTCACATCACACATGTAAAACATGTCATCTGGCCCCCCAGCCCGATGTTATTTAATTAAATCATAAATTGTTTTTTCTAAATTTCAACTGGTTTTTAGCTTCTTAATCTGTAAAATATTTCTCCTTATTTTTGACTGAAAGCAACTAGGGGAGGCAATGGTGTAGTGGTTTAGTCACCAGGCGCATAATTCAGAGACCCAGAACTAGACCTGGTGACCTGGGTTCAAATTCTGCCACAGCAGATGGTAAAATTTCAATTCAGTTAAAAAAAAGTCTGGAATTAAAAGTCTAATGATGACCATGAAACCATTGTTGATTGTTATAAAAAACTCATTAATGTCCTTTACGGAAAGCTGTCTTTATCTAGTCTGGTTCACAACTCCAGTGACCAATTTGATCCCAAACTTATTTTGATTCCACTTTCTCTCTACAATCAAACCCACCAGTTCTATCTCTGCAAAAAAATATTGTCAGCTTACAAGATGTTAAGTTTGGCAGTGGTCGACATGTGACTCCAGATCCACAGCAATGGATTTGAACTGGAGGGCAGTCAGAGATAGGCAATAAATGCTGCCTTGGCTAGCAATGCCCACATCCCACAAATGAAAAGAAACTTAGAATAGTAAATTCAGATTAGCAGTTACTTACTAACCAATAAAATTCTTGTGTTGTCACTCCCGATTACTTTTCAAACTCAGCTCGCTATCCCAGTACAGCCTCACATTGTATTTATCCTCTGCTCCAGTAATGGTTTTCCTCATAGCTTTGACCACCTCTGCTCCCAGAAGGTGAGTGAAGGCCCCAAGCCTCACACTGTATTTATCCACCTTTGTAGTAGAGGTGTTCTTCATGGATCTGGCCATCTCCACTCCTGGAAGTAAGTGAAGGTCCCTAGCCTTGCACTGTATTTATCCTTCACGCCAGTAGAGGTGACTGTTGCAGGTCTGACTGTCGCCACTCCTGAAAGACGACTCACAAAACTCAGGAGTGGGACCCTTATCTTCCTGGTGCCCAAGAGCGGGCAGCCATTTAATTGGCCAGCAACTCTCAGAGCTATGATTTCCTCCCTCAAAGGCGTGGATATGGAGTTTGTGGAGAGTGTTGAAAATTATGGTTTATCCAACTTTTAATTGGAAGATATCATAGTTCACTTAAGACTCCAAACACAAGTGCGACCAGGAGAGCAAGTGGAGAGGTATACCTAGCTATCCTCAGTACGTAGGTGAAACCTGACCCTATGGGGATGAAGATTTTTGAAGAATATCTGCAGTACTATGTTAACTTTAGCTGAAGTTTAGTAGAATAACCTGACCCAGATTTTGTGATCAATAGTAAAAGAAGAGTGCCTCCATTTCACCTCCAGGGTGCCCCCAGATCTTCCCTGAACTTCTGAGCAGCAATTGCAATCTTTATAGGCCAGCTTTTACAAGAGGGAAATGAGCTCCTAAAACAAAATTACACAAAATTACATGAGAAGATGTTGGGCGAGTGTGCTGACGTGATCTTGCATGTGAGCAAAATTATAGTTGGAGGGTGTGTGTGGGAATTGGAAGCAGGGCTGCTGATGCTTATTGGCCAATTAAGGCATTTGATTTGCCGACTGAAAGGAATTTTATGTTACCCGTGTGACTTCGTGGTCATTGCACAGGCAATATAGGCAGGTTTCTCATCCCAGTGTGGGATAAAAGACCCTCAGAGCAAAAGCTCTATCTTTTTAGGTTCAAGTAATTGCTGAGAAATTTGTGACTTGATAGATTGCTCTGTCATTTCTGCTGCATTCCAAGTGTAGATAGCTTTCTTTTGTAGTACTTTTTCTTTCCATCTTTGAGTGAAGAGTTCAGCAGAATGCACCCTTAGATGTATAAGATGGTGTATTTCTGATCATAGACATTGTATATTCAGATGGTGAGAAGGAGGAGAGGATTCAGGAGGGAGAGGAAACCAGACGCAGGCAACATCCCAGGAAGAGATCTGTGGGAGAGAAGCACTAACATAGTAGAGGCCTGTCAGGAGAGCAAGGTGGAAGGGTCCACATGATATGGCAGTATCCTGCAGCCAGAGTATTGAGGCAGTGGTTGAACTATTTCAACATGGCTAAGGTCCAGTTAGGAACCTCCGCCTCCCTAGGGACATTGTCACCACCTTATGCCAGATAATTGGGGTGGAAATCATCTCCAACTGTATGCATAGCCATCCAGTGTCTTTGGTTTTGAAAGTCACAGTCATTTTCAACCTATACCCCCTTCATATGGTTGCTGACATTAATGCATTATTGGACAGCTAGGCTGAGACTCTGGACTTCACACCAATTTCAGAGTTTGCCTACATCCAGAGTGTCATCGACTGTACTCATGTGGTGACCAAAGTGCCCGCAGGTGAACCGGGAACCTTTGTGAACCAGAAGGGGTCCCTCTCAATGAACGTTCAGATCATCTGTGATCACAAGACAGAAGTCTGTGCCTATCGTTTTGGCAGCTCGCATGCTGCTTACATCCTGCAACATTTACAGGTGCCAAGGCTGTTTGTCACTCCTGCTTATTTGTTTCACAGCATTTCAAACTTAACACACTGTGAAATAATCACTTATATTTGAATAGGCCACTCTTAATTTTACTTGGTGTGTAATGAAGTTAAGTATAGGAAGTGTATAACCTTCATCTGTTTTAATGTTGAGTCCCTGGAGCAGGGCAACTCAGATAGTAATCCCCTGATTTCTACATTTAACAGCATGTAGTTGCCAGAGGTTGCTGTAGATTTATGGCTTAATAATAGTGAGTAATGATAGCCTCAGCATTATTCCTATTGCAAATTCTGAACCAATGCAAATTGATGATCTTGTTAAGGGGCAGCATTTAGCTAAAGAAAAGGTGAGAGTCATTGGTGTTTACTCATTGCACAATGAAAGTTATATTACAAGAGAAGTCATTGCTCTGCATGAACTGGTACTTTATCTCACGCATTTAAGAGTGGATGCAGTTTGATTTGACAATGTGTAACCAGAACTGAATAGTTAAGTAAACATTTCCTACATACACTAGTTAGATGTATAATAAGAATTTTTTATTCAATCATGGGATGTGGGTGCACACTCCTAGCTGGGTCAGTATTTCTTGTTCATTCTTAAAGGCCTTTGAGAAATGGTGGTGGGTTACATTCTTGAACCACTGCAGTCTATATGGTTCAGGTACACTTACTGTGCTGTTAGGAAGTTCTAGGATTTTGAGTAACAAATAGTGCTTAACATTGTGCAATCATCAGCAAATGTTCCCATTCCTGATCTTATGATGGAAGATCTTTTATGAAGCAGCTGAAGATAGTTGTGCCTAGATGCTATCCTGAGGAATTCTTGCAATGACGTCTCGGAGCTGAGATGATTGACATCCAAGTACCACATCAATCTACCTTTGTGCCAGGTTTGACTCCAACCAGCGGCGATCTTTCCTGTTAACTCCAGCTTTGTTCAGGCTCCTTGATGCCACATTTGGTCAAATGCTGCCCTGATGTCAAGGGCAGTCACCCTCAGCTCAAGTGAATTAAATTAAAATAATTAAATAGTTAAACTCATGTCTGCAATGATTTCACTTCCAACAGTAGTTTTTCGTTATATAATCCATTGCAAGTCTGATGTGTGACAGATGTTATAATTGTTTTTTTTCTAATTTAAGTATTTCATTATGTAGGCTTAGTTGCTGTGTTTTTTCCAAATTTCCACATACCAAGTTTCAATGTCAATTGTTAATGGAATAGTGTATAATTATTAACCACATCCTTTCCTCAGTTGTTTGGCTTTTATAAATTAATACAAAGAGAAATCAAAGAATTTTACAAAATGAACATTTTACACATGTGTCTGAAATCTCAATGTTATTACCCCCTGTGAATACATTTAAGGAACAAATCTCATCAATATCCACAATATGTCTTGGAAATGATTCAGTTGTTGAATAATTCTATTTAATCTTTTAATAACAAGTTCTGCTGATTAAATTTGTGTTGACTTTATGAAGCTTTGAATTTAAACTGAATAGAGATGCTGGAGAGTCCTGTGAGTATGGGACAATTAAATGCATGCTGAAGCTCAGTGAGTTGAAAGGAAAATAATTTTAGAAAAAAATTCTCCTGTAAGGATCTGTTTAAAAAAAAGAGTATTTGTTATGTTTCCTCCTTCAAAAGAATGATTTACATTTGAGCAACTTGAAAACAGCTTGTGCTGTCTCCCAGTGAGAAGAGATGATGTTTAAGATGAATTGAGCGGACTTACTCCCCTATCGAGTGCACTGTTTTGTGTTAACAAAAAAGTGTAGAATTAATTTGTTCAAATACAGATACGTTAATGCTGTGAAAATCAGAAGCATATTTAGTGGCAAGCATGTGGAATATTTATGGCTTCCATGAGTTGAGTTGGGATCATCTTCCTTCCCAATCCTGGATGCTGATGCTGGCACTCACATACATCCAAAAGAATCAGCACTGACTGGCTCCCAGCCGGCATTGAGCCTTTAATGCGCACTTCCAGGACTGAACCTTTGATCACCAGTGAATGTCTGGATTGGTTTCCAGAAATAGGAAAACTGCTGCCCATTCAACTCAATCATGGATTCAGGGTAAGATCCACTGGAAACATTGTTTTTGTATTTTTTTCTCAGTGGGAGATCCATGGTGGATCTTCAAGGGCTGCTATCCAAAAAGTAATTAGCCCCTTCCCAGAAAAGAGATGCAGCAAATTATTTCAGCAAGTTTTACGCAAGAAGAACTTTATGTCGGAAGAAACACTCCGTTCAGTGTGAAATTGTTAGCAATCTTGTTTGTGTTAATATTAATCCTCTCGCCAGTCAACATCAGTAATTCCTTCCAGCAATACTTTGCAATACTTAAAGAGTTTGACAATTGTGGTGTAAAAAAAATGACATGAAACTACTGATAATTTTCTGTTAATCTGGGATTGATCTCATGGCTGACCACTCGCTTTCTGCCAGGTGACTGCACAGTTCAGGTTCCTCAGAAGAGTGAACCATCCAGAAGCATAAGGATCTGACCTGTTGTTTCACTGTCTACAGCAAGGATGGATACCTACCCAAACCTTGCAGGGCTTTTATAGTGTCACTGAAACCTAATTGCAATATTTCATAAGAAGCTTGAGCAAGAAATGACAGTCAGTGTTCTGCCTGGCCAAACTGAAATGGAAGGGGACCAGGGATAGAAGAATCCCATGAAGCTAGTTATTAACTTAACAAAAAATCTTGGATACAGATTGATTGATTCAAAAATTGAAAGCGTGGGTTTATGAGGAGAGGCTAAGTAGACTGGGGCTATACTCATAAGAATTCAGAAGCATGAGGGGAAATCTTATTGAAACATATAAGATTATGAAGGTAATAGATAAGATAGAAACAGAGAAGTTATTTCCACTGGCCAGTGAAACTAGAACAAGGGGATATGGCCTTAAAATAAGGGGGAAGCAGATTTAGAGCTGAGTTGAGGATGAACTTCTTCACCCAAATGGTTGTGAATATGTGGAATTCCCTGAGGCTATCTCATTGAATGTTTTTAAGGCAAGGATAGATAAATTTTTGAGCAGTAAAAGAATTGAGTGGGCAAGTAAGTGGAGCTGAGTCCACACAAAAATCAACCATGATCTTATTGAATGGTGGAGCAAGTTCAAAGGACCAGGAACAAGCTACTCCTGTTACTCATTCTTATGTCCTTATGCCAGGAAGAGAAGCAATGCTCTCCCAAGCCTCACAAAGACATCTGAGAACTCCCTTGCTGCTCCTTCACTACCACCAATTGAGGGGACTCACGACAAAATAGTTGGGAAGCCAATCCGTCAGACTTACTTAGGCTTCAAGCAATGCAATTCTGCACCACTTCATACCAGAAACAAGAGGAAAGTTGGCCAGCAGCATTAAATGGTGTCAGGGAGTTCAAATATCTCTTGATTTTCTTGCTTTCCTGAGCAGATGAGTTTTAAACAGTCATCAAAACTCAGTGAACAAAAGCTGTCCTAATGATAGTCGGAAATCCTATATTTAAAAAAGGCACTGATGTGGAGGGCCACTTTACAGTCATGGAGTGAAAGACTATACGCAAAACCAACGAAAGCTGAAAAATAAGGCCAAAATGGAAGTTAATAGGGAAGCAGAATGATGTATTGCTTAATTCCTGGGAGTTGGTTTTGAATTCTGAGTGAAGTCCAAGTTCATTGAACAAGTTTGGGTTCAAAAGTGTGTGATTATGAATGACTGAGCATTGGGATAAGCTTAAGAAACTAAAGAGGATGGAATGATGGGAGAAGTGTAAAGGGATGCAGAGCAGCAGTGTAATTATTTGAGTTTAAACTGTTCTGATGTAGAGCTGGAACTATAATGTTATTATGCAATTTATTCACATTATTGCCCTGTCAGTTTAAATTTTTCAAAACATTATCATTGTAGACCCAACTTAGTTACGTAGCATACATAGATATGATTATGTAATTCATTAGTACTGACTTTTTCTTCTAAAAATAATGCGTTGTGCAGATAACTGAAGTGCAGAGTAGGTATTCAGAATCAGATCAATTTTGCTGAATGAACTGTATTCACAATGTTAACTCAAAGTGAGACAAAGGTGGAGTATAACTTCAAGAAATTTGCTTTGTACCAACATGGAGACACTGAAAGACAAAGATGTGCCATAACAAAAATGTTCCAAATTCATGTAACCTCTCCTAGGCTTGTGAAACTATCAACATCTGAATAAATTGGCATGGAGGATGTTGTTTTCCAGGTCATTACTCACAAAAATAATGGTAAAAGTACTCATAATTGTACAAGATGTTCTCTCTACATTATGGTTGCAGGACAAAATGAAGGACAATTGAAAACAAAGCAGCACAGCACACCAAAAGTACCTGAATATTCACAAGTATGGAAGGGCAAAAGGAAGCACAAGATAGTGTAAAGCAACAATGATGAGGAAAGGGTAGAAAGTAATGAAGGGTTACTCGAAATTTCAGACTGAAGAAGCATGATTCATTATCCTACTGTCTTTTGGGTCAGAATACTTAATGATTGTGGATAACAATTGAAACAAGAACACTGTAGAGAGGTCTCTTGACTACTTACTTCAGGTGTAATGAGATAGATGTATGGTATGTGGTATAGTTTCTGCATTCAAAACTGTAGACTAGGACTTCATTCATGCCATGCAGATTAAATGTTATTAAGATCTGTCAGGGACAAATTAATTAAAACTTGGAATATGCAGGCTTCTTTTCTCTGGGAGTTGACTATACCCCTTGTGGATAAATCACTTAGCACAAGGACAGGCATATTTGTATGACAGGATGATTTACAGAGATAGCGATCCTAACAGATTGTTGTAACGTTGCTATGTTGACAGTGTGAGTTTGATCAACAAAGAAATGCACTAATATTGAGAGTTTCATTTAAATCAATAGTTCCATAGCATATTTTAAGCACAGAGAGAATAACTGATTGCAGAAGTCATTTGTGAACTTGAAGATTGGCTAGATGGGATGATTAGAACACAGGCATGTTGCTTCGGGTATCACTCTCACCCACTGGAGAATATGTTTTTCCACGATTATAGGGGAACAAAATTTTGTAAGTAATGGTCATTTGTTTCTAATGAAAGATGATTTAAATAACCATTCTTAAATATTTCGCATAGAAGAATATATATCATCCACTTAGGTAAATTTAGTTTTGCTCATAAATTAATCTTGAATTTTACCAGATGAGAATCTCACCATTTTTAAATTACTTCTACGTTGAGGTACAAGATTGGACAAGTAAATTCCTGATATTACCAAATTTGTACTTTTTTCTCTCTCCATGTTCATTATGTTAAATATCACTATTTTAAGAATAGAAAGATAATGCAGTCTTAAGAGAATTATCTCTAATAACCTTAGCAGCCTAATTTTTCCAACAACATGCTGGTAGTGAGTAACTTTTTTCATTATCAGGTTTTCCCCGACAACAAGCCAAATCGACTGACATCATTGCAGAGCTGAAAACTGACCTCAAGTCATGTCTGGTTAGGATCAGACAATCTTTGCAATGTGTAATTGGGATAGTTGGAAATGTTGGTAACTTTTTGATTTGATTTATTATTGTCTCATGTTTTAAGTTTTTAATTTTATTTATTAGAGTCACAACTAAGCTTACATTAACACTGCAATGAAGTTACTGTGAAACTCCCCTAGTCGCCACACTCTAGCACCTGTTTGGGTACACTAAGGGAGAATTTAGCATGGCCAATGCACCTAACTGGCACATCTTTCAGACTGTGGGAGTAACCAGACCACCCGGAAGAAACCCAAGCAGACATGGGGAGAATGTGTAGACTCTGCACAGACTGTGACCCAAGCTGGGAATTGAACCTTTTGTCACTGCTGTGAGGCAGCATTGCTAACTATTGTGTCACTGTGCCGCCCCTAATAAAGTATTGCTCCTTGTATACTATACAAACAAGGCATACCATTCATAGAGAAGGAAAGGAGAGAGTGCAAAATGTAGTGTTACAGTATAGCTAGGGTGTAGAGAAAGATCAACTTAATGTAAGGTAAATCCAATCAAAAGTTTGATGGCAGCAGGGAAGAAGCTGCTCTTGAGCCAGTTGATATGTGTCCTCAGGCTTTAGTAGCCTTTTCACAACGGAAGAAGATGATAGAGAATATGTCTGGGGTACATGAGCTCCTCAGTTATGTTGGTTGCATTTCTGAGGCAGCGGGAAGTGTTGACAGTGCAAATGGTTGAGAGGCTGGATTGATTGGATAGGCTTCATTCACAACCCTCTGCAGTTTTTTGTGGTCTTATACAGAGCAAGAGTCATACCAGCTGTGATACAACCAGAAAAAATGCTTTCTATGGTGATCTGTAAAAGTTGGTAACAGTTGTAGTGGACATGCCAAATTTCCTTCATCTTTTCTTAACTATAACGTCAGCATGGAGGCACCAGGACAAATTGTTGGTGATCTGGACACCTAAAAACTTGAAGCTCTCGACCATTTCAACTTCATCCCATTGATGTAGACAGGGTCATGTCTTCCACTATGCTACCTGAAGTTGATGACTGTCTGTTTTGTTGACATTGAGTGAAAAATTATTATTGCACTGGTTCACCAGATTCCCTATAGCTTTCCTATACTCTGTCTTATCATTGTTTGAGATCTGACCCACTATGGTGGTGCCATCAGCAAACTTGAACATCGATTTGGAGAAATGAGGTGTATTGTGGGGTGCATGATATCATTTACTTTTCTATTTGTGTTTGATATATCCTGTGCAGTTTATTGATAACCTATTTTATTCCTGTACTGATTCTGTTCTTGGCCTTTTCAGTTTTGCATTTTTAGGCTACTATTTGTTCCAACTATAGTTTTAACAAACAACAACTTTATAATTTAATTGAGAATATTTCTCTAGCAAGATCAGATAAGCCAACATGGTTTTCTTCAACATTTTTGATGATGGTTCAAGTTAGTTGGAACATTGACAGTTTAACATTTGTTCAACTGTCTACCTTCTTAAATTTACAAACACAGCTGGATAAAATAAAATATGTATCTTTAAATCATAACATGTACATGTGTTAAGGAAACAGAACAAGCTAAACGTGTTCATTTAATGTTGAATATTAAATTTAATGTTAAATTTAATATGAAAGTAGAGAATTTATAATACTTGCCTGTAAAACATAGCTGCAAATGCACAAGATGCACAGTCCTGAGAGGACCCTGACAAAAGTAATAAGGCAAGTAATATATGATGAGATGAGAACTTGTGAGTAGACCAATTGATGGGTGCATTTTTATGACTTGCTTGTCTGAATCAAAAAACAAGTGTTTGGTCTACTGTTTAAACTTTTTAAATTGAAAGAGTAGATAAACTGTATCTCAATTCAAACCAATTTTATGGACATTCTGACCATATCCCTTTGATCTTCCTTCTCCTACAGTACTTGAGATGAATGCCATTGTCGCTAGTTTTACATAAGCTTTTCTGAAGCTACGTTCATTAAGATGAGTTGTGGCAGAAACGCACCATGGAGAATGGCATCTTTGCTTTTTGTTTAATTTAGAGTTCAACATCACCTGAAGACAATAATTATAATCGCAATTACTTCTGGCCCAATGTTTAACATTTTTTTTTGTTTGACTCTGCTCAATATCAATTCCATCTGTACCCTGGTTACTCGTCTTCCTCGACTATGTTAAGCCAGTGTTGTTACTCAATGCACTGTCCCACTCACCAAACTGACAGGCTATGTGTTGCAATCTCACCATGAGGAGTCGGTGTGCTTATCAAGTCTTTACTTGAGCACTATCTCAACGGTTTGTCTTGAAAGTTTTATATTGCAGTCACAATGTTGCATTTGTTTTTGTTTTGCTGCAATTTGATCAAAATGTCAAGGGTTATTTCATGCTACATAGCACAACCTAAGGTTATTCACCATGTTGTATCTCTATTTATTCTTGCTGCCATCTGTTTCAATACTGCAATCACCATGTCATCTTATTATACTAACATAATACCTTTTTACCTTACAAGATAGCAATCACTCATAAGGGATTGGGTATTACAGGTTATTTAGTAAGACTGGGCACATGAGAGCAGTTGTACATAGGTATAACACTTGGAGACATCAGAGTTATGTTTCTGAGTTTTGGACTAGATCATATGACACGTTTCCCTTCTAGTGATGTCATGTTGATATCCTTTAAAGGCATATTACAACACAGGTTAGTGAGGGGCTGGAGTCATGTGTAATGCAGACCAGATAAACATAACAGATTTGCTATCCTAAAGAAACCTGGACTGGAACTATTTAATGTTACATTCCCTGCCACTGCTGCCAGCAGGAATGGAGAATTTGACATTCAGCCCCATTCACTGCAATGGGGATGGATATTCCCACCAGGACTGAGGTCAGAGAATCCTGGCCTATCATTGTTTAATAACAATCTGATGGCTTCAGAGTCACTGGGTTGGATTTCCCAGCTGTGTTTGCCCCAAGATTGGAAAATCCCACCCGCAGTCAATGCACATTTGCATGGTCCGCCCCACCCGTGACAATTCCTATTGCAGGCAAGAAAGAAAAATTCCACTCATTATTACTGATACCAGCTTTTCATTTCCAAATTTTTAAAAAATTTAAATTTCTGGAACTTCCTCATTGTGAACTCATTTTCTCCTGATGTATTGTCTATCCCCATGAACATCTAGATAATTGAAGCACAAGCCAACACAGTATCATCTTTGATTGTTGCTGAAGTTGAGATAATGCTGCATAAAATTCTGTTGGGAGAGGGTTGCCTCTAAACCCTCTCACAGGACCATTCCAGATGTTAACGCTGCTGTATACCTGCAAGAAAGTGTAGGCACATTACAACCACACTGCTTGTTACTTCCTTGGCAGTCACTATCAGTGTAAAAAAAGTAGAACTAATGATACCAACTTTCATTTTCTGAGTGCGTAAAATTGAGGTAGTTACAGGGCAGTAGAGACCAGGAAATCCAAGAGAAGTTAGACTTGATGGATTTTCCTTGGTTGTGGATCCATGTTATCTTTCAATCAGATTCAGAATGTGCAGTTGAACACTGTACAAATTCCTTGTTGTATGAATGGTATAGGTCTCCTGCAGCCAATGGCACAACTCTTCAGCTGCTGTCAAAGCAAATACAATGTGCTGAACTGTACTTCATTTGTTTACAGAGTCACAATTCAGTACCCATCCCTTTACTGAACCATACCCTGACAAAGCAAATCAGCAGAGAAATTTCCAGCTATTTCCAGAGAAATTCCCACCACCATCCGTGGAAATGATAGGTGACATCTTGGCAGGTGTGGCTAAGAAAGCAACACTGGCAAATGATTAGCCTGGTATAGCTTCTTTTATTTAGTACCATGGCATGCTGCAATTGGAATGCTTCTGAAGAACCTTCCATCATATGGGTCTGTCAGTATCAACTTGCATTGGGGGTGGGGGAGTCTGCTGTTGATGAGACAGGAGCCTCCCCACCAGCATGCCATCTTGCTCTATAGATGTGAGGGCATGAGTGTGGACAAGACTCAGGCAAGCACATTTTTCCATTATTGGACATCCACAAATAATACTTTTGTTTGCTTTGGAATAGAATTTCAACTGCACACTCTGAATCTGATTAAAAGATAACATGGATCCACAACCAAGGAAAATCCATGAAGTCTAATTTCTCTGGACTTCCTGGTCTCTACTGCCCTGTAACTACCTCAATTTTATGCACTCAGAAAATGAAAGTTGGCCTCATTAATTCTACTTTTTTTACACTGATAGTGACAATAACTTTATCCAGACAATTTCAAGAATAATTTCATTAGCACATCATAAATAAAAGGTATTTGGTAAATCCAAAGGAAACTTGCTCCACGTCCTCATTGGTTACATTAGCTCACCACTGGAAATTGCCTCAGTATTACCCTATAGCTCAGGGGTGTTAACAATTAGATATTGGATTCTTCTAATATGTGCTTTTGAAGGTAATTTTGATCAAATTTCCAAATCCACTTAATTGCTGATTCCAAAAGTGAAGTTAACTACTAATGGCTGGAATTTCCTCAGAGTTGATTTTGCTTTGCAGTTGTAAACATTGGTGGAAATCCATTAAATGGGCAATAATGAGGTTTCAAGAAAAGAAACAACAGGGAGCTTGAATTCTTGTTCTCTTTTGCTTTGTAATAATTGTTTCGTAATTCATCCTTTTTGGTGAAGATTTGTTGAATTAAAGAAAAGTCCTTTACAGTCATCTGCAACTTCAAAGCTAGGTAAAAGTTTGCCAACTTAAACAGAAAATTAATAGAACAAAGTTTTGATACAAGGTTGTTAAAGTCTTGTTTCACTTTGGGGAACACAGGTTCATGTCCTTAAACTTGGATCCTTGCTTCCTTGTTGTATGTAAGTACAAGTGATTTGTCTAGTACATGATAACTCAGTTAACTAGAAAAATAAACAAATGCTTATATACATATGTGAGGTCAATTTTTTTCAATACATGGTCCTGGCACAGTCTCCCCCACTGGGAAATATATGTGGAACTCATGGATGTGGTTCCCATTATTATCTGTTATTAAAATTAATGAATGGAAAATCATGGCAAGCACGCTGTGATTTCCTGATATGCACACACAGCGGCCAATGCTCCGTGGCCAAAGTGTGCAATTAGAAGATGGACCTGTAAAGGTATATTTTGTTGGGAATGTAAGACAAAGATCTTATCACATGGTCTTAACATTATAGGGCCAGCTCTGTGACGCACAATCCCATCACTCTGAATCTGATTGAAACATAACATGGATCCACAAGTTATTTACACATTAAAGAAAAATTGACTGGGGAAATGCACGGCAGCTCCTCCAACACGGGAATCAGAAAAGAGAGATTAACTTTCAAGTGGAATCCAACTCTAATGATGGATTCATCCAAGATGTCAATTTGTCTATCCTTACCCCGATAATGACACACCTTAAATATACCCTGAGCGGTATCAATTTTCATTTTAGTTGTTTATAAATTATTTGACACACTAAAAGCTACATCACTTCTTTGAAATTTTTACACGGTCAGCGTTTATCTGATCCAAAAATCAATGGAATATGTTAGGTCATAGTGTTCTCATTCAGCATTCATGGAAAAACATATCTCCCAAAGCCCATGCTTTGACCAGTAATGATAAAATAATTTTTGGGGAATTCTACTGCAGAATGGGACTAACTGGACAGATCTATTCACACAGTTTTAGAGGATGGATGCTCATGTGGATTAGTGTGTGTTAGCTTTCACTCTTTGTACCCCATGCTGATAGTTGCATTCAGTGGTGCACAAGAATGCAAGGAGCTGAAAGGTAAGCATATGGGCATTTAGGTGTATCACAGAGAATCATAGAATCCCTATAGTGCAGAAGGAGGTCATTTGGCCTAATGAGTCTGCACTCATTGCATCCAGGCCCTATCCCCTTAAACCCACGTATTTACCCTGCTAGTCCACCTGACACTAAGGAACAATTTATCATGGCCAATCAATCCAACCTGAGCATTTTTGGACTGTGGGAGGAAACCGGAGCACCCGGAGAAAACGCATGCATTCATGGGGAGAATGTGCAAACTCCACATAGACAGTGATCCGGGCCAGGAATTGAACCCAGGTCCCTGGCACTGTGAGGCAACAGTGTTAACCACTGTCAGTCCCCATCAGAAGGTAGACTAGAATGACAAAAATTCAGAATAAATGTTAATGTAAGGGTGATATATTTTTGATGCACACTCAAGAGAAAAATGTTTTATTGTCTGATGTATTTATTACCTTACGTGCCAAACTTAAAGAAAAACATTTGGGCAGGAAGCTTCCTGCTGCTCATGCAGTGAGATTTTCCCATCCCACTGCAGTGAACAGCTGGCCACCAAATTCTCTGACCTTGCTGCAGCAGGAACGTGGCATGAACAACTGATAACATCACACCCAGCATTGAGCAAAGATGGAAGGCAGATCTGAAGATTGTTTGATTTTTTTTTAATATTCTGTACAATGATTATAAGGAGAAAAAATCTAGCACACAAGAGAAAGCTAGCTAGAAGTATAAAGATAAATATTAAAACTTTCTATAGATCTTTTTTTTAAAGTTATCAAAGTGAGAGTTGTCCTGCACTAGTCATAGAATCCCTAAGCACAGAAAGAGGCTATTTGGCCCATCAAGTCTGCACCGACCACAATCCCACCCAGGCCCTAACTCCATATCCCACCCACTAACCTACGCATCTCAGGACACTAAGAGCAATTTTTAGTATGGCCAATCAACCTAACTCACAATCTTTGGACTGTTGAAAGAAAGTCTGGGGAATTAATAATGGAAAGTAAGGAGATGACAGAATGGAACAGATATTTTGCATTGGTCTTCATTATAAAGGATATAAATAACATCCCAGAAATAACTGTAAATCAAAAAAGGGAGGGAAAAATGCAAGAAAATTTATAATCGCTAGGGAATCATAAAATCTCTGCAGAGTAGAAGGAGGAAATTCAGCTCATCAGGTCTGCACCTATTGTCTGATAGAACATTTTACCCAGAGCCACACTATTCTGGCAACCCCACTAATCCCCCTAACCTACACATCTTTGGAAACTAAGTGGCAATTTAGCATGGCCAACTCATTTAACCTGCGCATCTTTGAATTACGGGAAGAATCCGGAGCACCCGAGGAAGCCTACATAGACCTGGGGAGAGCATGCAAACTCCACACAGTGACCCAAGGCTGGAATTGAGCCCGGTTCCCTGGCACTGTGAAGCAGCAGTACTATTAACTGAGCAAATTATTGGAGCTGAGGGCTGACAAGTCCCAAGATCCTAATGAATTTCATTCTTGTGGCTTAAAAGAGTTGGCTAGTGAGATAGTTGATATGTTGGTTTTCATTTTCCAAAATTCCCTAGATTTGGGGAAGATTCCATTAGATTAGAAAATAGTGAATGTAACTGTTTTATTCAAAAAGGAAGGAGACAAAAAACAAGAAACTACAGGCCAGTTGGCTTAACATCTGTCATATGGTAAATATTACATGTTATCATTAAAGACATTATATCAGAGCACTTAGGTACATTTATGGTAATCATATACAGTCAGCATGACTTTATGATAGGAAAATCATGTTTAACCAATTTCTTGGAATTCTTGAAGAAGTAACATGTGCTGTGGATAAAGGGGAACTATTGGATGTACTTACTTATACTTCCAGAAGGCATTTGATAAGATGTTATTGTAGAAAATAAAGGCTCATATGCTGGGAGGCAATATGTTAGCATAAATAGAGGATTGGTTTGCTAACAGGAAACAGAAAGTAGGCATAAATGAGTTATTTTCTGGTTGTCAAGACAAATCTAGTGGTGTGCCACAAGTTTCAGTACTGGGGCATCAATATTTTACAATTTATATAAATGCTAAAGGTATAAGTGGATGAAGGGATTCAAGGCATTGTTGCAAAATATGCTGATGACATAAAGATAAGTAGGAAAGTAATTTGTAAAGAGGACATAAGAGGCTACAAAAGGATATAATTAGGTTAATTGAGTGAGCAAAGATTTGACAAATGAAGTATTATGTGGTAAATTGTGAAACTGTCCATTTTAACAGATGAATGAAAAAGAAGCATGTTAGCTAAATGGTGAGAAATTTCAAAGTTCTGAGATGCAGAGAAATCTGGGTATCCTGGAGCATAAATCATAAAAGGTTGGTATGCAGGGTCAGCAAGTAATTAGGAAAGCTAATAGAATGCTATCATTTATTGTGAGGGGAATTTAATACAGAAGTAGGGAGGCTATGATTCAGTTATATAAGGCCTTGTGAAATCATAACTGGAGTACAGTAATTGTCTCTATATTTAAAGAAAGAAATTAACACATTGGAAGCAGTTCAGAGAAAGTTTACTAGACTAGTAGCAGCAATGCAGGGTTATCTTATAAGGAAAGTTTGGACAAGCTAGTCCTGTATCTGTTGAAGTTTACAAGAGTAGATTCATAGAGTCGCACAGAAACGGTCCCTCAGGTCATTGAGTCTGCACCACAATAACTGCCACTAAAATCGGACCAACCCATTTTCCAGCTCCTGTCCCATATCCCTAAATGTTTTGATATTTAGAAACATAGAAGATAGGAGCAGAAGGAAACCATTTGGCCCATTGGGCCTGCCCCGCCATTCATCATGATCATGGCTGATCTTCCAACTCAGTAGCCGAATCCTGCTTTTTCCCCACAACCTTTTGATCCAATTCACCCCAAATGCTATATCTAGCCACCTCTTGAATACATTCACTGTTTTAGCATCAACTACTTCCTGTGGCTATGAATTCCACAGGTTCACCACTCTTTGGGTGAAGAAATGTCTCCTTACCTGTCCGAAATGGTCAACCCTGAATGCTCAGACTATGGCCCTTGGTTCTAGACCCGCCCACCATTAGGAATATCCTCCCTGCGTCTACCCCGTCTAGTCCTGTTAGAGTTTTATAAGTCTCTATGAGATCCCCACCCCCCATTCATCTGAACTCCAGCAAAAACAATCCTAACTTAGTCTCTCCTCTTACATTAGTCCTGCCCATCCATGAAAGGTTTCTCTGATGACCTTCACTGCATTCATCAAAACTGCACGAAAGAACTCTAGATGTGTCCTCACTGAGGTTCTGTATAGTTACAACAACATCCCTGCTCTTATACTCGAAACCTGTCATAGTGAAGGCTAATATACCATTTGCCTCCTTTACCACCTGCTGCACCTGCATGCTTATCTTCAGTGACTGAAGGTAAACGTTTCAAGAGCTCATCCAAATATCTTTTACAGGTGATAATTTTTAGCAGTCTCCATTACCTCCACAGGCAGAGCTTTCCAAATTCTCACCACCCTTTCAATGAAAAGCATTTTTCTCACATCCTCTCAGAATTTCAAGCCTTTCATTTTAAAACTACACCTCCTCATGATTGACCCTTCAACTAAATGGAGCAGCAGCTTCTTATTCACTCTGTGCAAATGTTTTATACATCTTCAAGATAACCTCCCTGCTCTTAAACTCTCTACCACAACTGATAAGAGCAAATGTTAACTATTCTATTCACCTGCTCTGCCACTTGCAGGGATCTGTGAATAAGTACCCCAAGATTCACCTGTTCCTCTGAGATTGCTAGTGTTTTGTCATTCATTAAACATTTCCTTAGTCTGTTACTTCCAATTGCATCACCTTGCACATATTAGGGTTAAATAACATCTGCCACTGCTATGCCCATCTGATCAACCCTACCTCTAACCTACAACATTCTTCTTCCCTATTAACCACCCTATCAATCTTGAGTGTTATCTGCAAACTTACTTATCATTCCTCCCACATTCTCATCTATATGATTTATGTATATGACAAACAATAAGGGATCCAGCACTGAACATTGTGGTATGCCCCTGGACACCAACCTTGAGCCACTCAAATAGCCTTCCAGCACCATCATTTGTATTCCATTACTAAAACAGTTTCAGATCCTTTGCACCAAGTTTCCCTGAATTCCATATGCTTCAACTTTTCAATACACCTCCCATGTGGAATCTTCTCTAAGGCTTTGCTACATCAATTGTACACCCTCATCCACACATACGAGATGATTTGATGAAAACAGAAAATTCTGAGGGTCTTGACAGGGTGGATGCAGAAAGAATGTTTCCTCTTGGTGGGAGAATGTAGAACTAGGGGCCACTGTTCAAAAATAAGGGGTCACCCATTTAAGACAGAGATAAGGAATTTTATTTTTCTCTCAGAGGTTCATGACTCTTTGAACTCTCTTCCTCAAAAGATGTTAGAAGAAGAATGTTTGAATATTTTTAAGGCAAGAGATAAAAGATTGTTAATAAGTGAAGGGGTGAAAGATTATTGCAGGAGACGGGACTGTATATTTGAGGTTACAATCAAATCATCTGTGATCTTATTGAATAGTGGAGAAAGCCTAGAGAGCCAAGTGACTCTTAATTTGTATGTTTGATCATTTGTAATGTTCCTTCATGTAAATCTTATGTAACACGTTTATCCTATATGTATAAAACTCAGAACTTTGACTCAAATTCAATAAAATCCTTTATGATTTTATTCTGGTCATTTTTTATGGATCACAAAACATATTCAGCGCAATAAAAGTTGAGGAAAATTGCAAATTTTAATCAGATCTGCTTTGTGACATTTTAATTGATCTTGTATCTAGCCACGAATTATCAATTTTCCACCAAATTAAGTGTGGGAAATTTGTTTGGGAAATTTACAGTAAAAAGTTGAAGTTCAATAATAAAATGACCATTAAAAAAATATTCAGGGATAACCCAGATAGGACATTGCCAATCTTCATTTTAGATGGAATATAATGGAGAATTCTGGTGGCCATTCTCGACTTAAAATGATCCTGTGAGTAAGATTTCTTCAATGATTATTTTTTTCTCACATTGCACTTTATGCTCTTAAATCATGTTGAGTTTACAGAAGCACCTGGTTCTATGTACAAGATGGGTTGCAACACTAAGAGGTTTGAGAAATAAAAGGAATTCAGTATGGTTCAAGTCATAAAACATTTCCAAATACACTGTTGTTTGACTTAGAAATTACTTCATAAGAAATGAAGTGCACGTATTAAATGCTAATATCTGCGCAGATAGAATGTCTTAGCAAACTAGTAATGAAATTCATATGAAAGGCAGGATAAGCTGCCAGGCTTATGTCTAAGTATTTAACATGATTCAGTTGCATGAAATGCTAATTAGAAGTGTTCACTGTTAGATGATACAAGAAGTCTCCACTTTGTCCATTCTCGGCATCATTTATAAGGCAAACAATTAAGTGACAGATGATCCATGTTAGCACAAAGAAATAAAGACCACTGACACACTGGAATGTCTGTTACCTCCCAAGTGCCATGTGTTCTGTGTTATAAACTGAAGGGGGTGCTGACTGCATAGGTGACGTACCTTCAAGCTTTGAAAGCATCCTCCACTAATCAAATTACGTTGATCCAATGTAACTTTAAATTGTGTTAAGGATTTTGAAGCATAACATGGTTTTGGAAGCATGTCGCAACATCTTAAGTGAATTTTTTTTCAGGCTGAGAAAGCTTGTCTTATGTACACTGCACACACTCCTTAATGATTTCTGCATGTAAAACAAGTAGCTGTGAGAGAAAAAAAAAATTGAGGCCAGGAGAATGTTAAGCTGATGACTACTGAAATAAAGTATGCACTGGAATGCCAGTATTTTGTGATGTTACCTCAGAGAAAAGCATAAATTTTGATTGTTTCCTCAACAATAACAAATGATACAAGGCTTGATAATCACTTTTCACAATCAGATGGCATCAAATATTTTTCTTTACTTTTGGCCATTGATTAAATTAGACCCAGAGAAAAAGGAGTCAAGGACAGTGTGCATGCGTGAGATTAATGGGACATGTAGTCCTGCTCCCACCTTTGGCAACTCACTGTGGGTGTGGCTGTTATCAGATGCAGCTGCAACAGCAACTCAAATCCCCAAAGCACAGGAACGCCTACACTATTCACAAAGCAATCTTTTCCCCTAGAATAAACTGCAGATGCTGAAGCTATTTCGGACCATAACTCACATCTACAACATAGCACAGAGCTGATCTTAACATTTATCATCCATGTGGTGTGTTTCCACTATTGACAGTGATAGTCCCTTGAGGTGTGCCAGACAATATGCTGTAAGTCAAATTGCACTAATGTTTATTAAGAATGGCACAAAGCTTGAAACAAAAAATATGCACTGAAATCAGCAGACAGCCTCTATCATCCAAATGATGCTAACTTGATGAATCGATTGAAAATGGATTTGAATGAGCTTCATAGTAACTGTCCAGATTTCCTTAACTTTATGAGCAGAAGCTTGGTAAATATGGTCCACAGTCATGTCAAAATGGGGAAGAGAAGAATGTACAGGATAAGAAATGCAGGTCATGAAAAAAGTAAATGGGGTAGGGGCCGGTGTTAAGTGAGTGATCACCACTCATAATTTCGTAGAATTCCTACAGTACAGAAGGAGGCCATTTGGCCCATTGACCACAATCCTACCCAGGCCCTATTCCCAAAATCCCACACATTTACCCTGCTAATCCCCATGACACTAAGGTCAATTTAGCATGATCAATCCACCTAACCAGCACAACTTGGCTGCATTTCAGAGAGTGGCGAAATGTTATGTTCCATCCCCATTTATTTATGTGCTGCTATAAAGATGGTCTGGCAAGAAAAATGGGTTGTAGTGTCTTTGCATTGAATTCTCCCCCAAAATTAGACTGGCATAAATTTTTGTGATGTGGAGATGCCAGCATTGAACTGGGTTAAGCACGGTAAGAAGTCTTGCAACACCTGGTCAAAGGTCAATATGCTTATTTGGTAGCACAAGCTTTCAGAATATCACTTCTTCTCCTTTTTTCTGCCATGATCCTGGTGTCACCTGAGTCAGCCTCTCTCAGTATACCTCACTGAATGCAGATAAGGGGGAAGCACTGCCAAATCTTCCTTCTAATTTCCCCATATTTCATCCTACTTATGATCCTGGTAGTTATCACCACTATCAAAGCGCAGTGTCTTGAGAGGCAAAGAAAAAGATGAAAGGCCACAGAGAATAGCTGTTAATTCTGCGAAATTAATGCTGGAGATTACTTCCAATCGTTGGAGTACTTGATTATTTAAAGGTATTCAGTATATAATTTAAATGAAACTATATTAGCCAATTAATAAGTTTTAAAGCTCCATGCTGGAGATTACTTCCAATCATTGGAGTACCTGAGTATTTAAAGGTATTCAATATATAATTTAAATGAAACTATATTAGCCAATGAATAAATTTGGTTTTTAAAGCTCCATTGCTTCTATGCTTTGTGAAGGATAATGAAAAACTGGAAGAGGAAAGCATGGAAACAGCAAAATGTGATATGATGTATGTAAGCAACACCAAACCATCAGAATCCAAAAAGAAAGAGTACTGTCTCTTCAAAGATGTGTGCATTAGCTGGACTGGCCATGTTAAATTGTTCCTTAGTGTCAAGAGGATTCGTAGAGTAAATCCATGAGTAGGATTGTTGTCAGTGCAGGCTTAATGGGTCGAATGGAGTCCTACGACAACAATATTGTTAAACATCCCAAGCCACTTTCAGACAAAATTTGTAAGTATTGCTACAAGAAGAGATATTAGGAAGCCTGATCAAAATCTTAAAACTCACAAGAAGACACAAGAATTAGGAGCAGGAGTAGGTCATTTGGCCTCTCAAGCATGCTCCACCAATCAATAAGATCATGCCTGATCTGATTGCAGCCTCAATTCCATTTTCCTGCCTGTTCCCCAACTCCCCTGCCAATCAAAAATCTATCAAACTCAGTCTTAAATATACATGACCCAGGCTGCACTGCTCTGAGGTAGGGAATTCCAAACACTAATGACCCTGTGAGAGAAAAAAAATCATCCTCATCTCAGTCTTAAAAGGGAACATTACTTTTAAACTTTGTCCCTTATAGTTCTAGACTCTCTCACAAGGGAAACGTTCTCTCATTATCCACACAGCCATGATCCCCCAGGATCTTAAATGTTTCAATAAGATCATCTCAATCTACTAAACTCCAATGAGTACAGGCCAAATTGTCCGAACTTTCCTCATAAGATAACTCTCTCATTCTAGGAATCAGTCAAGTGAACCTTCTCTGAACTGCCTCTAATGCAATTAAGTAAGGAGGCCAAAACTGTGCACAATAGTCCAGATGTGATCTGAGGCCCTATGCAGCTGTAGCAACATTTCAGTATTTTAATATTCCATTCCCCTTACAATAAAGGCCAACATTCCATTTGCCTTCCTAATTCACTTGCTGCACCTGCACATTAACATTCTGTGATTCATGCATCAGACACCTATCTCTATTCAAGTAATATACTGCTTTCCTATTCTTCCTGTCAAAGTGGGTAGGTTCTCATTTTCCACATCATACTCCATCTACAAAATTTTCACTTTTCGCTTAAGCCATCCAAATCCCTCTGTAGGGTCAATGGGCAGGATCTTGAGCCCATGTTCAGCATTCATGGGAATGGCAGCACAGGTTCAAAATGAGGAGTTTGAAAAAGCCTGATTTTTGCTGGTGAGATTGTATTTTCCAATTTTAAGCTAACTTTGCCAGCAGAATGATATAGAATATGTCAGGGAAGAGCGTGAATCTAATTTGAATGCATCAGCATATCACTAGTGAGCACTCACTCCAGATAATGAGTCCACACCAGATATTTAACTGCCATCGGCTTGACATCACATCAGTGCCATCTACGACATGGTTCACATAAGCATGAACCACACAATGTGCTTCATGCAGGTGTGTCCTGTTTCCCAGGGAATGCCCATGACAGTTAAACCATGGGTCGCTTGCAAATTTCAACTGTTTTTGAGGAAGAGAGGTGGTGAAGGATTGGCTTCTCAGGGACAAGGGTACCCCTTCAGAAAGTGGTTGGCAATGTGGAGGCAACAAACCCCAAAGAAGACGCGATGCAATGCAGCTTTCGCTTCAGCACTCGTGTTGATGGAAAAAGGCAACTGGACTGTTGGAGATGTGGTTCTGATATATGGAATGGTCAGGTGATGCTCTACAATACAGCCCCCAGAGGGGTCTGATGTGTTTTCCACAACCTTGTGCTGCAGGGGGGAAGAAAACTTAGGCCTGGAGGAGATGGGTGAATGCCAGATCTCCTTGGAGGAGGAGAGTGGTGACCTGATGATACCAAGAAGGAGAAGGAAAAATGCTGGGCCATGGACAGGGTCAGATTTGGTCATCAGCAAGGGATCCCCAATCAGTTCTTGTTTTGGGGAAGAGTGGGAGTAGCAGGTGATGAGGTCTCCAACAATGGATGTAAACTTAAGTTAATGATGAAGTGCCACCATTATATAACTGTTTACTGATGTTTTCAATAGTAGGGGGCTGCAGCTATTGGTCTGACTCAGTAGGAGAATGATGATAATTTACAGTGAACAAAGTGATCCTTCTCTTAACCGCAACAATTTATCTGACTTGTGTCTAACAGAGAGCTGCATGTGCCATGCCAATGAGCAGACACAACATAGGGTTCATCAAAACTGGAGAATAAATAGTCTCGGGCACTGCAGCACTTCTAAGTATATGACAAGTTTTTACTTTAATCTTACATCCAAGGGCATCAACACCTCGGCACTGCCTTGGCCTCTCCTGTTCAGGTGAAGAGATGCAAAATTGAACTGCCCCAGTCCACATGGATGGGCTGGGGGTGGGGGGAGTGGTTTGCTCCTTCTATGAATGGCATCCTAGGAAGGGTGGTCAGGGATTGTGGGGAGTTGGGGTCACCTGAAGCAATGCTGCTTTATTCTGTTCTCAGTATGGGAGAGACATAACACAGACATTCTCACATTCCACAAGAATGAAGCACTGGGTGTATGCAGGGGTCTGCCAATCTTGGTAACAGAAAATGAGAGGGTGAAGGTTCTGAGTGAAGAGAGTGTTTTTTTTATTTGTCACATTGGTGATCTCTTTACGTTTGTGCCTATTTTCACCTGTGCCTGCTAGGTGCCTATTACTTCTTAATATTCCTCACCCTCCCACTGCATCTGGATTCTTCCCAAGGATCCTTTGCTGACTTTCATACCGTGTTACCTGACTTTGACTTGCATCCCCTGGACCTTGAGGGCCTTGGCCTGCTTTCAGACCAGAAGTGTTGTAGTGCTGCCCTCGTTGGCGTGTAGGGCCTGGAGGAGTATCACTCACAGAAAGGGGGTGACTTAGATGGGCTGAACACTCCCAAGTTCCCTGGGTGGAAAACCCTGGGCAGTGCACGAGACTATCCTCATTCCTTTGGGTGCCCGATGGAACTGGTGGTGCTGATGCTTTGCCAAACTCTGGTAAAATTGCCTCCATTATGCTCCTGTGACAATTTACTTTCCTTCCAATCTGTATATCATCAATAAATTTACTATGATCCCTTCTTTCACTGATATAGATGAGCAGAAACTGTGATTTAAAAACTAGCCATAATTTCCTTTTTTTGCAAAACAACGCAGAGGGTGGGAAAAATAATGTAGAAGCCATCAGTTCTGAAGGCAGCTTCCTCTTTCATGTTTTTCTGTATTTAGTTAAAAGAAAATGTAAGGATAGATCCCAAGATGTCACTCTGGTGGGACAGGCTCCCATTAGCAATTTATTCTTTAAATGATCAGAGCACCTGTTAGAAATAATTAACGCTGGAGAACTCCTTCCATGGAATTCCTAACTATCCCTTCATGGTGCCTCCTTCATGGAACCGCATTACCCCTCCCATGAAATAGACAACACACCACCACCTCAAGGATCCCCTCTCCACCTAATTTCCTGCTCCCACTAATGGTTCGCACCCGCAACCACCATTCTAAAGAGGGAGAATACATTAGAGACATTGAGCAGTCATTGGAGAATAAGGGAGGTTATTGTAGAGCATAGGGTCGAGACATCTGATAGCACAGGCACCAATGGTGGAGCAATGGAATGCAGAAGAGGACATAAGTAAATTCTATCTGGATTGTTCCTACAAGCAAAGCATGAGAAGGCTGCATTTGCTCCCAACTCACAACAGATACTGTAGCACAGATATGCCAATCTTTGCAACCTGGTTGGCAACCCATTTTCAGCAGGGAAACAGCCTTATCATGAGTTAACATTGTATTTTTATACTTCCAGATTCCTTCAGAGGGCCTCTGATGACATAAGTCACATTTATCTATTAGTAACTGCATTCAATACATCATGGATTTCCTGCTCAAATATTATCCTGAATTTAGTAACTCCCATCTGGACCCAGCAAAGCAAAAAGAGGGAAATCTAGCAACAGCTTGATGGACTTCCCACACATGCCAGACACAATTGATACCACCCATGTGGCATCAAATAATCCATCGAAAAGCCTTACTGACTTCATCAACAGCTAGGGATTTCATTCCCTAAGAGTATAAATCATGAACATTGCAAGACACCTCACTTTCATGCCAATGTTTGCTGCCAGCAGTATTGCTCTTTTACCCTGTGAGAATCCAGGATGCTACTTCTCTTAGCCAGGGCAATGCATTAGGATAGCTGATAAGAATTGGGAGTAATACATAGAAAGATATACAACTTCCTGTTTGGCAACACATCATTTGGCTGACCAGATTTACCCTTCTTATGAGCCAATCAGATTTACACATCCAGTTCTCACATCTCTTCATTCATTTTTCTTACATTAACCAATCCAATCTGGTCTTGAATCCAGACATAGGAGAATACATTTCCTTACTGCTTCTAGCATTCAGCACTTGCTTCTTAGATGATTGAAGCAGTGTGAGCATGTCAGAGCCTTCAACCTTAGGAGCCCTCTGGAATAGGTATATTGTTCTTTCTGATAGCTAATGTTTATGCTTCCTCCAAGTGTCAAATGAGGGCCAATATCAGTGGTAGTCATTGACACCTTTATAGAAAGGCTGTTGGTTTGAAATTGCTTCTGATTTTAAGCCACTGCTGCTTGTATCTCTGGAGGCTGGTTCTGAACAGGTTGGTCTTCCCGCCCCATTGCACAGGCAAGATATAATGAAAAAGAGGCTGGAAGCTTAGCTTATGTTGCTGCAACTATGTCTTTTTGGCCCTTATTAATCTCCTTATTGTAATCTTCATATTCCTGTATGGCTCCATTGTTGTGGAAAGGGACAGTAGAAAGCAGGAATGGAAACAGAGAAGAGGGTGGAAAGTTGTGCCAATGCCTCTTCATAGGAATTTTAGGATGAGAATGCAAGTACTCAGTCAGTAACCAGCATTAAAGTGCTGCCAACCTCACTAGTTTCCCACAGCAGGAGCACATACCCCCAACCCACTTCAGGTCAATGTTTTTAAATATATGGAGCAAATGCAAGAGAGAGTTGAGGATTTGAGAGAAGGAAGCGGGTTTGGGATTTTACAGGCAGTTATTTTGTGTTCAGGGAGCTTTATAGCTAAAGTGAAGAATAGAGAATTAGAGGGTACCTTAACCAGAGAGTACTGCGAAGTCCTAGTTACAGAATGTTGCTTGTGTTGTGACCCAGGTTGGTAAGGAAGCAAAGGAAGAATGCTCAGTTTGTTTGCCTGCTATGCCAAGGATTTGGAACCTTTTGCAGTGTTGTTTTGATGGCAGCCCAGGATGAAGCTGTGCTTGTCAGTGTCATCTCCCACAGCATCATCAGAGTGGTAATGATGTACGAACATAGGCTAACCCAAAATCTGTTCATCATGTTTTCAATCTCCTCTGGGACAGTTTGGAAGGCTGAATGAGCACAGATGGCATTTGTATACTGATAATTCTGACTAAGGGTAATAAAAATATCTACCTTTGAAACATGCAGGCTATCATTTATAGTGGCCAAAAGGTGACCACCATTTTCTACTTGTATCAAAGTCAGTTTTCAAGTTGCTGTTAATAATGTTTTCTGTGCTTTGTTTTCTCAGAACAGAAACAGCTGTAAATTGCTCAATAAGGCAAACTGAGTTCAAATTAAAAAGTGACTCCACAAATAATACCGCATAATTAATTTGCAGCAGAAAAATTCTTCACACAAATGCAAATTTTTAGGTTTCATAGACTATTTTATATTGATGGCCTCTAGTTATGCACTTCCTTATAAAAGTAAACACTGGATTGGATTTTACCACCCCCTGCTGGGTGCATTTTCAGTGGATGGGGCACATAAAAAATGGCAAATAGGCAGCTGACCGCCTTCTACCTTCCTGACCTGATCTGCTTAATGGAGGTGTGGTGGGTACAGTTTTCAGTAGCTCTTAAGTGCCTTTAGGCCTACTGGGGTCCTTAAACACCCAATCAAGTGACAATTAAGGATCCCAATCAGCCTCCATTGCCATAATGCATTAGGCAGTTGAAGGTGGGCGAGAATAGGAAAGCTGCCATTTAAGGAGAGAAGGACGTGGGGTACTTCCTATGGGGGGGGTGCCCTGCACACATCGAGGGCAGGGCACCCTAAGATCATACTGACCCTTTTTGCTATCCTGCTTGGCCTCTCTCCCATCCGTCATTGCCCTTTCCCTGGGGTGCCTGATCCTTCCCCACCCAAAAAGTCTGGGAATTACCTGGGTCCAAATGCCATCAATTTTTTTGTGGACCTCCTTACAGCCCCAGCAGCACTTCTGAGACTGCAAGAGTTTGTCTGACAGTTCTTGAGTTTGAAACTGCCTTACACCGAGGGACAGAAGTCCCTCCTCTCAGGTACTTAGGATGAATATTGCAGCCAATATTGCTGCAAGGCAGCTTTATTTAAACCAATCAATTTTCATTCTGAAGAATAGCATTATGCATCCCTGTATAATTCACTCCATTGTTTTTTATAGTCACGATATCAAGATCTCTATTCGATCATGCCTTGCTTTATTCTTTTGAAGAATAAGAGGTCCAGACTGCCAATCCTTTCCTAATTTGTACACCCACATATTTCTGGCATTATCTTTGAAAATCCTTTTTGCATTGCTCTCTCCCAATTCTACCTACCAAAATGTACGACTCACATTTATTTGTGTTGAACCAATAAATGATCCATTACTTGCCAATTTTGCTAATTTAATAGGAATGCAGGAACATACAATCAGGAGTAAGCCATTCAGCCCATCAAGATTCTTTGCCATTCATTAGGATCATGGCTAATCATCTACTTCAGTACCTTTAGTTAATGTCCCCTGTGATTCTTTGCACAGCTCCTCATATGGACTACTTCCTTTCAATTTGGTTTCATTTGGAGAGGCAAATCAAAACACTGAAGTCAGTAGAAGCAGCAAGATGCATGTGGAAAGCTAACTTAGATTAATGGTAATTGAATTTACAGTTTCCTATTTAAGCAGGAAGGCCTGGTCCTCTTGTGACATTTATTTTTTGAGGGGCTGTGGAGGAGGCAGCTGTATTAAATTTGATAGTCATGAGAAGCTGTTTTAAGAGAGACTATTCTATTAGTGGACAGTCCTTGAAACAGGCTAAGCCAAATTGCAGCTTCCTTTTTAGACTGATTGCGTATCATTTGCATTGAACACCTTGAAGTTGTTTGCTTTGAGACAGATCCTCATAAATTTGCTTAGGAAATATGTAGTCAGCCATGGAAGAGATTTGTCCTGTTCATCAAAGTTGAATTTTTTGGAGGGTGGACTCTTTGTTGTTGAGCTCAGCATGATTCATAGAACCATAGAATCCTACAGCGCAGAAGGAGGCCATTTGGCCCATTGAGTCTACCCCGACCACAATCCCATCCAGGTCTGATTCCCATAACCCCATGCATTTACACTAGCTAGTCCCCCTGGCACTAAGGGCCAATCCACCAAACCTGCACATCTTTGGACTGTGAAGGAAACCGGACCACCTGGAGAAAATCCACACAGACATGGGAAGAATGTGCAACCTCCACACAGACGATGACCAAAGCCAGGAATTGAACCTGGGTCCCTGGCGCTGCGAGGCTGCAGTGTTAACAACTGTGCCACCATGCCACCCATGGAGGACTTAATTATCTCTGATTTTGTCCTTTTATCAAATTCTCATGTTGGACGTCCGGAGTTTTCGAAAGAAGCTTTCCAGAGCTTTGAGGTGGTGCCCACAGCAGACATAGGTTCTGCAGTATTCAGGGTGATGGAAAGGACAATGATTTGGTACAATTTGATTTTAATCTTTTGTTTAATGCCGTGCATGCACCTTGCAAACATGATCATGGAGTTGGGCTACAGGCATCCAGGAGAGTATTCATTATGAACAATGGGCCAAAAGACCTCCTTCTGCACTGCAGAGATTCTGTGATTCTACAATTTCAATCAGCAACATGAAGATTTCCATGTTTGATTGCATGTGTGCATTCTTGAGAAGTTGCTATCTCAATTCCACTGTTACAACAGTGCACACATGTAGTTCATAGTTGTTCTCATCACAAATTCAAGGCCAATAGAGTTAAAACTTGCACAAAAATTGTTTGCTGTCCAGCTGCTTGAATCGAGTATTAGACTGACGCATGTATAATTAGATTATGCAAAGGGATCAAGTAATGTTGTTGTTCTGTTACTAGACAAGCGATCCAGCGAATTTGATATTATATTTCGCCGAGGGAGTTTCAATTTGGTTCTTTTAATTGAATTCAGAAATAAAAAAATAGTATCATGAAAAAAATGA
This sequence comes from Sphyrna mokarran, assembly GCA_024679065.1. Lineage (NCBI taxonomy): Eukaryota > Metazoa > Chordata > Chondrichthyes > Carcharhiniformes > Carcharhinidae > Sphyrna > Sphyrna mokarran. The sequence goes on along the minus strand of JAGIQG010000005.1, from coordinate 82,264,734 downwards.
ACCTGAAGCTGTGGGATTGTCATAACAATCCGATTAATTCACTCATGTAGTTTAAAACCATACTCAGTCTGGTCTATAATTGACTCCAGCTCCACATCAATGTGGTTGGCTCTTATTAACCCTCTGATGTGGCTTAGTAATTGATTCAAACCACTACAAACAGGGCAACTAGGGATGGGCAATAAATATTAGCTTTGCTAATATCACACATGTCTCGAAAATGATTTTTTAATAAATTAGTGGATGCAGGAAGTTTTTGTGTAACTGCTTCCAGAGGATAGTGGCAAAATGTAACATTAAAAATAGAATAGCACTGTAAATCAGAACAAGGAAATGCTGGGTCAAAGGCAAGGATCTTTTTCAGGGCCGATCCTGTTTCAATGCCTTAACTTTGCCAAAAACCCAATAGAAATTCAGTTTATGTGCATAAACAGACTTTGCACTACATGTCCAGCATAATTACAATGCAGAGCAAGAGCAACTCCAAGGAAATCTCTGCTATAGTTACTGCCTCAATCAATAGTCCTGAAAGTGAATTTCATGATGCCATTTCTCCCTGATTAAAACAAGTTTCTTTTTTCATCTGTTCTAAATCTCTTACATTTAATTATATATCAATAATCCTTCATTCCAGACTCTCAAAAATTGGAAATGACCTGTTTTGATCTACCCCCCTTAAATTGTGGCTGCAGTTCGCCAGGTATGTCTTTAGGAGTAGAATCAACGTTCTCTTTTGCCACTGATTATCTCTGGGCCTATTTTTCTTCTTATTCCATGGCAATAGTATCTTGGATGACAATCTACAATAGGCTACTAGGGTTTTTAGGCTTGGCAGATTGCCTTCCAACTACAATGTGCTTAACAATCTAAAATTCCAGCATTTTAACACTGGTATAGTATGTTCCACCTTGTCTCTGGTGGCTTAAGGGGCTTCATTACATAATGTTTCTGCTCTTATTTATGGATATCTCATTGCTTGCTGACAGTGAGTAAAGTATATTCGACATAGGAATGTATAAAGTACAATGTTGAGTTGAGATAGCAAGACAACTCTGCCACTTTATAAATCATTGGTGATACAGCACTGACAATACAATGGATTCTCTGGTTGTTGCAGTACAAAATGTTGCACCTATTGAAAATTACAGAAGGGAGCAATCAGGTTTGAAGGAACAGAGAAGTTACATTAGAACATACATAGCAACAAGAGAAGACATTCAGTTCATCAAACCCATTCGACCATCTGGATTCATCTATATTTTATTCCCAGCTTAGATTTTTTAACCCTAAAAATTCTTGTCTTACAAAATGTTTCACTATTTTGTGAGGAGTTGTCACATAGGTTAAGCATTCTCCCATTGGAAAAGAGAAGGTAGAGAAGTGATATGAGTGTGATTCTTAAATCTTAAAATGACTAAATAATATGAACCGTAACAGTCTATTTTACCCCTTGTCCAGATCAAAAGATGTAGAGATGTCGGCATTGGATTGGGTAAGCACAGTAAGAAGTCACACAACATTAGATTAAAGTCCAACAGGTTTATTTTAATAATTTATTTTAATAAACCAGTTTGACTTGAACATGCTGTCATGAGACTTCTTACAGATCAAAAGAACCAGAGCCTGCACTTGAAGGAGCATAAATTCAAAACAAATCTGTGGAAATGTTATTTCAATAAGGGAATAGTCAAGCTATAGAATAGGTGTCCAGCTAGCCAGTGTAGGGAGTTAGTATTGATTTGTTCAGAAGCAATTGGATAGAATTATGTAAAATAATATCATTCTAGGTTGAAGTATGTTGGTACCTTGAGATATAGGGCCAATTTTACCAATTGGAGGCTAAGGGCTGGATCCAGACGTAAAACAAATCTGAGCCTGGAATCCTTGTTCCAGTGTGCTCGTAGGCTTTTTGCCAGCTGTGGCGGGGCTTAGTGCTCCCAGAACGATCATAGCTCTGAGTTGCGCATGCACAGTTCGAAAAAAATCTGAAACCGTGCGCCTGGGTGTGAAAGACAAAAATAGCAGAGAGAGCCAGGAAGTGAGGGGTTGGCCAGGATGATCCACGATTGGACCCCCTTGGGAGGCAGGCCACCCTGGCAGATGCCTTGTGATCAGACTCCCTGGAAGGCACCTCCCCCCTTGGCAGAACACACCCCCAACCTACCTGGCTGTCCCTCCACCATCCTTCTGAACTGCACTTGTTGATGGAGATGCTGCGTTGGACTGGGGTGAACACAGTAAGTAGTCTCACAACGTCAGGTTAAAGTCCTTTTGGAGTCCTGTTGGAGTTTAACCTGGTGTTGTGAGGCTTCTTACTGCACTCGTTGGACAGGCCTGCAGCACCTTCCTGACCTTTGACTGGCATCTGCTGGAGAGGGAGGGGTGGCGGGCTCAGGTGGATCTCTGGTTTTTGCGGGGAGGGTGGAATAATGGAGATTCTCCCAACTCCATCCTCTCCATATTGACCCTGTTGTGTCCAACCTAGAGGTTGAATAGAAAAAAGAACCAGTTCATTCCTGCTCACCCAAGAGCTAAGCAAACTGGACAACTGCCTCTGCCCATGCACTCATTGCCTCCAGTAGAAGATGAAGGCATCCATCTGAGAAGTAAAAGCACAGTGAGAAACAGGGGGCAGACAACTCACTAGCATTACCCACCTGCCTGTCATAGGTTGTAACTCTTGAGATCACTGAATGCAAGAAATTAGTAACTCATGCCAGGCAATGACACAGTGTTAGACAGCTCCCTGAGGCTGCTGGATAGTCTTTGGCAGCCTCCAGGGTGCTCCCTGTCCAATTTTAAATACCCCCTCTGGAACTCCATTGGACCTGGTGCCTGCGATGCTCCCACCCCTGCCAGCAATGCTGAGCCAATCTCAACACGTGGTTCATGCTGACCAGTTGTTAATTGGCCAGCCAGCATGAAATCAGGGTAGGGACCCAATTGCAGGTGACAGCAGATCTCACTAGCTTCCAGGGCTGCCAATTGCATGTGCACGCCAAGGGTAAAACTAAGGCCTCTCTTATAGTTGTATCATGTGGTTACCAGGATGGTTGATAATAAACTAAATGGCCATGGTTTTTTTTTTAGTTGAAAATTTTAAGAGAGAAATGAGCTGGAGTTGAAGAGCATATCCTTGATTTGGTGATATGGTTCTAAATAATTAGCTCTGCTGCCTCACAGCGCCAGAGACCCAGTTTCCAAACTCAGCTTGGATTGCAGTCAGTGCAGGGTCTGCATGTTTTCATTGTGTCTGTGTGGGTTTTCTCCGGGTGTTCCGGTTTCCTCCCACAGTCCGAAAGCCATGGTGGTTAAGTGTATTGGTCATGCTAAATTCTCCCTCATTGTACCCAAACAGGTGCCGCAACTAGGGGATTTTGCAGTGTGAATGTAATCTTACTTGTGACACTAATAAACAAACAAAATAAATAAAATATCTATTATCCATCTTGCCTGGTTGCTTAATTGATTAACACAAAATAAAGGCACAAGATATTAATTCTTTTTTGATGCATTGTGACTTCTCTCATGATTGAAAGAAACTAAGTAATTGTATCCTCCAGAATATATAACTATGCTTGCAAATAATGGTAATGAAGACCTTTGGGTGCTGTGAAGTGCTGCTTTGTTCTGGGTCACTGACAGTGCCGGCAACCCACATCTCTTGGCTTAAAGAGACAGAAAAGGAACAAATTATATTTTGCTGCTTCGAAAGGTAACAATAATGAATTTCTTTCCTTGTGTAAGCACACATTGAGCATTTGAGAATGATGGTCACATTAGCTCTTGAAAATTTTAGTGGATTGAATTTCCTGTGGAGTCCACAAATATCACCTCCTTAGTTTTGAATATGTGCGGCAGGGTATAAAATTCCATGTTAACAGCACGATTTCTTAAAATCATCCATCAAGACAGACCTTCAAGCAAAGCTTTCATTCCAAGTTATTTGGGGAGGAGTGTGATCTCAGTGCAACTTTAGCAAAACTCCTGCTTCCAAAGCACCTGTATGTTAATGAGCCGACATCTAAGACACTGGGAGAGCAGGACATTTAAATATTTTATTGAAACTGTTTGCATTTAATGAGTATGTTAACACATTGAGGCTATCAATGCTGGAGGGTTGGAAGGGCTGCTGGCTATTTTTACCAATTGCTGGAAGGACACATCATCATCATCAAACTGGTGAAGGAAAAGGAAATATTGAGTGCGAGATGGGAAAAAAGACCATGCTTGAGACAAAATTTCACTGCCAGGTCTTTGGGAGTTCATACTTTGATCTTGGTTAGAAGTTCCATTTGGGCCCCTCAATTGTCAGTGCATCAGGGATTATGAGGATGTAATCAGGCAAACTGGTTTCTCAGCACATGCATTAGAAGCTGCAAAAGGCCTGGAGCATGGGAACTTTGGAATTTTATGCTGCTAGCAGTTTCTATGTTGATAACCCTTGAAGAGTAAGAGTGGCAATCTCAGTATCAAACCTGAAATTGTCCAAGTCCATCTGAATGAATAATCCACCATTGTTACAAAGGTGGTGTGGTGTGTTACAGTTTCACAGCTCTGGGTTGCTGTGAAAACATGTATGTTGTACCCTAGAGCTGTGATGGAAGAGGCTCCAACTTTCCACAATGACTGACCAGCAATCCCTCCTGATCTTACCACCTGCCATTGGCATGTATTGGTTTGCAAACAGATATTCAACTTGTTTGAAAATATCTTCCTGATACCTGGAATGTCTGTCTCAAAGCAGAGACTATACCCTCTGATTAACAAGACCTCCCATTATTATAAAGAGCTGATGCTAAATGAAAATGGCCTACTCTAAAAAGGCCAGAGTTACTCATGGTAAATAAAAATGGGTACTTCAAACACTAAAGTCTAAGTTGCCTGCTTGATTACAATACATAGTATAGTTATCAGGGCCCTCATTCTCATTCCTAACTTTACCCCTCGAATACCCTGTTAAACCATAATGATTCCATTTTAAATTTTGACTGTCCATTAAGTTGCTTTGCATTTTTGCCCAGAAGGCAATCTTCAGATATGGAGTGGATACACTGAAAAGAAGAAGAACATAGACTTACAGGCAAAACTCACTTCCTCCAACCACGTAAATAATATTTTTATTCAAGATAGTAAATTTTTGAGAAACAAATTTACAACCCCCTTTTGTAGATTTCTTTGCTCTTATACTCTGGTGGTTAACATTGTTGTGAGTGGTTAATAACTTATATAAATGAGCATTAAGCTGCCTGATCCATGTGCAACTGCTTGCCAATGGCTATGTTTTTGTAAGCTCAATTTTTTCCTAAGTACCAGTGATTTTTGAGCAATAGACAAGTATCCTACAGCTGGCATTGTTTAAAGAGTTTAATGTGCTCGCAAGTTTTTAGATCTTGGAAGAAATCTTTGCATCTGGAAATCAAACTCATATGGTGATTTCTCTATACAGCTTCAATTTCAATAACCCTTTCCCTCTCACAAAACAGAATAAAAAATGAGGAATGGGATTACTCACAAGACTTTGCATAAAGTCATCCCACAGTGAGACATTATGTGATTTTACAACCATCATGTGTATGAAAATGCTTTTGGCATAACAATGGTAATCCTGTACAACAATACTACTTCGGATCACAAGGCTGCAACTGGGTGTGTAAAATGCATAGTGTATACTCTACAAAACGAGAGAAATGGCAATTTCTGGAAAACAGCAAGAGAAATCATTTAAAATTTCAGTTACTTCACCATCAACATTTATCCTTAAGTTAATGACAATGCTGGTGCCATCAGGCCAGCACGGTAGTTAGCATTGCTGTCTCATAGCACAAGGACTCAGGTTCAGTTCTGGCCTTGAGTCACTGTCTGTGCTGAGTTTGCATGTTTTCTCTGGGTTTCTTCCAGGTGCTCCAGTTTACTCCCACTTTCTGAAAGACGTGCTGATTAGGTGCATTGACCATGCTAAATTCTCCCTCAGCATACCTGAACAGGTGCCAGGAGTGTGGCGAGTAAGAGATTTTTACAGTAACCTCATTGCAGTATTAATGTAAGCCTACTTGTGACACTAATAAATAAACTTAAACTTAAAATTTGAACATATATATGCCACTAAAGGCCTTAATATCAAGCCATGATATTAGTATCATGCAGTCTCTGAGAACAATGTCACCATAGTCAGTTACATATGTTTGTCATTATGAAGTATAAATGCAGCATCTCTTTCACAAACTTCTGCAGATGCTGGAACTCTGAAATAAAACCAGGAAGTGCTGGAAATACTTTAGTATTTAGATACTCATCATAGGAGTATCTAATAGAGAGAGAAAAACACAGAGTTATTGGATAGATTTAATGAAAGCAGTAAGAATCCTACCCACCAGGTACAGAGTGGGTGTGAGCCTGCATTGTCTCTTTCTAGGAATGCCCAACGTATCATGTATCATTCAGCTTTAACTGGCCAATGATGGATCTTCCTCAGGGCAAAGGAATCTAAACCTGAAAGCCCTGCCTTCTATGTGTTTTCAGCCAATCAGAGGCTTCCAGCTTTATTGGGAAAGTGGTGGCTACCCCAGGTACCGGAGGCCCAAGATTGCCACCGTCCTAGGCCACAGTCAACTGATGATGGAATGAAGTTTGTGGCATGGAAGTCCTGGGTGGGGAGGGTGGTTCCCTGCAGCCCAAAAGCCTGTGAGCAAACACTCCACGGTTTATAAATTGTGCTTCCTGAATTGCAACTGACCCTCCTGGTACTAGGTGAAAACCCAGTTGGCTGTACAGTAGGAAGGCCGCCAATGGCCCCTGCCACCATGAGGTTTCAATCATCCTCCCACTCAGTTAAATATCCCCGCCTTCAAACTCCCCACGGGGAAGACAAATGATTCTGTCCTATATTTTTGGTCGATTGACTTTCATCAGAGCTTGATCTTATAGAAGCAGAAAGAGGTTGTGTAAACGATTACAGAAGAATATCAAAGAGAAAGGGAAAACTGAGCTAAGAAGCAAAGGTTTCCATAGTCAAGAAAGAAAGGCATTTAAATTCTAGGGGGAATGGATTGCCCAGTGGCTGCAGTTTATCAATAGGGACCGTCAGCCAAGCATCATCCTCCATTTTCGGTGACTCGGGTATAGACATCCACCATTATCAACACTTGCATTCCAAATATTTAGGAAAAGTACTTGAAATCTAATACAATGTTAAGGGTGTAAGTCTATTAGATGCCTAAAGATAACAGAAGAAATCAATCCTTAAGCTTGCATTGAGCTATATTGAAAAAGTGTAAGAGGATTAAGTCAGAGTGTTGTGGGATGGAGAATTAATTGGCAAGTCAGCAGAATCCCAAGATCATGCTTGTGGATTGAATGGAAGCTTTCAGCAAAGCAATCACCTATGGCAGTGGAGACATTAACAGCAAATACCGTACACTAGGTTAGAAGATGGATGGGTGATCACCATTTCACCTGGAAAGGATTTATGAAGTCAAGATGTTGGGAAGCAAGGGTGAAAGATCCAATGATGGATTTCCTGTGTTCATGTGAAGAACAGACATAATTTCCTGTTCACATGTTTGTGCACGCTGCCTTTGTCATGAGAATGGAGGACAGAGGGAGGAAGGCCTAAGTATTCTTTATGCAGTCTTGACTTTCTTAAAATTTAACCTTAAAAAAATGTTAAGTGTCAGATTTTCATAGCACAACTTATGTTGGCCATGGGTAAAACTGCTTCAAATCCAGAACTTGATAATCAGAACTTGATTTTTGAATAGTTAAGTGGCCCAGGTGTAAATGGCGAGGCCATATATTTGCCTCCTAAGATTAGCCAAAAGGGCATTGTGAACACTGTGAAACATGATTCAGATCAAGATTTTATGTTTCCTAGTCAGGTGCTATGGTATTGCTGGGATAAAGATCTCAATGCCTGTTGGCAGCTATGCAGTTTTCAGAACTGTTAATATTAGCAGCATTAGAAATGGTCATTTGACAAAGACAATGTCCCAGTTTGCTTTTGCTGTGTTTGTTATTATTTGTTTTAATTTCTTACTTGGTGTTCTTTCAGAAGTTTATAAAATTCTGAATAATGAGTCAGAACAAAGAGTTGTTTGAATGTTTGTGGTCAATAAGTGCATTTTCCCTTTTCTTGTATTTTTATACACTAAGAATTGTTCTCTGATTAAGACTTTTCTTTAACAAATCAGGAAAAAGGTTTGTGTGTTGAATCAGTGAGAAAATTCAGATGCAGCTTTGAAACACTAGTTCAACTTTCTTCACACTTTTCAAGTATTCCCTGATTTATGCATCTACCCAAAACCATTGACCCTATTTTCACATGTCAGAGCAAGAGCCAGTGACCACTGCAGCTGCAGTTTGTCTGTGTACATTAGATAACATATACTATTGCAGCCTGAATAACTTATTCTAACACACCCTGGATAACTTGTGCTATTGTACCCTGGATGACTTTTCCAATTGCACCTTGGGATAACTTATGAGATGCAGTAGCTGCCAGATCATGGCCAGGATTTTACAACATTGCTCAGGCGAAGCTCACTTGCGTGAAGCAGTGCCAAGATGTTGGGCCCTGAGGGAAGAGACAGGACCACAAGTGACAGGCCCATAATAGGGGGCAGGGCTTTGACAGAGAGTTGGGGTGGGGGAGCTTCATAGGGTTGTGGAAGGAGATACTGTCCCTGCATCTTGGGCAGGGCTGGAGGAGGGCAATGCCTGGGGAGAATGACAGATCTCTCTTTGCAGACTGGGGCATCTGTGCAATGGTGCCCCAAGAGCTCAGCAGCCAACTTCCCAGCATGATTAGGTTCCACCCACACACTCTATTGGTGGAAATCATATTTGGGCTCGTTCTATTTCTAAATGCTGTACAACTGTGCCTGGGAACGCGCCCAAAAAATGGGCGTGGTTCTCTCCCGTTTTCACACTCGATCACCCCCGAATCTCCTTGAGGGAAGAATCAAAAGTTGGATCTCAGGTGGATAGAGAATGTGGTGGCACCTCCATCAAAAACACCCTTCTGACTGGAAGCACTCTTCACTTAAGTGCCAATTACTGCTGGATTCCAAGTATCCTCTCTTGTGATTCCCCATTTCTTCCCTATTCTTCTACTCTGGGACCCCTTGCCTTATCCTCCGATTTCAGCACTTGGGTTAAGTCAGTTTGGTGTAGTTCCATTCTGTCCACTGCAGGGCTGTCACTACAGGTCTGGGAAGCAGTTAGCAGCTTAGGTGAGACTTTACCCACTGACCCAAGTGCGAGTCAATGGAAAATGCTTAGGTTGCCTATGCTCCAATAAATGTAGGCAGTCAGTCAGTAAAAAATTCTGAAAAATTCAGGCCCTGAACTTAATTCTTAAAGCCTCTCACAAGAAAATTACACTTAACTATTTCTGAACTTTCCATGAAGAGGAATTGAATTTTTTATTGGCTTAACGCTCTATAAAATTATTGCAAAAGAGCAACCAATGGAGATATGAAGAATCAGTTACCACTCAAGGAGGATACAATTCACTGGTCATTATCACCAATCATCTAGGAAGTATACTAGCAGCACAGGTCATAAAGAACAAAATGGGAAAGCACTTAGGCTTTGACATTTTTCAACTGAGTACATTGCTAGGGCGGCATAAAGGAAAATGCTGATCAGGATGCAAATCAAGATGTTGGGTTCATTGGCTGCATCCCATCACTGTTTACTTGACAAAGGGCATTATGTCCCCTTTCTGCAACCTCCCTGCTGACAGGTCATCGTATCTTTTGCACCCTCTGTTGATAATCCCAACCAAATCTGGGAACTCTAAGGAACACATTCTAAACATCCATAGTACTTTCAGAAACTTTGCAATAACAGAAGTGAGTGTGAATCAAAATTTAACTTAAAAATTTAAAAAAAGTTTGTTTATTAGTCACAAGTAGGTTTACATTCACACTGCAATGAAGTTACTGTGAAAATCCGCAGTCGCCACACTCCAGCACCTGTTCGGATACACTGAAAGAATTTAGCACGGCCAATTCACCAAACCTGTACATCTTAGGTGCATGTTGAGTACCTGACCATTTAAATAATGTTAAATAACATAAGCTTGCAGCTTTACAAATGTTTTTGGTGAGTGACAGGCATTGAATGGGCTTGCATCATTTAGGTTTGTAAATAGTACATCAAACCAGCCAGAGTCATCATTTGACATTATCTGGCCGGTTGCGAAGTTTCAGATACACACATGGCGCATCCATGAGCACCCTTCTCAGTACCTGAAAGACTGTAAACAAATTTTTCCCAATTTAAAGAGTTGCAACAATAAACTATTTGCATGCTTTGTGGAGTGTTAAGATGATAGTACAAATCACTTAAGAACTATTAGCTTATTTTAATAAAAAAGAACATGCTTGGAAATGTACTTAGTAAACTGGTGTAGTTTTAGCATTAATTTATATACATTTGTAGAAAAATATTCTATGATACTCCAACTTCAGAATGACAAAGGCAGCAGAACAAAAGTTACCATTCTTCCAGAAATTGTCTCAGAATCACTGACCTAGGTCAGACTTATACATAAATGTTATTTACACAAAAGCAAGGAATTAGTGACAAAAGACTGAATTAATTGATACAGGCCTGATATTCTAAATAATATGAAAGTGTTTTTATGAATGACTGAACGTATTATAAATGTAGAGTAATTAACTGAAGTTGTATTAACTGTACTACTTATAGCCTATAAAAAATCAGATTACATGAAGTAATATTGCTATCAAGGGCTGAAGCAGAAATTAATGAAAAATCAATGGAAAAAGTGAAAAATATAATTGGATAAGATCAGTTGTGACAATTGATGATATTGTTAAAAAAAGATTGAAATAGGCGGAAGTCCCACACTGCCACAACTCAATACATTATGACTGTGGAGGAGGCTGGTGTGGGGAGTCTGTTCCACGTCAACTTTCCTTTCAAGGTGCGGGGGCAGGAGTGTAACCATTCGCACTTTGCCTCTTAATATACAACCCATTGCTGCACAGCTCAAATTTTCTCCCTCCTTGCATTTCAGGTTTTTCTCTTGGTTCTTTCTCCTAGTGTTAATATTTGCATGAACAATTATAACTGTCCAGCACCAGAAACTTGGCAATCACTTGCGCATCAGTTATCTAATTTTGACACATCATGAGGAAGGACTGCATCCTTCAGATATGGTGATTAATAAACGATACATCGATGTTTTTAAGACTATTTTGTTTTGATGAAGGATTTAGATTAAACCTACATTTATTTATATAAGCATAATACATATTTATATATATGGTTTCCAATTGTGCTGCGTTAATGCAATCAGATTAAAAATGTTTCAAATTTAAAAAAGGTTGGAATTGTAACTGCCTTTTCTTGCAATCAAAAGAATTAACAATCTTCCAAGTGGATACTAATCTCCACCTCATTAAATAAATAATGTATGACCAGGTGCTCAACAATAGGAAATCTACATATTAATGTGTTAAAGATTAACCATCTTACATGTGCTGCTGACCTGGTGAAAATTTGGGGATAATTATTATTCTTGGATGAAATTTTATACAATTTTGTGTTACACCAACTTCAGGAATTCCACATAATCGGAATGAACTGGAAGTGATTTAGTACAGTGGAATTATATGCTCAGATCAGACTAATGCTTGGATGAGAATGCATTTCACTGGTGCCAACTGTTCTGGAAGCAAGGTAAAAAAAAATAAATCTGGAAGTACTACTGCAGCAGTTACAATTGTTTGCCCAAAGCATGATGTTTGGTGCTGATAAGTGCAGCTATCTCTCATTATATTTCAAATTCATTCCAGCCTACCACCGAAATGCATTATTGTACTGTAATGTTTGCAAAAAAAAGGCAGTTACAATTCTAACCTTTTAAATACTGTTGAAGGTGGCTCCAATAAATAAAGCCTATACACTTTTGCTTGTTGATCCAAGCTAAATATCAAAACAATTTCTTTTGAAATGCAGGGATGACACAGCATGTCATGCAATTTAGAACAAATGTGCCACGCAATAACCTTTTGCTGGTTTATTCAACTTTCATTTCAGATCCAAGGGTAAAAGCAGTGTCAAGAGTTTTCTGTTGGGAGTGTAAGAAATACAAATGGGCCTCTTCACAGCATGACATCAGGTCACTGTCTGAGTGCCCAGTGACAGGGAAAGCTGATGAGTTGTGATCAATTCCCGATTTTCAAGATTTATTCCAGTCCTGTAATTGCGGGACTCCAGTTGAGTAAGTCAAAGGTAATTAACCTGTTTCCACCCTGTTACCCCAACATGGACACAAAGTGTGTTTGAAAGAAGTCTGGGTAGGAATCACATTAAAGTTTATTTCTTTGGGGTGGAGCTCTCTGGCTTTTGCCCTGGCTGACAAGCTGGTGTTATAAATTCTCCTGAAGCCTTAAAGGAACAGGAGAGGCAGGAAGGAGTTCAAAGTTTGAAATGTGATTAATGGAGAAGCTGCTGTTATTCCTTAAAATACAAGAGGATAAAGTTTCACCAAAGCTCAAGACCGGCTCCTTCCACCAAGCTAATAAACAGCAGGAGCAAAGGCAAAGCAACAAATCATTCAATCAAACCTCTTGCCATCTCATACAATGCCACTGAACAAATTCTTAAATTTGGCATTTCATAAAAAATTGCTGAAATACTCAAGATGCTCTTAGAAGTAATTTTATTTGATTAATTGTGTTGAATTATCTATCTTGTGACGTGAGGAAACTAATGCAGAAAAAGGCAAATATTTACCAGTATATATCCAGTATCATTGTGTTTTCTCTTCATATTTTCCACACCCGCCATCCTCTCTGAGTCTATCTATCAATTAATAAAATTAGTGCAAAATTTGTTTGTGCTGTGGTCTCACTTCAACTAAAAGCTGTGTTAAAACTCACACAGGAATACTGGTAACTGTCAAAGACAAGAAATTGCCACCTTATGTGGACTTAAATCTAATTCTTGAGGTAGAAAATTTCATTTTGTACCAACCCACTTGTTACCCAATCTCTGACATTTCAACAAGGTCTGCAAATTATATCGAATAGGAATAAGAAAACCTCAGTACTGCCAAAGCCCAGCTGAAACTCTGAACCAAAAAACTGAGATAAAACATATTTAGTCAAATCTGTCCATTTTCATACATCCTTGAATGCTCTGAGCAAAACAAATATGCATGGGACAAAATAGTGTTAAAGCATATTAAACAAAATTCTATTTCTATGATGGTCCTGATTTTAGGTACCTCAATTTAATATGCTGCTGAGGGAAATGTAAGCAATAATCTTGATTGCAGAGACAAGGAAGGAGAATCAGACACGTCACTGCATGTCTTTCAAATCAGCCTTATAATACACACTTAAAGAATTAGATCACATGGAAAAACAAGAATTCAAAAAACAAACACAAAAATGTTCACATCAAAAATTTAAAGGACAGAGTGTTATGAGCAACTTGGAGCATTGTTTGGCAATCACTACATTCACTACCAAGCAAAAGGGTGGATCACAAATGGGCAAGCCTATCTACCACAGTGAGCATGAAGATCTTTGTGAATATATAATAGCCATGTATGAATCATGTGTACAAGTTTCACAGGGCAATGACATTTGAGAGTAAAGACAGTGGATAAATTGCATAATCACAGTTATCTACCACCAGAAACCAAATATCCAGAAACGGACAGTGGGAACGCTAAAAGGAAAAAAAGATGAGTGTGGTAGCCTAGCCCCCTTTAAGGGCCTTGTGGTCAGGCCAGACCCTATGGAGTGTTAAGGTGGGGAGCTGAGCCAATTGAGTGTGAGGGCAGATATTCCAGATGGGGGAGCATCCACAGTTGAAAACAGGAAGTATACAGTTGCATCATTATTCTGTCTGACCATGTTGTAAATGTAGTTATTTGTTTGTTGGCAATAAAGTCTTCTGTTCTCTGGTCTCATCGATTCTTCCTTGATTCATCACAATAAGGATGGAGATAATCAAGAAGACATGTTTCATGAATTTCTTCACGTCAGTTATAGTCTGGTATTAGTTCCAATCAGACAGATGTGGAAAACGTTATCATAAATGTACACTTGCTGCAAGAGGAACTCCTACAAATAAACTGGCCAAAACAAAATTATTTAACAGAGACACTGGATCTGGAACATATCAAAGCCACAGTAAAAACTGGTGAAACTTATTGGTCCACTTGGTGAATTTCCCAAGATATATGAGGCCCCTGCCATGAGGTTTTTGTTTGTTCCTTTTGATCAGTGAGGGAACTGACTCTACGATACCACAGTGGTGGAACTGGAATGGTCAGGCATTGCAATTCAAGTTCATTCACTGTTTTCCTGCAGAAAGTGTTGGCTGAATTTCAAAAATTCTGATCAGATGCCGTTTGTAGATGCAACAGTTGTGCTGTCTGCTTGGATTACATTGCAAGGTGATTTGGAAAGCAATTTTCCTGAATTTAATAGGATACATTTGTGAGACCCTTATCATTCGATTGATGCAGTAATCAAAGCAGGTCTTTCAATCCCAGCTTGCAAAGCTTTTTAGATTTTGTTAAACAGACTGGTGCTCTCTTTAAAAGCGCGTGCGAGCTAAAGCACAAATATTTTACTTACATGTGGACAAATTTGAACAGGGCGAAAAATGATTCCAACTGTTATAATTGTCACAGTGCTTCCATTCGCTGAACTGGCACAAAGTCTAAAGTTACAGTTGATAAATCTCATGAATTGTTTTTTTGAAGTGGAGATTCTACTGAAGCAAAAGAAAGTATCTGAGTGAATTGATGTAATTGGGTATTAAGAATGCCACCAAACCTACATTTTCTTACATTTCTGCCTGAGATTATTGACCACATAAGTCAAAGATGTATGGATTAGATGGATTGGCCATTCTAAATTGCCCCTTAGTGTCAGAGGGACCAGCTAGAGTAAATACATGGGGACAGGGCCTGGATGGGATTGTAGTCAGTGCAGAGGTGATGGACTAAATGATCTCCTTCTGCACTGTAGGATTTCTATGCATTCTATGATAATTTGAAATGATCAGAAAGGTGGACACTTAGATACCGATTACTTGGGGTTAAATGAAAAATAAAGCACCAATTGTCTTTGCTGGAAATCCAATCACCAATTCCATTATTCAATGCGAAAAAAAATATTTTTATATTTCTTCTCTGTTGAGTTATTAATTTTAAAGTAGAGTCATTTGATTCTACATTGTGTTTTCAAATTTACTAGCACGGACTTGTTGGGCTGAATGACCTGTTTAATTTTTGTGCTTTAAATACAAAGTAAAGTTTAATTAATCACTTACATTCACATCATCTCGGTCTCACATGCCTCTTCTCGACCTTCTTTTCAACAATGAAAGAAAATTTAGCTCAGTGAGCATTTCTTCAAAGCTTAGAGCACTGTGTTCAAAATCATTTTTATCATGTTGTTCTGAATTCTTTCCAACAAGCACTTTCTTCAAATCAAGTTGCACAAAACTATGCACAGTTTCAAGTGTCATTTTAGCAATGATCTATACAAAATTACAATAACCTGTTTTGAGTTAAGATAAATCCCTTCAAGGTGCATCTCTCGTATTTGACTTGATTTGTTGGGAACTGATTCACAATAACTGGAAATCTTCCATGTTTGGTTAAGAATGAGAAGCAAATCTTTTCCTTACGCCCACATAGTTGTCTACCATGGGAACCCTTGGATTGTATATATAAATGATTATATTAGAAAATACCAACTGACCCACAACCATTGCTAAACTAAAAGCTGGTATTTTTGTAATTACAATTGTATGCTTCATTCAGCTTAAATTTAGCTAAATTGTAGCTGAAATTAGATTTTTTTCTACCAATGAAGAAAAAGTATGGAAAATAAAACTCACCAAATATCTGTGTCTCCAAATTTAAATACCCCTCTACTCCACTCCCAGATATCACCTAAGAAATGAGTGCAGTACAATTGAAACACAGACTAATCATTTACTGCTACCTGCTTTGAAATAAAATTATACCTAAACTTCCTTTATGACTTTTCTGATGTCTGCACTTGTCTGTACCTAAAGAAAACAAAAACAACTTGTATTCATATCATGGCATTAATATAAAAGATTCCACATCACTTCACAGGAATATGGTTAAACAAAATTTGACACCAATCATATAAAGATACATTGGGGCAAATGACCAATACCTTCATCAAAGGAGTAAGCTCCAAAAAGAAAAAATATTGTTATTTGGAGATGGAAATCTAGAGATCAAGGCCTTGGCAGCCGTAAGCATTGGCACCAATGATAGAATGATTAAAGATGATTGAATTATTATTTGTGCTGTAACATGCACATTTGCAGTCTCTGTTCTTGTTAAAATATCAGCTGCTTGCATTAAAACAAACAAGTTGGCTTGACAGAAACTAACAAAGTTCAAACTATCCATTTTTCAGTCTGTGCAGTTCTTAACTAGCTGCAACTTCCTACATCCAGTATAACTATAATTTACCAACTCTTCTGGAACATTCAGTAAAGATAAAGACATAAAGATACGGTGGCATAGTGATGCCTCACAGTTCCAGGGAACTGAGTTCGATTCCTGGCTTGAGTCACTATCTGTATGGAGTTTGGATATTCTCCCCATGTCTGTGTGGGTTTCCTCCGGGTGCTCCAGTTTCCACCCACAGTTCAAAGCTGTGTGGATTAATATTGGGCAATATATGTTGGGCAATATATGCCCAATAGCATATATTGGGCATGCTATAATTACCCCTTAGTATCCCGTGATGCATAGGTTAGAGGAATTAATGGGATAAATATGGAAGTTTATGGGGTTAGGGCCTTGGTAGGATTGTTATTGGAGCAGAATTCATGGGCTGAATGGCTTCCTTCTGCATTGTAGGGATTCTACAATTATCAAATTGTTAACATCCAGGAACTCAGATGTGAATGTATTTTAATACGCTTTTGGGGGAAAAATTAAGAAAAAATAATTTAAAAACATTTTTGAAAAAAAATCCAAAAGGCATTCAATAAGATGCCTCACAAAAGGTTGCTTGAAAAGATTAAGGTACACGGAGTTGGGGATAAAGTTTTGGCATTGATTGTGAATTGGCTATCTAACAGGAAGCAGAGAGTTAGAATAAATGGGTGCTTTTCTGGTTGGCAGTTGGTGATTAGTGGCGTGCTGCAGGATCGGTGCTGGGGTCTCAACCGTTTACCTTATACATAGACGACATGGAGAAGGAGACCGAGTGTAGGGTAACAAAGTTTGCGGATGACACAAAGATGAGCCGGAAAGCAAATTGCATGGAAGATGCGGAAAATCTGCAGAGAGATTTGGATAGCTGAGTGGGTGGGTGAGGATCTGACAGATGGAGTATAATGTTAACAAATGTGAGGTTATCCACTTTGGAAGGAATAAGAATAAAATGGACTATTCTTTAAATGGTGAAAAATTACAACATGCAGAGATCTGGGAGTCTTTGTGCATGAATTGCAAAAACGCAGTTTGCAGGTGCAGCAGGTGACCAAGAAAGCAAATGGAATGTTGGCCTTTATCGCGAGGGGGATGGAATATAAAAGCAGGGAGGTCTTACTGCAATTGTACAAGATGCTGGTGAGGCCGCAACTAGAGTATTGAGTGCAAGTTTGATCCCCTTATTTGCGAAAGGATATATTGACTTTGGAGGGAGTGCAGAGAAGGTTCACCAGGTTGATATTGGAGATGAGAGGGTTAGTTTATAAGGAGAGATTGAGTAGATTGGGCCGGTACTCACTGGAGTTTAGAAGGCTGAGGGGAGATCATATAGAGACATATAATGGAGGGGCTAGACAGAGTAGAAGCAGAGAGATCATTTCCGCTTAGAAAGGAAACAAGAACTAGAGGGCATAGCCTCAAAATAAGGGGGAGTCAATTTAGAACAGAGTTGAGGGGGAACTACTTCTCTCAGAGAGTAGTGAATCTCTGGAATTCTCTGCCCATTAAAGCAGTGGAGGCTACCTTGTTAAATGTGTTTAAGTCACAGGTAGATAGATTTCTGATCAATAAGAGAATTAAGGATTATGGAGAGCAGGCGGGTAAGTGGAACTGAACTACCATCAGATCAGCCATGATCTTATTGAATGGCGGGGCAGGCTCAAATGGCTAGATGGTCTACTTCCGCTCCAAGTTCTTATGTTCTTACGTTCTTATTAACTGACAACATTGGATTAAGAGCCTTATTATCTGCCATATCAGCTATATAAAGCTCCTACAGCAAGGCAGAATATAAACGAAAATAGTTCACTTTCAAGGCTCTGGTTTTGTAGGACAAGTTTATGGGCACCCAAGTGATATAACTTGTGGGAAATGGATGGGGTGCAAAACAAACTCGCTGGAACTCTCATATTCTGAATTCCCATCGTCAACTGGAAGGATGTTAGAAAGAGTTGTATGTGTGACAGCGGCTATAGGGTGGACTGATTGGGCACGCCTTTCTGCTCAGTGGCAGAAGTTATAGAAAATTGGAATGCTCAGATGTCAGCATTAATGGAAGCAGGAAGTTTACATGGCTAGAAGAGATCACAGAGATAGGGAGAGACAAGATCATCGAGAGACTTGGAAGCAAGAAAAAGAAATTTAAAATCAAGGCATTGCTTAACTGGAAGTGGATGTATGTCAGTGAGCAAAACTAATGAAAATTAATACTTGGGCAGATAGTTATTGGATGGCTTCATGTTTACTGGGCATAGGGCATAGAAGACAAGCCAGGTCGGTTTTAAAAAGGCACATCTAGAGGTAAAAAGACTTCAGCAGCAGGTGAGATGAAGCAGGAATCCTTTTGTTTAAGGAAATCAGGAATCTGTGCACCAAGATTTTTTTTAAACATTCAAGATGCAAATAAGGAGTATATTTATCCCTAAAACCTGTAGTGGATGCATTGGTGCTCATCTTCCAGGATTCTACAGACTCTGGAACAGTTCCTGCAGATTGGAGGGTAACTAATGTCACTCCAATATCCAAAAAAGGTAGAGAGAAAACAAGGAATTATAGACCAGTAAGCTTAATATTGGTAGTGGGGAAAATTCTCAAATTCATTACCAAGGACTTTGTAGCAAAGCGTTTCGAAAGCGTTGGCAGGTTCATACAGGCTTTATGAAGAAGAAATTATGCTTGGCAAAACTGTTGGAATTCTTTGAAGATGTAACTAGTAGAGTTGAAAAGAGGGAACCAGTCAATGTGATATATTTGGAGCATTTGACAATGTCCTGCATAAGAAATTATTATGCAAGATTAAAGCACATGGGATTGGGGAAAGTGTAATGAGATGGACAGGAAACTGGTTAGCAGAGAGGAAACAATGCATAGGAATTAATAGCTGCTTTTCAAATTGGCAGGGTGCCACAGGGATCGGTTTTTGGACCTCAGCTGTTCACAATATAAATTAATGATTTGGATGAGAGAACAAAATGTAATAGTTTGCAGACGATGCCAGGTTGTGTGAGAAGGTGAACTGTGACGAGGATGCAGAGATCGTTCAGCATGATCGGGACAGGTTGGGTGAGTAGGCAAATCAATGGCAGATGGAATATAATTTGGATAAATGTCAGGTTATTCAATTTGGATGCAAAAATAAAAAGACAGATCATTATCTGATTGACAATAAATTGGGAGAGTGGAGTGTGCAGCAGACCTGGGTATCCCTGTGCGCCAGTCGCCAAAAGTAAACATGCAGGTGCAGCAAGCAGTAAAGAAGGCAAATGTCATATTGGCCTTCATTGTGAGAGATTTTGAATACAGGAGTAGGGATGTATTGTTGCATTTAGTCAGAGCCTTGGTGAGGCCAGACCCAAAGTATTGTGTGCAGTTTTAGCCTCCTTTTCTGAGGAAGGATGTTCTTGCTCTTGAGGGAGTGCAGCAAAGGTTTACAGGCTGATTCCAACTGATTCCAGGGATGGTGGGACTAATGTAAGAGGAGAGATTGACTAGGTTAGGATTGTTTTCACTGGAGTTCAGACAAATGAGGGGAGGATTTCATAGACATTTAGAAAATTCTCACAGGATTTGACAGGATAGATGCAGGGAGGATATTCCTGATTGCGGGGGAGTCCAGAACCAGAGGTCACAGTCTGAGGATTCAGGATAAACCATTTAGGACAGAGGTGAGGAGGCATTTTTTCATCCAGAGTGGTGAGCTTGTGGAATTCATTACCACAGGAAGCAATTGATGCCAAAACATTGAATGTATTCAGGAGGCAGCTGGATTCATTTGGAGTGATTGGGATCAAACATTATGGATAAAAAGCAGAATTAGGCTATTGATCAGCCATGATCATAATGAATGGCAGAGCAGGATTGAAGGGCCTCCTGCTTCTGTCTTCTATATTTCTATGTATGTAAAACCTGATGTTACAGCTTCCTGAGCTGCCATCAATGGGATAGGCTGACATTTTCATACAAAAAATGTTTGTTTTTTTTTTATTTTGTATAAACAATGATTGTGCTATATCAGTTCAATATTACTCTGATGATGAAATGTATATTTAGCATTGTGCTGCTAATTTTGTGATATGGCTCATTTGGAAAGGAATGTGGAGATATAAGCAAAGCCGCCTGACAACAGCTGACATTATTCGCCAGACCTCATGAACCTTTTACAAATCATTCCCTTACCACACGGCAGCAAATACTTCATTCCCTTGACTAGATATCAGCTCCTTTCCACCTTGAATAAAAAAAGGAGGCTTAAAGTCAAACTAACACCACCCTTCATCACCCTCCTGTGCCACCATTCTTCATACACACACAAATTTTCCATTTATTACACTGCACCATATTACAATTTTCTGAACAGCGTCCTCCAAAACAGCCATCAAGGACAGCCAGGACTGGGATATGAACTCACCAGGGCCAATGTGAAGGCCAGAATCAGTGCCAAACAGGCAGAACAGGCTCTGACTAGGAAGCCTGATATGGAGATGCCAATGTTGGACTGGGGTAAGCACAGTAAGAAGTTTCACAACACCACGTTAAAGTCCAACAGGTCCCGAGGCATGGTACATTGGGAAGACTATGTAAACGCTACAACAATAAATAAATGAACACTGCTCAACAATTACCAGGCAAGAGTGTTCTCATCCTGTTGGGCAACACTTCAATGATCACAGGCATTTAGCCTCTGATCTTTGGATAAGTGTTCTCCAAGGCGGCCTTCAAGACACATGACAACGCAGAGTCACTGAGCAGAGATTGATAGCCAAGTTCCACATACATGAGGACGGCCTCAACCAGGATCTTGGGTTCATGTTGCACTATCTGTAAGTCCCATGACTTTCCTGGGCTTACAAAAGCTCACTAATTGCCCTGGCTGGAGGCAATACACATCTCTTTAACCTGTGCTTAACCCTCTCTCCACTCATATTGTCTGTACTTTAAGACTTGATTATATGTAAAAACTTGCATTCCGACCATTATTTTGTAAATTGAATTTGTGTCTTTATGTGCCCTGTTTGTGAACAGAACTCCCACTCTCCTGACGAAGGGGCAGTGCTCCTGAAGCTTGTGGCTTGTGCTACCAAATAAACCTGTTGGGCTTTAACCTGGTGTTGTGAGACTCCTTACAGAAAGCCTCAGGCGGGTTTCTATGATCAAGTTGCCAGCATTTGTTGTGCCTTCACATGCAGCTTGCACATTTCACACTGAATAGTTCGTCTTGTTGGCTTCACAGGAAGATTTCTTAAAAACTTGGTTTATAACATGGATCCTCATTTGAGGACATCTGAAGAATCTTGAATGATATTTGGTCTGCTTGTTGCTCTTCTAAACAGGAGTTGGAGAGTTTGTTTACATAGGTAAGGGTTCAGACACATATTTTACACCAAACTTAGGATCAGATCTTGGTGTGCATTGCACTGACAACCAAAATAAGGATTAATATCCAATACAGGCACAATTTCTACCGACAGGGTTTTACGTTTAGAACTGCTGCCTTTTCAGCAGTAAAACACATTCATTTATATTTTAAGATGAAGATTAGCAAGTGAATTCACATTTTTGGTGCATTTGGAGCAGATTTAAAGACTTACCCTTCTTCCTTAAGTATTATACAGATAGAAATCTTGATTAAATGAATTGTTTTTCCATTTGTTCTTGGCATTTCCATTGTTCCTATTTAGTGTTTTTCTTGGCTGAAATGCAGCGAGACTCTGTTGTCTTGTTGTGCTTGTGCTTCATACTAATAGGTTCTGACAGGCAGATTGGGCACAGAGATGTCAGTATGGTGGAGCACACTTCCATACTCTCAGCACTAATAGCTCCCAGACTAGAAGAAGCAGATTAGGAAATAGGGCACAAACAGAAACTTCCACCAGGTGTTTTCGAACATCCAGAACTTGTGGACGACATGTGGTTCACATGCTGTGCTTTTCCATGCAGCTTAGTGGCAGCACTCATTTCTGAGGCAGAAGTCTGTGGGTTTAGTTATCACAGACTCTGAATTACTAATGTAGATGATGGTTCAGCGGAATATGGTAGGAGTTTTACAGCACTAAAGATGCAACTTTTTGTTTAAGATGCTAAACCAGGGCCTCCAACTGCTGATTACATGTTGAAAAGTCCCAATGACGTTATTTCAAAAGCAAAGTTGCATGGAGGGTGCTTAATGTTTACCCCTCAATAGCTACATAAAAGCAAATTAACTCATCAGGCCCTATTTTACCATTTTGATTCCAAGTGCTCAGGGTACTTGAAACTGAGAGTATTTCAGATCCAACTTTTAGACCCATTCTCAGGTGTCACCATGTGCACTCTGCCTGAAAAAATAGCAGTGATTATGAATCTTGCTGCAGAAGCCCGTGGGTAAGGCTTATCACGTCCAAAACACTGCAGCTCCAATCAGAACCTTCAACTGTGCGTGCACAGAAAAGAAAGATAGAGAAATGCTCTCCTCCACATTGTTCCTGGGCTAGATAATGCTTCCCCCGACCCCATGGACATTGCCCGACCTCCACAATGTAACAGAAACTTGAAGCTGTAGTCTTTTAATACCAATTTTCCTTTTCCCATGACTCTTCCCCTGCATCCCATTTTAATTTTAATTAACAACATAACTGACCCCCTTATCCCCTCATTCCTGCCACCCAGCCAATCGCAGACTCCTTCCAACTTACCCGCACGGATCGGACGCAGAGTGGCAGTGGACACACCTCCCCCCCACCCCCCACTGATCACACACAGAATGGCAGTGGATAACCTCCCTCCCCATCAATCATACACACACTAGCTGCAGACACTCCTGCCACCTGCCCCCCACTCCCTTGTTCCCCCTCCGTCTGAGTCAGGGAGCCATCTGACCTGCTTCCCTGCCCATTCCCCAACTGGAGGCTATCTGACCTAC
Source organism: Sphyrna mokarran (assembly GCA_024679065.1). Lineage (NCBI taxonomy): Eukaryota > Metazoa > Chordata > Chondrichthyes > Carcharhiniformes > Carcharhinidae > Sphyrna > Sphyrna mokarran. The sequence goes on along the minus strand of JAGIQG010000005.1, from coordinate 82,241,350 downwards.
CTCCGCTTCCCATCCCTCACCCTCTGAGTCAGAGAGCTGCTGGAAGATTGGGACTTACCTCCTCAGAAGCTGGAGTGCCTGAATGGATCCTGTCTGTTTCGTGCCAAATCTGGACATGGTGATAAAAGGGGTAAGTCCCAGTAAGTTTGGGTATGCAGCCCATTAAGTCCATTTAAATGCATGCAAATGTATTGAAATTGATGTTGTGCCCATTTCAGCCATCGTCCCGACGGGTGGCCATTTTGGGCCGTTGGTAAAGGGGGATCCATTGAGGAGATGAGCACTTTTTGCCTCATGTCTGACTTTACCAAGTTTTCATGCCCAAAAACGGGCACAACTTAATGGTGAAATCAGGCCCATTATCTCATTTGTTGTCTACGGGATTCTGCTGTATGCGACTTAGTTGCCAGATTTGTCTACGTGGGAAAACATACTGCAATTGGACATTGGTGAAGACATACCTAGAGTATGGTGTGAAGTTTTGGTGCATTTATCTGAGAAAGGGTGTCCTTGCTATAGAGGAAGTACAGCAAATGTTTACCAGACTGATTCCTGGGATGACAGACCTGTAATATGAGGAGAGACTAAATCGGTTAGGATTATATTCACTGGAGTATAGAAGAGTGAAAGAGGATCTCGTAGAAACTTATAAAATTCTGACAGGGTAAATTGAGAAAGAATGTTCCAATGGTGGGGGAGTCCAGAACTAGGGGTTATAGTTTGAGGATAAGGAAGAAACCTTTTAGAACTGAAGTGGAGAAATTTTTTTCACCCAGAGAGTGGTGAAAAAGTGGAATTCTCTACCACAGAAATAATTTGAAGCCAAAATGTGTGATTTCAAGAAAAAATTAGATATAGCTCTTGGGGCTAAAGGGATCAAGGGATGTGAGAGGAAGGGGGATCAAGATATTGGATTTGATGATTAGCCATGTTCATAATGAGTGGTGGAGCAGGCTCAACAGGCTGAATGGATCTGATTTTTATGTTTCTATGTAAAAGAGTAATTTAAGATGTAATTTATTGTCCATTAATTTCAATAATCCTCAGTAGACATTATAAGCATCAGGTCAGCATCAGGCAGCAGTGACCATGCACTCATGAATGGCTTCAGAGAGTTGGACAACCTACAGAAGGCTGCTCAAAACATGGAAGAAGTACTTTAGCAAGATCCTCCAAATTTGGTGGCAAGAAATGCAGTCGAACAGCAGCCCTGTTCAAGGTTAACATGCCCAGCATTAAGGGGCTAACTGCTGGGTAGGATGTGTCACTCATATGCCTTACACCAGACTCCCAAAACAACTGCTCTACTCAGATCTCAGTCACAGCAGGAGACAACCAGATGGACAGTGGAAATATTTTAGGGTTATCCTTAAAGCACAGTTGAAGAGTTGAAGTACATCCACATGGGAGAACTTGGCTTGTGACTATCAAAATGGAGAAGGCTCATTTGAGAAAGCATGAAAGACATGGAAAGACTTTGTTAGGAACGTGCACAAAAGAAATTGAGGTGTCAGAGGGAGTGCACAAACACCTGAATAATCCATCCATACATTCTTTCAAGCACCATCTGTTCCATTGTTGATAAAGCATTGGATTTATCAGTCACCTTAAAACCCTTTGAACCAGAGTAGAAATAAGTCATCTCCAATTCTAAAGGACTACCTAAGAGGAGGACAGGTTTTGTCATGGCTCAGTAGTAAAGTTATTTAATAGTCACAAGTAAGGCTTACATTAACATTGCAATGAAGTTAGTGTGAAATTCCCCTTGTTGTCACACTCTAGCACCTGTTCAGGTCAATGCATCTAATCAGCATGTCTTTCAGACTATGGGGAAAAAACCGGAGCATCCAGAGGAAACCCATGAAGAGAACATGCAAACTTCACACAGACAATAACCCAAGCCAGGAATTGAACGTGGGTCCCTGGTGCTGTGAGGCAACAATGCTAACCACTGTGCCACTGTGCAGGCAGCAGTGACTCTGCACTCATGAATGGCTTCAGAAAGTTGGATAACCTGCAGAAGGCCACTCAAAACATGGGAGAAAGTAGTACTTTCCTTCTGAGTCAATAGATCGTGAGTTTAAGTTCCATTCCAGATAGTTCAGCACGTGATCCAGGCTGACACTTTGGTGCAGGGAATTAAATCAAATATTCCCCCTTAAATAGATGTAAAAATTGTCACGGCACTATTTAAGGAGAAGAAGATTTGGCCTGCTCAATGTTCATCCCTGAAGGAAGATCATGAAACATGAAACTGAAAAATTCATTGCTGTATGTGGGATCCTGCTGTGTGAAAATTGGTTCCAACATTTCCCTGTTATACAACAGTGCCTATTAATCAATAACACATTGAGGTTTCCTGATGATGCGAAAGGTTATATATAAATGCATATGAAAAATACTGAAGGTGCTGGAAAACTGAAGGAAATGCTGAAAGGTAAGAGTACCTGTGAAGAGTAAAACAGAGTTAATACTTCAGTTTGATGACATTTCATAAATATAAGTCTTTTGTTTTCTTTCCTATTTCTATTCATGCTATTGGGTATTCTTTCATTTCACATACATGCTTGCTGTTTATTGTTCCAGTATAAAATATCTTGGGTTGATAGGTACCACAAAATTCATCGATCATTCTTTAGTCTAATGATACAAACCTCTCAGTGGCTTCTTTCCACAACAGCCTGTCCCCTATCAGAATATTGTGTTAATGGAAAAAAGCACAAGGAAAATGTAAAACTGGCTGTCCAGTAGCTATCATCTGTTTTACACTATTGCACAAAGACAAAATCAGCCCCATCGGATTTTAAAGCCTGCAGTTTCTTTTTAAATAAAACTGGACTTCCAGTGTAAAATCTTTACTGCACCATTAAAATGTGACTTTAGGCATTTTATTGAACATAAACTATCAGAACTATCTACTTTTGAAATTAAATAACTCCACCATTTTAATTTGTCTGGGAACACCACCAATGTTATCTACATTAAAGCTATTTGCATCTCTATGATCACATTAAGCTTCCCACCAGCTCACCTTGTTTGATGAGATATTTTTCCAGCTTCAGTCAAGTCTTTCCCAATTCTAGTTTATTTTCTCTTTCAATCCTTAATTCAAATTTTAGCATCTTAAGTTCCTATTGTGCATTTTCCAAAAGTCCTACTCTTCATTTCTTTGTATCATTTCAGACATTTTGCTTCTCTTTGCTTCAATCTATTTAAGCATTTAGATCGAGGATTTGATATGATAAACGTTATTTACATTTGCACACTCTTGACCCCTATATATTTACATATTTGCAAGGATTTCTCATCATTTTTATAAAAATATTACCACTTTTTCTTCCTGCTGGTGCTTCAAAAGTTAAATTAGCATTAATATTGTCACAAGAGATTACATTTGTTATAGCATTCAATTCTTTTCCATTCTTCTGGGATAGCTGCCAAAGATCAGATGACTTGAGAAACAAGATCATTCTTGTTAGTTTGCATCAGCCCTCACTCCATCCTCTCCCTCCACTTCAACATTATGCATCACTCTATCCTTTCCCTCTTCAACTTCAGTGTTCCTTACTCTTTCTCTTATTCCTTCTTCAACCCTTAGCCCTTCATTGCTCATATTCTTTCATCCTTTCTCCTCTATCCTCTCCTTTCACTCTTACTTCTCCCTCTACTCCTTCACCATTCCATATTTCCTCCATCACCGCTTTCTCTTTTATGACACCTTCCCCCCAATGCTCCATCTCCTTCCCTCGCTGTCACTTTTTCACCCCTAGATACCTTCAATCATCTGAAACACTTTCCCAATTCCTCTTCGCATGACCTCTACCTCCACCCTTACTCTCTCAACTCTTAACTCTCTCCTTTAGGCCTTTCACTCCCACAACACCTTCCCCCTGAGCTCTACCTTTCTCCTCTGCTATTCTTTCTGCCTTTCAGATATCTTCAGCGCTCTTAACTCCATACCCCATATCTCAGTCTCATCCCTGGCATCTTCATTCCCATTCTCCCAGCATCATTACCCCAACATATTTATTCTTCCCTCTTCTAGCTTTATCATCACCTACACAGATATTTTTTCTCCCACCCACACCTAACTTTCCTTCCCCTACCCCCTTTGCTACATCCTTACAAACACATAATTAAAACACTGATGTTCCAAAGCAACATCAACAAAGTTAAAGCTGCAGCATAGTGACCCCATACCTTCCACAAGCTGCTTTGCAACAGCACCACAGATAAGCAGTGGCTTAGTGGCATTGTTGCAGGATTAGCAAAACAGAAATCCAGATAATGCTGGGTCCCACCATAGCAAACAGTGAAATTTGTATTCAATCAAAATCTGGAATGAAAGGTCTAATGATAACCTTGAAACTGTTGTCAATTGTCATAAAAACCAATCTGGTTCACTCATGTCCTTATGGAAAGGAAATCTGCTATCCTTACCTGGTCTGGTCGACATGTGACTCTAGATATACAGCAATGTGGTTGACTCTTAAATGCACTCAGGGATGGGCGATAAATGCTTAGCCAACTAGTGATGCCTACGTCCCATGAACAAATAAAAAAAAACTACCCTCCATTCCAGGTAATGTGTTCCTCCAGGGAAACTATTCCTCCTGGGTCTGGTAGCTACAGGTCTCACATTTTCTCCTGGGATGTCTGTGATGTGAGCAAAGCCCTCAAGGTAAGTCTTGACTCTTGCATGCTATGTAGGTCGAGATGTGCTCTGGACTGATGTGTTTCCTGCTGGTGTAACAGAGAATCAGGAATGGGGCAAAAATTTCAATTGGGCTTTCATCTGCATCCTTTAAGCAGCAGGCAAATCAATTATTAACTTACTAACAAACTGACTATTGATGTCTAATCTAACTAGCAAATGATCCTCCACTTTTTAACAATTCATTTTCAATTAATGAAACACAGATCCCTCACAGGAGGCAAATTGACACTGATTAAAATGATTTTTTTTTGTGATAAATCCATTTTAAACAATATTTATCAAAATTTGCCAAATTATCACTCTTACCAAATAATCCTGGGACATTTTTTGAAACAAACTTTCAGAAAAGAAATTGACTTGGATTTTGTGATTTGCCAATGCAGCAATGGTACTGACCTCAAAGAAGATCGTCCATAAAGATGTAATGATTTCTGCATCACATACAAGCTACGGGATCTCCAGGCATCCAGCAGCAGGGATTTTGTAAACTGCCAATCACACTGAAGTATTTTCACAGATACCAAATCATGAAGTAAGATGCATAATTATTTTTCACTTTAGATTACACTTTAGAGAGTAAAACATCTAGGACACACGCATCAGATTAAGGTAGAAGATGAAATGTCATAAATCAACTACAAAGTAGATTATTTTAAAAATGTGTGAATTTTGCTCTTATGTTGGCTGAATTTTGACATTCACTCAAATTAAAGTATATTTTCTGAGTGTTAAGAGAGGTTTTACATCAGTAATTATAAACTTTATATACGCTCCCCAAAATGATTAAAGTTTTGCATGTGTTTTAAAATTAATAATTGAAAAAAAATGAAAGTTTTCTTCAGTATCGTGATTTTGACTTTATTCTGCTGTATTCTGTGAGGTCATTGGGAGAAGCAGAGAATACTGAATCAATTTTACATCTCCACATATTTCTATATGTGTGTAGGAGTTGTATGCCGTTTGAGAAGAATAATGCCAGCAAACACTGGCAGTTTTGTGCCATTATACTGAAAAAGTTATGGCAAACTATTATAAGCTGCTGTGCAGTACAATGGCACAGTGGTAAGCACTGCTGCCTTACAGTCCCAGGGACTTGGATTTGGCCCAGCTTGGGTCACTAACTGTGAGGAGCCTGCATGTTCTCCCTGTGTTTTCATGGGTTTCTTCCAGGTACCAAAGTTTCCTCCCACCTCTTGAAAGATGTGCTGGCTAACCGCATTGGCCATGCTAAATTCTCCCTCAGTGTATCCGAACAGATGCTGGAGTGTGGCGAGTAGGAGATTTTCACAGTAACTTCATTGTAGTGTTAATGTAAGCCTACTTGTCATGACAAAATAAACTTTAAACTGCTTGGTAGCTGATTTTGTGCTCAATGATATGCAAGTGACTCTAAGCCAAATCCCAGCAAAAATCTTTGATTGAAACTGATGCATTTTTTAACGTTTCATTTGTACCCAGTTGCCAACTGTGCCCAAAATGCTAAGCTTCATCCCAAGATTTTACTGTGCTAGCAAGTAATTGCCTTTTCACCCTGTCCATCCTGTGTTTAAACAAATGCTGGCATAGTTGAAACCTCTGACATTCTCACACTGTGTTGTTCATTATTGCCTGGTGGTTCTAACCAAACTGTGTTTCTGCTTAAAATATTGAAGCTCCCTGATGTAAATCTCAGGAAATAGATGAATTAGCAGATATTTCTCAAAGGTGACATTTTTCATTTCTGAGCAGTTATTGGCATAAAACTTCAAAGCCTCTGTGAGAAGTGAATATAAACATTAAGCATCACGAGACCAAAGACAAATTTGGAACGTATCCACTTTCAGTTACGCTTTACTGATCACTCCCTTCCCCCGCCACCCCCATCACTCTGAAAGGTCTGTTTGTAATTTTAAATGCAAAATAACATTGATAAATGCATGTTGAGATGTCATTTTAAGAGCAGGTAAAATACCAAGCATTTGTTTTATTTTTTGAAAAGAGGGTAGGAATGCTTTACATTTCAAGTTGTGGATTTAATTGTAGTGTGCATCAACATTCCATTACGTTTAAGTATTTGACCTCCCCTCAGCAGGCATGGGGAATAGGTGGTATGTCATAAATCCAATCTAAGAATTTGTTTGCACAAAATCCTGCTTTGGACGGGAGTAGATTCTGCATATTTTTCTTGTTCTGTTGGCCTGGTTCCACCTTGCTGAGAATCAGAGGTGGCTTCCTGATAGTTTTCCCAATGTGCAGCATGAAAAAGAAATGTCGGAAAAGCAGTGACACCAAGTTACAGGAGATAGAAATTCCTGAGCTGTTTCCAAAAGCAGTGTGCTGACTTCATTGCTCCTTCTGATTTCTTTAAGTATATTTGGGACTCTGGTAACACAGGGACAGGAGGAGCCAATCCAGCTCCTTGACCCTGGTCTGCCATCAACTCAATCATGTTTGATCTGTTCCTCAACTCCATTTGTATCGTGAACCATCTTATCATTCAATGAAACTTTCCAGTTACGCCCCAAAATGTTATTGGTGGTCATGGTTCTCAATTTCTCAGTATCCTTCACCGCAAGTTAAATTGTTACAAAGATACTCATTTTACTCTGGTTAATAATGTGTGTGGAACTGAGGTCCTCCAGTTAGTTTCCCCCTGGATCTAATTGAGGCAGATTTTGCAGACCACCATGCTTGCACAAATAGAAGAACCTTCTCTACTTCTGAAACAAATGTTGTTTTATGCTAAATTTATGTGCATTGAAAACTGGAAGTTGTCCAGTTTTGCAATGAAACGTGGAAATTACTGTGTGTTAAGAAATCTTATATCCTCCGGCCTTTAATCTTATGGTGTTTGATTACTTAATACACACGTATCAATGACTTACGGAAAAATATGCATAAAGATGAATGTAAGGAAAAGAAGTGGAAGTGAATATATGTAAGGAGAGACCAAAGTCACTGACAAAGTGCAAGGTTTCCAGGAGGCACCTGAAGGGAAGAAAAATGTCAGGCAAAATATTTCAAAAGAAAATTTACCAAGGACATTCATGCCCAGTCTAAAATTTTGGTCTCCTTGATTGTCCTGTACCTACTTGCCCCAATTTCTTTCTTATATTTATGCTCTGGATTCCTAGCTTCGAATCCTACATGGCTGATGGTAAATTTGAGTTCAGTAGCAAAATCTGGAATTAGAAGTCTAATGATGACTATGAAACTGCTATTAATTGCTGTAAAAATCCACCTAGTTTGCTAATGTCTTTTAAGGAAGGAAATCAGCGGTCCTTACCTGGTCTGGCCAATAGGTGACTCCAGATCCACGGCAATGTGGTTAACTCTTAAATGCCCTCTGGAATAGGGGGATGGCATTTAAGGATGGACAACAAATGCTGGCCCAGCCATTGATGTCATGTTCTGTAAATGAATGAATAAATAAAATAAATGTGCAGGAGGTATATCCCAGTCTATCCTAGCAACCGTATGGTGATTCAAAACAATAAAGCAGTGCTTTCACAAACACAGTCAAATGCCAAGCTGTGTCTTTCTTACGGTAAAAAAGCACAATCTAAACTTGACAGGAAGCAAGATGAGATAATTATATTTGATAAGGTAATTGATTTGCAATTTACCCATACAGGGTATTATTTTATTCCCTAAAGAAAATGTAAACTTTCTGTCAGAGTGCAAAGCAAGCATCAGGTGATAAGAATAAGAAGGGAAACATGCAGCCCCAGCAGGATCTTCTGGCCCACTGAAGCCAATGAAGATTTGAATGGTCCATCACGTCTGCTGCAGGGAAACCTGCTGCTGCAGGATCAGAAAATCCCACTAATTGTCTTATAATTAGGAGAAGCAATGGCTTTGTGATATTGTCACTGGACTAGTAATCCAGAAAACCATAGTAATGCTCTGACGACCTAGGTTTGATTCCCAACATGGCAAGTGGTACAATTTGAATTCAATGTGAAAAAAAAATTAAATCTGAAATTAAAAGTCTAACACTGACTGTGAAACCATTGTTAATCATTGTAAAAATCCATCCAGTTCACTGATAATCCTTACCTGATCTGGTCTACATATGCTCTGGACACACATGGATGTGTTGACTCTTAAGTTCCCTCTGAAAGAGCCCAGTAAGCTACTCAGTTACATCAAACCATTGAAAAGTCACAAAACAATGAAACCAAATAGACTACCCAGTATCAACCTAGGCACCAAAATGATAAATGTTGACGCTGCAAACTCCTCCTTACTAATATTTGGAGGCTTGTGCCAAAACTGGGTGGGCTATCCACACACTCATCAAGAAACACACTACCAGAATAATGGCATACAGATAATGGCCCAGACATCACTTTCAACAATCTTGTGTATGTGCTGTCCCACCAACAGGATAGATTCAGCAGGTATGGCTGCAAATTGGTATGCAGATGGGAATTGCCCCAGGAGGCCTCAACATCTGCTCCAGACTCCATGAAGTCTCAAATCAAGCATAAAGGACAAAGGACAAAGAACAGTACAGCATAAGAACTGGCCCTTCGGCCCACCAAGTCTGTGCTGATGCATTTGCTGGTCTATGGACTTGGGCAAGGAATCTCCTGCTGATTACCTTCTCAGCTGATGAATCAGTATCCTCCATGTTGAACACCACTAAGAGGAAGCACTGAGTGTTGCAAGGAGGTTGAATGTATACTGAGTGTGGGATTTCAATGATCATCACCAAGAATAGCTAAATAGCCCCACTATTGACCAAGTTTGTTGAGTTCTAAAGGCCACAGATGCTCATCTGCATCTGCAATAATTGGTGAGGGAACCAAAAAGAGAGAAAAACATACTTAATCTGATCCTCACCAAACTATATATTGCAGATATGGTATTCATATGAGTATGGATAGGACTGACCACAACATAGTCTTTGTGGTGATAAAGCTCCATCTTCACATTGAAGATACCTTCCATCATGTTTTGTGACACTAACACTGTGCCAAATTGGGCAGATTTCAAAAGTATCTGACAATGCAAAATTGGGTAGCTATGAGGAGCTGTGGGCAGCAGCAAAATTCTACTTAAGCATAAACTGTAACCTCATGGTCGGACTGATCCCACATTCGGCCTTTACCACCAAGCCAGCAGATCAACCCTGGCTCAATGATGAGTGCAAGGAGGGCATGCCAGGAGTAACACCAAGCACACCTAAAAATGAGGTTTCAACCGGTAAAGCTACAAAATAGCACCACTTGCATAATCAGCAAGCGATAGATGGAGCTTAGCAATTCTCCAACCAGACCTGAATGGTGCTAGATGATTAAACAACTCATTGGAGGAGGAGCTTCCATAAATATCTCCATCCTCAAAGATGGGACACATCTGTGCAGAAAATAAGGCTGAAACATTAGCAAGAATCTTCAACCAGATGTGCCAAGTGGATGATTCATCTCAGCCTCCTCCAGAGGTCCCTAGCATCACAGATGTTAGCCTTCAGCCAATGTGATTCACTCCATGTGATATTAAGAAATAGCTGAAGACAATGGGTACTTCAAAGGTTATGAGCCCTGACAATATTTCAGCAATTGTATTAAAGATCTGTGCCCTAGAACTTACCATCCCCATCTAGCCAAGCTCTTCCAGTGCAGCTACAACACTGGCATTTACCCAGCAATATATAAATCTGGGTACATCAGGTCCATAAAAACAGAATACATCCAACTCTGCCAATTACCACTCCATCAGTCTATTTTTAATCATCAATAAAATGATGGAAGGAGAAACCAACATTACTATCAAGCATAGCAATAACCTGATCATTGACACACAGTTTAGGTTCAGCTAACACCATCCAATTCCCAGTCTCATTACAGTCTTGGTTCAAACATGAAAAAAAGAGCTGAATCAATGTGAAATGCTTCACTGGTTGGAGTCATACCTAGTACAAAGGAAGATAGTTTTGAATGTTAGAACATAGAACATTACAGCACAGAACAGGCCCTTCGGCCTTCGATGTTGCGCCGACCAATTAAGAAAAAGCAATGACCCTCTAACCTAAACCATTCACTTTTCATCCATAAACTTATCTACTAACCTCTTAAATACCACCAAACTTGGCGCATCTACAACTGCAGCAGGCAGGGCATTCCATACCCTTACCACCGTTGGAGATTAATTATCTCAGTTCTAGGACATCACTGCAGGAGTTCTTTGGGACCATGTTCTTGGCCCAACCATTTGCAGCTGCTTCATCAATGACCTTCTTTCCATCATAAAATTAGAAGTGAGGATATTTGCTGATAATTGTTCAGCACCATTCACAAATCGTCAGACACTAGAACAGTCGATGTCCAAACACAATGAGGCTTGGACAATATTCAGGCTTGCTTTGACAAGTGGCAAGTAGCATTTATGCCACACAAGTGTGAGCCAAAGACCAGGGCAAATTTATCTATTATGTTATAATGTTAAATTGTATTACCATCATTGAGTCTATTGGGTACATTAACATCCATTGACCAGAAACTTAACAGGACTAGCCATATAAATACTGTGACTACAAGAGCAAGTCAGATGCTTAGAATCCTGTGGTGAGTTACTCACGTCCTGACTCTCCAAAGTTTGTCTTCAATCTACAAGGCACAAGTCAGAAATGCAATGCAACACTCAATCCTTTCCTGGATGAGTGCAACTCCAAAGACACACACGATGTTTGACACCATCTGGACAAACCTTGATTGAAGTCTCCATCACAAACTTTGACTCTTCACCACCAAGTTCACCACCAACTCACAGGCCGAGATTTTCCAGCTTGCTCAGCCCAAGATCAGAAAATCCCACATGAGATCAATGGACTTTTACATGGTGTGTCCAACTACCTCCCCATACCCCCCCTCACCCCGCCCCCCCACTCAAACCGCTATGATTCTTGGAACATACTCCCTCACAGCACTGGGAATGTACTTGCATAATTTGGACTGCAATAGTTCAAGGCAACTTACCATCACCTTTCAAAAATAATTAGGGATGAGCAATAAATGCTCCCTAGCCAGTGCAACCAATGTATCATGAATTAATTTTTAAAATATAGTCAACTTTCTACTAAAATGCACAGGTGTAATTGATGAAGAGTATAATGAGGCCAATATAAGAGAAGCATGAAATCTGTAGAAAATACTGCAGGATACTGCGTTGTCCTACTGTGAAATTGCCACTGACAATTTAATAAAAGTTCTGATGAAGGGCCATTTGGACTCAAAACACTAGTTCTATTCCCTCCCTACAAATGTTGGCAGACCTGTTGAGATTTTCCAGTTTTTGTTTCCAATTCCAGCAACCGTAGTATTTTGCTTTTAAGAACATAAGAACGTAAGAAATTGGAGCAGGAATAGGCCACTTAGCGCCTCAAACCTGCCCTGCCATTCAATAAGACCATGGCTGATCTATCGATGGTTCAGTTCCACTTACCCGCCTGCTCCCATAACTCTTAGTTCCCTTATCGATCAGAAATCTATCAACCCATGACTTAAACACATTTAACAAGGTAGCCTCCACCACTTCAATGGGCAGACAATTCCAGAGATTCATTACCCTCTGTTCTAGAAGTTCCTCCTCAACTCTGTTCTAAAATGTTCGCTCCTGCCGCTTATTTTGAGGCTGTGCCCTCTAGTTCTTATTTCCTTCCTGAATCTCTCTGCCTCTACCCTATCTAGCCTCTTCGTTATCTGATATTTCTCTGTAAGATCACCCCTCAGCCTTCTAAACTCCAATGAGTACAGGCCCAATCTACTCAGTCTCTCCTCAAAATCTATCCCCCTCATCTCCAGTATCAAGCTGGTGAACCTTTCTGTACTTCCTCCAAGGCCAATATATTCTTTTGCAAATAATGGGACCAAAATTGCACACAGTACTCTAGTTGCGGCCTCATCAAATATCATGATCATGAATGATACAGTCTAATCTCCTGTCTGCAATTAATTCTGTGAAAGGAATATCAATAGATAAAGTGCTGCATAAAATTTTGGCTGACCAAGCTGACAGCTATCCTGACATGCAGGTTCCTGACAATAATTCACTCCAACCAATAATTGGTTGGAGGATAATAGTTCCTTTCATTTAATCAGTGGACAAATCCCAAGTTGCCTTCTGTTCTATGTGATGGCCCGCTTGTTCTCACAGGCACTTCAATAGGTTCAATTTTTCTGCACCTTGAATACTTTGCATAAAGGGAGAGGGACCTTGATTAAGGTCTTGGAAAAGGTTCAGAAATCATTGAGGAATTGTTTCAGACATCTTCGACAGACTTTAATTCAGGAGATTAGAAGTACCATAAAAGAGAGGGTGATTAGATTAGATTAGAATGGAAAGTAAATTGATAGAATGTGATGGTAGAACTGTCCGTATCAAACATAGCAATCAAACTGTTGATGATCATTTCTCATGATAAACTGCAATTAATAATAGCATTTTGACACTAAACAGCTGATAAAAGTAAATGAGATATTTTGAACTGGATTTCTGTGTTGGGATAAGGAAATATGAACCAGGCCATTTTCAACTTCAGAAACATGAGTTCATCACTTTTGCATTTATTCACTATACTGTCTCCAGGTAATTTCTATGTGCAAGATACAGGTTTCCTGATTCCTGAAACAGCATCACAGGAGTGCTGGTTGGACCTTCCAACCAAGCAGCCAAAAAGCAGGCTGGTTGGAAGTTTTGCCTACGTTCACTAGGATTGTGGCTCACTTCTGCACATAACTCTTACTTGGCCTAATTCTCACACCTCATCCCCTCACACCACCTCATGTCCCGCCATGACCCATATATTCTCCATATACCATTCATAGCTCCTCATGGTCCACATGTACCCTTCAAGTCACTCACATTCCTTATGTGTCCATGTATCCTTCATAGCCACTCATACAACATCCATTATGCATAGTCTTTGGAAGACAAGTAATAGGAATGACATGTCTCTGAAATTGGCATGAGAAAAACAAAACTTCAAATAAGTTAATGGAACTTTCACCAAAAACTACAACCATTGATATTTTTTTAAAAGAAGTACCTGACCCAAAAATGGTCATTCACTTGGAAAAACAAAAACATCTGTTCAGTAAATGCATCAATAATCCTTCAATAATCTCTTGACACTGTTGAGACTGTATACGGTACCACCTGGTGAGATATGTGACTCATAGCCTTTGAAACTCAGTCGAGCTGTTATAATGGGCTCAGCTGTGAAAACAAATCATTACAGCTCCAAACAATGCAATCTATTCAGACTGGAAAAGCAAGGTTTTTCCTACGCTGCATCTGATGACCTATTAATCAAACCAGTTCAGGTGAAGGTGACTTCTTGTTATCTAAGTAAAAGCTTCAGAACTTTTTCTTTCAAATTTAAAGCATTTTGGGGATTTAAATCTCTTTAGTTCTTGACACTAGAGTTCCTAAGCATGGTTTTCCTCATTTTTAATCCCTAATAATTTTACCAATGGGAAAGGTACTCTAATGCATCTCAACACTTATTCAACGCTGGCTTTTCTCAACACGTCATTTTATGATCAATAATCACAGTAAAAACACATCTAACTTATAACACAGCATCTAATAATGACATTTCAACTTGTCAAGACATTTAACATTTTATCTTCAGAAAGCTTCCAATTCCTCAGCAGGTTTGCTCCAAGGTTTCTAAACTTTTTTCCTAGCAAGTTTTCAGAATCTCTCCAAAATCCGCCCAACCTGATAAAAATACTAGGAGACAGGAAATAAACATTTTCCCTACGGCTGTCATTGGAGACCCTGGCACTAAATGACATATGTAGGAAAATGACCTAAACATCTTCCTGTGAGGGTGGCATATGTTTAGGACAAGTGCAATAAATAGAAGGATGTGCTGGGAAAGTTCTGGTTAGGTTAATCTAGTTGTATGTTCAGGATGATGGCCAATAGGTTGGCAGAAGGGAAGAAAGAATAGAAAGTAAGGAAGTGTGGTGCAGCAGAAAACCATTCCATATCGGAGAATTACCCTCCAATGCTGCAAAAGGGAGATCTCACAGTGGTAGGCAAAAGTTGAAATTGAGGCCAAGCTTGATAAATTAGAAAATTAAATAAATGCCATAGAACAGTCATGTAACAGAATTAGAAGCAGAAGTTCTCATGATCGTGTAGTTTTGATGTTTGCCAATAATCCTGAGAATAAACTAATAAGAGAGACAATTAGAAGAGAATTATATAGTTGGAGAGAGCTAAGAGTTTTTTTGAAATACCAAATAAGGGACAACACCTTAGTCACATCAAGGCTTTGTACAGAAAATGTCCTCACGGATGGGACTAATGGATTAAAGCATGGTTAATAGCTCAAAGTTTTGAAGAACAACAGGCTGATACAAATGCTAAAGTGGATTTTCCCACAGCTAGAAAAAAAAACTTAACATTTTTTTCACTCTTTTGGCTAGATATGCATGACAGTGTAGATCAATCAACTGTTCTGTAGTGTGATAGTTTTCACAGAGGGAAGTGTTTCTAAAACTGCCCAAAGAAGCAGGAGGTATGCAGAAGGTGAACTATGTAAACTAAGCATCCATGGCCTGCAAGATGCTTCCAGACATTTCCCAGTGTGATCTGTTTTGCTGAAAGTTTGTGTTCAACCAAAAGCAGATCCTATAATGTTTCATTGCTATTGAAGAGAAACTTTCAGGAATCTTCTTGATGCATAAGTACATAAGAAACAAGAGCAGGAGTAAGATCATATGGTCCTTTGAACCTACTCGGCAATTCATCACAATCATAGCTGATCTGCCTCAGGCCCACTTTAATGCCCATTCTTCACATCATTTAATTCTCAAAGAGACAAAAAAATCTGTCTTTGAATATACACATCAAAAGAGCATCCACAATCCTCTGGGGTAGAACATTCAACACATTCACAATCCTCTGAGTGAAGTTTATCTCAGGTATAGATGATAGATGGACCCATTGTCCTGAGATTGTACCCTTGTGTTCTAGATTCATTGACCAAGGGAAACAACTTCTCAGTGTCTACTTTGTCAAGCCCCTTCAAAATCTTGTACATTTCAATTAAATTATCTCTCATTCTTCTAAGTTCCAGAATACAGGCCCAATTTATTTAACATCTCAACAATCTAGGAATCAACTTAGTGAATATTTACAATACTGCCTCCGAAGCATATATATCCTATTAAGGTATGGAGACCAAAACCACAAGTAATATTCCAGGCGTAGTCTCACCGAAGCCTTATACAATAGGAATAGAACTTCTTTGTTCGTGTTCTCCAATTCCCCTGAAATGAAGGCAGACATACCATTTATCTGCTGAACTGCTTGCTATACATTCATGTTAACTTTCTGTGTTTTCTTTTATACAAGTATACTCAAGTGTCTCTGAACATCAATGTTTGAAGTTCCACACTTTTAAAAGAAACAATTCTGCTTGTCTATTCTTACCACTGAAGTGAATAAACACAACTTTCCCAAATTATACTGCCAACCATTGCTCAATCTCTTAGCCTGTCCATATCTCTTTTAACCTCTTTGTATCATCCTCATTAGAAAATTTGAATACTTTTCAAAGTATGTCGAAGTCATAAATATAGATTGTTAAAAGCTAAAATCCAGCATTGATCCTTGTGTCAACACCACCAGTTGCAATCTACCAACTTGAAAATGTCCTGTTTATTGAAGGTCTCTGATTCCTGCGTATTAGAAAATCTTTCACCCATGGGAAGAGTTACCAGCAACTCTTAGCTGGTATCTCAGAATTCAGTATGGCACCTTACTAAATGTTTTTTGGAAATTCAAGTATCGTATATTGTATCCAGCAGTTCCCTGTCATGCATTCTACTACTTACATCATCAAAAATACTAACAAGTTTGTCAAACACAATTTTTTGCATAAAACTCAGTTGACTCTGTCCCGTCATGCTTTGATTTGCTTTGCATATTGTTAAGTGCTTCTTAATGGTTGATTACAACATGTTCTTGAAGTCAATGTCAAACTAACTGGCCTGTAGCTTGTTATTTTCTCTCCCTCCTTTTTTTGGAACAGTGCTACATTAGTTAACTTCCAATTCATTAGTGTGACTACAAAATTGAATGAATTTTGTAAAATCATTATCAGTTCATTCATTATCTCTGCAGCTACCTCTTTTAGAATCTGATGATGTAGGCCATTAGGTCTGGGGGTTTATCAGTTTTTACACCATTAAATTTCTCTAATCCTTTTTACCTGCCAATATCAATTGCTTTAATATCCTCATCCTAACTAACCCCTAAGTTACCCTCTATTTCAAGTTTAAAGTTTATTTATTTATTTGTCACCAGTAGGCTTACATTAACATGATAATAAAGTTACGGTGAAAATCCCTTTGTCCTCATTCTCTGATGCCTGTTCAGAAACATTGAGACACCTAATGCACCCAACTGGTACATCTTTTGCATTACAGAAGGAAACCACGGAGACACAGGGAGAACGTGAAGACTCCACACATACAGTGACCTAGGTTGGGAATCGAACCTGGGTCCCTGGACTGCGAGGCAGCAATGCTAACCACTGTGCCACCGTAATTTGTGTTTTTGTAATGAGGATATAGAGATAAAAGGCAGAATTTTCCCACCCTGCCTGCCATGGGAATCATAACGGGCGAGATATGAATCATGCGAAGGTCAGTTGACATTGGGCAGGATTTTCCAATGATGGGGCGATTGTAGCTGGAAAATCCCACCTGAGGTCGTTATCACTTTCAGTTCCTCATACTTCATGATAACTTCTCCTATCCCAACCTCTGAGTGATCCAGATTTATTTTAGTTACTTTTCTTTTGTATTTATTTATAAAAGCTCTGACCATCCATTTTTATATTTCAGGCTACTTTATTCTTGTATTGTGTTTTTCCTTTATATCAATTTTTTGGTCATCTGTTGCTGGTTCCTAAAACTCTCCCACTCCTTAGGCTTACTCTAATATTCCATATCATAACATTATAAGCTTCTTATTTTAATCTGATACCATCCTTAACTTTCCTATTAGACAGGGTGAAGCTTTCTTATGTACATTGATGGAATGTACTTGTGGTGAAAGTTTTGAGTAATGTCTGCAAATGTTTCCCACTGTTTATTTAATACCATTCCTTTCAGTCTATTTACCTAACCAATCTTAGCTGGCTCTCCCTCACATCTGAGCAATTGGATTTGTTTAATCTTAAATTCCTTGTTACTGCCTCAAATATGTCAATCTCGTAAATTTAATATGGATTTTAATTGTATTATGTGTCATGATGATGATTTCTTATGGGATGGTCCTGTGGAATTTGTGAACCATTATTAATCAGATTAGACTTGAAATTAAAATTAGGATTCAGGCTAGTGATGATTTTCAATGTATTGGGTTAGATGATAATTGGTTTAATTCAATAACCTATTTAGGAAGTATTATGCCTATCCTGATTAATTGTACAAAATCATCACAAATAGATGATGCTATATCTAAGGAAGTGATAGAAGTTTGATTGGCTAATTTAATTGGTTTGGCAATCATATTGGATCAGATGCTACTTATAATGGACTTAAATATCACGATAAAACACTCTAATGTAGAACTTGTTTTAAGGGCAAATAAAACATTTAAAAAATTCATGAGGAGAAATTTGTGTGCATTGTGTGGCACAGTGGTAAGCACTGCTGCCTCACAGCGTACAGGGACCTATGTTTGATTTTTGTCTTGGCCACTATCTGCATGGAGTTCTTCTCTTGGATGTGTGGGCTTGCTCCAGGTTTTCTGTTTTCCTCCCACAGTCCGAAAGATGTGCTGGTTAGGTGCATTAGTCATGCTAAATTTTTCAGCAATGTACCCAAACAGGCACCAGAGTGTAGCAACTAGGGGATTTTCACAGTAATTTCATTGTGGTTTTAATATAAGCTTAGTTGTTCTAATTCTTAGTTCTTCCAAAGAAAGTGAAGTTGTCATTTTTAGCACTACTTTACTGATGAACCTGGTTTAATAATACTTCCAATGAGTGAGAATGGGAAACACAGTCAAAGTAATTTTTGGAAAAAGAGTTGTTCAAGGTATTCTGGCTGTCGAAACACTGCCTCTTCTGGAGGCAGTGGGTAAGGATTCTACTGTCAAGTATTCTAAGTTGGATTCTGTGCAATCATAGTTGAAGAAATTGTTCACAGTCCCTCAAGAGGAGTGTCTCACAATGCAATGCTTTGTGCGGAATATGGAAGACTTTGATTTAACATTTTGGATTTCTTTATGTGCAGCTAAACTCCAATTTTTATTTTAGGAGAGAAAAGGGAATCTGTTAATTGTCTTTTAATAATGTTGAAACAGCATGCATGAACTGGGTGTTTATTTCTTCTTCTATGAATAGAATCAGACCATAACTGTGATAGTAACGTTAGCAAGTGCATGTTTGTAATTCTTATTTCTGTAAATAAAACCTATGAAATATGTAAAGATTGGCTCCAAGTCTATTTTTTACCAGTTGGCTTTCTGGTGTAGAACATTTTGACCCATAATCTGCGCCTCTTCATGCATTATCAATTGATGCCTTTGCGTGGGGTATAAGGTCACAATCTTCTGATTCAGAAATCAGAATGCTAGCACTTAAAAAACTACTAGTTATTATTATTATTTCCATGTATGATTGAGTCCAATAAAGAACTCAGTGCAACTCTAAATATTTTGGGAATATTCAGGACTATGCATTTACTCCTTTCCCAACACCATAAAAGCTGTCACAAAGTCTGTAGTAAAGTTTGTACTATTTATATATTTGTGGGCACTCAACTATGTATTCAATTCATGAATTCCTCCTGTTCTTTCTAGTTTTGCTAAAATTATACTGATGCATTGCCTCTTTACTTATTAAGTTTTGTGCACCTTTTTTCATTTTCTTTTGTTTCTCAACAATTAACAATAGGATAGGCTAGGAGTTCAAACAACTAAATATGAGACAAATCCAAAGATTTTAATCTGTCAAGAAATGACAAGAGAGAAAGTAGGCTGTGTTACATTCATTTTTTTGGGCAGTAAGCCTAATATCCAAAAATTGCAAGTGAGGTAGATACGTTTAATGAAAAGTGTGGAAAAGAACATTTGTAACGGGATTTGTGAATATGTACCTAACAACTACCAATAATAAAGAGAGCGAGCTAATTATAATCCCAATCAATGTGTAGTGTTAATTTGACACTAGGGCTGCCATGTTTGAGTGCAATATTTCAGCTTATACTTAGCTTCACCTCATGCAGCTGAGCATGACATGAAATTTCATGAACAACACCCTCCCAAACTCCCCTCTATTTAATTCTACTTAAAGGAATCATGAATTCATGCAAGTTCTACCTCTAAACTAGCCTCCAAACTACATGCAAAATCAGTATTGGAATTGGTGGCTACAAGTGTATGATTGAATTATGGTATCTCATCATCTTCAGTGTCTTAACACAGAACATAGAACACTAGAGCACAAACAGGCCCTTCGGCCCACAAGTTGAGCTGATCATATCCATACCTACCAGGCCACAGATCTATAACTCCCAATCCCATTAAATCTCATGTACCATCCAGAACTCTTTTAAAAGACCTCAGCAAGTTCGTCTCTGCCAGCGCCGACGGCAGCCGATTCCACTCACTCACCATCCTCTGAATATAAAACTTAACCCTAACATGTCCTCTGTACCTGTTCCCCAGCTCCTTAAACCTGTGTCCTCTCGTAATGACCATTTCAGCCCTGGGAAATAGCCTCCAAGAATCCACCCTGTCTATACCTCTCAACATCTTATAAATCTCTTTCAGATTGCCTCTCAACCTTCATCTCTGCAGGGAGAAGAGACCATCTCCCTCAAGCTATCGTCATAAGGCCTGCCTCCCAATCCAGGCAACATCCTTGTAAATCTCCTCTGCACCATCTCAATAGCTTCCACATCCTTCCTATAGAGAGGCAACCAGAACTGTGCACAGTACTCCAGGTGGGTCTGACAAGTGGCTTATAAAGTTGCAGCATTACCTCCCGACTTCTAAACTCAATTCTTGATTAACGAAAGCTAGCACACCATATGCCTTCTTGACCACAACCTTCACTTGCGAGGCCAACTTAAGAGTCTTATGGACCTGGACCCAAAGGTCCTTCTGCTTCTCAACATTGTTAAGAGTCCTACCCTTGATATTGTACTCCTTCATCTCATTGGATCTGCCAAAATGGATGACTACACATTTCCCCACGTTGAAGTCCATCTGCCACTTCTCCGCCCAGTCTGGCATCCTATCTATGTCACGCTGCAACTTCTGACATCCCTCCAGACTATCCACAACACCACCAACCTTTGTGTCATCAGCAAACTTACTAACCCAACCCTCCACTTCCTCATCCAGGTCATTTATGAAAATGACATACAGCAAGGGTCCTAGAACACATCCCTGGGGCACTCCACTGGTGATTGACCTCCATGCAGAAGACCCATCCACAACTACTCTCTGCCTTCTGCAGGCAAGCCAATTCTGGATCCACAAAGCCAAAGTGCCTTGGATCCCATGCCGTCTCACCTTCTCAAGAAGTCTTACATGGGGACCTTATCAAACGCCTTGCTGAAGTCCATCTAAACCACATCCATCGCTCTTCCTTCATCAATGTGTTCAGTCACATTTTCAAAGAACGCATCTAGGCTCTAAGGTACAACCTGACCTTGACAAAGCCATGCTGACTATTTCTGATCATACTAAACTTCTCTAAATGCTTATAAATCCCATTCCTCAAAATCCTCTCCATCAACTTACCAACCATGAGGTCAGACTCTCCAGTCGGTAATTTCCCGGGCTATCCCTCTTCCCTTTCTTGAAAATAGGAACCACTACGCTGACTGGGAAAATTCCATTTCTTCAGTATTTTAAAGGAAAAAAGAATGAAGATTGGGTAGCAGTGAGGAACAATGAATGTTTACTGGACAATCTACAGCTTCTAAGGAAGAAAACGTGAAAAAGTGTTGTGGAATGGGAAAGAAAATGAGATATAGATATCCCAGTGGGGCTGCACAGGCACCAGAGCTGCCAGCCCTCTGACTGAGCCGGCAGGATACAGTAGAACACTCTGTGGCCTTAGTAGGCTGACAAATGCAGGCGCTATCAGTTCAAAGGCCATCCACGTGAAAATTGAGCTTGTGGATGTGCTTCCACCAAATGCAGATTCATCATCCCAATTGATCTTGACACTAGGATTTCAAACTCCCTGGTAAGATCTAGCCTCATGTCTCACATTCTTTTCACCTCTTCTACCTCAGCCTCCAATGCAGAGTCTCATTCACTTCCATGTTCAAACGTTGCTCAAAGTATCACAACACAGTTTCAGTTTTCAAATGACTCCCACCACATTTTGCAGCTGTGATATAGCTCCTTTTAAGAGGTGTTGGCTACCTTTTGGCCCTGCTAGCTTTTCCTGATATTGTTCCTTCTGCTGCTGCTTGAAGCTGAGGAACAATGTGGGCAGTGCTGGCCCTATGCAGCCTTCATGTAAAGATAGCAAGAAGTTATCATGCTGCTTACAATGCAGTGAATGGTGTGTATGAATCATATGCTGCAATCCTGCACCCGTTTTCAGGAGTCAGCCAATGTTTCTTCTAGGAGGCTAAAGGCCATTGAGTAAATTGACTGTGGAAGTTTACACTACCTCAGTATTTGCTTTAATTGGTTGGAAGCAGATAAAATCTTACCAACAAATAGCGACAGTGAGATCATAACTTTCGTCAAAAGAAAACTAAAACCAGATGCAAGTGTCTTGTTAATAATGTACCACCTATCTGGGACCATCAGCACTTCCATCATCAGAGCTGAATACAATTTTATGAGGTGCAAAATGATTCCAACAATGTAGCTGTTGCAACTCCAATGGATCAGAAAATCAACACTGCAGAGATACTACAATGGTAACAGATAAATCCATCAGATAAATATGTTGAGTCACTATATTCCCAACAAATGCTTGAAGATAAATCAGTTGTCCGTATGTGATGCTGTTTCACTAAACGTTTTGGCAGTCTGATGTTCAGTGATGGTGCAAAATCCTGTTTTCCAATACAAAGTCACAGTCTAATTGAATGTTGTTCCGAGCTATAAGCAGGCATAAACAGTACTTCCTGTAATATCCACTAACTGGCTGGGTTAATAATTGGCAAAACAAAAAAATGCATTAGATTTTTTTTAGACATTGATGTATTTTAGAAAGAACTTTTCTTTGGTTTTAGAAAGAATTTAGTGCTCAGCCAAATTTCCACTCAAAACAGCGGGACCAGAGATCCCACCGTGGGTGAGGTTGGAGAATTGTGGCCTATATTTTTAACAATAAGAAAAGCACTGCAGACCCTTGAAATCTGCAGTAGGTGAAATTACTTGAAATACTCAGCAGGTCAAGCAACATCCATGCAGAGGTAAACTTCTAATACAAAGAAAGACCTCCAACTCAGAATATGTTATTGCTGAAAAATAGCACCCTGAGGAAGTTCCAATTCATGCACAACTGAAGTATGTATGTGAGATGTTCCAGTTGCCAGTTTTACCTTGCTGAAACTGTTCTGTAATTCCAATGGCAGTGAGATCAGATGGCCATATCCATGGACATTTGGCTGTTTGCACTGTACAGATTTACTTTGGATTTTTCACAGCAGGTATAAAACCACAGTAATTCTAAGTAAGTCAGTTGCAGTGTCAAAGCACTCAAGCATATCCAATAATGTTGCTCAGTCCTGGCAATTTTCACTAGAGAGGGTGTGACTCCAACTTAACCCTCTCCATACAAAACACAATATTCCAATTAATGACAAAAATAGACGAAAATAACACGACCTAATGGAACTGGCACACCTAAACTAATACACGTAAACATGAGAGAAATTTTTATGTGATAAAATGTAAGGTTATGTATATTGGATCAAGGAATATGTGCTCATGACGGCCAGAATTGTACTGTCCTGCCCATCACACGAATCAGAGCGGGCAAGGGACAGACCATGGAGAGGTCCATTGATCTTGGGTGGGATTTTACAATTTCGCAATGAGCAAAACCATAAAATCCCACCTGATGAAGGAGAAAGAGAAAAAGTACATAGATGCTATGATTAAGCAGTGACAGAAACATCATATTTTAAAATCCATTCTTGGGATGAATGCTGTTGGCAAAACCATCATCAATTATCCATCCCTAACTGCCCTTGAGAAAGTGGTGGTGAGAGCTGCCTTCTTCAACTGTTGCAGTCCATGTGGTGTAAGTAGTTTTGCTTTAGGAATGGAGTTCCAGGATTTTGACCTAGTGACATCAAATCAGGGTGGTGACGATGTTCCCATGAGTCAGTTGCCATTGTCCTTCTCGGCAGAAGTAATGTTGTTGAAAGAGACTTGACAAACTGCTGAAGGCCTTCCTGTAGAAGGGATACACTGCTGCCACTGTGCAACAGTGCTGGAGAGAGTGAATTTTTAAAGTGGTGGGTGAGGTACCAATCAAGCAGGCTTTTTGGTCTTGGATGGTTTTGATCTTTTGAAGTCTTGTTGGAGCTGTACTCAAACAGGCAAACACATTTCCTACTTGTGCTTTATAGATGGTGGATAGGATTTGAAGAGTTGGGGGTGAGTTACTCATTACAAAATTCCCAGCTCTTGATTTGCTCATGTGGCCACAGTACTTACATGCTGGTCTGCTTAAGTTTCTGGTTAATGGTAATTCCGAGGATATTAATGGTGAAACTTTCAGAGGTGATGATGCTGGCGGCAGTGGAAGGGCATGAACAGCTGGAGAATTCTAGCCTAAATGTCATTTTAGGTGAGAATATCAATGCGATTCATCCAGTGCAAATCTAATTGTGATCTTCCTTGCTTAGTCATTTTTTGGGAGTGGGGTTAGTTTTGCATCAGTTTGGAGAGGGGCACAGCCTAAATACTCTGGCAAGCAAGGCTTCATAGAGATTGACCACCATTTTTAAAGGGTGACTTTTAAAGGGTAATCTGAAAGTGAAACTGAAGATTCCCCATCCTTTTCCCAAATATATCAGAACTGCTCTGCTCTCATTTTTCCCCCTTTTTCCTAGTCTAGATCACTAGCCTGATGTCTCCCCAACCTTGAACATAGACCATCAGTATCAGAGTATTGGTGCCTTTCCAATGGGACATTTCATGCCCAGCCTGTTTCATGTCCTGCCCTTGTTAGTTTCCCAGCCCTTCAGGTCACACCCCCTTCAGGCCTCAACCCCTTGGCCCTGACTTCTGGTGCCCTGACATTGCCAGTTCGGCACTGTTGAAACATGTCCCCAACTACATGAGGGCTTCAATGGCCTCCAGGACCCCAGCATGGCCACTCACACCTGGTCTTCATTTGTGGAGAATATTAGTGATTCACGCCAGGTTCCTGTTGCATCTGAGGGTCAGAGAACCCCAGGAACAGGGAGAATCTAGCTTGAAATCAGTGTTCAAATAGGCTGATCTAGTTCCTGCCTTGGCTGGGGTGGGAACTAGATTATGCCAACCCCAAGGCACTCTGTGCCTGAGTACGTGGGGCCAGATAATCATCCTCATAATGTTTAAATTTGCAGATGACACCAATTTGGGAGGGTATAGTCAATACAAATACGACTGCAACAAATTACAGGAAGGCATTAATAAATTTATATAATGTGCAACTAAAATTAAAATATAGATGGATAAATGCAAAGTAATATGTTTTATTGGAAGTGAAGGAGAACATTTATTATTTGGGAGATGTAAGTCTAGATCAGATTGAGGAATAAAAGGGTCTCAGATTAAATATACTCTAATCATTAAAAATCACATCATAGATTAATCTAAAAAAAAAGCACTCAAAATTATTTCTTTTGGGATAAAATTAAAAAATACA
Source organism: Sphyrna mokarran (assembly GCA_024679065.1). Classification (NCBI taxonomy): domain Eukaryota; kingdom Metazoa; phylum Chordata; class Chondrichthyes; order Carcharhiniformes; family Carcharhinidae; genus Sphyrna; species Sphyrna mokarran. The sequence goes on along the minus strand of JAGIQG010000005.1, from coordinate 82,215,770 downwards.
GAAGTTTTGCTAAACCTGTATTGTATCTTGGTCAAACCAAACTTAGTGCATTTTGTGCAATTCTGATCAATATAAGAAGAATATAGAAGCAGTGGAGTGGTTGCACAAAAGATTTGCAAAGATGATCCCAGAAATGTGTACATATCATCAGCTTAGATGTACTTCCTCTTGAAAGTAAGTAAGACTGAGGGCTGGCCTTTTCAGGTTGTTAAAATTATGGAAGTTTTTAATACAGCAAATACAGTGGGTGGCATGGTAGCACAGTGGTTAGCACTGCTGCTTCACAGCTCTAGGGATCTGGGTTTGCTTCCCAGCTTGAGTCATTGTCTGTGGAGCTGGCACATTCTCCTTGTATCTTTCTGAGTGTGGTCCGGTTTCCTCCCACAGCCCAAAGGTATGCTGGTTAGATTGATTGGCCATGCTAAAGAAAATTGCCACTTAGTGTCCTGAGATGTGTAGGTTGGAGAAATTAGCATGTAAATGTGTAGGGATATGAGGGTAGGGCTTGGATGGGATTGTGGTTGGTGCAGACTCGATGGGCCAGATGGCCTCTTACTGCACTATAGGGTTTCTATGATTTTCTCACAATGGGGGTGAGCATTGACTCTGTCTACACTTCCTGTTGCCTCATAAAAGCAGCCAGCATAATTAAGGAGCATGCCCCCATACACACCGGACATAGTTTCCTCCACCTTCTTCCATCAGGGAAAAGGTACAAAAGTCTGAGATCACTTACCAACCGACTCAAGAACTGCTTCTTCCTTATATTAAGTTGATCTTTCTTTAAATTCCAAATCTGGCTTAGTACTATATTCTGCACTCTCTCCTACTCCCCTATGTATTCTATGAATGGTATATTTTGTCTATATAGCACACAAGAAGCAATGCTTTTCACTGTATCCCAATATATGTGACAATAAGATATCAAATCAAAAAACTAATGGCCATGAACATAAAATATTCACTAATAAGTCCAATAAGGCAATTTATTTATCCTTGAGCGGTAAGGATGCAGAACCTGTCACAACAAGGAGAGGTTGAAGTGAATAGGACATATGCATTTAAGAGAAAACTACATAAACTTACAAGTGTGAAGAAAATGGGGAGTTACAATGATAGATTTAGATAAGGAATGATGGGAAGAAACTCATGTGGAGCAAAACCAAAAGCATTTAACTCTTGGGAGAGATTGTGGTGCTAACTTAGCTCAGTTTGTGGCATACGTCTAAAGATCAGTGAAACATCAAATCAGGGCTGCTTTCCAGTGTCAGGCTGAAGAAGTACTGCAGTTTCCAAAGTGCCATGCAGCTGCTATATTAAGTCTGATTGTATAATGGCTGGAATTCTCCAGCCATTCATGCCTGTCACTGCTGCCAACGAAAATGGAAAACTTGAAACTCAACTAAATCTCCTTTCTCTGCAGCAAGACTGGAGAATCCCAGCTGCGGGCAAAGTTGTCCAATCTGACCCAATGTGAGCAAATGATTCCATTGAATCAGCCGAAGGTATTTTAGCAAACATCCTTTTTAACCAAAAATAGACTAGTTGGCCATTCAGCTCATTGCTGTTGGTGGGGCCTTACTGTTCATAAAATGGTTTTTGCATTTGCCTGTATTAGAAAAATAACTGTACTTCAAAATAACTCAATGACCTCAACATTAACCCCTCATCCCATGATGAGAGACAGAAGGGGCTAAAATAGATTAAAGACTGAACATGGGAAGCATGGACCCCAACTCATGCGCACAAGCTCCAAAGCTGAATATCCTATTCCAAAGTGGTGCAAAACTGGATTGCCACTTTTAATTTGGGTATTCCATACTATAAGAGGTCAAGAAGGTCATCTGACGAAAGTAAAAAAAAGTTTACTTCAGTGGTTCTGGGCAGAACTCTTACGGGCTGTTTTTGAAATTTGCTCAATGGGAATGTTCAGTATGCATCCCCTTCACTTCAGCACCCCAGTCGTCCTTACATCAGCAAAATCTCTCACCAATATGGACAATTTTACACATATACTTGTACTTTATTTAAATTTGCAAATCCAGCTCATCACTCATTTCTAATGAATTGTGATTGTTGTGCTTCACTTAAGCTGTAAAAGGGATTTGATGATACGAAATTGCACTTAGAAAAAAAAGGATTATAAAAAGTGCCCACTGTATAAAAAATGTACATCTGTGTTGTTCAACTTCATAAATACCATCACTGAAATTTTTATTTGCATATCATACGAATTATAAAAAGCATATATTTATCAAATTATTATTAGCTTATTAACCTCAAATGGTTAAAATATAGAGTTAAAGTTTAGGACTTATGAATTCCTTGGAAGTTTGTTTTTTCAATTTGTGCAAAATGATTATTATTATATTGCACACCACCCTGATTTTAATTAAACTTTAGAATATGTACGTAGGTGTACTTTCTCACCCTTTCAGTACTCTCAGAGGATTGTTATTTTAACCTTTTGAGGAAAGCATCATGCAGAGTTTATAAAGTAGCTCATGTTCAATGAATACAGTTCCATCATTGTTACAATCATTCTACCCTTGAGGGGTTTTGTTTTTTTTTCCTTTTGAGAAATATTATTTGAGCACTAATCCCCCATTAAATCAAGTCACTTATTGTCAGTTCAAATCAAAGAAGCTTCTATGTAAAATTAAAAAAAATTCTGATTGAAACTATAATATAAACGATTATTATAATCTATGATTGATGTTAATTTCTCCTTTGATTTTTGTCTTTTCTTCTTTGGGTTTATTAGTTTCTTTATTACTGAATAATTTGAATTCCAATGACATTCCTGTTGACACTAGAAAACTTGCTAACTTCTCGTTCCTATGAGGATTCCAGTTTCTATTCTTATTTTCTGGCTATTTATGGTTACATTGTGGCAATAACACAGGAGTGCATTTCATTACAATCAGTTTGATCAACATATTATACGTCTCAAGCCACAGAGCTTGAAATAAGTTGCTTTTTAGCTGAAGACCCATTTTTTCTCTGTGTCCTTCTGTTATCTTTAAATATATCTATAATGAAGTCTGACCTTCCTCACATGGTTAAGGTGAGAAGTGTCAAATCAATAAACCTAAAGTTCACAGAATCATCACTTTGGGAACAATCAAAGTCCAACATTTAAACACTTCTAGCGTAGGGTTACAACAGGGCTGCACTATGACTATAATAAATTTAAAGAGGCAGTTAGTATAATAACATTAGCTTAACAACACTTACAAACATGTTCTAACTCCTTAGTTTAACAACTGGAATTGACCTATTGCATTTTATAATTTGAGCAACTGAACTATGAATTGACACTGTGTGAACTTCTTCAAAAGTCAGCATAGTATTTTATATATTTTTTCAAAGTATTTCTAGATGTATGTGGACAGACTCAAGTTGATAGGTAATTAGATTGATTCATCAGACAGAAATGACAAATAAGAAAATAGTTGACAAAACACAAACAATTGAAGATGCTGGAAATCTGAAACAAAAGTAGAAACGCTGGAGACAGCCAGCAAGCCAGTCAACCTCTGTGAAGAGAACAGACCAATCCATTTTGAGTACAGTGCCTCCTTCACAAGATAGAAAATTAGGGTAACTGATCAACGGGTTACTGGATAAGATATCTCATGCTCATGGCAATGATTTACACAGTAAGGATTGAATTTGAGAACAGTTGATTTTTTTTGGTATTTGAAGGATTTCTTCCCCTTCAGCTTTGCACACTGCAATGTGTATTCAATAGGGGATTTATGGGAAAAAGAACTATTTTGCCCACAGATCAATGGGACACCTTATGCAAATCCACAGGATCACCTCTTGAGGTAGTTTCAGAATTCTTTCCAAGAAACATGCATGAGCAGAAATGGTAGAAGAATATTTGGCTTTTAAAAATCTTAGAGGAAATACAAATCACAAGAAATCTAAGAATATCAGAATAGTAAATTGCCATTAACTGAATATATGTGAGGAACTTTGTATTTTGCTACAATCCAAGCTCATTCACAGTCTTAATATCTTGTCACAGTAACTTTACACTTACCCCTAGAGGTTCATTTCCCATCATCATTGCCAAGCAGCTTTTCTACATCAGTATTCCATTGTGTATATTTCCATAAATTTCTTCACCAACAGAGTGGTGAATCTATGGAATTCATTACCATTGAACGTAGTTGAGGCTGAAACACTATGTGATTTCAAGAAGAAATTAGATATAGTTATTGGGGACTAAAGGATTACAGGATATGGTGGAAAGGCACATTCAGAATATTAAATCTGATGATCAGCCGTGATCAAAATGAATGGTGGAGTGAACTTGAAGAGCCGAGTGGCCTACTCTTGCTTCCATATTCTATGTATTTCCTCACATTTTTCTGATGGGACACTATCAGTGTAACATAGATGTAGCTCTTTCATTATTGTCTAGAGTATGACTAATCAGGAAACACAGCAGTCTCACTGGGCAGCTAACTTGCCAGTTCTTCATTTGGCTGAGATTTGATTTGTGAAAAGGCTGATTTTGTAAATGTGCCCTCCATATGGGAAGCCTTGGCCACTGGGAACAAATATTCAAAAAAGTTTAGCCTGTTTAGCCTGTTCAGTGTGTGTAAGTAATCAGTAAATATACACATCATTCATATCAGAACATTCTTCCTCTATTCTTTTTAGATCATTCGTGCATGAAAACCAATCACAGCTCACTGAAATATGACAAGCTTGAAGGTGTCTGATAAATCTAACAAAAATAGGTCTTTTACTTTTCTTTAAATTGTAATAATATGCATTGCATTGTAGTTAATTAATGAACATTTGGACAAAGAAGGGACACGTATTGAACTGAAAAGCTTTGCACTTAATTGCTTAATTGTTATCATTGTATTTCATTAAAGAACTATTTAACAGATCATTCTGACTAGCTGGCACAGATCAATGAAGTAAAAACAGTTTGTTCAATTTGGTCAGCTACTTTGGGTGCATGCAAATAGGAAATCTGTTAAATATTTGTTTTTACAGTACTTGGTAGATCCAATTGTTTGTCAACTATTGCAAATGATGGATAACCTTCTAAGATTATGAGACATAATTTTCTGATGTCCTTTGTTTTAGTGCATCTCTAAATGATAAAGTAAAATTTATTTGTGTCACAAGTGGGCTTATATTAACATTGCAATGAAGTTTCTATGAAAATCCTTAGTCGCCTCTCTCCGGTGCCTGTTCATGTACACTGGGGAGAATTTAGCATGGCCAATGCACCTAACAAGCATGTCTTTTGGATTGTGAGAGGAAACCGGAGCACCCGGAGGAAACCCACACAGACACAAGCAGAACTTGTGCACTTCACACAGACAGTGACCCAAGGTAGGAACCGAACCTGGGTCCCTGGTGCTGTGAGGCAACAGTGCTGACACAATTGTGCCACCGTACATTCAGGACTTGCAATTACAGCACTGTCATAATTCATATTCCTGAATACAAGTACAACTCATGCCACAGCATTTGATATGAGCTGTGAAGGAGTGAAAGCCATTTCAATTACCTTTTAAATTATTTCTACCTCTAATCAATGATTCATGCATCCGTGAAGCTGGTGTAAAACCCAATAGCCATTTAAGTCTGGTTGCTCCCTTAACAATAAAAAAACTTACCTAAGGCATGTTCTTATTGGCTCCACAACACTGTTTTATCCATAGAATCAAGCTTGATCAAGTTCTGGGACTTGCTCCCTACTCTCGTGAAAATGGCCAAAGATGAAAAAGGAGGATGGAATTCTGGCCACCTCATTTGGACCATGAAAATTTGTTTCCCTGTTTCCAGGGTCACATTTTCTATTTTTCATTGTTGAGAATTATTTTCATCGTTTTGACATTTCAAGGAAGATAGTATAAGTTGTAATTACTATAATTATACTATTTGTTCAATAATGTTTTTAATGATAAAGGCATTCAAAATATACCCCAAAATGTGTCAGAACACAGTGGTTAGGGATCTCTTTTCAGTCCCTGGATTGCACTTAACATGGATGTTAGACAGATAATAACACATACTTTTTTGTAAGGGTAATAAGGTTCATTACAGGAGTGACCATTGATAACAAATCCAAGTAAAAAATTCTGACATAAAAACTTAGGAAGGTGACAGTTTCAAAGCTTTGTGGGATGAAGAAATATCACCCGAACGTAAAAGGTTATTTAAACATTTCAAATTTAAAGTAAATGGAACAGAATCAAAGAGCAGGACTTATAAATGACTGTGAGGGTTCAGTAAGGTTTACATGGAGAATTAACTCATTTCCCAGGAGAGGAAAGAGTCATAAGACATGAAACTGATGTCCCATCCGCCCTCTTGGGTCGACGTAAAAGATCCCATGACAATATTTTGAGGAACTGTAAGGGAGTTGTCCCAAGTGTCCTGGCCAATATATTTTACATGAATGGAAGTTGTTTTTATAACATTTCTGCTGAATGAGAGCTCTCTTAAATACAACATTAAAGGAATATTTATCTGATTTGTGCTGCCAGTAAGGAGTAATATCCACCAGTGACACAAATTGGAATTTCAGGTGTGTAACATCAGAATATCTGGTGCTAGCTGCCAATCGAAGAGGCTCCCCCTTGGAAACGTGGAGTCAGAAGGTTACCTCTTAAACGAGCACAGACTCAGCATGCTTTCCTCTTTTCTTAGCATGGGTCCATAAGAGAAAGATTTATAGTTCTGAATGGTTATAGTTATGGAGCGAGCTCAAAATGGCACAGAATGGATATTATCCAAAGAGACTTTTTATTGAGGAAAATAAAAATGCAAGAACTGCTTCTTTGAGTTTAAGAGAAAATGTACTCTACTGAAGTCTCATAAAACACATTAAATTCAGTGTGGAGGTAAACTCTGGGTGTGGTTCTATTAGGTGTGGGTGTCATAAAGTTTAATTCAAATTGTTCAAAGTTCCATTTCCCAGAGCAACTTTTGGGATGGGCACAAGGGTGGGGATCAGAAATTTGAGCTCTTCACAACTTCCAAGACACTCTCATTGTCCATGACATTTGGCAAAATCATAATATGGGCAGGCCCATTCAAATAGCACATTAAAAGCTGAACACTTATATTTATGTAACACCTTTCATGGTGTCTGGATGACCAGAAACACTTTACAGCCAATTAAGTACTACTAAGTAGGTTTCTTTTTTGATATCACTCATAGCCAACTTTTGTGGGCAAAGGTAATGCTGATTATAAAACCAAACGTCAATTTTTATTCGTTGTTTACTTCTTTTTCATCTCTTTTTTCTCTCTCTCACTTAATCCAATGTCTTTTCTTTTCCTTATTTCTTTTTCATTATTCCTGTGACTATAACTCACATCATTTCCTGTTCCATCATCCACATGTTCCTTTCCCAATCTTGAAATGTCATTGATTAAAGAGATAGACTATGAAGGTCTCAGATGACCATTGATTCACCAAACTGTTATCTGCTTCCACCTGTAATAACTTGCAGGGTAGAGAAACCTCAAGTCAAAGGGTGAAGAAGAAAACAGCCAAATAAAAAAAGGTGCATATGAGATGCAGCAAAATATGTGAACAATGCTTTCTAAAAATTCCCACCTGAGGCATTGACACCTCTTTAGTTGAAGAACCTCACCCAGAAAAATAATATTGTGGATGTTAACAGAGGAACTGTCCATTCAATCAATATGGTGATTGCAAAGTTTATTTGCAGAGGAGTTTAAAACTTGAGTTCATATCAGAACAGCAAGGAAGTCTCTGAGTGTTCTCACTGTCAAATTTAGTGCACATCTCCATTGGTTGCCAGGAACCTAGCAATGGTGCATACATTTTGGATTTCTGAATAGACACCCGGGACAATACAATATTTTAGAAGTCATAATAATGATTGAGCAATAACCCATTTCTAGTCTCAAAAAATTTTTTTGAGCCTTATGTTATAAAAAATGTTCAAAGTGCCAAAAATGTAATTGCTTAGCAAAGTTCCTTTGGGGACGATTCTATAATAAATGGAGAAACATTTCACCAAAGTGATGTGCCAAACAATATGCTTATAACTTTGTTACATTTGTTTTATGGCTCAATTGTACTTGTACATCTCTTCAAAGTAGTAAAGACAGCAGTAAAATCTTTGAATTTCAATTACTGAAAGAGAGTAGGATAGAAGGAGGGAAATGAAACTGAAGAGATCGTAACCCACCTGGTGTGGAAAGGGTAAAGGTTATAAAAAAAGAATTCATACTTCATGCTCCATGCCCAAAAATATTTAACTTGAAAATGTCAAGTAAATTAATGTATTGTGTCATTTATTTGACAATTATCATACGTGCTACATATTGAGTACACTACTGCTTGTGAAATAAACATGCATGGTATGATGTACAACTTCCTTTTCCTGCTGGAGTCCAGCTGCAGTTATCCCTGTATCCTGGTTGCTGTAAATTAGCCCTTTGTAGTCCAGGAGGATTCAATCAACCCCAGGTGTGAGCCTGCGGAGACCGGACTGGGATTAGGTAGCAACATTTGATATAAGATCCAAAAAAGCATTAGTAATCTCCAGATCACATGGAGCTGGTCTTTGGAGAGAGTAAAGGAAAACGCTGATGAAATGTGGCAAAAACCAAGGAATGCAATTTTAAACTTGGACATCTGCAGAAACGAAGCAACCTGTCTTCATTTTACAATGGTGATTTCAATGAGAATGCAAGACAAATGAATAAGTCGGAATAAATCTTTAAAAATGTAATGTTCCATTGTACTCCAAGGCTCAAAACCATCATGGTTTTTTTTTGCTATTTGTTTGGCTATTTTGTTGCTAAGGGTTAACAATTGTATTTCTAAAACACTGGCTCCAATATCTATAGAAGGAGGAGATTGGAAGGGTGCAGGTGGGGTTCAAAATTAAACCAGATTTGTGGAGATCCCGTCAAAGTGAATGGCAATTGATCACATGAAGGATTTCAGTTCCGTTTCGGCCTGGCAGCCAGCCAGTGGAAGGAGGCTGCAACACCCTAAAGACTTAAAGAGGCCCATAGGTGAAGGAGGTCAGCAATAGGGTAATTCCCACCTCACATTTATTGTCGAGTTTTCCGACCCCTGGACCCAGACAGCAGCAGTGAATTTTAAATCGGGCTCCCAATTGCACTGGAGTCTGATTTAAACGTGTCAATGAAATGTTCCGCTTCTGCAGGACAGAACGCTTAGATTGTCCGGTATACACACTGTTGGACATGTGCATGACAGGCTGGGGAGACATTCCCCATATTGTATTCATCGAATCTGAAGCATTTCCATCAGGGGCTACACTGAGTTCCACAAACTCTATTTTAGCAACTTTTAGCAACTCCCCGTTGTTACAGTGGGTTGATGCTCTCTCTGGTGTAAGACTAACTCACTGAGAAGAGGAAGGCCTTAGCTTTGATTTTTGATCTATGTTGACCTAGCTGATGTCAGTTGAGATGCTTTAGAGACATTACAATTTGTCTTAGTCTCCTGAAGCTAGGGAAGGAAACTTCAATCAGAGTTCTTGCTGGAAGTTGCACAAGGTGAGGATAAGATTACTCACTACTGCGATAGTTTCTTGGCCAAACAGCCTTCAAACCTTCATTTTCTAAACTTGGTGTTGCCATTCTTTATAATGCTAGTTATTCAACTGCACCCAGAAGTAAAAAACAGTTTGGACCAGAATTTTTATTTCCCAGTTTTTGCTGTTTTTTCCTTCTGGGAATCACCGATTCTAATCCTTTATTTCTGTATACATTTTTCTCCTGCTACAGGTCTGAATCCAATCACCTTTTTGCCTTGCAACCTGAAGTATTCCATGAGTTTATATAAAGAAGATATTTCCAGATCTTCACTGTTCCTGTGAGTCAACAGCCCCAATATTTATAGAGAAGTGAGGAACCTAGTAAAGTTAAGGCCACAGAAATTTAAAATACAAAGAACAAAGAAAAGTATAGCTCAGGAACAGGTCCTTCTGATCCTCTCCCCCTCCCCTTCCAAGCCAGTACCAATCATAATGCCCTAAACAAACTAAAAAAAAAACCTTCTGCCCTTACTCGGTCCATTTCCTCCCGATTCATTTACCCGTCCAGATGTCTTTTAAATTTTGCTAATGTGCCTGCTTCCACTATTCTTCTGACAGCGCGTTTCAGGTACTCACCACTCTCTGTGTAAAAACCTACCCTACACATCTCCTTTAAACTGTCCCCCTCTCATCTTGAACCCATGCCCCCTTCCACTTTGAGAAAAAGCCTCTGACTATCCACCCTATTTATGCCTCTCATAGTTTTGTAGACCTCTGTCAGGTCTTCCCTCAGCCTCCAACTTTCCAGTAAAAACAATATTAGTTTACTCAACCTCTCCTTATTGCCAATGCCTTTGAGACTAGGCAACATCCTGGTGAACCTTCTTTGTACTCTGTCCAAAGCTTCCACATTCTTCTGCTAATGTGGTGACCAGAACTTCACGCAAGGGGTGGCAGGACTTCACTATAATAATCTAGCACAATTTTCTGCCAAGCATCTAGCTAAATGAAATGAGACCACAGCCACAAACTCCTCAGGGAAGCATGGAGAGAGGTTGAAATCATGAGGGCTTGGGGGGTTTGGGGTGGGGGGGTGGGGGGGGGGGGGGGGGGGGGGGGGGGGGAGGTTGGTGGTAGGAGATTGCTGGCGATTAGAGCTGGGATTTGTGGTGGGTGGAGGGTGGAGTTGTGTTCAAATGTTCCCATGAGGGACCAAGGGAGCCCTGCTGCTCCACTTGGTTCACAAGATGGTGAAAGATCCATGTCTCTTGTGCAGACCCATCTCCTTTTCCCTCCTAGAACGTGGGAAACACAAAATAGTCAGGTTTAAGTCAACCTCTAAGTTGCACCACGGGAGCGTTATTCAAACGTATAAATGAAGCCTCCCACTAATGCCACAATATTTATCACAATAAAAAAAGACATTGGCCGGTATTGGACAAACTTGCATGGGCGAGGTTTGTAAAATCCTACCCAAGGCCAATTCCAGTCTGCGAGCCTCTTAAAATTCCAGCCATTGGGTAGATATGTGTTGGGGGTCACATTTCCTGTATTTATCTTCTTAATCTGCAACCCTCTCCTATCTGTCAGTTTGGGAGGTTTAACATTGAACCAAATCTACAATTGTCCAATATGTGCTATGGTGAATAAGAATCCATGCCACGAGCACACACTTGGGAAAACTGGCCCTTATGCATCTTGTTAACAAGCAGTGGAAACAATCTTTCACTACTAGAATAGGAAAAATAATATAAAAGAGCCACTTAGGCAGGGTACTGGAGGATTACAGTTCTGGAGAATCTGCAAGTTGTGTGAGTCATTGCTGTCAGGAGAAATATAAGCGGAGAATTAACAGAAAATATTTAATTGAATGGACTGGAGACATGCTGTGAGTCCAGCTGCCAACACTGGGATATGGGAGAAAAAACATTTGCTTTTATACAGTGTCCTTCATGACCACAGGCTGTCCCAAAGAATTTCATAGGCAAAGAAGGGCAGCCACTATTCTAATAAGGGTAAGGTCACCAGAGTCCCAGATGATCATAGAGTGCTTTCCCTTTAAGGGGGAGACTTGACAGGTGGTGACTTCATCTGAGGACTACAATATTTCAGGTGAGGGGCAATCTTGAGATGGGTTAACCTCAGTTGGCATCACTGCATCACAAACCAGCCACCCAAACAACTGAGCTAACTGATTCTAATGCAAAAAATGTGGTTGCCACTTTGTTCATAACTAGCTCCCACAAAACAACAATGTGATAATGACCAGGTGATGTTGAGTGATAATCAAATATTGGCTGAGATGTAAGAGATAGCTTCCTGTTACTATCTGAAATAGTGCCTTGGGTATTTATGGTATTACATGATGGTGTAAAATGCATGATAATAAATAGTCTGGCCTATGTATGTTTCTCCCAGTATTTATGTGTATTGATTTTAAGTGGTGTTGTAATACTGAGAGGTCTCAGAATTCCTGGATAACTGCATAATTCAGCCTGTACAACATAGATCTTTAAAGTTATGTTATCAGGGGTGTGATGATGTCACCATACACACATGCAAATAGGCACACACACACACACACACACACACACTGCACACACACACACTGCACACATGCAAACACGAATGCAACAGACAATGTTGATCAGATATCGGGATTGATTAATTAAATTGTCAATCAGTTCTGAACTCTCCTATTACAGGCACCATGAATGACTATTGTGGCTTTGTACCTTGGATATAATAGTGTGTAAATGACCACATTAGTACTATTTGTCCTAGATTTCTGTGTTTTACTGTCAAAGTCCCATGAGTGAGTGGGAGGATCCTCATGGAAATGTAGCCTCCGAAATTCAAAAGCCTAGATTTCTACCAACTGTTGTAGCAAATGGCAATGAGTTAAATTCTGTCATAATTCTGCACTCTTTTAACATCGGTCCCATTTTTAAAAATGGAAATGCTGATCCAGTTTGGAGTTACTCCATGCAAACAAGCATTGTAATGGCATCGTCACAACATGCATCCTAGTTCCCATTATTTCCACTTTATTTACATAGAACATAGAACATAGAACATTACAGCGCAGAACAGGCCCTTCGGCCTTCGATGTTGTTCCGACCAATTAGGAAAAAGCAATGACCCTCTAACCTAAACCATTCCCTTTTCGTCCATAAATTTATCTACTAACCTCTTAAACGCCACCAAACTTGGCGCATCTACAACTGACGCAGGCAGGGTATTCCATACCCTTACCACCCTCTGGGTAAAGAACCTACCTCTGGCATCCGTCCTATAACCACCACCCCTTAATTTAAAGCTATGTCCCCTCCTGCTAGCTTTCTCCATCCTAGGAAAAAGGCTATCACTGTCCACCCTATCTAAACCTCTAATCATCTTATATGTTTCAATAAGGTCTCCTCTTAGCCGCCTTCTTTCTAACGAAAACAACCTCAAATCCCTCAGCCTCTCTTCATAAGACCTGCCTTCCATACCAGGCAACATCCTGGTAAACCTCCTCTATACCCTCTCCAATGCCTCCACATCTTTCTTATAATGCAGGGACCAGAACTGCACACAATACTCCAAGTGTGGCCGCACTAGAGTTTTGTACAGTTGCAACATGACGTTGCGGCTCTGAAATTCAATCCATCTACCAATAAAAGCTAAGACTTCGTATGCCTTCTTAACAACCTTATTGACTTGACTGCCTACTTTCAGGGATCTATGCACAAATACAGCAAGATCCCTCTGTTCATCAATACTATTAAGAATCCTACCATTAGCCCTATACTCTACACCTTTATTATTCCTGCCAAAGTGCATTACCTCACACTTTTCCACATTAAACTCTATTTGCCACCTCTCAGCCCAGCTCTGCAACTTGTCCAAGTCTCTCTGCAAACTACTGCCCCCAGCTTCATGCCTATCCCTATCCATCACTAAGGTGAACGTAACCGAATTGTGGTCACTATCACCAAAATGTTCACCAACTTCCAAGCCTAACACCTGGTCTGGCTCATTGCCCAGCACCAAATCCAATGTAGCCTCACCTCTAGTTGGCCTATCTACATACTGAGTCAAAAAACCTTCCTGCACACTTTGTACAAAAACTGACCCCTCTAACGAGCTAGAGCTATAGCTATTCCAATCAATATTAGTAAAGTTAAAGTCCCCCATAACAATTACCCTATTACTTTCACTCCTGTCCAGGATCGACTTTGCAATCCTTTCCTCTACCTCTCTAGAACTTTTAGGAGGTCTATAAAAGACTCCCAACAGCGTGACCTCTCCTCTCCTGTTTCTAATCTCAGCCCATACTACCTCAATAGACAAGTCCTCATCAAACTTCCTTTCTGTCACTGTGATACAGTCTTTGACTAATAATGCCACTCCTCGCTCCCTTCTACCTCCTTCTCTACTCCGACTGAAGCATTTGAACCCCGGAACCTGCAATAACCATTCCTGTCCCTGCTCTATCCATGTCTCTGAAATGGCCACAACATCGAAGTTCCAGGTACTGGTCCAAGCTGCAAGTTCCTCCACCTTATTGCGAATACTTCTTGTATTAAAGTATACGCATTTCAAACCATGCCCTACTCCACTCGTACGCTGCTGTGCTTTACAGTTCTCATCTATGACCCCCCTATTCTCGTCCCTCTTATGGTCTTGCTTATATAAACCAGGTACCTCAAGTTGCTAAGTGCTGTGAGAAGGTGCTGTAGTGAGATTAAAGATTCCAAACTCCATTTTTGTGGCTTTCCTGAAATGTCAGAGCCATTCACATCCTACCCATTGTTCAAAATCAATAAACAAACGGTTAAATTATCCAAGATTCTTACCCTTTATGCAGTGGAGAACTGACAGTTTTGGATTTACACATGACCTGAGCAAGCATCAAAAATGTCCACTTTTTGGCATATACGTCTTGGATCCTGATAATGTTGGGAAAGGATTTTCACCACAAGGCTTGATCAGGGAATGATAGTGAGTATTTACCAGGTCAGGAGTGTCAGAGCCAGAAATGGCTAAAAATGTTAACTTTTGTTTCCCCTCTCACATGGGGTGAGGTGGATTAGGAGTCCTCTTTCTGGCAATATAACTAAGCCAGAGACCTTGCCTCCCTATTCCATGACCTACAGATACTGCAAACACTATGGAACTGATAACATTCTAGCAATAGTACTGAAAACTTGTGCTCCACAACTAGCTGTGCCTTTAGCCAAGCTGTTCCAGTACAGCTACAGTGTCTATCAAGCAATGCAGAAAACTGCCCAGGGATGTCCTACCCACAAAAAAAAGGACAAATCCAACCCAGCCAATGAACTCCCCATGAAACTATTTTTGTTCATCAGCAAAGTGATGGAAAGTGTCTTCGCCAAGCAGCACTTACCTAATAATAACCTTTAATCCAAAACAATGGACAAAAGAGCTGAACTCCAAAGGTGAGGTGAGAATGATGGGCCCTTGACACCAAGGTATCATTTGACCAAGTGTGGCATCAAGAAGTCCTAATAAAATTAGAGTCAATGGGAATTGAGTAAAACTCTCCACTGGTTGGAGTCATATTTACCACAAAGGTTTTGGTTGTTGGGTGTCAATCATCTCATTAAGTTGTTTGACATTGTCAGAAATAAACCTTTCCCCCAAAGAAATTGCCAATGTACAGCAAGAATTTTTTTAGGGCAGTATCCTAGACCAACCATGTTCAGCTGGTTCACCAGTGGACTTCCTTCAATCATAAGATCAGAAGTGGTGATGCTGACTGATTGCGCAATGTTCAATGCCATTTGCAACCCTTAAGATATTGAAGGAGGCTGTGCCCATATGAAGCAAAACATGGGCAACATTTAGGCTCGGCTTGATAATCGCCATGTAACATCCGTGCCATACAAATACCAGACAATGACCATCTCAAATAACAAAGAATCTAACCAAGTCCCTTTGACATTCAATGGCAATAGTACTACTGAACATGCCCCAACTCTCCACCACCACCCTCCACCTCCCTCCTTGCCAACACAGACACATTATCAAAATCCTAAGGTTTGCCATTGTCTAGGAACTGAACTGGATCAGCCATACAAATACAATGACTGCAAAATCACATAAAAGGCTGTGAATTCTTGGAGAATATCTCACCTCCTGACTCTCCAAAGCCTGTCCACCATCTATAAGATACAAGTCATGAGTATCATGGAATACTCTCCACTTGCCTGAGTGAGACAACAGCTACAACATTCAAGATGCTCAACACCATCCAGGACAAAGTAACCCTCCTAGTGGAACTCCATCCATCACATGTGATATCAACACCCTCAACCACCAATGTTCAGTGGCAGCACTGTCGACTATCTGGAGAATACATTCACCAAGGCTCCTTAGACAGCATCTTCCAAACCTATTACATTTATCACCTAGAAGGATAAGGGAAGCAGAGACTTGGGAACCCCACCACCTACAAGTTCCTCTCCAAACCATTCACCATTCTGACCTGGAGTTACATCGCTGTTCCTTTACTATTGCTGGTTCAAAATCCTGGAACTAACTCCTTAACAACACTGTGGTGTCCTGATATCTTGGGAACAGCAGCAGTTCAAGAAGACAGCTCCCATGCACCTTCTCAAAGGCAATTAGAATGGGCAATAAATACTGACCTACAGTGATGCCCAGAAATCATGAAATAATGAAAGATATGTCAGGGACTGCCTTTCATGCTGTGTTTTTTTTGACACTTACCAACAACTTCCACCTGTTCTGGGCTGGAAATTGGAAGTTGTGGTTAAAATGAAGCCAAGAAGTTAAAACATTTTAGTTTCCATTTTGGAGCAATAGGTGAGTTTCTAACCTAGATTCAGCTACTTTTATATAAGTCAAAACATGGGCCCTTAATTCTGAATTAATTATGACAATTATATTTACTTTGTTCATTGTTACTAATTAAGTTCTCAATTGGAATTGTGATATTTATTGTGAAATTGCCACTTACAATTTTGGACAGGGCATAATGGACTCCCATTGACAATTTCTTTGGAGGGAACAGTTTGTTTCTGACAGTGCCAAACAACTTAGTGTGAATCTCAGAGGGAGATATTTGGGAGCAAAGGATAGGCAGATTTATGACCTATGTTTTCTATATGGCACAAAGATATCTAAATATCTAAAAATATCATGATGATAAAATTACCATTTGAACCGTGCAGTTTACAGCCATTAACACTGCTTATACACTGGAAATGAACATCAGACTGCATAGTGCCATATGATATGCAAACAAATCTTTCTCACTTTGTGTCTAGCTTTTGGATGAAGAACTGAAAGAATAACAAGGCAATGTTACGGTGATAGTGAAGTATATGAAGAGCATAGCACCAACCTGAAGTAATAGGTAGAAAGGCATTCCAGTTCACAGGAAAATGCTTTACCACTTACACCAGCTGCAATGGAGCAGTCACTTTGTTATGTCCACATGCTACTTACAGCTTACCTTCACCTCAGGCAGTATACTGTCAATGGCTCATAATGTATAACACCCTGAACATTTATACAACTGGATCATTCCTGGCTGCTACTGAGGAAATCGCTAACATTTACCAGAGCTACAGACTCATATGTCTGTTCAATAACAGGCAGAAAATTCATTCCAAAATCCCAGCTTTGATAATTCCTAACTTGATCAACAAGATCTAACGGATTGTTTTCCAAGGATATATTGGTCAATGGGCAGGAACAGATTTCTTTTTATTGTGGTTTGCCACTATAAAGTTTCAATAACCCTGTTTTGCTGTTCATCCAGGTTTTTGGAGAAAACATTCTGGAGATAGAATGGAGCCTATCCTTGTGCTTAATAAAAGACCTTTCTGGAGAGATTATGACATTAATTAATTCGATAGCATCCATTCATATTTACAATGACACTCTTGGAAAAACAATCCATCAGTCTGGGTTTTTTCCCCATAGTGGTCAGTATAACAAATGTCCTTTAAAAAACACTTCAGAGAGAAACACTGGCTAATGTCAATGAAAATATACAATCATCAT
Source organism: Sphyrna mokarran (assembly GCA_024679065.1). NCBI lineage: Eukaryota > Metazoa > Chordata > Chondrichthyes > Carcharhiniformes > Carcharhinidae > Sphyrna > Sphyrna mokarran. Next base: position 82,198,197 of record JAGIQG010000005.1, on the reverse strand, counting down.
CATCCAGCTACAGAAAAAGTGTTCCTCAACTCAGAAATACTCTGAAAGAAGAGTTGATTTAACCCCATGATAAAGCTACTCAGCAGTGTTGTGTCCACATTCATTAAGGAATATGTTCAACTGTTGAATAAACACCCACAACGAGATCATCAATGTATCCTTTGGTAAGATACTGCATAATACTATTGCAGCGTGAAAATAATGCACAATTTTCTAATTCATAAGTAAACTTGAAGGTGAGTTTTAAACATTTGCTAATTTCAATTTATTAGCAGCTTGTATTGACTGGATTCATAAAATTATTTTTTTCTTTTAAGTAAAGTTTAAAGTCTTTTTACTTTTTAGTTAGCAGCTGTACAAGGGAACCGTCAATCTCTTCTGATACTAAAATTGAACTTGTCTTCAAATACTGTCAACAAACTGTTTAATTGCACCGTTCTCTGCTTTCCTTGGGCAGATAATGATAAGGAGCCAGTGGTATATCTTTAGTCCACTTGCTTCTCCTGTTCCCAGTAGGTCTAAGTTTCAAAGTAAAACCTGAAGAACAACATGGCCTTTGCTTGTTTCTCAGATGTTTGATTAAAGTTTGACATTTAATTGTTAAGCCACAGGAAATCTGCTTACGAACATCACTGAGAGATCAAATACCAGAATATATGGATGGAGCACTAATCAAAGGCAATACTGTCTTTCATGTTTGTAAACAATATGAAGGAGATTGCCAAAAAAGAAGGCATCGGTGGGTATAAGCAAAATTAAAATGGGAAAGTTGTTTCTAATCAAAATCCAGATGTTTACATGTTGGTGTTTTCGGAATTTAGGTTATGGTCTGGACTAACCTCCTCATCCATTTGTCTATATAAGCAAAGGTTGGACAGAATCCAGTTGCCTGAATTGTTCTTTTAATAGCCAGGCAACTAGGCAATGATTTATATCAGGGTGAAGCCCTGAAGGGGCCCATCATATAGTGATGGGAAACATTTTTGGCGTGACCATCTGTTGCCTGGCCTTTCCAGTCTGCTTCTTATTACTGTGCAAAAATATCAAAACGGTTCGAAACAAGGAATCAATGCAACTAAATCATGCTTTTGGACAAGTAATTATGCATTTTTTTTAGCATCAGCATGTGTATTAAATGTATTGTGACAAATCATGCAATTTTTGCTCAATATATTCAGAAACAGGTCAAACTTATTAAACGAGGTCAATGAACCATGGGGTTAGATTACATTTTAAAATGTTTAATCTGCAGGAAAACCTTATGTTTATTTGAATACCACCCACTGCTGGTGCCTGACCAGCTTACAGACCTCCATCAAATCCACTGATAGAGGGATGAATGACCACAGTTTCTTCACCAGGTGATGATATGCTCAGGCCCTGATTCTTTGGTTCCTGTTGTTGTAGGACTTTGTTTGCAACTTTGCAGCATAAGTGTTTGGAGTGAGCATTAAGTATATTTTGTCTAATTGCACTAGACAGTGAGTGACAAAGCAAGGGACACATGGCCCCACGCTGGACGCAGTACCAATAAGCCCTAAATATTTTTATATTTTATTGTAATGGGATGAAGAAGAACAAAATTCCTTCTGCTGCTCTCACTAAAATACTTGGGCCCCATGCCACCAATGCTTGCACAACATGCCTTGTTAAGCCTGGGATAGTCTATTGGGCTTCATTTCCTGTTTTCTCCAGAGTTAAAGATTGCATTCATGACGTTGAAATATCAACAGTGCTTTGGTTAAGCAAAGGCAAGTATGTTCATGATTTAAAAGTGCATAAGACACTCAATTCACTTTTAGCAGGAAACTAGGCATTGGCAGATGGACACAACTGAAGACACGCATGTAAGGCAATGAGAGCACAGGATTGTGGTTCAACATGAATTCTAAAGAGACATTATAGAGACCTACAGTACATGTGCATGATGTGAAAGATAGGCAAGCAGAAAGCAATATAAACAAGATACAGCTCATGTTGGATTGGCATTGTCCCAGCTGGTCAGTACAGTTTAAAAGCCAATATGTAAAATATGATACTTTATGTTTATCCATTTCCACAGTAGGTGTCAGATACATGAGGAGTCCCCATTTTTCCCAGAGAAAGTATTTTCTATTAGTAATACAAAGTCAAATCCCATTAATTCAATAATGTTTTAATCACAGTTCATCTCATATAGAGGAACTGATACAAACGATGATTACTGCTATGATTACTAACTAGGTTGCTGCATCACACACACATATGCTTAGAGATAAAAATACTTCTTTGGTTCTGTGTAGCTTGGCAAGGACATTATTTGATACACCAATGTGAAAGTGTCAAAAATTTTTATAAGTTTGTTTCTGAGACCTTTAAGATATTTTTAAAATATTAAGAAAGTGCTTGCGCGTAATTTAATTTACCTATAAATGTGTACAACTTGATAACTGCTATTATTTATTCACAGTTTGAAAGTAGATATGTGGCAAATTTCAATTGTTTTTTTAAGAAACAGATTCAACCATAGAATCCCTACAGTGCAGAAGAGACCATTTGGCCCATCAAGTCTGCATCAATTCCCTGACAGAGCATCTTATCCAGACCCTTTCCCCCACCCTCCTCCTCTAACCCTACACATTTCCCATGGCTGATCCATCTAACCTATGCATCCTTACACATCCCAGTGATCAAGCCAAAAGTTTGATCAATTCTTAGATGCCATCTTTGTGGGTTTGATTTTCAAATCTACATAGCACAGCCTTAAGAAACTGGGCGGATACATAATTGAAAATGAACAGGTTATTTATCCACTCAGAATTCTGCCATATTGCACCATTTTAAATTTGTTTTTTAAGCAAATTGGAGACCTCGTGAGTTTATGAAGAATGGTGTTTCAATGCATGAATGAAGCTTTGACTGAATTTTAGTTGGAGGGGATAGAAGATGAAGCTAATCTGCAGTGAACATGCAGACAGAAGAGGCTCACCAAATGTCAACTTTGTTTGTGGAGCCAGGAGGAGCTCCACAGGAGAAATATCAGCCTCCCCTGCTTTGAACTTCTCTCCAACACTTGACTAGAACCTCCTGAACTCTCTTCTCTGCCACTTAGCTATACATGATGTTGCTGCCAGCTGCTCTGAGCTCTCCATGTCTCTATAGCATCTATTGAGTTTAAAATACCTCTAACCCAAAGCATAGGTCATCAAGTGCATTTTGCATTTGACCTGCCATTTGCCTGCCTGAAATCCTCTCAGGATTAGACTAATCCTAGTGTTTTTGAAAAGTCAATTTACTACAATCATCTAGAAAGTGCTTATGCTCTCCCTCAACTCTTCTAATTGAAAACTCAACAAAGACAGAACTGCATTTGAAAAGGTTAAGAAGATGAGCACATATAATTTGTACTGACTCTATTCTGATGAGCCTTCAGAATTAATTGGATAAGGGGGACCTCCTCCCAACTTTCCTAATGGCATTTATATGAATGCTACTAATCTGGAAAACTCCAGCTTCAATCTAGAGGCTGCACTTATTAGCTCAGCCAAGATATATATTGATCTCAACATTTCTGGATTAGAAAATCCCAGGTTTTTGTTTCTTTTTAAAAATTCATTTACAGATGTGTGTGTCACTGGCTAAATGACCATTTATTGCCCATCCCTAATTGCCATTCAGAAGCTGGTGGTGTGATGAGAGTAGTGCTAATTAAGGGGAATGTTTAAAAATTTAGCTTTATGCTGTAAGCATTGATATGTCTGGAAGGAAGGCACTTCAGATACTGGGAGATCAAGGTAAGTACTAATTTTAACCTTGCAAGTGGTTATGTTAAGTAGAGTTAATGGATTTTTGTTTACTTAAATTCCCTTGAGATTTCTGATTAGAATGATTGACAGCATCATGTGAAGAGGGAAAAACGTTTGGAGAAGGCAGTTTGTTTGCAGCTGAAGCCTGGTTGTTTAGAAAGATTTTGCAGGTTTCTGGAACTCTGGGCCCTATTTTACCATTTTGATTCTAAGTACTGGGCAGACTTGAAACTGGGAGTACTTCAGACCTGACTTTTAGGCCCATTCTCAGGTACCCCCATATGCAGCTTGTCTGCAAAAATATCAACCAGGTATGAATCACACTGCACAAGCCTGTGGCTGGGGCTTAACAAGCCCAAAACCCTACAACTCCGATCAGAACACACAAAAACGCTTGTGCAGAAAAAAGAATGCTGCTCCCATGCCACATCCTTCCTGCTCCAGATAATGCCTCCCACTGGCCTCTACAGAACCCCCCCAATATACTGACCCCTTACCCTCAATCTACGCCACCTAGGCCAATCGCAGACCCCTCCTCTTCTTCTCCTCCACTGATCTCAGACAGAGCATTAGCAGACTCCCCTTTCCCCCCCATTGATCTCAGGCAAAGTGGCAGCAGACTCCTTCAGACCCCCTTCTCCCCAACCAATTTTATGCAGAGTAGCAGCGAAACACCCTCCCCCCCCCCTCCCCCCCCCCCCTTTTCCCCTCCCCCTCCCCCCCCCCTCCCCCTCCCTTTCCCTGCACTGATTTCAGGCAGAGTGGCAGCAAACCACCCCCTTTTCCTTCTACTGATCTCAGGCAGAGTGGCAGTGGACTCCCCTTCCTCTCCCACCAATTTCAGACAGAGAGCCATCAGATGCTAGGTACCTACCTCGTCATTAACTGGAGCGTCCAAATCAGACTTCTTTGGAGCATGACTTTTTCGTGCTGATTCTAGATGGACAAACATTTAAAAAGGGAACGTGTTGGTAAAGTTGGGCATGCAGTCCATTAAGGTTATTTAAATGCATGCAAATTCATTTAAATGGTTGCTGCATCCATTTCAGGCATGGTCCCAATCACAGCCATTTTCAGGGCTTGGTAAAAGGGGAACCAGTATGGAGGCAGGCACTGATTGTGCTGTTGGCCTTGTGGCTGACTTTACCAAGGTTTTGTGCCTGAAGACAGGTGCAACATGATGGTAAAATTGGGCCTGCTATCTCTTTCTGAAAGCTTCAAAACTGCCTACATACATTATAGCAAATACATATAAACTTACTAACTGTATTTGTAGTAGCATTTAAATCTGTAAAAGGAATGTTGCTTATTTGGAACTGAAACAAAGATAAGTTAGAAATTAAAGGTTTTTTTTCATTTTTAAATATTCAACTGTTAATAGTTTAGTTGTTTCATTTATTAGACTTATATTTAGACTATGTTTTTATGTAAATTCTTTCCCCATAAAAGATCTATATTTGTCAGTTGTTGAATCATTTCATCACATTTATCAAAAATAGAAAAATTATTGGCATCTGCTCTGGTTTCAAAATATATACTTGGTGTTCTGGTGCAGGGCCCTGACAATGGTGAGCTGTCTTCTTGAACTACTGCAGTCCATTAGGTGTAAATGCACCCACAGTAAATGCCCAATTGGCCCACTGGCTGTAGGTCAACTGACACCAGAATCCCAGCTAATATCAGTGTGGTGGTGGCAGGGCAGACAGGAAGGAAGCAAGCTGTCCACTGCTGAAATGAATTAGACTCTACAGCTTCAAACCTGCCAACAGGGAAACATAAACTCCAGCTAGCCTGTGAAATGGTGGAGTGGAGAAAATTCACTGAATGATAAGATAATTAACTGGAAATGATAAAACTGGGTTTCTCCAATCATTTGAGCATTTTATTTTTAATTTGTCCCAAGAACTAATCAAAAGGATATGAATTGAAAGTAAATATCTGCTAAATCTCCCCTTTGTTTACAGCATTGAACAGTCTTCTAACTAAATCTTCATTCTCTGCAGCCATGCATTCTAAATGCATTAAATATATGTGAATTACATGACCAAAAGTAATGACTGAGAAACATTCCTTTCTCAGATGCTGGACAACCTCCAAATTCACCAGGGGAGAAACATTTCCACCTGATTGTAGAAGGCCTAGCACACTGGATAAGATAGTAGCTTTCAAAGGGGGCAATTATTTTGTAAATTAGGATCTTACACATCTTGCAGGACTTCAATTTTCATCCACCTCAAAGCTTCATTCATCACATGTTGAACAAAATAGTGCCAAGCTATATTTGCATTCCCAGTGTCAGAGGATATTCTTTGTGCGTTAAGCTGAGGGATGGGATTCAGGAATTTTGCATGTGGAGCCCATGTCAGAAATGGGACTATTGGCAGGAATGGATGATGCACAATTTCTTTGAAAGAGCTGTTGTTGCACAGTTATGGTCCCCTCATGCATAAGGTGCCTGATCTGCAATTATGCTGCAAAGTACAATCCTATTAGCATATAGAGAGTTTGAATTCTATCATTCTCAGTATTGTGGACGTGGTTTGATTATAGACAATTTAACTGAATGGTTCTCCCATTTATGATATTTAGTATTCATGTGAGGGAGCTAGATTGTGAATAATTTGTTATCAAGTTTATTTGCAATATGCATGATGCAGCATGGTGACACAGTGGTTAACACTGCTGCCTCATTATGTCAGGAATTTGGATTCAATTCCCAGCTTAGATCACTGTCTGTGTGAAGTTTGCACATTCTCCCTATGTCTGCATGGATTTCCTCTGTGCTCCGGTTTCCTCCCACAGTCTGAAAGACATGCTGGTTTAGTGCACTGGCCACACTAAGTTCTCCCTCCATGTATCTGAACAGACACGGAGAGTGGCAACCTCGGGGAATTTCACAATAGTTTCATTGCAGTGTTAATGTAAGCTTACTTGTGACAAAACAAATAAACTATATCTATGTGAGGCCCATGATTATGATGCTGTTTTCAGCCATAGGAATGTCATGTGAGTCGAACTAATTGATGTTTATTATCTCTCATGTGACAATTGTAAGGTTCTTTTGGTGGAAATATATGAACCGGTTCTAGCCGACGGCAATTGTGATCTCAAAAGACCTTGCGTAAATCTATTCTATACAAGGACCTGTTAATGCTGACCCCTTCTTGTATTGGATCAGCCCTAGCAGGAATCATGGTAGCGGCCAGGGAATATTGCACACCCGTGAAGAAAGATCTTGTTGTGATCACAAACCACTTGTACACCTTATAGCTGAGGGAAGCCTGCTAACCATGTAAAGATTGGTGTTCTCTGCATCCGGTACACCAACATCTATAGGGGAAATTAATGCACTCCCCAAAATGAGCATACAGGGCATCAGTTACAATCTTAATGCAGCTGTGTGCTGCAGACTGGGATATACAAGATTGGTCACCTGATGATCCCTGGAAATATCCTAATGCATAAAAGTTGAGATTGTCTATCACCAGCTCATGGCTTAACCGCAGTCACCTTCAACATTGGTTATCCATCACACTGAAGTAGAATGTCCTGAGTCTGTACATCCTTCCCACAGCTGGTTGTCCTCCTTCTCCTCCCCCTTCCTGGTAAACTTGCAGCAGCCTCTCCTGCCTGAACTTCTGGCCTCCAGCCATTCACATGACTGGTATTATAGTCTAATGTGTGAAGATACCATGCCCATCATAAAACACAGAACATTACAACACAGTACAGCTCCTTCAGCCCTTGATGTTGCACCAACGTGTGAAACTAAAGCCCATCTAACCTACACTATTCCAATGTCATCCATATATTTATCCAATGACCATTTAAATGGCCTTAATGTTGGCAAATCCACTATTGTTGCAGGCAGAGCATTCCACCTTTACTATGCTCTGAGTAAAGAACTTACCTTTGATATCTGTCCTATATCTATCACCCCGCAATTTAAAGCTACGTCCCCTCATGCTAGCCATCACATCCGAAGAAAAAGGCTCTCACTCTCCACCTTATTTAATCCTCTGATCAACTTGTATGCCTCGATTAAGTCACCTCATAACCTTGTGCTCTCTAACGAAAACAGCTTCAAGTCCCTCAACCTTTTCTCATAATATCTTCTCACCATACCAGGCAACATTCTGCTAAATCTCCTCTGCATTCTTTCCAAAGCTTCCACATCCCTCCTATAATGCGGCGACCAGAACTGTACACAAAACTCCAAGTGCAGCCTCACCAGAGCTTTGTAAAGCTGCAATGTGACCTCATGGCTCCAAAAATCAATCCATCCATCAATAAAAGCTAACATACTATGTCTTCTTAATAACCCTTTCAACCTAGGTGCCAACTTTCAGGGACCTATGCACGTGGACACTGAAATCTCTCTGCTCATCTACACTACCAAGTATCTTACCATTAACCCAATACTCTGTACTCCTGTTACTCTTTCCAAAGTGAATCACCTCACACTTTTCTGCATCAAACTCCATTTGTCACCTCTTAGCCCAGCTCTGCAGATTGTCTATGTCCTTCCGTAACCTGCAACATCCTTTTGCACTGTCCACAACTCCACTGAGTTTAATGTCATCCACAAATTTACTAACACATCCTTGTATGCCCTCATCCAGGTCATTTATAAAAATGACCAACAGCAGTGGCCCCAAAACAGATCCTTATGGTACACTACTAGTGATTGAACTCCCGGGTGAACATTTCCCATCAACTACCACCATTTGCCTTCTTACAGCTAGCAAATTGCTGATCCAAACTGCTAAATCCCCCTCAATCCCATGCCTTCGTATTTTCTGCAATAGCCTGTTGGGAGCCTCATCAAACATTTTACTGAAATCCATATACACCACAACTGCTTTACTCTCATCCACCTCTTTGATCACCTTCTCAAAGAACTCAATAAGGTTTGTGAGGCACGACATACCTTTCATAGAACCGTGTTGACTATCCGTGATCAAATTATTTCTTTCCAGATGATTATAAATCCTATCTCTTATAATCCTTTCCAAAACTGTGCCCACAACAGAAGTAAGGCTCACTAGTCTATAATTACCAGGGTTGTCTCTACTCCCCTTCTTGAACAAAGGGACAACATTTGCTATTCTCCAGTCTTTTGGCACTATTCTTGTAGACAATGAAGACATAAAGATCAAAGTCAAATGTTTTGCAATCTCTTCCCTAGCTTCCCAGAAAATCCTAGGATAAATCCCATCTGGCCAAGAGGACTTATCTATTTTCACACTTTCCAGAATTGCTAACACCTTCTCCTTATGAATCTCAGTCCTGATTAGTCTAATAGCCTGTATCTCAGTATTCTCCTCAACAACATTGTTTTTCCCTATTTGAATACTGACGAAAGATATTCATCTTCTCTGTTCCTTCACACAAAATAGTATGTGTTTTTCTCCAAGACAAAATTCTTCTGCTACATGGATGCACATGTCAGTAGGAATAAAAGTAATTTCCTTGCAAGACCAGGACCAGCCTCATCCTGATCCCTCCTCTTCCCACCTCCACAACTTCTTTGGGCTAAAGGGAAACAGCTGCAATTTATTTTATGCCACTTCTGGAACAGTGAATAAAAGTTTTAAGCAAATTCCATACCTTCCCAAATGGGACCCCATCCCATCCATCCAGGGGAGGTAGTGGAATAGCATTATTGTCACTGGACAAGTGCTCCAGAGACCCAGTGCTTTGGGGACCCAGGTTTGAATAATGCCATGGCAGAAGTAAAATTTGATTTTAGTAAAAATCTGGAATTAAAAGTCTAATGATGACATGAAACCATTGTCAATTGCCATAAAAACTCAATGGTTCACCAATGTCCTTTAGGGAAGGGAATCTGCCACCTTTACCCAGTCTCATCTACATGTGACTCTAGAGCAACAGCAATGTGGTTGACTCTCAAATGCCCTCAGGGATGGACAATAAATGCTGACCCAGCCAGCAACACCTATGTCCTATGACTGAATAAAATAAATTCCAGCTCTTACCAGGTCTCCTCTGCACACTTCAGATTCCAAACCCTTAGGCTACCAAAGCTCAACTAGAGTGAAAGTAGTTGATAATTTAAGTGTTCAACTGCCTCCATAAAAAGGGCATATGTGAAAGATGTCCTACCCTCAATCCTGGAAAGTTCTGTGTTTGGGGATTGCAGCATTTGCTGTAGGAAAAGTGAAAACGATCATGTTCACTGGATTAGTTTCTGACACATTGATTCTGGTAATGGTAGATGAAATCCAGAAGCATTATCTTGTAATAGCATGGAGTAAAAAAAACATTTTAGAAAAAAAGAAATTGGTTTACATGTGAAGTTTACTTGACAATGTTGGCTGGATATACTTTGATACTAACTTCATTACTAGAGCAGCTTCCAACTTGTAGCTGCGCCAACCTTTCTGCACTTTCTGATCCTGATGCACATGGAAAAATTTCACAGTAATTGCTCAGGACTTTATCAAGCTTGAGATATATGGGACGAGGTTCTCAAAATAGTCATTAGTGTTCTCTAGAGTTGCTCTGTGATCATTTTTCGTGACTTCTTTAATGACCCAATTCTAAAATATTTTCCACAATAGCAATTAAGTATCTTTCAAGGGACTCATTGTAACTCATTATAAAATGATCAATCTGCCTAACTGCTGGAAGAAAGAAATTGCAAGGGAGTTTGCATTTTCTAATCAGTTCAACTTTTGGGAGGATTTAATACTGCTGGTAACACTTAATTTTGACCAGTAAATACATAGTTGGTGCAATTTCTGCCAGTTTGGATTTTCCACTTTGAATTAATAATTAGCAGTAATGTTTATTGTCATGGTGATTAATAGCCAATTAATCTTAAGTAGAGATGAAATTGTAGGGAAAGTGCCAAAGCATGGAATGATGTAGCACAGAAGGTCATACAGTCCATTGTTCCTGTGTTGGCTATTTTGTGGAGCAATTCAATTAGCTACACTCCTTTTCTCTTTTCCCATAGCACTACAATTTGATTTTCCAGTATTTACCCAATTCCCTTTCGAATATTACTATTGAATCTGCTACCAAAACGTTTTCAGGTCACGCATTTCAGATCACAGCAACTTGCTTTGTATAAAATGCTTCCTCATGTTACCGCTAGTTATTTTGTCAATCTCTTTAAATTTGTGATCTTTGATTACTGACCATTTATCCTTGTTTACGTTACCAAAACCCTGCATGACTTTGAACACCTCTATCAAACTTTCTCTTCACCTTCTTCGCTCCAAGAAGACCACACCAGTTTCTGCTGTCCCTCGTCATCTCTTTTAATCAATCCCCTTGCACTTTCTCTTTGAGAATTTATCATTCTTCCTAAAGTGTACTAATGCCTTGAACAGAATGCAAGCTGGGAAAACTGTTTCCATTTTAATTGCCACATTAGAGTGTTAAGTACAAATTGATTTATTCTGTGTTGAAACTACATCAAAGGTGCACAGAAGTGTTAATGATTCAAATCATCCATCTGGCACCAGCAAAAAGAGGACAATGATGAACTCAGCAGACTGATCATGTGTGCCAATGTCCAGCTCAATAAAAAGGCACCATATAAAAAGCTTCTTCATAAATAATAGTATCTGAACATTTTAGTAACAAGACCCATCAATTATTTAAGTGACAATATTTGAGTTAAAATGAGAAGCACTGGCTCATATTGTTCAATACTTGCCCATTGCCAGTTATTTTAAGTTGAATTTTGCAATGGGATCAGCCAGTCTGTGAATCGATCGTATTTTATCCATGACCTCATTCCAATAAGACTACCCCCTATTCACCAGCTCAGAAAATCCTTAAAAAAAACAAAACCATGATTGTCAACATACATTTTTTAGATGCTTCCATGATATAATTCTGGAGTTTACAGTCTGGTTCTTCCTATTTAAGGGACCCAGTGCTAAATTCTCCTCCCTCCTCATTGTCTGAGGCTCCAGACTCTTCACAGCTGAAACAGAGATTTACATGTGCTTCTTTCAAGTTGGTATTTTGTATTCTTTGCTCTCATTGCAGTCTATTTGACAATGTGGAGACCAAACACAGATTGGGTGACTGTTTTGCTTAGTACATAAACATGATCCGAATTTCAAAGAAAAGAGAAAAGTACAGCAGAGGAACAGGCCCTTTGTCCCTTCAAGCCTTTGCCAATTATGATGCCCTAACTAAACTAAAACAAACCTTTCTGGCCTTATTCAGCCCTTTTGTCTTTATTCACTCCTTATTCATGAGATGCCTCTTAAATGTTGCCTGCTTTCACCACCTTCTAAGGCACAAGTTACTCATCATTTTAATTTTCCCAATCTGATCTCTCTGTTTCTGCCTCCTGCAATGTTCCAGTGAATCTCAATACAAACTTGAGGAACAACACCTCATTTTCAATCAAGCACTCCACATGCTTTCAAACACAACTCAGTTCAGTGAAATCTCTGCCCCTGTTTTATTGCCTTTTGTCTTTGCAGACTTTTGTTTTGCTCTTTCTTGGCTTTTGGACAGCAGCTGTTCATCCTTCTGCATTTCATACTTTCTCTGGAAAGATCCTTTGTTTCTTTACGTGTACCATAACCACTCACCTTGGCTCTGTACTTTCAACCTTTTTCTCAATTCATCTCTTCTGTCTTCTACCCTGTCACAAGTCCTTTTTTCCAGTTATTTTTTTCCAACCTTCGCCTCTTTTAAATCATTTAAAATTTATTACATTTCTAACATTTTTAGTTCAGATGAAAGATCTTTGATGGGCTTCTTACAAAGAACGAACTTATTGGATGCTAGCCTGCTCTGAAAATGAGGTGTCAATTTGGTGTAGCTACAGAACAGAACTAATTGTGTGTCAAACAACATAAGAAACAAATAATAGTAAGTGATTCCACAACCAATGGATCAGGTCTAAGGTCTGCACTTCTGCCACATGAGTCATAAATGGTGGTGGACATAATGTGCTATGGGTGAGCCAGTGGGTTCCTTCTGCCCTTCTCTGGGAAAGAGGTCTCAGCCTTGGGAGCTGCTGACAAATCCAACTAGCCAGCAATTTCAGCAGTCCCAGCAATACCAAGAGCTCACCAGTAGGTGCTGTCGGAACTGCAACAAGGGAATGAAGAAGGCCCAATGGATCTTGGAACAAGGTAAGGCCTGGGTAACGGGCAGAGAGAGTTTGGGCAACATGAGGAAGAAGGCAAGGGTGAAAGGAATAGGTTTTACAGAGCAGATGTGTAGGACAAAAGCAGATGGTGGGGAGTACTCTATAGGGAAGCTATTCTGATATGCAAAGGACATCCCTGCCTTCAATCCGACCCTTTTAAAAACCTTTCAAAAAAATTGACCTGCTTACCTCCACCTAACTGTCCAAGCCAACTGTACTATTGTGTAGGCAGCATATTATCAGAGTCAATTGGCTTACTAATAAGCTCCATTTACCTCTCCATATTGAACTAAATATGGCAGGCATGTTGCTATTTTAGTGCTTGTCCATAGTTTACGGGGGGAGAGTTCAGGGACAGGTGGGAAAGTGACGGGAGGGGCACCCGTCAAACTTTTCATGTCCCCCCCACCTAAAAACATGCACAGCAGTGGCACATAAAATCCAGCCCATCAACTCTGCTTCTCTCTCAGCAGATACTGCCGATGTACTGAATATTTCCAGCATTTCTGATATCTCAAGTATCTACTTCCTCAAATAAAAGGAACAATCTCAGTTTTGTGTTGTCCTTATCTGAAGCCACATTGTTATATTTCAACATACGAGAGTTTCAGTTCCACATAATACTTCACAAAAGCCGCACTCATGGGGAGGCAGTGGTGCAGTGGTACTGATGCTTTGCTAATAATCCAGAGACCTCGGGAAATGCTGCAGGGATCCAGATTCAAATACCACCACAGCAGAAAAAACACAATAACATAGCTGATTTAAAAGTCAAAAAACAACCATAAAACCATTGATCCATACTTGACATTATCCTCACCAATTTGCCTGCTGTAGTTGCATCTGTCAATGACAGTGTCAGTAGGAGTGGCCACTGCACAGTCCTTGTGGAGACAAAATCCCATCTTCACATTGAGAATAACCTCCATTGTGTTGTGTGGCATTATCACTATGCTAAATGGGACAAGCTTCAAACCAATCTAGTAAGTCAAGACTGGGCATCCATAAGGCACTATGGGTCATCATCAGCAGCAGAATTGTACTCAATCACAATCTGTAACCTACTTATTCCCCCATTTCAACCCTGGTTGAAGGGTGCAGGAGCATGTACCAGGAGCAATACCAGGCATATCTGAAAATGAGATGTCAATTTGGTAGAGCTACAAAACAGGACTAATTTTATGCCAAACAGCGTAAGAAGCAAATAATAGTGATTCTATTAGTAATGGATCGGGTCTAAGCTCTGCACTTCTGCCACATGAGTCATGAATGATGGTGGACAATTAAACAACTTAGTGGAGGAGGAGGCTCCACAAATATTCCCATCCTCAATGTTGAAGGAGCCCAGCACATCAGCGCAAAAGATAAGGCTGAAGTGTTCGCAGTAATCTTCAGCCAGAAATGCCAAGTGGATGTCCACCTCAACCTCTTCAAAGGCACCACATAAATCATCTTCAGCCAATTCATTCACTCCACATAACATCAAGAAACAGTTGAAAGTATAGAGACTGCAATAGCTATGGGACCTGTTGTGGGAAATTACCACTTCTGAGTCAGACTGGAGTTGCAACAATATACTTTTATTTACTGAAGCTTCGTGGAGAAAAAGCACTAGCACTCTGCAGTACTAGGCAGCAATCTCTCTTACCAATTCAATAGGAGCGGTCCATCTTTATACCCTTTACAGAATAGGTGGACTGGACACTATTAACACATCGTTGTAATCAAATGGGTAAAAGTTGTTTAACACATCGTTATGGACAGGTATAGACATGATGATTTCAATATCACATTGTTCCATGAATGGATACATTTACTCTTTACCAATGACTTAGTCTTGGTCTATTCATACAGTAATTGGTTTTCCAGCATTTATGCATTTCTGTTCCTACTTGGGGCTAATCTCCTTATCAGACCCCATTATCCCAGGACTATCTTTATCTTTTAAGGTGTCTGGCTTCCTGCAGTATTTGTTCTCTGTATGTTTAATTCAAGTAACTGTCTGTCCTGTGGTTTAAATTTCAAGTAGTTGTCTGCGTTGAAAGTCAGTGCCTGCTTAATGCCTTTTAACCTTCATGTGCCAGGCAGCCACAAACCCCAAGAGGCCAATAGCAGACTCAATGAGATAACTAATGAACCAGAACAGCCGACAGAGGGATCCGCAGTGCAGCAACCGAAGAGGAATGAATCCAATTGGACTCCTCCAGAAGGCCGCTGCCCCCGACTGGACATGTATGCCCAAGCCATCAGGAGGTGTGTGAACACCAGATTCATCAACCGCACTGACAAGGCAGTCCCGAACATCACCCAAGCACAAAGCAAGGCCATCCGTGCTCTTAAGACCAACCGTAACATTGTCATCAAACCAGCAGACAAAGGAGGCGCCACCGTCATACTGAACAGAACGGACTACTGTGAAGAAGTGTACCGACAACTAAACAATGTGAAACACTAAAGACAGTTACCAGCGGATCCGACCAAAGAACACACTCGTCAACTCAACACTCTGATCAAAACCTTTGATCTGGACCTTCAGAACACCCTCTGGACTCTCATTCCACGTACTCCCCGCATTGGAGATCTCTACTGCCTCCCAAAGATACACAAGGCAAACGTACCCGGCCGTCCCATCGTATCGGACAATGGGACCCTGTGTGAGAACCTCTCCGGCTATATCGAGGGCATCCTGAAACCCATTGTACAAAGAACCCCCAGCTTTTGTCTTGACACTACGAACTTCCTACAGAAACTCAACACGCATGGAGCAGTTGAACCAGGGACACTCCTTGTCACAATGGATGTCTCGGCGCTCTACACCAACATCCCCCACAATGATGGTATTGCTGCAACTGCCTCAGTACTCGATGCCAACAACTGTCAGTTTCTGGATGCAATTTTACAACTCGTCTGCTTCATCTTGGACCACAACGTCTTCACCTTCAACAATCAGCTTTTCATCCAGACACATGGAACAGCCATGGGGACCAAATTCGCACCTCAGTATGCCAACATCTTCATGCACAGGTTCGAACAAGACTTCTTCACTACACGAGATCTTCAACCAAGGTTATATACTAGATACATTGACATCTTTTTCCTTTGGACTCATGGTGAACAACCATTGAAACAACTGTATGATGATATCAACAAGTTCCATCCCACCATCAGACTCACCATGGACTATTCTCCAGAATCAGTTGCATTCTTGGACACACGCATCTCCATCAAGGACGGTCACCTCAGCACCTCACTGTACCGCAAACCGACAGACAACCTCACAATGCTCCACTTCTCCAGCTTCCACCCTAGACACGTTAAAGAAGCCATTCCCTATGGACAAGCCCTCCGTATACACAGAATTTGCTCAGATGAGGAGGATCGTGACAGACACCTCCAGACGCTGAAGGATGCCTTCGTGAGAACAGGATATGGCGCTCGACTCATCAATCGACAGTTCCAACGTGCCACAGCGATAAACCGCACTGACCTCCTCAGAAGACGAACACGGGACAAGGTGGACAGAGTACCCTTTGTTGTCCAGTACTTCCCCGGAGCGGAGAAGCTACGACATCTTCTCCGGAGTCTTCAACATGTCATTGATGACGATGAACATCTCGCTAGGGCCATCCCCACACCCCCACTTCTTGCTTTCAGACAACCGCACAACCTTAAACAGATCATTGTTCGCAGCAAACTACCCAACCTTCAGGAGAACAGTGACCACAATACCACACAACCCTGCCACAGCAACTCTGCAAGACATGCAGAGACATGGACGACATCATCAAACGTGAGGATACCATTCACCAGGTGCACGGTACATACTCTTGCAACTCGGCCAACGTTGTCTACCTAATACGTTGCAAGAAAGGATGTCCCGAAGCATGGTACATTGGGGAGACCATGCAGACACTACGACAGCGGATGAATGAGCATCGCTCAACAATCACCAGGCAAAACAGTTCCCTTCCTGTGGGCGAACACTTCAGCAGTCATGGGCATTCGGCCTCCGACCTGCGGGTAAATGTTCTTCAAGGGGGCCTTCGTGACACACGACAGCGCAGAGTCGCTGAGCAGAGACTGATAGCCAAGTTCCACACACGAGGACGGTCTTAATAGGGATCTTGGCTTCATGACACACTATCTGTAACCCCCGTAACTTGCCTGGGTTAGCAAAAAACCTCACTTACTGTGCTGTCTGGAGAAAATACACAATTCTCTAACCAATGCTCAGGATTCCCTTCACACACATTGTTAGCCACTTTAACACTTGAATAGCAGGTTAGATGTAAGGATTCGCATTCTAATCAGCAATCTGTAACTGTCTGTGTGGATATGAGTGCCTCTGCAGATCAGAACACTGCATTTGCCTGACAAAGGCACATAGTGTCAAAAGCTCACGGATTTACTATTAAATAAATTGGTTGGATTTAAAATTGGTGTTGTAAAACTTTACTGAGTTTACCCCAGTCCAACGCCGGCATCTCTACATCACAGCTATTTTTATGCCAGGTATCCATTTTAATGGCTTTTCCCCATTGTAGGCCCTGACAATATTCCAGCAATAGTACTCAAGACTTGTGCTCCAGAACATACTGCATCCCTGGCAAAGCTGTTCCAGCAGTGCTACAACACTGGCATCTATCTGGCAATATGTACAATTGCTTAGTTATGTCTTTACACAAGAACAGGACAAATCCAGCCTGACCAATTTGTGCCACATCAGTCTACTCTCAATCATCAGTAATGTGATGGAAGGGGTGCATTCAAGCACTACTCACTCAGCAATAATCTGCTCACAGGCACTCAGATTGGGTTTTGCCACGGCCAGTTAGCTCCTGACCTCATTGTAGCCTTGCTTCAAACGGGACCAAGGAGCTGAATGCCAGAGATAAGGTAAGAGTGACTGCGCTTGATATCAAGGCAGCATATGATCAAGCTTGACATCAAGGAACTCTAGCAAATCTGGAAAGAATTGGGAATCAGGGAAAAATGCTCTTGGTTGGAGTCATACATGACCCAAGGAAGATGGTTGTGGTGATTGAAGGTATTCATCTCAGCACCAGGACATCAGTGCAGGAATTCCTCAGGGTAGTGACCTAGGTTCAACTATTTTCAGCTGCTTCATCAACATGCTTCCTTCAATCATAAGATCAGAAAGGGAAATGTTCACAGGCGACTGCATAATGTTCAGTGCCATTCACAACTCCCCAGCTACTGAAGTAAGACCTGTACAATATCCAAGCTTGGGCTGACAGGTGACAAGTAAGATTTAGGCCACACAAGTGCCAAAAAATGACAACCTCCAACAAGAGTAGATCTGATCACTGTTCCCTGAGAGCGAATGACATTACCACACTATCAACATCTTGGGAAATATTGTGTTCATCAGAGCAAGTCAAGGATAGGAATCCTGTGGCAAGTAAGCAACATCCTGAATCCCAAAAGCCTGACTATTAACTACAAGTTAGGGGTGTAATGGATTATCCTCCATTTGCCTGGATGAGTGCAACTCCAACAACACTCAAGAAACTCAACATCACCCAGGCAAAACAGTGCACTTGATTAGCATCCTTTCTACAAACGTTGAATCCTTCCACCACTAACAAACTGTGACCGTCCACAAGTTGCACTGCAGGAACTCAAAGTTTCCTTAGATAGCATCTTCCAAATCCACAACCATCTAGTAGGACAAGGCAGAAGATCCCTGGGAATATTATTATCTGGAGATTCTCCTTTTATTCCCTTACCATCCTGACTTGGAAATATACTGTCGTTCCTTCACTGTCACTGGGTCAGCATGCTGCTCCTTTTCTCTCTAGCAACACTGTGTACCTACACCACAGGGACTACAGCAGGTTCAAGAAGGTACTCACCACCACTTTCACAAGGGAAATTAACGATGTCTATCCAGTAATGCCCACATCCTTTAAAAGTTAATTCAATAAAATGCAATGGATATCATGGGGGGTGAATTTCTACCTTTCTATTGTTGCATGTAACTTTGGGGCAAGATATCTGGAAAGATTACTTGCGCTGTTTTGTCTCGGATTGTCACGGCTTTTCCTCCAAAGCAATGATGGACAATGGTAATAAATCTTAGCTCTTTCTACCTTGATGGCAATAATGTTATTATAAATATATATTCATAAATAATACTTATTGCACTAACTATGCCTGCTTTTATTATCAAATTGCTTGTTAGATTTCAATTAATTTCTGCCCCACCAGCCTCCTGCTGGAATTGTTTACCCCCTTTTCCCTCAGTAATCCAATTTGACTATTTCAAACATTGAACATTTCAGATGATGGATTTGTCTTCGCTCTTGTCCACACTAAGGCTTTTGATGGTGTTCTATTGTAAGCAATTTGTCCTGGGGATCAGTTTAGTTCAGTTATTTTCCTATAGTTAAAAGCTGCAGGCTCAACAGTTTGGAATACAGAGTTCACTGCAGCACTCAGGAAATGTTATTTGGTCGAAAGTTCCAGTTGCATGTTCAGATGGATGCAAAAGATCCCAGAACCTTATTTGAAGAAGTCCAGTGAATACACCAAGTGTCCTAGTCAACATTTATCCCCAACCAACGGTATCAAAAGTTGGTCATTTTTCCTGATTTGCTGTTCGTGAGGATTTGATGCTAACGTATTTACGTACCTAATAACAAATTGCTCTTCCTAGCTATTTAGCAAGCACTTGAAGATGTCCTGAAGATATGAAAGGTATGTATTAATTAATAGTCTTTTTTTTTGTGCTTCAAGAAATATTTTATTTTATGTATCAATTTCCCAATACATTTCATTCTTAAATTGTGATCTATACATAACTTTACCTTTAACAATATTTCCTTCATTTTTACCATCAGGCCAATAGTTAACATAGGACAGTGGTCTTATTTTCAGTTGTCAGAGTATTGGGTTATAATAGTTTCAGTGAACATTCCATCAAGTTATGACAAACAATAAGTTGGAAAGCTAGCGTAAACATTACCTGTTTAATGGCAGTTAAAGTCAATTAATGTCAATTTACCACCCAGTGTGTTTTCAAACTTGCAAATACATTGCTTATTCAATTCTCCAGCATTCTTTTGCTTACTGGGAAACTAGTTGTATTAATACGTAACATTAAAAGCTTGGCAGTTTGATTGTGACCAAGAAAAAGATGCAAGTAACACAAAACTCACTGACAGCTTTACCTATTTGTGCAATGTGCCATTTTGCACCTTTTATTATCCAGGTTGTAGGATCTACGCCCTAAATTTGTGGTCACCATTTGTCAGTTATTTTTTGCAAGGCTTTAATAAGGTTTAATAGCCAAACAAGAATTCTGCCAAAATCCACATCATCTCTCTTGTGCAGAATAAGATGGAAACAACTGCAATGCACTTTACTGGAGTTCTGCAGCTTGATGATTCCAAACTATCACCATCAGCTGATTCAGCTTTACTCCTGGGATCCTTAAGAGTACCTCCACATTGTAGCACATGTTACCACGCCAGAACTGTATTCAGTAATTCCGACTCCTCATGTTTCAAAAGACAATATACAATATTGTCTTGAGAATTGGGTAGTTTTCTGAAATAAGCATAAGGGATTATGCTTACAAGTAAGACTAATGTGCTTCTATATAATGATGGAAGAATTTTATGAAGTAATTGCTTCCTTCTTCATCAAAGTTCATGCTAGCAGAACATTTCTCTGATTAGCAGATATGTGGCAGCCTTCCATCTTGTAAAACGAGGTTTTGTGCCACAGTGATCAATTCTGTGTTAAGCATTGCTTGGTGTGGCTCAGCTGCTTCTACTTGGGTATGGCAGCTCTGCCAATTTGCTATAGGTAAAGGCAATGGACTGAGAAGGTGCAGGATTCACTGGCCTCTGTTTTTCCCCTCTGCTTTCTTCCAATGCCCCTCCAAACAGTCAGTTCCCAAGGTCATGGTCACCACCATCTATCTTCCAGTTATCATGCCAATGTCTGTCATTTTTATATCCTGCATGCTGATGTCCTTATAGCAGAGGTTTTATGTCCGGCAGGTCATAGTCCAATGGTCAAGTCACTGGGTAGTATGCCTCTGGTATACAGCCACCATCCCTCCAATGAACATGGTAGAACCAGCACATACTTCATTGCTAAGCAAACAATGTATACTGATGGAATTATCATACTCCAGGACATCTAAGTTAGTGAGCTTGTCCTGCCAGTCATGTCAAGGATACATTGGCGACTACTGCTCAGCCTTTTCGCCAGCCGACCCTATCTTGTCTAGATCTCACCACTGTAGGGAAGTGTACTGTAAGCTTGGTAGACTTGCAGTTTGGTGTTCATGGTGAGGTTGCTGTTGTTTCAAACTCCCCTACTCAGCTTGGACATAACAGCTGCAGCTTTTGTGATGTGATTGCTGATTTCAGCATCAAATGACAGATTGCTGGTGATTGTAGGGCCTAGATATATTACATGTTATGATCCTTAGTCAGACTCCCAAGTTTTTGGTAAGGTCCAGTCAGTGATCAATAGCATTTTGTTTAAGGCAGAGAACGATTGAGATTTAAGACACCTATTAAGTGAATAAAGTCATGAGATTACTATTGGTTTTGAACAAACTTGAAATAAACTTTGTTACACAAGGTCAACAAGTTAAAACAAGTTGCAATATCTATCTTATACTCGAATATTCAGGGTAAAGATGAGTTACACATGAAGCAATAGGCAAACTGTCATCACACTACACAATACATAATAGGTACACCAAGACAGAGTCCACGGATTTTTCAACAACCCATCCATGCAATAGTTAACACTGAATCAATCAATCTCACTGAAGCTGTGTCTCTTTTCTGAGGAGTTTCAGTCTTTACCCTTAAAGATCTAACCTGGGAGTCTTTCCAAATATTTCTCCAATTCAGACCACACCACAATAAATAGTAGGTACACCAAGACAGTGTCCACCTCACAGGGTTTGAATCTCATCTCCTGAGATTCTATTATCTTGGGTTTCCCAAATCTGCACTCAAGCTCCAACTCAATGTCAGCTCTTCAGCTGCACTGAGCAGAAATCTACTGCTCCAAAGGCATATCTTCATCCCAAAGACCTAAAGCATGGAATCAACTACCCTCTACTGTCATCTTGGATTGCCAAGACTTCTCAAATTCTGAAACCATGATTGAATTTGGCTCGATGTTTAGAGGAGGATCTATAGTTTGGTAAGGACAACATGGACAAATACTTTTCCTATGATTTTCAGCAAACAATCATTGCAGTCGCCCTTATTCTTGTATAGGGTCACAAACTTTATGTCATACTTACCAAGGAGCCATGCCCCTTCCTCCAGCAAAGATATTTGTGCTGATTTGCAGGAATGCCAATTTCCATGTTTGAGTTCAGCTGGCATGCCATCAGCTTTTGGAGCTTTGCCCATGACAAATGAGTCAATAATTTTCCTAAGCTCCTCCATTGTGGATTTAATATCCAACTCTGCCAGAACAAGGAAGCTTTCTATTGTATTAGAACTGCGTTGGTAACAGTATTCTCACTGGAGCACATTTCAAGGTCATATTCCATCCATTTCTGCAATTGTTTTCCTTGCTGGCAATGATGACCTCCTCTCCCTTTGCTTTCAAGGAAGCCATTTTCTTTGCTGATGAACCTGTTGTCTTTTTGATTTCAGCATTCCCTATTGAAGGACGTCTGGGAATTCTGGCAAAGTTCTTACTAGTAGTCATTGACACACTGTCCAGCAATCTGTAAGGCTTTATTTTAAGCAGCACTTCGTGTATACAGAATCTTCTTGATCAACTCCACCTTGCGATCAATGAGAGCAGACTGCTTTGTTTCAATGATGGGGTTCTAGGTCAGTGATGTTAGCCTCAAATCAGTCAGTATTTTCCTGTTCTTGGTTTTTCCATGTGTATAGAGTGTATCATTGTAAATAGCTTTGCTTTTGCACTCTATGTGAGAATGCTGGAGAATTGCTGTTCAATCTAATCAAAGAACTGCTGGTTTTTATTTGTGTAAATAGTGTGGTTGATGCTGATATGAAGACACAATTTCTGCTTTGAATGAAAAAATCTTCAAAGTTGTGTCCTGAATCTGGTGCACACCACGGAGTGTCCTGTATCACAGTTAGTGTTGCAGTAAATATGAATGTTGAGAATACTGTTCAGAGACTCATGTCTGGTGTGATAAGATTCAGCCATTGCCAATACCATGATGTCTCCAGGACACTTTCTGGCATTGTTTGCTCTGAAAGAAGCTGTTAGTTGTTAGTAACCCTAATCTCATAGTAGAATCAAAGCTTTATTTTGTTGGAATATTTATATTCCAATCTGAATGCATTATATGCTTCATTTAAATTTGTTAAAATAAAGGATTATAGCTCCCCAATTGCTCATTATGGAGATGAACCATGCAGATCAAGAAAGTATTAAATGTAATCTGAGTTAACTGAACTAAGATGTGGAGATGCCAGCGTTGGACTGGGGTAAACACAGAAAGAAGTCTCTCAACTCCAGGTTAAAGTCCAATAGGTATATTTGGTAGTAAAACTAACTGAACTAAACAGAATGGTAAGAAGGCATTCTGCTTTCCTACCCCCTATCATTGCCAGCGAGAACTGCCACTGTAACAACAAAGGGTCAATACTTTCAGAAGATAAGAGGATTGGTTGGAGAAAACATAACATAAAAATAGAAAAGTTAGGACTTGCCAGTGAGCATGACAAACCCTTGAGAGACTACGTGTGTTTTGTATTGTTGTGGTTCAGCATAATTGTGACAGATCATTCATCCATCTCTCGTATAACGGACAATGTTGCCTATGTCATGATAATTTTGCTATGTTAGACATTCTTCCCATTAGTGGCTAACTCATTTTTTTTTGCATGCAAACAGGGCCGAGCACACAAAAATACATTTCTACACTCTTCCTGTTCTACTTTATGTGACTACTAGAAATATCTGTTCTAAATTATATTGTAATACTTTTATAATTGTTCTCTTTCGTGTTATTCCACTTTACATCTTCTTTTCTTCCAATACCTATTTTCTTTACATTAGTTTCCATTGGATTTTCTTCTTGCTGTGATTCTTTACTTTTGCTTGTTTTATATCTTTCATTTCTCCCTGCTTATTATCTTTGCTTCCCTTTCCTTCCTCTTCCCATTTGTTTCCATCCCATCATTTTTCTTTTCAAAGAAACTGATCACATCTAATCTTTTTTTTCAGATTCTTAAAAACATAACTGTCTTTTTTTTTAGTTTATGTGGATAAAACTTTGGCTGGCAATTGAATAACTCTAGTTCATTCTGGCAATTCAGCTAAAATTAAACAGGGCTGATGGGTTTAATATCCTCTGCTAGCTGTAAGAAGCTTATGTGAAATGTATTTGAACATGAAAAATAGGAGCAGGAGAAGGCTATTTGGCCCCTTGAGCCTGCTCCATTAGCCTATATAATCATGGCAGATCTGATGAGGCCTTAGTCCACTTTATTGCCTGTCCCCCACAATCCTTGACTCCCACATCAATCAAAAATCCAACTAACTGAGCCTTGAATATATATTGAGTTATCTAGCTTCCATTATTTATTTTGGTAGAGAATTCCAAACTCTAATGACTCTCTGAGAGAAGAAATTAATGCTCATCTGAGTCTTTAATGGAAAACTCCTTATTTTGGAACTGTTCCCCATTGTTCTATATTCCCCACGAGGGAAGACAATTTGTAATTATAATTTGGACAAAATGTATTTGGGCAAAATTTTGGCATAAGTTATAATCTAATTGTGACATTGTGTAGTAAAAGTGGAATTGGAGATTTGCACAAGTATGATAGAAGTGTTCCTGTTTCCTTAACTTTAGTACAGAATGGAAAGTAAACTTGTATAGTATAGATTGACTCAACTAGATTGCTCTCTCATTCTGAGCCAGAAGATTGGAGTTTGAGTTCCTCTCAAGGCTTGAGCACAGAATCTAGACTAATACTAAACTTAGTACCATACAGGACAAAGCGGTCCATGTAATTGTTATCATATCCATCCAGGTCTAATGCCTAATTTTTGTGAGAGTTGGCTCAGCTACCCTGTATTAAATAGTACAAAGGCATTAGATAGAGTGGCACAGTGATAGCACTGCTGCCTCATAGTATCAGGGACCTGGGTTCAGTTCTGGCCTTGGGTGAATGTCTGCAAGGAGTTTGCATGTTCTCCCCATGTCTGCATGGGTCTCCACTGGGTGCTCTGCTTACAGTCCAAAGATATGCAGGTTAGGTGGATTGGCCATGCTAATTTGTCCCTCAGTATCAGGGGGTTAGCAGAGTAAATATCTGAGGTTATGGGAATAGTGCCTAGGTGGGATTGTTGTCCGTGCAGGCTTGAAGTGCTGAATGGCCTCTTTCTGCACTGTAGGGATTCTGACTCTATGATTCCAGCTGTCTACGTAGCCTTCCTTTTGAGATTTGAACTTGATTACCTTGTCTTTCACATGCATAGTTCTTTGCTGTTTTTGTTGGATTTACTGAACACTTCATGAGACAGAGCTTAATAAAATGATCAGGTCCAGAGATAACAAATGAATGAGGGTTTCAATACAATATAATTTGAGGCAGGAGCAAAGTTGGGCAATGTCATGGTGAGACTGTTACAGTGATGTCACAACTATGTGGTTGGACGTTTATCTCAAGGTCAGCTGTGACACCAAGGTTGTGGATAGCATGGAATGAATTTTGAGGAGGGATCCAAGTACAATGGTTTTGATCTTCCAAATATTTAACTGGATGAAATTTTTACTCATACAGTACTGAACATTGGATAAGCACTCTAATAATTTAGCAATGTTGGAGAAAGTTAAGGGCCAGCTGTGAAAATGATTTCTGAGTTTTTGAATGTAAAGGTCAGCATGTAAAAAGAAATGAGAAATCAGATAGGATTAAGGAGGGGTACACCAGAGACAAAACAATGGAGAAAGCAGAGAAGCTATGTCAAGAATTAGATAGGTAAGAATAGAACCAGGCAAGTACTGTCCCACCCAATTGGATGATGGTGGAAAGGTGTGGAGATGGATGTTTTTACTAGCTAAGTGACTCCTTCTACACAGTGAAAACTCAAAATAGAGAGAGGAAATTGGGAGTTTACATTGAACACACAAAGATAAATTAAACCTTTAAATGCTTCCAATGTGGAATATTTAGGGACTTTTTAAACATGATTTACATTATCCTATACTAAACCAATCATGGTAAGAAGTCTCACAACACCAGTTTAAAGTCCAACGGGGTAGTTGGAATCATGAGCTTTCAGAGCATGCTCCTTTATCAGGTGAGTGAGGAGGCAGGTTTTACACTGTATATATAGACAAATACCCAACTGCAAGATAATGGTTGGAATGTAAAACACTCAGCTGATGAAAGGGCAGTACTCCGAAAGCTTATGATTCCAAATAAACCTGTTGGACTACAACCTGGTGTTGTGAGGCTTCTTACTGTGCCCATCCCAGTCCAACAACAGCATTTCCACATCATGGCTAACCAATCATCACCTTTATCATTCCTTTAATGAAGTTATGTATTAAAATACTCCCATTATTAAATATAATTACGTCGAACATAGAACATGTGCCAATGATTTTCAATGCACTCCTGTGCATCTCTGAGGGAGTGCTGCACTGTCCTTTGGATGAGGCATTCAACCGAAGCCCCTTCTCACTGTTTGGCGGATGTAAAAGATCTCATGGGATATTTTTAAAGAAGAGCTAAAGAGTTATCCCTGATGTTCTGGCCAATTTTTATCCCAAAATCTACATCTCAAAACACCTTATCTGATCATGATCGTACTGTGGTTTGTGAAAGTTTGCTGTGTGTAGATTAGCTGCCACATTTCCTATATCACAACAGTGGCTATACTTCAAAAGTATTTCATCCATCTGTCATACACGCACCACAATTGAAATAGGGGTACGCTGGAAGGGATGAAGATTTTCATCTTTAAATATTTCAGTGAGGTTTCTGCAAGTTTAAACAACATTGAAAACAGACATTAGTAGAGTTACCACAGAAATCTTCCGGTTCAGTCTTCTCGGCTTGATCCTTTCAGCTATTCTTTGGAAATCCCTGATGGTTTGATCCAGAAGATTATGTTCGTATTCATTCTTTCTAGCTTCTCATCTGCTTTTCGTTCTAATTCCCATTCTTGTTTTGTAACCAGTCCTTCTTTTCTAACAATGTTTAAAAAGAAAGAATTAAAATAAAGAAACTTTAAGTCAAAAATACAGATGAGAAATGGAGAAAGAAGTTTTAAAACCCTTTAATGGGTTCATTAAAGGAAAATGAAAACAAGAATACAACTTGAAGATGCCAAATAGGTGATGAACACGGCCCCTTCCAGCTAATGGGATATTATGGTCCCGCTAAAGTAAACGGCAAGTTAAATGACACCACACATTAGGGCAAGAGGAAACAGACCATGGAGGAACCAAAGGATCTTGGTCCAAATTAAAAATTGATCTAAACTTTTCTGCAGTGCCGTGTTCATCAAAAATCAAGTCATTTTGTTTTCAGTTCTACCCTTTTTTATAGTTATTTCCTTTGCCATGAACTCTCCCATTCTTAATTGTAATGATAGTTCTGTGATCAGTTCCAAAGCCACTTTTTTTGCAACTTAATGACTGCCTACTAGAATGAATGAGGACATCCTGGTGTAACTCATCCGCTGTTTGTCCAAAACTAATTATAAGAAGTGTTTGACTTATAGTTCATGTCTATGTATAAACCCAAGAACAGGAACTTCAAGGCAAGAATTCACTTTTTGACAATTCAAAAAAAAAGCTTTCACTTATATTGCACCTTTTAGATCACCAAGACGTGGTTCATGTTATGCATGAAGGTTCCAGTTCAGTTACATTTTATACCACTTGCACCAAACATTTTAAATTAAAAAAGAGCTTTCTAAGGTTAAAATAATTTAAACATGTTTAGAAGTCACTCCTGATCTAAATAAAGATTAAGTTAAAGTTACAGTTTCATCTTCTGCTTTCAAAGAAAGGAAGAAGAGGTGTCCGTGCTGTCCCTTGAGCCTGTTACACAGGATTAATAAGACAAAGAGATAATTTAGATCCAAAAGATCTGACTGCACCCATAGCACTGGTTCCAACACCTCAAAAGCCCACCAAATCTTCTTTCCAATCCTGTACCTGATGCGACTTACTACCAGCCATCATAGGAACCACAAGGTCCAGCATCCATGCTGAGAATGCCCCACATAAGCAGGGGACCACAGGGAATGCTGTTCAGAAGGTGCCTTGAAGTTCCAGCATCTAGACCTATGAAGAAGTCCAATGTTGGAAGTCATGCATCAGTGCAACTTCTCTGTTATAAGAAAATAGTTCCAGAATTGCACAGTGCTCTGTGAAGGCCAGAGAATCTGCTTGTCCAATTCCTGCACGCAGGTGGTTATAGAGACAGGACGGAGATGCCTATGCTGGGAGTTCCAGCTTTCCTGGCTTGTCTACAATTGGGACTAAGTATACTGGCCCATCCAATGACAAATTAGAGCTCACCATGGTAATCTAGCTCCGAGGTGAAGAAATAATTTCTGAAATCAAAATTGAGCAAGGAGGCACATATGGTTTCTTTCTGGGTGTGGGAGGAGATCTAACCATTCTTATGCCTCAGGTCTGGCACA
Organism: Sphyrna mokarran; assembly: GCA_024679065.1. Classification (NCBI taxonomy): domain Eukaryota; kingdom Metazoa; phylum Chordata; class Chondrichthyes; order Carcharhiniformes; family Carcharhinidae; genus Sphyrna; species Sphyrna mokarran. The sequence continues at coordinate 82,169,598 of JAGIQG010000005.1, read as the reverse complement.
CTCCTTTGGGATTCCTAGCATCTGGTGTAGATAACATTGCCCAAAGCTTCCCTTAGCAGTCAGGCATCTTGTGAACTATTAAAATAGCAAATTTTCCTGACTCTGAAAACTTTGCCAGGCAAAATTGCTGGCAGATAGATCCCAAAATTTGCACTAATGATCCATGGGTTTAACTCAAATCTGTAGTCACAGCATTTGAACATATGGAATAACTCCCAATGGTAACTCAAAGGCACTGTGGCATTGAAGAATTAAAGGGTAATTCAAGTTCAGTGACACTTTAGTTTAGATAACTAGGCACAGTGTTAGTTTAAAAGGAGTGGCAGGTTTCCAATTTAGGCCTGGAAGACAGATGAGCCACAACTCATTAATTTGTTGCTTAGGAAGGATTATGTGCAAAATAGTGGAGTCAACAGCAGAAAGTTACTACCCCCTCATTTTAACCCTACCATGTTCTCTGTCATCCCCTGATCTGGACATTTGTGCTTCAACAGTGTTATTTAAAATGCCACAACTCCAGGAGTACAAAGCATTCCTCTGTATTTTCTGTTTTTGAAGATGTTTTTGTTTACTGTCACTTAAAAGTGAGAAGCTTTTAAAATAGATTGTTTCTTTCCCACCCATGTAATTCTTGCCTTCAAGTTTTAACCAGTTCCAGTTGAACACCAGATCAAGCAATGCACAATACCATAATTATAATAAACAAATATGGAAAATTTAAATTTGCATAATAGCTGAAAGGACATTTTGATTATTGCAACTTGCTGCTTATGATTTAAATACTCAATAATGTTTTTTGAGAATGAATTCATTTGAATGAATTTCAAATGAGTGGGATACAATTGTAGGGTTATTAAATAATAGGAATGAATGAACAGTTAAGTGATGATTCAACAATAATCACCAAACCCTGTTCTGTTCTCTTTCTGTGATAGGGTGTTTGACAGGAGAGTATTTAATCAAGTAGGATGATGCTATCTTCCTACTTCCAGCCCATTTCAATCGAGAATAAGAAGTCTTCCCTGCCCCACTGCAAACATAAGTGGATATTAATGGCCACATAAGAGTCTAGTACCACTACTGCTAGTGTTAACATGATGCTGAATAAGAGGCTTGCCATGCAAGAAGCACAATGAGCAAACCTGTGTTTGGTAAGGGGATTTCTCATTTACAGGCACTCAGTGCCTGATCGAGGTATCGGAAAGTGGGGGAGGGCTAGCCCTTGCTGTCACTATCATAACCATCCCATCCCACGACTCTGTCATCCATTACTCATGTATTGGGATCCAATAGTGAACCTGGGCATTAGATGGATGTTCCGCCAGCAGCAGACACTGCCTTTCCAGTAGTGCTATCACTCAAAGGAGCTCCTATCTTTTGACTGGCCATTTACTGAGCCCTGAGGTCCTTGGCTCTAGGGGATGATCTGTCACTGGCTAGTCAAGTGCCTGAATGGAAAAGGAAACAATGGGCCTTCCTAAAATGAAGAGATGCAAGGTATTCACCTACACGTCAACAAGCTGCTGAAACCCTCATCGCCTCTATTAGATTCTGGCCCAACACTTAATCTAGCTCCAGTTTAAAAAAGAAACAAATCCCTCTTCCACTCAAGTGGCAATGCTCTTGGCTTGGTACCAGGTAAGACTTTCGTTCCTGTTTCCAAATTGCTGTTGAAAATGAAATTGGTGCATCAGCTCTAAATAAATAAAGTATGAGTTTTGCTTGATTTTGCAATACTTTTCAAATCTAAGAAAATCGGAGTTTTATAGCAGCATCATTTTTATCACCTCCAAACAGATAAATTCACGTAATACATTTTGTTGATTGATCTTAAATATCTTTGGCTAATACCATTTACACTCTATTTGCATCAATATCTGGATTATTCTACTGGTTCTTATATCTTCTACATGTTAAATACAAATATGAGTAAAATAGACTAATGTATGTGTCCCAGGCTGATATGTGGTTTTGTCTGAGGCAAGGATGGAAATAAAATTGCTTGTCTTGGCAAAATAAATTATTCTTATTTTTAAGCTTTATAATTGCTGCAAACCACAATTGCAGTGAATCAATCATCTTAATAAGCTGGATGGATGGTTTTACTTGTTATATGCTATTAGCTCCCATATTTCTTTCTTAAAATAACTGCTCTTCCACAGTCATACAAATTCAGTCGTGTGGCTTTGATAACAGGATTTGAATTTGATGTAACATCTGTTTTCTATTTGGTGTAATTTCCATTTTTAGTGTCGTATATTGTTGTAAGAAGGCTGTAGTTTCATTTAAAGTACTGTGAAACAATTAGTGTTCTGTGAAGATCCCACGACCAAACTAATTCAAACAGGTGCATTCATATTTATCTTGTGGTGACATACTTTGATTTTGCAAATAAATACATAAAATTGAACAACTAGCATTCTTATAAGAATGAACATGTGTGCAGTAACATCCTAATCAGCTTTATGCTTACTTTATATAGAAGTTAGTCCCTCATTAAAATCAAATAAAACATTTATTCACTCACTTAAAACTCATCCATGGGTGGTACAGTAACATAGTGGTTAATACTGTTATCGCACAGTGCCAGGGACCTGGGTTCAATTCCTGGCTTGGATCACTATCTGTGCAGTGTCAGCACATTCTCCCCATGCCTGTGTGAGTTTCCTCTGGGTGCTCCAGTTTCCTCCCACAGTCTGAAAGGTGTCAGGTTAGATGCATTGGCCATGCCAAATTCTCCCTCAGTGTACCAGAACAGGCAACGGAGTGTGGCAACTAGAGGATTTTCACTGTAACTTCATTGCAGTGTGAATGTGAGTCTATGTATGACACTAATAAATAAACTTTAAAACTGAGGTTACATTGTACGATAATAGTATATGAATGATGTGCTTATTACACATCCTTTATTCACTCTATTAGCAGAAGTGTTAATCCATTTATTTAAGGATGGTTAAAACCACTGTTGAAATAACAGGGGAGAATTTCATTTGCTTTCCAATAGCCTAATGAGGATTTTCGAGTACAAAATATTAACAATTTAAAAACAATGAACTAACACCTTCATTTTTTTTTTCCCTTTGGTTAGGTTAATGCTGCTAAGTACTTTGTGTTAGCTGTTGTATGAATGTCAGCAGGAACTATATGGATTAAATTTTCCAACTGCTAGTAATTGATGGTGACCATTGAGGCACCTGCCGTTTAAAAAAAAATTGTGTTCATTGTTGCTCTGAAGATTGTTCTATCCAAGATTTTGATTATGAAAATTAACCAAGAGGAAAAGGCAGGTTGTTACTTGTTAAGGTTTTGTGAGGAGATGATTATCGATTGTGCAAAATTATACAGAAGTTAGAAAGGTTCTTCCCAGCATTACTGAAAACAATGCATGGAAGAATTCAATGAAATACAATAATTGTAAAAGTGAATAATGCATTTCTTTTATCTGCCCCCAGCATGGAAAAAGTGATCATTCCCAGAAAGTTCACAATGGCTGAATGGGCAGAAGAAAGAAATGGTGATTTCGAAGTGCACAGAAAGTGGAAATTATATAACAGAACAGGCATTCATCCCAAGCTACTGAGACTAAAGTGACACAATCAGATATCTGAACATTAAGGGTGAGGAACTGACAGCAGGTTCAGCAGAAAAGCTTCCTTTGAGCTGTGCCATCCAATAAAATAAGACCTGTCAGGTTAGTCAATCATTCAAAGAGGTGTATTACTGATTGGGAAGCCAAATACAGAACTTAATACATATCCATATGTTGCATATGGGGGTGGCACAGTAGCACAGTGGTTAGCACTGCTGTTTCATAGCTCCAGCGTACTCGGTTTGATTCCCGGCTCGGGTCACTGTCTGTATGGAGTTTGCACATTCTCCTCGCGTCTGCGTGGTTTCCCCCAGGTACTCCGATTTCCTCCCACAGTCAAGATATGCAGGTTAGATTCATTGGCCATGCTAAGAAATTGCACCTTAGTGTTCAGGGATGCATAGGTTAGAGGAATTAGTGGGTATAATATGTAAGGATATGGGGGTAGGCCTGGGTGGGATTGTGTTCGGTGCAGACCTAATGGGTTGAAGGGCCTCTTTCTGCATAGGGTTCTATGATTGTATGACTCTAAAGAGGCATTCTTTCAGTCCTTTACCATTTCATGGCTTTAATACAGATGTAACTGAAGCCTTGTGTTGTTACAAACCCAACGTTTCCAACTTCTTCATCAATCATCAAGACAGTTAATGTTTGATCAAGGCATTACTGATTATGTGCATGTAACCATTCAAACCCTTCATCAAACCTATTATATTCTGAAACAAGAAGAATAAATCCAGTATCTTAATGAATGGTTCCCAAAATAGATGGTATTTTAACTTTAAGGCAATCAGGCACTATTTCATGACTCCATAGTCTTCATGCAGCTTGATATGTGATTGAACGATCTCCAGAGTGGTAGTGAAGCAAAGCTGATATCTTGCAGCTGGTGTTACTCACAAAGCTGTGTTTAAGTCCCACAGAATATCGAAAGGACTGAGTTCAACATTTAGCTCATTCCAGCAGATTGTTTTTTCAGTCTTATCAGAGGTTTAGTGGAAGCTCAATCTACAAGCTGAGTCCTTGCTCACAGAATGAACAAAGCAGAAAATGATCAGTGTTTATCACTAGTGTTTTAACACAATCTGCTGTTCAACAAGGGCAAATGCACATTTGTGGCAGCTGAGGTTGACTTTCTAGTGTAAGGAGCGACAGCAGTTACTCAGCCTATCAGAGCAGTATCAAAGCCAATTACTCTGACTAGTGTGAAAGAATTGGTATTGTTCTTCTCCATTTAATAACTTTTATCACAAATTTCATTCTAAGTGTGCAGAGGTCACAGAGACAATTTGAAAGCTATAGTGCACAATGGGTATTGACAATTCCACAACAAACAACATTTATCATGTTAAAGGCAAAGTTAGCATCTCCAGCAAACCCTCTGCATTTTATCCAGATGCAGAAATGTGCGTCAGAATTGGTGAGTCACGAAATGCAATGGAGTTGTCCTCTCACAGTACATTGAAGAAAATGAATCACTTACATGTTATGCCTGGTGTTGGAGATTGAACACATATTATATTGGAAAGTGGGAAGCACAAGCCTCAACATTACAAAGTTCACATTTTAGACAAGTTGTTTACAAAATGGGGTTTACAAAAGACAATCATAGCAAATGATGGACCACAGTTTAAGTCAGCTCATGGCATTCCATGGAATTTATGAAACTCACTGCCATTGCAGTATAACCCACAATTGAATGGTGCCGCTGTTGAACCAACACTGTGTTAAAGGACAATCTGGAAGCTCGCATGTAGGAAGAGAAAATGATTGAACAATCCATGAATACTCTACTTCACACATCCATCCACCCTGCACTCTGGCCAGAAAGACCTAGGATTCTGAACCTAGGATTCGTTATAACTTTTCCATGTCAAGAGCATTCAGAAACTGTCGTGGGTATCCAACAAGAATGTCAGCACAACAGCTGAAGAAATTGCAAAACAGCAAGTTAAAGCAATCACATATTACAAAAAGTGAACACACGGAAAGAAAGCTCAATTTGAAGTTGGAGGTTGAGTTTATATCAAATAAGCCAAATTATAACCACATTGCAATGTTGCCTAATCTTACTGATTGTGGTCTGTGAGTTATGAATTTTAGGATCCAGTCACAGAAGGAAGAGTCTAGGCCCAGGCTATAGATTTTGGAAATGAGTTTTGTATGTATAATGATGTTGAAGGCTGAGCTGTAGTCAATAAATAGGAGTCTGACATAGGTGTCCTTGTTATCCAAGGTGTTCCAGAGCACAGTGAAGGGCCCAGGAGGTGGGTCTGTTGTGGCCATGTTGCGGCAGTAGACAAACTATAGTGGATCCAAGTCGTTCAGGAGTCTGGAATTGATTCGTGCCATGACTAGCTTTGAATGAATTATAAATAAGGGCCAAAGCATATCAATGTAGTTCCTCAGGACCAATGATCAACCATTAGAAGACAACAAAAAGTGAGATGCTTCATAGTGAGCAGACCAGCATATTTCAAAGAGATCGATGATGAGGATAGATTTCCTTTTCTGATTTGTGATTGTGATTTTGATCGTCAAGGTGATCCCACAACTCAAGTTTATTAATCTCATGCCGTTGTCAGCAATCTTCCTATCATACAGACTTCTTAGAGAAAATAGACCCTAAGAAATTACTTGATGTATGTGCTTGCTGTTTCACATGTTTAATTTAATATAAGGTCTTTCAATTTTACAAGTTGGGGGAAGACGTAGGCCGGAACCTACCGACCACTCACACCAGCAGGATCTACTAGTCCCACCAACAGCACACTCTTGCTATGGGTTTCTGGGCCGTGAGATGCATTCAGTGGGAAACCCCATTGACAACAACAGAATCAGAATGACTGGCCAAGTGTGGGCTGCTTCCACCATCATGAAATACAGTTTGCATGGAAAATCCCACTCATGATTTACAATTGTTCAATTGTTTTGTGTTTCTGTGTGTCTGCTCACTGTTGCTTAGTGCTGTGAGTCAAGCTTGTGGCATAGAGAAACTGAAACTAAGCAGTAAGCTTAGTGGCAAAACAGCATAGTGATAATATGACTGGACCTATAATTTGGATACCCAGGTTAATGTTTTGGCATCATGGATTCAAATCCCGTACAGCAGCTGATGGAATTTAAATTAATAAGTTCAATCAATAAAATCTGGAATTAAAAGCTATTCTCATTTGTAACGATCATGAAAATATCATTGATTGTAAAAAGCCATCTGTTCGTGAATGTCCTTTATGGAAGGAAATCTATTGTCCTTATCTATGTTGACCTCCATCTGACTCCAGAGCCACAGCAATGTGATTGACACTTGACACTTAAATGCTCTCTGAAATAGGCAACTAGGTTATCAAGAGCAATTAAGTAAGGACAACAACGATGGGCAGTGATGCCCACATCTTATGAAATAATAAAAAAAAGCAAGCCTGAGAACACAGACTTCTTAAAAACAGTGTAATAATGATATTGAATTTGGTGAGCATCATTTCTGCATGTCATTGAGGCACAAAACACAATACTGGGTGGCAGTTATAATATCTGGAGATATGATGATCCTGTGTCAGATGGTATTGGTGATTCTACTGTATGTGAGGCTTCTATCTCCTGAAGCATATAAACTAAAATGTGAGAAAAATCATTTCCACAGTGAGAATGCTACATTGGAGGTAATGAAATGTACGCATTCATATTTGCTTGCAAATGTGTATAGTGCATTATAATAAGGTTTCAGAATATGAACTCCAGGGTTAAATTAGACTGTATCCTTATGAGGCCTTGCAAGGAGCTGCCCATGGTCTTCTCAGCAGGAGTTAAGTGTGTGTTGAAACCTAAGGCAATTTCTTTCAGTTTTAGCCAAGCGTTCCTTGTTGTAACAATCTCTTCTTTCACCAGCTTTGAAATCTTATTAAAATACTCTCTGCAGCTGTCCAAATTTTTATTATTGTGGGAAACTGTGTTTACCAAGTTGACAGTTTGTTTCCAGGCAGCCCTTCCAGATTTCATGTTCAGTGGATGATTGGGACCTGAATACAACTCATAGTGTTCATGTATTTTCTCAACAATTAGCTCCACTCCACTGAGCTAGTTTCCTAGATTGTTTTTGTAGGAGCTTTCAATTTTGCTGGGATTACCTCATGACTCAGTCAAAAAAATTAAACGGCTCTCTTCAGGCTTACAAAACAAATGCACTCAGATGTAGCTTAAATCTTAGCAAAAGTGATAAACAAAGAATAAGATATTGGCTTGCCTGCCACTGGTAGCATGATCATCAAAACTTATTCATATCTTCCAGTCCATTGAATATTTTTGTTAAGGTTAATTCAGTTCATTCAGATAAATAGGCTCAGTCTCCTTGTGTTTACTTCTTCAAATTTAGAGAAATCATAAAAACCCTACAATGCAGAAGGAGTCTACACCAACAACAATCCCATCTTGACCATTTTCCCATAACCCCACATATCTACCTCGCTAATCCCTCTAACCTACACATCCCAGGACACTAACAGGCAGTTTAGCATGGCCTAACCTGCACATCTTTGAATTGTGGGAGGAAATCAGAGAAAATACAGGCAGACACAGGGAGAGTGTGCAAACTCTACACAGTGACCCAAACCGTAATCAAATCCAGATTCCTGAAACTGTGATGCAGCAGTGCTAATCACTGTGCCAGCATGCTACTCCAAAATTATGTTAATATCAAGCATAATATTTAGTTAATTGATATTCAGCATTGTAAACCATTTTCAAAAATCAGCACACAAATTTTATTGATCTGTTTTCTCACTCTCTCACATTGTCAGGACCATCTGGGTATTTTGGGAAAATACATTGGGGTGAGCTAGGGTCCTGAGGAAAAATATGTTTGTATTTTGTTTTATAGGGCTGTTCTTTTGGAGATTCTCAAGCACCACCAGAACAAATTGCTACTTCAAGTGAACTGACATTCACTTTTAAGTTCAGCCAGGAGAAACATATTTTCTGATCTACTCAGTTTTAGCATCGACATTAGATTCATATCAACTTTTAGATTAGTTGCATATTGGAAGGATATTCCAGGTGTTGTAATGACCTGCTTGAGATAAAGAACAGCAGACTGGTATGGAGAGAGAGAGAGCAGGGTGCTAGCTGAAGATTGAGAAACATGGAAGTACAGTTTCCTGTATGTCCTGTAACATTTAACTATGGGGACGTGACAGAAAAAAATGGGATGTTTACAGCAGATTGCTGAGTCTATAGGAATAATTTCTGCTCCTGTTGCCCTACAAGCAATGCTGTAAAGATACTTACATCATGAATTCAATAATTGTCACCTCCTTTCACCTTACAGGCTTCCGTTCTGGGAAACCCGGTCAATTGTGGTTAAAAATAGAATAAAATGAAAATACTTTAGTTTCTGGAAATCTGAAATAAACACAGAAAATCCTGCAAAAATTCAGCAGTTTTGGCAGCATCCGTGGAGAGAAATATAGAATTAACTTTTTGGGTTCAATATGACTTCTTCGGAACATTTAAAACTCAAAGTGAAAACATTCAGTGACAAATTGTTTGAAACATGTCCCACACCTCCATAACTGACCCATGACCAATAAAACCATGACAAAAACTTCACATTAGTACTATTGAAGAATTGAAAGCAGCCTTTGGGATCCGATGTTTTCTGCATCTGTTTCATGATCTACACTGCAAATCGACTGAAATCGCAACAACAAATTCCATAACAACCACTTGGGTCATTAATATTCTAGACAAGTTGATTTATAAAGTGAGGTTTGTTAGAAACTATCACTGGTCTGCTGTACATATCCAATTCACAAACTTTTTAGCAAATCACTACCATCTGATATCCAATATAATCTGCAATTGAATGATAATGTCAAATGACTGAACAGTTTAATACAGTGGGAGAGTAGTTGTTTGGCAATCTAGAATCTTTATATTTGCTGAAAAAAAGACTTTTTTGTCTAAACATTTCACTTTGCATTCATTAGGACATTCACAAGAATATAGTACAAGTATACTAAGAATTACATGACGATCAATTTAAGATTGCCAGGTGGGCTCACAGTATGTGTATTTGCATGTCCTGGAAACTACATATATGAATACACAGGGCCCTGTTCTTTGTAGACAGAAAAAACACACACACTTTGCACCTGTTTCAGCTAAGCAAAATAAATCCTCAGGCTCACCTCCTGTCTTAAATTTCGAATAATTCTTGAAACTTAACTGTCAGTCATAATCAACTGGTGCATTCTCCATAACAATACCCTACCAATTAAAGTCTACTTGCCAACCAATCAGCACTCTCTTCTCATACAGTGTAAATTTGTTGCTTTCCCTTGCATTGCATTCTTGCGAAAATCTGATGAATTCAAGATGAAGAGCTTCGACAAAAAAGTAATTTTTTCAGCAGTACGCAGTTTGAGAAGTAGTATGCAAAAGGGAAAACATTTAAACAATCCATTCATTAGTTGGTTTGCCCATGCCAAATTGCCCTTTAGTATCCAAAGATGTGTAGGTTAGGTGATTGGCCATGGTGGTGTTTGGGGTTGTGGGGATAGTGGAGGGTTGGGCATGCCTGATGAGATGCTCTTTCAGAGTGTCATTGCAAAATTGATGGGCTGAATAGCTTCCTTATGCACTGTAGGGGTTTCTATGGCTCTTTCCTACATTATATATCTTGATCCACACTACACTCTTTGACTAGAAAGACATTAACCAAACTTATGGTAAGTAGTAACAATCGCATACCACTGACTATTCTCAAGCCATCATCTTTATTCATCAAGAATTTCAGCGCAAAAGTTGAATAAATTGCAAAATAATGAGCTAAAGCCAAAGCATACTTCAACAGACAGAGAGAAATCACAACTTGAAGTTGGAAATGGGTTTGCATCAGTCAAATCACAACCATATGCTGTATTACAGGGCAAATCAAATGGTTGCTTAGTATCAGGTAGATTCAGAAATAATGTTCCCACTGGTGGGAGAGTCCAGAACTAGAGGTTATAGTTTAATGATAAGAGAACTGAAATGAGGAGAAATTGCTTCATCCAGAGAATGTTGAGTGTATGGAATTCACTACCATAAAATGTAGTTGAGGCCAAAACATTGTCTGATTTCAACAATAAATTAGATATAGTTCTTGGACCCAAAAGAATCAAGGGAAAGGGTGGATCAGAATATTGAATTTGATGACCAGCCATGATCAAAATTGATGGCAGAGAAGGCTTGAAGGGCCAAATAGCCTACTTCTGCTTCTAGTTTCTATATTTCTACTGCTAATTATCTGTTAGATGACAACTCAAAGTGGAAACTGAGAAGCTTGATAGTGAGCAGGCTAGAGTGTTTTGAGGACAGTAATTATGGGGATGCATTTCATTTTTCAATTCGCAGTTGTAACAGTGATCATTAGCTTCATTCAGTTGATCACTCAGAGCCATAACCTCCAATTCTTCGAACCAAGTGCAAGCTTGAGAAACCTTCGTATCTCCACTATTTCTGTATTTGGAAAATAAGTGAACAAGCTGAATTCTAAGGAATGACTTGATGTGCATTTGTTTGTGGTTTTGGATGATTTAACTGAAAATAAGACATTTACTTTTACAAGTAATTCTGGCAGAATTTTCCAACAGATGACAGAGGACGCAATCTTACCAGGCGTTCATGCCCCACTGCCACTGTAAACAAGGATGAGGAATTTGGTGCCCAGCCAAATCTCCATTTTCTGTAATAAGACCGGAAAATCCCGTCAACAGAAATGGTCATAAGAAACAGTCATGAGATTTTGCCTAGAGTGTCAGTTCTAAAGTGAAAACTGACACGTTTCTCTCCAGAAACATAGCCAGCTTTTCTCATCAGATCTCCTGACACTCTGCCAAAAAGAAAATCAGGGATGTGGTAGGCCAGAGCCTGATAGAAACGGCAAGGGGGGCATTGCCAGGGACCAGAGGATAATGCTCAGTCTTCGTACTCAACACCCAGTGCCTCCAGGAACATTCACCTTCCCCTTTCCCAAACCCCAACGCCCTGCCCCCTCTACCCCCCTACCTCCTCTCCTGCCTGGCATTGTCATTTTGACTGGTTTTCATTTTTAAAATCCAGCAGTGAATCATACTAGCATGGCATCACGCCATTAGGGTGAAAAATTCCATAGGGTCATTTAATTAGATTTAAATTGATTTAAACACTCATTTTAGGGAAGTCTAAGGTTTTGGAAATGCATCTATCCAGGATTAAATTGAAAATAGTGAATAAAGATAATTCACATAGCCTCATTACAATATTTATATTTCCAGGTCACCTGCTGACAGTGTTTTTTTTTGCACAGTCCTGCCTATTCTGACCTCAATTAAAATTGAAAGTGGGCAGAATTTTGTTTATTTATTTCCTTGGCATGCAAGTATCATTGGCACAGCCAGCATTGTTGTCCAGGTCTAATTGCCCTTGAATTAGACTGATTAGGTTTCTAGGGCTTTTTTGTAGGCAGTTTAGAGTCTATTATATTACCGTACCCTCAATTCCACCTTCCCACGCCATCTGCATATCCATTAGTCCCCCGGGTGTCCAAAAGTCTGTTGATTTCTGACTTGAATGGGCTTAACAACTAAGAAAGTTCCATAATCATCTGAATGAATACATTTCTCCTCATTTCCATCTTAAATTACCAATTCCCTATTTTGAAACTATCTCCCCAGTTCCATACTCCCAGTCAAGGAAAGCCAGGGTATGTTTTCCTTTGTTTTGAGAAAATGATTTTTATTGTCAGAGCTTGCCTGTCTGCATGTCTGGCTTCTGTATTTTATAGATAGGCTTCTCCCCATTCGCTCCCACCAAGAGGGCACCTGAATAACATTCTTTACACATTGATTTATTAGAGTGTCACTCCATGAGAAGATTGATTAGTAACAAAAGATTCTATAAAAAAGACAAAATTAGCAGTAAATAGTTTTAAATGTAGAGCAAACATAGCAGAAATTCAAGGAAAGTAATTTCATGATAAAAATCAAAATGGTTCCTAATATTGTACTAGAAAATACCACCCTGATAGTAGCTGCATATCTCAACAGAGCTAACCATCTTCTTGTAATGCATAGAATTACATGTGGCCCAGGTTCTGTGATTGTAATGATGGAGAAGCTTAAAAGTTAAAACACAAAAGATAATTAATGCATTTATTTCCTCATTTGCTGTCCATGAAAATACTTCAATACGGCTGACTTCTCACCAAACTTAATGACACAACTGTTGCTTGGCAATTGGCCATCTCCTTAATTTGGTACAGTAATTTTGGTAAAGAGGAAATGCACACCTTTTTGAGGCCGATAGCACCATTGTTTTGTCACTAACTATAAAAACCAATTTGTAATTTTTACAGCAGAAGAAGAGGCCATTCAATCTATTTGGCCATTTGGCACTTTGCTAATGTTTATGTGCCACACAAGCCTCCTACCGACAGATTCTTCTGTTCTTCTCTCCATTGTGAAATTATCTAGCTTTCCCTTAAATGCGTCTATGTTATTGTTTCAATCGTTCCAAGTGGTAATGGGTTCCACATTGTCAGCAGTCGCTGAATATAGAGTTTAAATTAAGTTAAGGATGATTAGTCTCAAGATACTCTGCTTGCTGTTGTAGCTTCACTAAGTTCTTCAGACCTCTGCCATCCTCTGAAGCCACTTTGGTTTGCAAAATGTTACATAGATTAAGAAAGCAGAAAAATTTGACAGAACTTATTTTAATTAAACAACAGCAAGTGAAACTTACAAAGACAGCTCCGACTAATAGTGAAATTTGTTAATATATGTGCATTGGCATTTGTAAATTTAGCATCATAGACAGGACCTTAAACCTGTATACTTTAATCACCTGTGGAGAAAGTCTTCAGAAATATACATAACAATATGACAGAACTCAGCAAAGATTACACAACCACCAGCCGACGCAAGCAACCAGCTTTCAAACTTTCAGACTAAGGATGATTGAGTGAGTGTGAAAAAGACATAGAAATCTACAACACCAGGTTAAACTCCAACAGGTCTAAGTCCAACAGCATCTCCACATCATGAAAAAGGCATGGTAGAAGTTTTAGAGATTGGAAAATATGCTTATGGTGGTGTTATTGGAATTGCATACCCAGGGATGATTCTTTATGGATTTCTTTCTTATTTCTGCAAATAACTTAATTGATTGAAGGTACTACAGAGATATGATTAACAGCTCCTAGGATATTAGTGAAATCTTACAGTAACAAAGAACTTCTGTTTAACTATCAGTTACCACAGCTGTGTCAAAGGAAAACAGTGAAGCAATTATCCTAACCTATAGAGATACAGGAAAAGTGATTTTAACATTGCATGTTAGTTAATATCTCTGATATTGTCTTGGATCTGAAATATATGCTTAGCACAGCAATTGTCATTGTTACTGACATCAGTGAAGCATGGCTTATGGAGGAAATAACATGGCTGATCTGATATTAAGCACATGATTGATCAGAGAATGGCAGGAATTCTCCAGTCCTGCTGTAGTGAATGAAGTTTTTGCTGTTTGCCAAATTCTCCATTCTTGCTGGCAGCAATGGCAGACAAATGAGATTGGAGAATTCAGACCAACATCTGCTTGTTATGTGTGAATTTATATGGGACTGAGTATCATCTTGGTCTGTGAAATTGACTAATGTTCCATAGATCCCTTTGAAGTAAATTTGAAAGATCTTCTATGGTTTCTTTATGCACCAGTAATGTGTGATCATGACAGGTGATGCGTTTTGGTCACTTTTTCCAGCTAACTCATAGGTATTGTTGGAACTTTGAACTTTGGCAGGCACATGATCACCTTGACTGATTTTCATTTGCAATGGTGTAGGACTATAACTTGCATATGTAAATAGCCCCCTACTCAAAAGAGTCGGTCAAACTTCTCACCAATTAATAAGCCCACCTGAAAACTGCAATTAGTGGACATTGGACAAAATGATTCCTGACCTTATCCCTTTTCAGCCGGTAACAACAGGGCTGTGGTATTCCTAAGCTTCACTTATACTTTGGTACCAAGGAATATCGCTCATAAACCCCTTTTCACCGCTGATAATTGAAAGAAATCACTTTTTTTTTCTGCCTATGGAGTGCCTGAGCTCCTGATCCAGCAATTGGTATAAGTCACCAATGCAGTTTTCACATTTTTATACAAACTGTCCACTGACTTCAGCAAAGGTCCAAATTAGAAAGTTAGGCATAAAATAGTTTATGGGAAAAAGGGTGAAAAACAGCCTGTTTTATGCAGGGAATGGGAGTTAAGCAAAATATATAGTGGGATTTAAATTTGCTATTGCACTTTTGGTGCAGAAAAGTTTTTTATAAATATTCTGAGCTTGGTTGACTATGATGGTTTCTTCAAAGAGAATAAGTGGTCTTAGCCCCTTTGAAGAAACCACAACTGTCAATCAGGCTTATAAGAATATTTATAAATATTGGCCTCAGGAATAATGATACATTCAACTGTGAAGGGAAAGGTAAGTAAACACAGCTGATGGAGGCTGAGTAGAAAACTATTCAGCTGTCAATCAAAGCCTATTCCAAAGGACTACACTGTGAAATTAAATAAGTTCAAAGGTTTTCAATGGAATCAATGGTATTTCAAAGGATTTCAGCTTTCCATGAAAGCTCATAGACTTCAAACACAAACTGAATAGAATGGGACTGAGTGAAAAACTATGGAGAAGGCAACCCCTTCTGTCCCCAATGAAAATCACATCTTCTGACAGCGGACATCAAAGGCTCACACCTACCGCTTCTGAGAGGAAGAAAGGAAATCCCTCTTGCAGAATGCAGCACTGCTGTCCCCCCCAGTTAACTAGGAAACACAATTTCCGATTTCTGAAAGTCAGGCTGACTGGCAAGTTTCATGGGATGCAAACATTTGCATCCATCAGGTGAATGAACCCCACCTGACAGAAGCTGCTGCTGCCAGAGCAAAACCCTCCTATTTTCCCACTAGCAGGAGCATTTATTCTGAAAATGGGAGAATTCTGCCTATATCTCAAAGACAATCAAAGGACTGTGTATCCTTTTAACATTTCTGATGGACTCTAGCTCCCTGTATTTCTGATAGTGGATTATGTGTATCAGTGTGCCGTTGTGTTTTTGCTACTTTTTCTCAGGTTGAGTGGTTTTCAGTTGCCTTCTCAATTCTGTACTAAATCTAAAGGGTTAAGGAGATCTATAATTTCTATTCTGTTTGCACAGTACCTAGTTACTCTGCTTTCCCCATTGGGACAATATTAGTTGCACTTTCACTGCTTGATGTGAAAAACCATAAAAAACCATGTGACAGTGTTTATAAACACTGTTAGATTTACTCCCACAGCAAATTATAACTTATTAATGTTTCTCCTAAATGTTAATCTTCAATAATGTTTCATGTTCAAAATGCTTAATTCACTTCCTGTTTATTATATTATTTTCCTTATATTGTATCAGATTTTCAAAGAGTTCTTTTCTAAATACAAACCTGAAATCACCACAAATTGTGCAATAGGTTAGCAAGGCCATATTTAAAAAAGCAAGTCAAGCATTGGACTTTACTCTGAGCGAAGAAAAACTCTCATTTACTTTATGTTTTTCACAAAAATGGAACATCCTCGCTTGTGCTTTAAAGTTCATAAAACATGTTTTGAAATGTTGCCATCATTGTATCAAAGGAAATATTGCCACTAATATGCACACAGCAAACACCCACAATGCAATGCCAGATAATGGCCAAATCATCTGATCTGTGATATTAATTGAGAACTAAATGTTGGCCAGGGCATCAGACATAGCTCGCCTGATCATCTTCCTAGAATCAGCCTGGTAAACCTTGCCTTGAGAGCAAGAACATCCTTTTCAGCAAAAAAGGCCAAAACTGCACACAATATTCCAGGTGTGGCCCTGTATAATTGCAACAACACATCCTTGCTCCTGTACTCGAAACCTCTTGCAATGAAGGTCAACACACCATTTGCCTTCTTAACCGCATGCTGCTCCTGCATGCTTACGTTCAGCAACTGGAACATAAGGATACCAAATCCTGCAGGACACTCTCCTCTCTCAATTTATAGCCATTCAGGTAGTAGTCCACCTTCTTGCTTTGCATTCAAAGTGAATAACCTCACACTTATCCAAATTATATTATATTTGCCATTGATTTTCCCATTCACCCAATCTGTCTAGATCATGCTGAAGGATCTTGCATCTTTGTCACAGTTCAGTCTCTTACCAAACTTGATATCATCTGCAAACTTTGAGATGTTACATTTTGTTCTCTCATCCAAATCATTAATAAATATTGTGAATATGTGAGGTCCCAGCACTGATTCCCGTGGCACCCATTAATTCCTGCTCTTTGTTTCCTGTTTGCCAGCCAGTTTTCTATCCACCTTAATATATTTCCTCTAATTACATACGCTTTAATCTTGCAGATAATCTCTTATGTAGGATTTCATTAAATGTTTTTTGGAAGTCCAGCATACCACATTGACTGGCTCCCCCTTGTCAACTCTACTAGTTACATATTCAAAGAATTCCAACAGATTTCTCTTTTATACATCCATGCTAACTCTGTGTGATCCTGCTTTCTAAATGTTCCTTGATAATGCATGGAGAATATTCATCATTATTGATGTTAGGCTTTCTGGTCTATACTTCCTGTTTTCTCTCTCCCTCCCTGTTTGAATATTGGAGTGACATTAGCTACCCTCTAATCTGCAGGGACTGTTCCAGAGTCTATGAAATCCTGGAAGATGACCACCAATGCATCCACTATTTCTACAGCCACTTCCTTATGTAGTCTGAGAGGTACATTATCAGGCCCTGGGGATTTATCCATCTTCAATCCCATCAACTTTCCCAACAACATTTCTCTACTAATATTGATCTCCTTCAATTCTTCCCTCTCACCATATCTTGCATTCTCCAACATCTCTGGTATCTGATTTATGTTGTCTTTTGTTCTATCTTCACAAAAGACATGCATTCAGTTGCTCAGCGTTTCATTGTCCCCTATTCTATATTCCCCTTTCTGTCTGTAGGACACCAACATTTGTCCTCACAAAACTCTTCCTTTTCATGTATCTATACAAACTCTTAGTGTCAGTTTTTATATTCCCTGCAAGCTTACTTTTCTACTGTATTTTCCCCTTCTTAGTCAATCCCTTGGTCCTTCTTTGCTGAATTCCAAACTGCTCCCAATCCTCAGGCCTATTATTTTTCTTGGCCAATCTGTATGTTTCTTCCTCAGATCCTATCTCTAATTTTCTCTATAAGCCATGGATTGGCCCTCTCATCCACTTTATTTTTATGTCAGACAGGAATAAACAGTTGCTGCAGTTCCCCCATGCATTCCTTGAATGTTTGCCATTGCCTATCCACTGTCATCCCTTTAAGCAACTCTCCCCAGTCTATCAAGGCCAACTCACACCTCATACCTTCATAGTTTCCTTAATGAGACCCAGTTTAGCATCTTATTTGAAAGACAACACCTCTGACAGTACAGCAATCCTTTAATCCTATACTGAAGTCTCAGCTTTAGATTGTTGTACTTGCTTCTCGGCCTTTTGGCTTTGATCAAGTATAGTTTCTGTTCTTATCAATTTAATATTTGATATGTTCCCTATCTGGAGGCCAAATGTAAAACTCAAGATGGCACCAGAGCATGGCAACTTATTGCGAGCTGTCCCCAGAATATAATTCCATCTTTTACTTTGCTTACATTCTGCATCTTCTTCCTTTCTTCTCCCCTATGTAGTCTTTGAATGGTATGCTTTGTCTGTATAGTGCACAAAAAGCAACACTTTTAACAGCGTCCCAGTGCATGTGAAAATACTGAATCAAATCAAATTTGGAATGGGACTTGATCTGGAACATTGTGACTTAGACGCAAGAATGCTGCCAACTAAGTCAGCATAACGTTGACACTGAGCAGAGGGAGAGAATTGAAAAGTAGCAAAGTTACACTAAACCTGCATTGAAATTTTCTTCGACCTCACTAAGATCACTGCTTGTAATTCTTGTCATTGTGTTATAAAAAAGGAGATAGAGGCACTGAAAAGAGTACAGAGAAGATATTGCAAGGATGATACCAGAAATATCCGTACATATCAGAAATTGACTGATGTGATGGATCTCTTCTCCCTCAAATAAAAAAAAGGCCCAAGGTTGACCGGATGGCCTAATGGGGCACTTCAAAACATGCCCGAAAGACTGCAGCTCTGATTGGCATCTCCAACTAAACATGTGCAGGAAAAAGAAATGATAGAATGCTGCTTCCCTGCCACATTCCTCTTGGGCTGGGCAAAGAGCTTAAGCCATCAATATAATCAATATCAATATTATAGCTTAGACCATCAATATAAGATAGTTATCAAGACATCTAATAGGAAATCAGAAGCAGACATCTCAGTTAAATATGGTAATTATTCTGGGAGGGCTAACTGGCATGAGAGCTCCACTGAAAATTGTGAGGGGAAATGTACACGATATTGTACACACATTAATCCATCAAGTTTTGCCACACTGGTTTTATCATTAGAGATTTGAAAATACAAAGCAGAAAAATGATATGTAAATTATTGTCTTAGTTATCACATTATTATTCTACAAGGAAACTCAAGATGAATTGAGGTTTTCCTGGAATTACTTTTATGACTAAATTATTATTTGTTTTGCACTGCACACACCAGAAATGTGGGAATTGTAGCAATTTTTGTAAAGTAAGTACGCTGAAGCAGTTTAGATGGCTGGAGTAAATTAAACATTAAGAAGATCTGATTTGTATTAGATTTGAATTACAGCGTACAAAGAGTTATTTTCCCTTCATTTAAGTTGTAATTGCTATTTTAATGATACCAATTTGGAAAATACTTCTTCAGCTCTACTACATAATAAAGCAATTTTGACTTATTAAATATAAATTAGGAGTAATATAGATTGCCAAAACCCCAGGGTAAAGACAGAGATCTATATGTACTTTAATAGGTGCCTTGTTTCAGTGGCAAATACTTGACAAACATTTTAAATGTTAATTGTATCACTTGTACTTGATCTATTGAGCCATGGTTCTATTTCTTTTATAACACTTCAATCTATACTCCACAAAAATTTAATTAAAAGTGACTTTGAATTGAACATGTCTTTGTAACTAGTACCAGTGAAGGCTGCCAAGAAATAATTTGATAGGGCAGTGAGCCAAAATTAAGCTGGGAAAGGATGTACCAAAACAATTCTAGCAACTAAGTTCTGTAAGGCTAGAAAAATGTGATGTGATATTTTTGATCATGATCTCAATTTGGACACGGTTGCTTACCTTCTTGTTGACCAGTGTTTCTGTATGCATTGCAGCAGGTAAGTGGAATCGAATGGATTGGGTGAAGAAAAGCAACAGGAGGGATATTTTTTGCAGATATCTTAACGAAATCCAAAGCGTTTTCTTTTTCCATCAAGCACAGATGGCTAACACATTTGGGGCATAATTTTTTAATTAAGTACCTCAAAACCTATTTATCTAATCTAAAAAGATTAGTTGAACACAACTGCATTTTTATATAATTGTTACCATATCAGTTGGAGCAATCATGAGCGCCTGAACAATAAACGGTTGCAAAAAAAACTTGTGATCACTCTTGGTTTCTGTTATACTGTGATGCACTTCTGCAGCCAGTGCGAAATGTCAGCATGGGAAACTGCTCTGCAAAATGTTGTACCACTTAAACAAACCAAAATCAAATGGTTACATGCTGCATGAGGTCTCATCTTCCTGAATTTAATTCCATTGTTTTTTGATTTCATTCTGATCTCTGATGGCATCTGTGATTCTATTGAGGGTGGGAAGGAATGCCTACAAAAAAAGTGCAGTTATTTCTGAATAATTTTACATGTCTTCTACAATTTTTCTAACTAGCCAATTTTGAAACAATTTTACCTTAATGATTGAGGGGAATTTTTGCCATCCTGCTTGTTATGCACGAGCAAGAAATCAATTGACCTAACGACCACGGGAAGTTGCAATATTACAACCAAAATGTTAAAGATCGATTTCCAAAGTCACATTGACACACAAATGATTGGTCTTAATGATTGGAGCTGTGAAATATCAACTGAAAATATGATCACAGATGCCTTTAGTAGAATCTCATCCTTGGTTCTATTTTTAAACTATTTGCTATTGTGCAATATCATTCGTGATAGCGGACAACTAAAAAAGCAATAAGGAGAAAGAAGATGCAATACGAGTGTAAGCTAGCTAATAATATAAAAGAATTTTTTCAATATATAAAAGAAAGAGGCAAACATAGCCATTGGGTTTGGAAAATGAGGCTGGAGAAGTAATAATAAGAAATAAAGCAATGGTGGAGGAACTGAATAATTGCTTGGCATCAGTCTTCACGGTGGAAGACACAATGGGATGCCAGAGCTATAGGAGAGTCAGGGCACACAGATGAGTGTAGTGGCCATCACTTAGGAGAAGGCTTGAAGGAAACTGAAAGGTCTGAAGTTGGATAAATCAGCTGGACTGAATGGAACCACACCTCAGGATTCTAAAAGAGATAGCTGAGGAAATTGTGAAGGCATTGGTGGTGATCTTTCAGCAATCACTGGAAGCAGGGAAGGTCCCGAAGGACTTTAAAGTAGCTAATGTAACACCACTGTTTAAGAAGATAGGGAGGCAGCAGATGGTAAATTACAGGCCTGTTAATCCGATTTTGGTCATTGGCAATATTTTAGAGTACTTGGAGGCGCATGATAAAATATGAGTGAGCCAACATGGCTTCATCAAGGGGAGATCATGTCTGACAATCTGTTCAAGTTCTTTGAGGAAGTAACAAGGAAGTTAAATGAAGGAGAATCAGTGAATGTGATTTATTTAAGTTTCCAGAAAGCTTTTGACAAAGTACCTCAAAGGAGACTGTTAAATAAATTAAAAGGCCATGTGTTAAAGGTGTTAAGGGCAAGATCCTGGCATGAATAGAGGATCGGCTGATTGGCAGAAGGCAGAGAGTGGGGATAAATAGGTCTTTTTCAGGATGGCAACCGGTGACAAGTCGTGCGCCTCAGGCGTCAGTGCTGGGACCACAATATTTCACAAGATACATTAACAATTTAGAGGGAGGAACTGAAGGCACTGTTGCTAAGTTTGCAGATGATACAAAGATGTTTACTCTATCTATACCCCTCATAATCTTATACACCTCTATTAGATCTCCTCTAAGTCTACATCTTTCTAAGGAAAACAGCCCCCAATTTGCCTAACCTCTCCTCGTAACTCAGACCTTCCATACCAGGCAGCATCCTGGTAAACCTCCTCTGCACTCTCTCCAGAGTCTCCACGTCCTTCCAGTAGTAAGGCGACCAGAACTGGACACAGTATTCCAAATGAGGTCTAACCAACGTTTTATTCAACTGCAACATTAAAGGCCAGCTCTTGTATTCTATACCCCTTCCTATAAAGGCTAGCATATTATATGCTTTTTTTCACAAGCTTCTCCACCTGCTCTGCCACCTTCAGAGACTTGTGCACCTGCATCCCCAGGTCCCTCTGTGTGTTTCTATACTCTTAATAGGTCTACCCTTTATCATATACCTCCTCCCTACATTCTTTCTCCCGAAATGCATCACCTAGCATTTATCAGGATTGAATTCCATCTGCCATCTATCTGCCCAAGCGACCAGCTTATCTATGTCCTGCTGCATTGCCTGACAATGCTCCTCACTATCCGCAAGTCCAGCCATCTTTATATTGTCTGCAAACTTGCTGATCACTCCACTTACTCCCTCTTCCAAGTCATATATATTTATATTACAAATAGAAGAGGTCCCAGTATCAAGCCCTGCGGCACACCACTAGTGACCGACTTCCAGCTAGAAAAACACCCTTCCACTATTACTCTCTGTCTCCTATTACCAAGCCAGTTACTTATCCATCTAGCTACCTGTCCTTGTATCCCATGAGCTTTGACCTTTTCAACTAACCTCCCATAAGGGACTTTGTCAAACGCCTTACTGAAATCCATATAAACAACATCAATGGCTCGCCCTTCGTCGACCGTTTTCGTCACCTCCTCAAAACATTTTATGAGATTCGTAAGGCACGACCTCCCCTTAACAAAGCCATGCTGTGTATCTCTAATCAGATTGCAACACAAGAGTGCCTATACATCCTATCGCTAAGAATCCCCTCCAAGAGCTTTCCCTACCACTGTCGTCAAACGCACCGGCCTATAATTTCCAGGGTTATCCATTCTACCCTTTTTAAACAACGGGACAACATTAGCTATTCTCCAGTCCTCTGGGACTTCACCTGTGTCCAAAGAAGAGACAAAGATTTGCATCAGAGACCCAGCAATTTCACCTCGCACCTCCCTAGGTGCCTGGGATAAATGCCATCAGGCCCTGGAAATTAAAGGTAAAGGGACAGATGTTGCACCTTCTGTGATTGCGTGGAAGGTGCCATGACTGACAGGAGAAGTGTTGGGTATAGTTGGGAAGTGAACTAGATTATCCTGGAGGGAATGGTCTCTGTGGAATGCTGACAGAGGGAGTGAAGGGAAGATGTGTTTGGTGGTGGCATCACGCTGGAATTGGTGAAAATGGCAGAGGATTATGCTTTGCATGTGGAGGCTGGTGGGGTGAAAAGTGAGAATAAGGGGGACTTTATCCCTGTTCTGGGAGGGAGGAGAGAGGTTGAGGGTGAGAGTCATGGCACGGGAGACGGATTGCATGCTGTTGAGGGCCCTGTCGATAACTGTAGATGGAATCCACAGTTGAGGAAAAAAGAGCACATATTAGAAGCACCACTTTAGAAAGTGGCATCATCAGAATAAATGCGACAGATGGAGCTGAGAGAAAGGGATGGAATCCTTACGTGGGGTGTGACGAGCTGCAGTCCAGATAGCTGAGGGAGTCCGTGGGCTTGTAATGAATAGATATTGATATATGGTCTATTGCCGAAAATGGAGATAGAAAGGTCAAGGAAGGGAAGGAAAGTGTCTGAGATGGACCAGATGAAGGCAATGAAGGGGTGGAAACTTGAAGCAAAGTTGATGAATTTTTTGAGGTCTGGGCAAGAGCATGAAGTGGCACCAAGATAGGTATCGATGTACTGGTAAAGGATTGTGGGAGAGGTCCTGGGTAGACCTAGAACAAGGAATGTTAAGGAAAAAGGAAAGACGGAATATTAATATTTGGACAGGCTAGAAGAGTGGATAAAGAAGTGGCAGATGGAATACTATTGTGGAAGAGTCTGAGGTTATGTACTTTAGAAGGATCAATGGAAGGATATGCTATTTTCTAAATGGGGAAATGCTTTGGAAATCAAAATCACAAATGATCACTTACTTTTCTAGGTTCAATGGTTATCAATTCTCCCAGGATTTAGGGAACAATCTATTAAGTCATAAAACTTGTATTTTTAATTTCCTTTTTATGAGGGCTTATGTAGAAAGTTAGCATACAAAAGTGTGCAATACTGTCAGGAGGAAAACAACTTTTGACTCTCCTGGTTCTGGTCCTTCCCAAACAAGTTCAACAAATAAATCTTTGGTTTATCTAAAAAAATTAAAGAAGCTGAACTTCTTTTCAAGACAACAAAGTATTGATAGAATTGATTAAAGCGAACTGTTCAAATACCAATGACCAAAGTTCAAAGTGAGAACATTACAGCAATAAGGGAGGTGAAATAGAACTTGTCAATCCAAAGGAGAAGAGAGATTTGGAGTGAGGCAGCAAAGCAGCATGCAAGGCCTTTAAAGTGGATGTTACAAACAGAGATAATGGGAACATGCTTCTGCAGAGAGAAGGTCAACATGGACTTTGAAAATGGAGAGAGAAGGAATAAGGATTGGTAACATTCATCAGTGAAAAAGAGATTTAAATTTATGAGATTTCCTGAAAATTCTTGTAATAGGGAATTTGAAAAAGGATACATTTGTTTAAAACTGAACTAAATGTGATTCTGTTGCTGCCATTTACTTGGTGCTTGATCATCAGTGGTATGAAATTAATAAAATATTAGTTATTTCTTTCAGCTATGTGTTATAAAAATGTCTTAAAATTTTAAATTGGGGCCTTTGTAAACAGTCATTTTTATCTTTAATATTACAAACTTCATGGTTATACAAAGGCATTTAATATCAGTCCAAAACTATTTTGGTCCATATTTTGGCACCAGTTATGTTTGTACTGCATGGTATTTTCCACCCTCAATTCTGCCTTTGTTCTATGTTCAACTATCATCTTGTAATGCCACAGGAGAGTTTGGTTGATGTAAAAATCTGTTGCATGTACTATTTCCTCATATGTTGTTTGATAGAAATGTGTTTTCTGATTACAAAAATGTTGCCTCAAGGAAGGCTGTTTAGTCATTTTTTTTTCCCCTTGTTTGGGGAAGGATCAAAACTGGAAGAGTCAAAAGTCATGTTTCTCCTAACAGTGCTGCACATTAGTGTACGTTAACTTTCTAAATAAGCCCTCACAAGAAAAGAAACAAAAACAACAGAAGTTTCTGACTTAACAGATTATTTTCTAAACCCTGGGACAATTGATAACCATTGAACCTGCAAGGGTAGGATGATCATTCACTTTATAAACATCTGTTACTGCGACAGTAACAAAAAAGACTTGTATGGAGAAATCATAAAAAAAAGTCTGTAATGGAAACAAGGTGCAAGAGGTATAATAAGGCTGGGATTCCTAAAAGCATAATTCTCAAACTGTAGGTATTGTCACTGATAATTCAGAAGGATTCATGATTGAGCAGTAGAACAAGATGTGAGAAGTTATGATGGAAATGCGGAAGGAAAGGTGGTTTTGGAATATGGCATTGGCAACAAACAGAAGTAAAACGAACTGGAATTGGTAGGAAAGATCATTTTGAGGGTTTGAGTCCATCATGGAGATAAGTATAGCAAATTGAGGCAGTGAAACTAAGGTCATGTGAAGTTTTAAGTAAAAAAAGTCCAAAGTTTTCTTCTGAGGCAGATTTGATTCTATCAGGTTAACTTGGGAATAAAAAGGGAAGAATTGTAACTTCGGATGAAAATTCCTGTCTATAGTTCCTTCTGACGTGAAACCATACTGAGGAATATTGGACTGTAGCATCATGGTATCTGTTTATTTGTTTGAATATATTTTTCATTGAAACTGAAGAATGGAAATATTGCAATTCTCCATACACTTTGCAAGAATGTATAGCAGAAATCCATCTCACATCACACTTCTATTATCATTTGCCTTAAAAGCAGTCCATGAAAGACCAGTGCTCACTGCTTCCTCTTCTGACTTTTATAAGTATCACTGATCAACTGATTGCATTTCCATAACCAACAATAGGAAAAGTAGAACTTTGTTAATAAACTAACAACTCCATGAGTCTAACAGCACAGGCTGAGTTTGGTTCAACCTTAACCTATGCTATTTGTTACTGCTATTGCAACCTACTCAGGGAAGCAACACAAACCTTAGGTGAAATTCACCCACAAATGTTCTAAGTGTCAAATTTGCATGAAAACTGGAGCAATTCATACTGCTTTTCTCAGTGGGAGTTCAGAGAAGAATCTGTGCAGTGCAGAGGCTACTAGTGTGAATATCATTAAGTTTTCTG
This sequence comes from Sphyrna mokarran, assembly GCA_024679065.1. Classification (NCBI taxonomy): domain Eukaryota; kingdom Metazoa; phylum Chordata; class Chondrichthyes; order Carcharhiniformes; family Carcharhinidae; genus Sphyrna; species Sphyrna mokarran. Next base: position 82,143,383 of record JAGIQG010000005.1, on the reverse strand, counting down.
CTGGAAAGACTGGAATCAGTGTGCTGAGTGGGCTATTGCACATGTGCCGATCTCAGCTCTGACAGATTAGCACATGCACAGTGGCCTCACACTGATTACATCCTGATTGCTGACCAGCTCAATTGTTGGCCAGCTCCGCGAACCCCACAACACAAGTTCTCTGTGCCTCCACAGCCCGATTTTGGCCCCCTGACCATTCCCGGGCCTGTCACTCCTGAACTACCATCTCCCCTCCCCCAGCTTGCCCTGATCATTGGCTTCCTTTCTTCCCCTCACTGGCCCCAACTGCAGGGTGACAGTGGGGCCCCTCCACCTTCGTTGATCACCCCCTAGGCCCTGCCCTCCCACAGGCCTCACTCCTTTGGCACTGCCCTATGCCCAGTCAGCAGTTCGAAGATGCCCGTGGGCATTAGCATTTTGCCCCTGGAACAGTGTCAAGGGACACAGGATGGCGGAAGGGATACCAATCCCCCCCATCACCCTATCCAGCTTTTGGGGACCCCTTTTGCCTCTTTCACATCAGCAGTGTCGGGCTGCTAGCTCTTTGTAAGTTGGGAGTTACTGTAATCTTCGCTGGAGTCAAATACTCTGGCAAGGTGGGAGACGCTGAACCTGGAGACTTCAGTTCCAGGCCCGTTAATCACACTATCACAATAATATTCAAATGACCATTTAAATGATCTATGCATCTCCCCGCCAATTTCTGGCATGGAACAGATGCTGCTGGAAATCTACTGCGGGGAACCACAAGTAGAGTGTGAATATTCCCTCAAATCCCGCGAATTGACTGCTGCGGGATTTTCCCGGCCTGCTGCGGTAAAAAATTAGATTAATAGTACTGGAGGATCACGGCCCTCAATTTCACACAGGATAATGTAGTATCCAGCTTGGTTTTCTTTAACTCCAGTTTACAGTTGTAACTGTTCAGTTGGAGTGCAATTTACAGGCTTCAAAAGCTCCATGAATGGTTGAAAATTCCTGTCTGAGGATAACTATGAACATCTGGGAGTGATCTACCAAGCCTGCGCTGATCTCCCTCTTGGATTTTTTCTGGATCTGAAACACAACGGAGAAAAATGAGATTTGGAAAGCATCATCTGGATAAAAAGCTCATGATCCACTCTGCCTTTTAGATCCTTTGCCACCTTTGTTCCCGCAAGGCAGAATCCAAACTTCCTGCCCCTGTGATAATTACTTCATGGTAAGATATTCACTCCTAACCTTTAATCAGGCCACTTTCAACTTGCAACTTCCTTCAGTTCTCTTCATCTGGAACTGTCTGTTCCATTAGTTTCATTCAAGAAGGTAAGTTAGATCTAAGCTTATCTAATTTAGATCAGGATTCCATAAAATATAATAAAAATTTTGTGAAGGGAAAACTACCCTTTGTTATATAATTGATGATTATTGTGTGTTTAGAGTCATATTAGAATCTATCTTTTTGGCCAAGATTTTTGTAACTTTTTTGAATGATTTCTTCAACTGATCGGTGTTAATTTTGGTCCCACATGCAAAGCACTTTGGGCTGTTTTGCTTTGTTAAAGGCATTACATAAATGTTGTTTCAAGTTTGAAAGCCGAACAAACACTGTCTGGCAACAATGAAGGAAGGGGAATAGTTTAAGAATGCCAAACCATTGAGATATTAGAACTGGCAAGACTTACATAAGTAAATGCAGAGCTAGATCAGTGTAATATTCTTTGACAAGTAATGAGTATCTTGCATCTGAATCTAAAACATTATATTGAAACAGGGAGTTCCCATTCCATTCCCTGAATACCACTGTTGGACTCCGCAGGCTTCAAAGTAGGCGTTGCAAGATTTACTGATTAATCAATTACATGTGCAGCCATGTAAGATGTTGAAGGCTAATTATTATTTATTCAGATGCCATTTGGGGTATTTTTTGCGATTACATAATTTTCCTTGCAATCTGTACGAGTCCCATATCAATTACATTGAACCATGGATGAAATCATACGTGGTTAGGCTATTACATCTTAACTGGCAAAAAGTGAGTGCGTTAAGAGACATCACAACAAACCAGAGAACTGCTTCATTGAGCGCAGAATGCACCTTATCTGTATCTTTATTGATTAATGAAAGAAATTAAATACATCTTCTTCAATTAAATTCACACTAATATTTATTCGAAAATCAAACAAACCAATGTATTTGAGGTTCCTTCACATATAAATATGAAATAAGAGATGACATTATACTATGCCAGAAACCTATTTATATAAATATCCTGTTTATTCAGAATATTTATAGTTGAACTTTTCCCTATTTCTAATAATATGAAAGGGAAATCCTGGCTTATTTCTGTAAAATCTCTATGGCTGGGAAATATTCAGAATTGGCAGCTTGATAAGCTTCCTTGTATGTGGAATATTATATTTCATTTCAAATTACATTGTTAGTTGACTCCAGTGCTTAAATCCAGTGTAGTTTCAGCCCAACTATTCTGGTTACAAGAAGTTGGTCTTTTCATACACATTGCTGGGCAGCACAGTATTAACTAATGGTGACTGGGAAAACAGGAACTATTCCAGTAGTAGTTTTAAGTTTTTAGTAGAATTTCAGCACTGTTGCTTTCTCCATTTCAAACGTCGAACATGGATAGCATCAACAGAAAGTAAGACTCCTTGGGTGTGACGCACAGCAGTGCTGTTATAGTGAGTTCCAGAGTTTTGATCCAGTAACAGTGAAGAAATGGTAATGGTCAGTATTGTACGTGGCTTGGAAGGGAGCTTGCAGCTGGGGATGTTTCCATGCATCTGCTTTCCTTGACCTTCTAAGTTTGGAAGGTGCTGTCAAAGGAGCATTGGCAAATTACTGTATTACTTCATGTATATAGCAGCCACTTGTACTCTGCTGCCATAGAGCAGCAGTGGACGAGAGAATGAATAATGCTGATCGAGCAGGTTGCTTTGTCTTGGATTATGTTGAACTTCTTGAAAGTTGTCACTGTTGAACAAGAGGAAAGCATCCATCACACTCCTGCCTTGTGCCTTGTGTAGACGATGAATCAGGAGGTGATTAAATTGCTACTGAGTTCCCAACCTTAGACCTGTCCTTACTCTCTAACATTCATGTGGCTGATGCAATTCAATTTCTGGTCAATGGTCACCCCCAGGAAGTTGATAGTGGAGCATTTAGTGATGGTGTTGCCATTGAATGTCAAGGGGAGCTGGTTGGATTCTCCCTTATGAGAGATGGTTATTGCCTGGCACTTGTGTCATGTATGAGAGTTTAGGTTTAAGCTAATGATGGAAAATAGAAAGTTTAAATTGTTAAAAAGCTGTTTTTGAAGAATGAATTCAGTAAACTAGGTGAAATGGTACCTTTAGAAGGCAAAGCATGGAAGTGAGTAATCTCGTGGAGAACAGAAAAAGATGAAAAGATGAGTAAGATGTTCTGTCAGAGAATTAGTGCAGATTCAACGGGCTGAACAGCCACCTTCTGCATTGTAGGGACTCCATGGTTCTATGGGGAAAGACTGATCAATCTCCAAGAGCTGATAATTTACACCCCAGATTACTGAAGGAAGTCACCCAAGAAATAGTGGATGTATTGATAGTCATCTTCCAAAATTCTATACATGCTGAAATAGCTCCTAGAGATTGGAGGTAGTTAAATTAACCCCACTGTTTAAAAAGAGAGGTAGCGAAAGCAGGAAATTATACCTGAAGTCAACCTGAAGTCAATAGTGGGGTAAGTTCTGGAGCCCATTAGCAAAGATTTTATCACAAGCTCTTGGTTAAAATGTGGTAGAATCGTACAGAGTTGGCATGGGCTTACAAAAGGAAAATCGTGCTTGACAGATCTATTGGAATTCTTTGAGGATTTAACTAGTAGATTTGATGAGGAAGAGCCATAGGATGTGATTTATTTGAATTTTCAGAAGACTTTCAACAAAGTTCCACATAAGAGATTATCATGTAAAATTAAAGCATATGGCATTGAGGCTAATGTATTGAGATGGATAGAAAACTGGTTGGCAGATGGGAAACAATGGTCAGAATTGTACCATCCCACCTGCCACAGGAATTGTAGTGGGTGGGACAGACTGTGTAAAGGTCCGTTGACTTGGGTGGGATTTTCTGGCTTTGCAGTTTTGAGGCTAGCATGGCTGGAAAATCCTACCTAAACAGTAGGAATAAATTGGTCAATTTCTGAATGGCAGGCAGTGATTAGTGGAATACTGCAAGGATTGGTACTAGAACCCGAGCTATTCACAACACATATTAATAATAATTTAGATAAGGGAACCAAATATAATATCTCCAAATTTGCAGATAACACTCAGCTAAGTGGGAGCTACGACAAGGACACAAAACTGCTTCAGTATAATTTGGACAAGCTGAGCAAATGGACAAATGTGTACAATGTAGATAAATGTGAGGTAATCTACTTTGGTAGCAAAACCAATAAGACATTATTATCTGAATGGCTATAAAGTAAGAGAGGGAGGGATGTGCTAAGAGGCCTGTATGGTCCCCATACACCAGTTGATGAAGATAAGCATGCAGGTGCAGCAAGTGGTAAAAAAGATAAATGCTAATTCAGTCTTCATAGCCACAGGATTCAAGTACAGGAGCAGCAATATTTTGCTGCAAGGATTTGGTAAGACCACACCTGGACTATTGTCTGCAGTTTTGTTTCTTCTTCTGAAGAACGATGTTCTTTCTATAATGGGAGTGCAGAAAAAGTTTACCAAACTGAACACTGAGATGGTGGGACTGACGTATGAAGAGAGATTAAGTCAGTTAAGACTATGTTCAGTGTAGTTGAGAAGAATGTGGGGGATCACATAGAACCCTATAAAATTATTTCAGGAGTAGATAGGGTAGATGCAGTAAGGGTGTTTCCGAAGGTGGGGGTGCCTAGAACCTGGGTTCATTGTCCAAAGCTAAGAGGTAAACCTTCTAGGACCATAGTAAGGTCAAATTTTCTCACCCAGAAAGTGGTAAGCTTGTGGAATTTATTATCACAGAAAGCAGTTGAGGCCAAAACATTATGGCCAGGATTCTCCCACAAAACTTCTGACGTCCCCAGTTTGCGTGAAAATGGAGTAACTCCCGCTGGTTTTTTTAGCATGATTTCCAGAGTGAATCTCCAATTGTAACAATACATTCTTCAGTCTCTTGTTTTCCTTCTTTATACACGGTATGCATTGTCTGTATCAAGCACAAGAAAGAGGACTTTCCACTCTATATTAATACATGTGGCAATAATAAATCAAATCAAATCTGTGCATCACAGGGTGCCTTAGTGGAATTCACTCTGGAAATCAATGAGCTATTTCCAATGGGCAGTATAGTGCTGAGCAGGCTATTGCGCATGTGTCGATCTGTCAGCACAGAGATCAGCACATGCCCAGTGGCCCCGCATTGCCAGCCTCTTGATCATTGGCCAGCTTGATCACAGGGCAGCCCTGCAGACCCTACATTGGTGCCCCTCTGACCCCCTCCACACCCCCAATTGCTGTCCTCTCTACCTCTACCTGCTATCCCTGTGCAAAGTGGCAGCTGGTCACTTGCACCCCTACCAATCCAAAGGCCCCAGTGCCTCCAGCCCTACCCCTTGGGGGCACTGTCTGATGCCTGGTTTGTCAGTGCCAAGGTATTCTTTGAGCAGTGTCAGGGTGCCAGGTGGCAATGACCACAGGGAAGCCCCTTTAACTCCAACCTACTGATGGAGCATCAGTGGCCTCTGTGCCCTTCAATGAGGTCAGCTGCCTGTTCCTGCTGATGAAATTTAATTTCTGATTTCCATATGGTAATCAACCCCTGATGATTTCCAGCAAAACCCCCCTTCAGTGTCCTTGCAGCCCCCATGAAATGGTCTACATTGACGTTTTCCAAGCTGAAGCAGTGAGCTGGGAACAATTGTCCGCTGTATATTTTCAAGGAGGAGTTAGACAAAGCTCTTAAACCAAAAGAATCAAAAGATTTGAGGGGACGGTGGAATCAGGCAATTGAGTTGGATGATCTGCCATGATTATAATGAATGGCGGAGCATGTTCGAAGTATAGAGTGGCCTACACCTGCTCCTATTTTCTGTGTTTCAATGATTCATGTGTAGAAATCTAGAAGCTGCAAAGTAGAGCAAAATACCTGAGGGACGGCCCCATGTGGTCAACAATGGAAGTTAACTGTGAGCTTGGTTCTAGTGATAACATTGTAATCTCTTTGTTTGAATGTAGAGTAGGAACTTAAAAATAATAATCAAAAATAGCACCAATATCAAAATCATAGCATTGCAATATTCAGCAGCGAATCAAAATTAAATGCCACCGTTCTTTTGATGGGATTCATTTGTCAAAATTGAAACAGGAAAATTTATGCACTAAATCAGCAGAGATACGGGGTTGAGAACCTTCACCCATTTTTCTGGCTGTTTATGCCCAACAGTTTAACAAACCTAAGCTCTGGTATCCACTTTTGACATTGATTTCATCACTTTTGTGAAAATCACCAAACTCACCTTAGATCACAGATTAAACTCATGAGTTTCCTCGTCTGAGAGGGACAATTATTCAGCCATCTGACCCGAATGCAGTTAGTCAGTTACAAATTTATTTCAGTTGCAGATTCCAGTGTTTTGGTCTTTTCCGTTTTTTGCAGTTGTGAGTGATTTTACACTAGAGGGCATAATTGAATGTAATCTGAAGTGAAACCAGACATTTGCTGGATAGTTAAGAAGTAGTCTCCAAAAGGAAAGAAATCAGAAGAAAGAAAATCAGAGGAATTAATGAAATTAAAACAATCTGAATGCAGTGTTGTAAACTGTAGATTCAGGAGCAATATTTTCCCAGCCATCATTAGCCAACATTTAGAGAGTCAGTTACATATGTTATTAATAATGTCTTGATGAGACTACAGTTGCATGTGGCTCAGTACATTAGCCCTTTTATTGCAAACGCTATACAGAATTGGATGGCAAATGATCTTCGTAGAATTGGAGTTTATGAGCCATTTAAACCACATCACAGTTTTGCAAACCCTTCAAAGAGTTTTTGAATGATAGCAGTTAATTTTGACAGTGTTTTTCTTCATTACAAAACTGCATATATATTTACGGCTTTTGATATATTGACAAATGTGCTACTGCATGCTATTCATGTCATCTGGTACAGCACATCTGGTGAAGTTCACATGAAAAATCTGACACTATTGGCTGATTCCAACAGCATGGCCGTGTTTGGATGAAAGAAATCCACCAGAGTGGCATCATGAGTTATGAGAATTCATGAGACCAAAAGATCTATTTCCAGAGTCGCCCAGTGCTGGTCAGACTGAGCAGCACTTCAGGGTAAATGTAATGGATTACCTAGCACATTAGCTTCCTATCAAGACAGGTGTTGTTTGTTACACAGATAAAGGAAAAGTGAAACTGGACTGATGAGGTTAATTTTTTTTATCAAAGAGTCATCAGTCTCTGGAACTCCTCCTCAAAAATTAGTGGAAGCAATATCTTTGAATATTTTTAAGGCTGAGCTGGATAGATTTTTGATTAACAAGGGACTGGGTAGGCAGGAATGTGGGAGTGAGATTACAGTCTGATTAGCCATGATTTTATAGAATAGCTGAACAGACTGTAGGGGCCAAATGGCCTAATTGCATGCTTGTATGTTATGCACAATAACTCACAACAAAATTCAAATTTCAGAAGCAACAAAGGCACCCAAATGAACCCAAGTGTCACTGATATGGGATTTTCTTGATGCTCTTCCCAAGTCCTGTGATGTGGTGCTTCCCATTGCTGCCTGCTGCAGGAAACAGATTACTAACTGTTTTGTGGCTTCTTCTCTGGAATGACTTTGGTAGCCATTCTCTGGTTGCATAATTTGTGCAATTTAAAGCCAAGTTCAAGATTTGCAATCCTTTTCGGAAAACATCACATTTCAACAGTATTGTCAATTTCCAAGAAGTTTTCATCCAAACTGTGTCACAGCTGGAGATAATGTAGCAATAGCAATCAACTGGTTCTCTGTATGCTGTGTCTCATGTATAACTTTAAAAAAAGGAAAGAAAAATAACAGTAATCGATATTACCCCTGTGGTCAAATCCTCTTGCAATAAAGCCAGCATAAAATTTGCCTTTCTAATTGTTTGCTGTACCTGCATATTAGCTTCCAGTGAATTATGAACAAGGATATTCTGACTCCTCCAGACATCAGTACTTCCCAATCTCTCACCTTTTAAGAAATGCTTTACATTTCTGATTTTCCAACCAAAGTGGATAACTTCACATTTTGCCATATTATATTTTATCTGCCATGTTCTTGCCCGCTCATCTACCCATCTAAAACCTCTTGAAACCTCTTTGTATCCTCCCCATAATTCACATTCCCATGTAGCTTTGTGTCATTGGCAATCTTGCTGCCCACACCCAAGTCATTAATGTGAATTGTAAATAGCTGGGGACCACACTCTGATTCTTGTGGTGCCATAGTAGTCTCATTCTGTTGATCTGAAAATGACCCATTAATTCTTACTCTCTGTTTCTGCCTGTTGATCAATTCTTAATCCATGTGAATAAGGTACCCCATTCCATGTGCTGTAAATTTGTTTGCAAAATTTGTTGCATGGGACCTTTTTGAAAGCCTTCTAAAAATCAAAAAACACTACATCCATAGGTTCCCCCTTATCTTTTCCACTTGTTACATCCTCAAAAACTCCATCAGGTTTATCAAAAATCCATGTTGGCTCTGCCTAATCCTTTCAATATTTTCTAAGTTTAAAAATTGGATTCTAAAACAAAAACAGAAAATGGAAAATCTCAGCAGATCTGACATCATATTTTCTACGTGTCTGGTTATCGCATCCTTTATAATAGATTCTACCATTTTCCCTATTACTAATGACAGATTAATGGATCTGTAGTTCTCCATTTTCCTATCTTTCCTTTCTTAAGTAGTGGAGTTATCTTTGCTACCTTGTAATCTGCAGGAACCATTCCAGAGTTATGAATGAACAACACAATGATGGCTCAATTCAGGGGCTTATTGTCCAATCATCCATTAGGCTGTTTGTCATCTAGGTAGTGCAAAATTAACATCTACACATTACGGCATGACCACTGCTTGTGAAATGTTGTTATGCAAGAAATAGCAGATGATGCTAGAAATGGCGCTATAGAACATAATATTGTGTTCATGATATCTACTTATACTCAGTTTATTCAATTGGCTACACTTATGACAAAGCACGAATATGTTAGATTAAGTTGCAAATAAGTATGTTCAAAATATTGGCTTGACTTTTTGCCTGTCAGGCAACAATCTTTGAATGTAAAATTCTGGCCACTGTTAGTTGTCAAATATGTAGGCCAGTAAATATCATACTTTCTACAGATACAATAGTATATTAATAGTAATACGATTATTTTGTTTGAAATATCTATTGTCAATTTATCTTAGCAACAAAAAATGTTTTATAAAAAGTAGGTCTTAACTGTAATTGTTATGGTTAGAATGGAAAACATTTTTCAGAATAGTCTGCTGCCATATTAATAATTACTTGCAAATACTTTTTCTTAAATGGCAAGATATGCACATGTTTTTGGTGATACAAAGTTATTCTGTTCTGTGGAATAAATTAAGCTTTTGCGTAGGGAGCTACACCACTAACATTAAAGTGTGTGTGTAGTTAGTTTACTGTATAAAAGGAAAGTGAAGATATGCACTGAATGCTCCATGAAGTGTGAAACAAACCGCAGAACATCTCCATATGCATAGCATTCTGCTGTACAAAATCGGAAACAAATCCATAACTTGTTACACTTTTTGTTTTGAATGAACTACAGCTACAGAACTCATACTATTAAAGATATACAGCCCTTGCAACTGCATCTTCAAACATTCCCTGTTATATGTCTCTGCTAATAATAAACCGGACTTGGAATTTTAAAATAGAGATCTTTATGAGCAAGACTGAAATGACTGATTTATGCTTTTTATATGGATTATACTATTCAAGAATAACTGCAGTCACATTATCCACCTGGTTAAGATTATGATGTGAACAACAGTCCAACAGCTAGTATGGAAGAGTGAAGAGAAATGAGGTAAGTACAATATAAATTCATTCCACTTCTGCACTTATTATCTATTTAATTTCTTTTTAAATTGGTATTATTAGTTTCACTTCAGTCATACTCTTCACTGAGGGTGAAAGTGACTTAAATGAGCTGTGAACAAATTAAACTGTTTATAGTGCTGCAAAAAAAGTGAGAATTTTTGTTAGAATGCACTAACTAATTATAGTGCTAAATCAAAGAAAAGAGCATAAAGTAAAAACAAACCCACACAACTTGGATAGTGCCTTGGACTGTAAATCGTTTCAACTTTCAAACATGTCGTAGTAAGGGAAAGATCTTCTGCAAGTGGCAGTCAGCGGGAGGTTTGGGTTGTGGGTTAAGTGAGTTACAAATCAAAACCCCAACAAAATCTGCACCTTTGATCTTTCTTTCCTTTTGGCATGGATTTTCTTTTCATTTTTCCCCTTCTTATATCACTTTTTTGTTCGCTACTGGCAAGTTAACCTGACTATAGTCAATGACTTTTCAAGAGGCTTCAGTTTCTATTCTCAAAGCATGTGTTTCTGATTCCGATGAGTCGATGGATGGGATCTACAGCAACCCAAGATAATAGGGGAGCAACACAAATCACTGCGAGCAAACAAAAAGATGTCCAAATGTTACCATTTTATTTGTAAAAAGACTCACATGTTGACCTGTTTAAGCCTGCAGTAATATTGTAAAGTAATTGTTTGAGAAAATTTGGCCTTTGCAGTAAATTAGTAATAAATTGATAAAAGGTACAACTCTGGGTCAGAAATTAGATCATAGAAAGTTTTTAGGTTGGAATCAAACATCTGGCCCCAATGCTCAATTTTATGTTTAGTTTAAAATAAATAATTGTTCCTGAAACGTATGTATAAACTACAGGCAGAATGACAATTATGAACTGCAGAAACCAGAACATAAGCTTGAGCATTGCCTTTTATCTCTTAAATGCACAGAAATGATATTGCATATGTGGCATGAAAGAAACCATGAATATCTTAATCGACGCTTAACTCTTCCTATCCCGGTTGAAACTGGTGAACCAAGATGATGAAATAACCTGAACATGATTAATAAATGATTCTTTGCCAAGCAAAAAAAAAAGGCATGTCATAGGCAATAGTGAAGTATACTAAAGATTGTATCTCATCCCAACACGTTTGGAATGGACATTTTTGCACAGTATTGAATAGACAAGCAAACACTGAAGTATTTGGACACAACACCAACCTCTCTGAAATTTAGGACACTGGGATATCATGATTTGAAATTTGGGAGATATGTGTTTTAAATTAATAATTAAATGCAAACTACTAAGGTAAATCAGATGTTTCTAATGATAAGAGAATAAAGCTGCAGGATTCCAAAACAGCTCAGTACAACTTTGTTTGAATAAAAAATAACAAGTACACAAAGGTTTACCATGCTGAATAAAACTACTGGCTTCATTTGCGGCAACTTAACTTGTTTTATTTTGCCCTCGGAACTAAGTTAGGTAAATAATTTGCAAATAGAACAGCCACTGCTGGAAGTTAAGTAAATGCTGTAATAAATGCTGTGCTATTCCAAAGACTGTGGAAGAGAAGAGGTGGAAAAAAAAATCCTGGTTTCACCTTTTACACCTGCTACAATTTGAAATGTTGCATATTAAGAAGGTATCACTTATGTTCAGTTTCTTGCCAGGTTAACTTGTAATGGACAATTATACATAATTCCAACTGATTCTTTATTATAAACTTTGCAAGCAATTATCTAATTATTTTCTGATTATGGATGTAATAGTTCACTACACTTTAAATAATCCATATTTGCAATGCAGCCTAATTAGTGCTTACCGTTTTGCGCGATGCTGCTTTTCTTTGCATCAAGTAATAAGAAGCATTACCAGAGACTGCTACCTAAAATAACCACTTATGGATTTGAAGGCAAATTGTTGATCCAGTTAGGAGACTGAGTAGGTGATAGAAGACAGATATAGAGATAATGGGTAGGTAGTTGAATTTGAAGGTTGTGGCCAGTGGCTGGGTCCTCATCCATTCACTATAATTTACTGATGATTTAGGGAACACAATGATACAATGGTTGCTGAATTATAAATAGATGGAAACATGAAATTACAAAGGAATATTGATAGCTTAAACAAAGCAGTAGCAGATGGATTCCAATCCAGGTAAGTGTGAAGCCATCCACTTCTGGACTCAAAAAAGATAAATTCAAGTACTTCAGCAAGGTGTTTGATAAGATCTTCCATGCAAGACTTCTTGAGAAGGTGAGAAAGTATGGGATCTAAGGGGATTTGGCCTTGTGAATCCAGAACTGGCATGCCTGCAGAAGGCAGAGAGTGGTTGTGGATGGGTCTTTTTCTGCATGGAGGTCAGTCATCAATGGAGTGCCCAAGGAATCTGTTTTGGGACCCTTGCAGTTTGTCATTTTCATAAATGACCTGGATGAGGAAGTGGAGGGATGGATTAGTTAAGTTCGCCGATGACACAAAGGTTGGTGGTGTTGTGGATAGTCTGGAGAGATGTCAGAAGTTGCAGCATGACATAGATAGGATGCAAGACTGGGCAGAGAAATGGCAGATGGACTTCAATGCGGATAAATGTGTGGTGGTCCATTTTGGCAGATCCAATGGGATGAAGGAGTACAATATCAAGGGTAGGAGTCTTAGCAGTCTTGAGGAGCAGAAGAGCCTTGGGGTCCAGGTCCATAGGACTCTTAAATCAGCCTCACAGGTGGAGGATATGGTCAAGAAGGTGTATAGATAGAGTGGATTCTCAGAGGCTATTTTCCAGGACTGAAATGGTCACTACAGGAAGCTACTGAGAGGGTACAGAGGAGATTTACACGGATGTTGCCTGGATTGGGAGGCATGCCTTATGAAGATAGGTTGAGGGAGATAGGTCTCTTCTCCCTGGAGAGACAAAGATTGAGAGGCGACCTGATAAACTGTTGAGAGGAATAGTTAGGGTAGATTCTTTGAGGCTATTTCCCAGGGCTGAAATGATCACTACGAGAGGACAGTTTTAAAGTGCTGGGGATCAGGTATAGAGGAGATGTCAGAGGTACGTTTTTCACTCAGAGGGTGGTGAGTGATTGGAATCGGCTGCCATTGGTGGTGGTAGAGGCGAACTCGCTGGGGTCTTCTAAGACTTCTGGATAAGGACATGGAATTTAATGGGATTGGAGTTATAGATAGTTCTATGGCCTTGAAGGTATGGATATGATCGGTGCCACTTGTGGGCCGAAAGACCTATTTATGCTGTAGTGTTCTATGTTCTATGTTGTATAAGTGTTACTTTAAAGGTCCAAACAGGACTCTGTGTACACAGACTCATTAAGAAGCAGTAGTCAGTTGCAAAAAATAATTATAATGGGTAATTGAACGTTAGCCTTTATAAATAAAGGAATATTGAAAGGATGAGGTCTTGCAAGTTGTTCAGAGCCCTAGAGTAGAATTTTCCTAATCCACTTGCCACAAGAATTGTAGCAGATGGGCCAGTACCATAACAAAGATCCATTGACCTTAGGCGAGATTTTCCTGTCTTGGGGAAAGTATGGCCGGAAAATCCCTCTTCAAGTTAGATAACATGTGATGTACTATGCACAGACCGAAAGACCATAAGATGTAGGAGCAAAAGTAGGTCATTCAGCCCACACTATTATAGAAAGGATATTATTAAACTATTCTGCTATTAAAGTAGTTCATTACTGATCTGAAATGATAATCCTCAGCTCTGCTCTCCCACCTTATCCTCATAATCCTTGCTTCCCTTACTGATTACTTGTTACTTATTACTGATTAACAGCTTTGAACATTGAATTTTAGAAAGAGTATGTTAGCCCAGATCTTCCGATCTCTGGATGATTAGAGATCCAACATGACCTGCAAAATATGTTGCTGGATTGCTCAGAACCCTCAATGCAGGGACTCCATGTGAATTGCCCAGGAAGTGTTTTTTTCCGATGGGTAATTCCTTGCTTCCCAAGCCCTCTGAAAACAAGTTAGGGTTGGACCTTGGGCCAGTTCTGACTTACTCACCTAGATGCTTACCCAGAAAATGCTGAACAGAAAAATAACTATAGACAAATATAATGCAGTCCCTCCAATCACTCACATTCTCACCCCAGACCGAACCTGATTAATACCTGACCTGACCTAATATCCATCATGTGATCCTCTGACCTAATAAACCTCCGAGACAATCTGAGCAATTCCCAGCACCAGAATAACACCCGCCTCAACCTGTCCTGACTCAATCACACCACCCAATTCCCCAGTCCGATCCCATAATGCACCCCCCGAACCAGCCTGACTCTCTGCCAACCTGGCAAATCCTCTGGGTCCAGCTATCCAATCCGATCATCTGCCTGCCACCGTGTCACCCTATTCACCTACCATTTTACCCACTTACCACTCTGCCTGGCTGTTCCTGACCCACCTACCATCCTACCCTTTTACATATTTAATCTATCCACCTACCTCCCTCCCTATTCCCTTACCAATCCTGCCTTTGTATCCTGCTGTTCAAATCCTCTTATGACTGGTGACTGCTGCAAGAGAGGCCACAACGGGATTTGCAACAGGGAGACCTCATTTCAAGATTCTCCTTGCTCTCAGCTGGCAACGTAATCTGGTCCATACCTTGCGAGGGTGTGAACAAGATTGGCATACATTGATGATGATTTAAATATTTAAAATTGGCTTTAAGTCCAATTCTCAGAGAACATCTGTAGTGTGTAAATTGTTGGAAGCTATTTTGAGAGATAGGATCTAAAGGCATTTGGAGATGCAAGGACTCGGGACACTCGGCATGGCTTTGTGAGTGAAAAATCATGTCTCACAAATTTGATTGAGTTTCCTGAAGGTGTAACCAAGAAGGTAGATGAAGGCAATGCAGTTAATGTTGTCTGCATGGACTTTAGCAAGGCTTTTGACAAGGTACAGCATGGTAGGTTGCATAAGGTTAAATCTCATGGGATCCAGAGTGAGGCATCTAAATGGATACAATATTGACTTCTTGACAGAAGCCAGATGGTGGTTTTAGAGAATTGTTTTTCAAACTGGACAACTGTGATTAGCAGTGTGCCTCAGGGATCAATGCTGGGTCCGCTATTATCTGTCATTTATATTAATGATTTGGTTGAGAATATAGAAACATGGTTACACATGTACGTATGTATCAGAAGTACATATTCAAAGTTTCTTGGAAGTGGAGTCACAGATGGACAGAGTGGTAAAGAAGTCATTCAGCATGCTTGGTTTCTTTGGACAGAATGTTGAAATACAGAAATTGGAATGTTTTGTTGAAGTTGTAAAATACATTGGTAAGGCCACGCTTGAAATACTATGTGCAATTCCAGTCACCCTATTATAGAAAGGATATTATTAAACTAGAAAGAGTGCAGAAAAGATTTACTAAGTTGCTACCAGGACATGAGGGATTGAGTTATAAAAAGAGATTGGTAGACTGGGACTTTTTTCTCTAGAGCATAGAGGCTGAGAGGTGATCTTATAGAGGCCTACAAAATAGTCAGATAGATAGTCATTATCTTTTCCCAAAGGTAGGGGATTCTAAAATTAGAGGACGTAGGCTGAAGGTGAGAGGGGAGAGATATAAAAGTGTCCAGAGGGGCAATCTTTTCACACAGAGGATGGTGAGTGCCTGGAACAAGTTGCTAGAGATAGGAGTAGACTTGGGTACAATTTTGTCTTTTAAAAAACATTTAGATAGTTACGTGGGTACGATGGGTATAGAGGGATATGGGCCAAATGCAGGCAATTGGGATTGGTTTATGGGTTTAAAAAAAAGGGTGGCATGGCAAGTTGGGCCGAAAGGTTGTTTCCATGCTGCAAACCTCTATGACTGTGTGGTTTGGTGTCGAATTGTGTCTGAAGCAGCTCTAATGAAGCACCTTGGTGGACTTCACTGCTTTAAAGTTGCAAAATAGATACAAGTTGTTGAGGAGAGTTGGGTCACCTTAGTTCAAGACACCAAGTCCAGGGATTTAAATACAATGTCTGAATTTAAGCATCATTGTGCAGGTTTTCGTTCAAAAGCGTAGGCAAGGAAGAAAAGGCATATTTGGTGTGTCATCTTGTCATTTGTTGTGGAAATGTTTACAGGACTGTTCCACAATCCAAAGGCGAGGGAGATTATAGATTGAGCCATCTCCTCAAAGATAGCATGACTGATAATTCTTGAAGAACTTAACTGGCTATGTTTTGTTTTGCTTTAAAATCTCTCCAAAGCACAGGAGTTTGATTATGTAAAATTCAGTGATTTTCTTTTACTTTGTTTTAATGTCGTATCTCTGATCCAGACAGTGGCCGGAATTCTCCAAACCTCATCTGAAGCTAGGATTCTCCAGTCGCATTGCAGCAAATACAGTTTTGGCTGAGCAAAAATGCTCCATTCTCACTGGCAGCGGTGCTGGGGAGAATGACATCAGAGAATTACAACCAATATCTGAAAAGTCATAATTCTGCACAAGTTTTATTTTAAATTGCAAGGATGAATAGTAAAATTCTTAAAGGGTGAAATGAAAAAGTCAAACATTTCCTCTCTTACCTGTTTGTCTCCCAGTCTGCTCCTGATGAGTGCAAACAGAACTAGCTTCTCAGAATGTTTTTATCCAGTTTGTATGAGATTTGCAACATAATCTCAGCCAGTAGAATGTGCAGATATATCTTGTATGTATATCCTTTAGGGGCTACAGATAAATGTGGCACAACTTACATCAATGAAATTCTAGGCTCCATAAGGTTTTGTTAGTTCATTAGATTGTCATGTACCTCTCCATATTCTGTGAGAGGAAGAGCAAACACTTGTGTGCATAAGGACAATATAATATTCCATAATCCCATCATAAGCTTATTACTATCTTGCCCTGGTATGGCAATATCTAATTCCAAATGATTGATTAATTATTCTGTAGTTGTGTTTTACCTACAGCCCAAGAGGATACATTTCTTTATGAACACCATAGTGGCACAGTGGTTAGCACTGCTGCATCAGAGGCCAGGGACCTGGGTTTGATCCCGACTTGAGTCACTGTCTGTATGGAGTTTGCACGTTCTCTCTGTGTCTGCGTAGGCTTCCACTCGGTGTTCTGGTTTCTTCCCACAGTCCAAAGATGTATGTGTTAGGTGGATTGACCATGCTAAATAGTCCTTAGTGTCAGGGGGACTAGCTAGGGTGAATTCATGAGGTTATGCGGATACGACCTAGATGGGATCGTGGTCAATGCAAACTCAATGGGCAGAATGGCCCCCTTCTGCACTGCAGAATTCTATGATTTATGATGTACTTTGCTATTACTCAGAAATCTGACATTCAGTGTGTTTTTATATATATAAATGATAGATATGAATCCATGAAGTGCATGCTGGTTAACAGTGGAAAGAACCAGCTGCTATATTTGGAACAGAAATTCATTTTTGGTTCACATAATTGCAAATTATAGGGCCTCTGAAGCCAGAATGCTAACAAAAAATCAATTTTAACGGCATGCTTGATAAAAGTGAAAATTGGCAAATTAATTTTCCAAAAATGTGAAACTAAACATGCTGCCAAAATGAAATGAGTTGAGTTTGGTATCCATGCCATTCAGTTCAAACACAAGACCTGGCTTCTCCTATTTATTTAACCTTTGGTAGAAAACACCCACTTGGCATTTCAGATTCACTTTAAGTAATAGAAAGCTGATTTATGAATAAACAGAATAAAGTCTGGGAAATAGATCTAGATTTATGCTTCAGGTCATTCTTTTCCATGCATAAGCCAACTGTAACCTGCAAAATGATTTCAGAAAGTATTTTCCATTTGGGAAAATAAGCAAAAAAAGAGTCATGTTATTCCTTCTCATACAACTTACAACACAGGAATGCTGAATATTTCAGAACACAATCAAGGTATAATAAAAGTAAATTATTGTGGATGCTGAAACCTGAAACAAAAGCTGAAAATGCTGGAAAATCTCAACTGAAAGCATCTGTAGAGAGAGAATAGAGCCAACATTTTGAGCCAGATTGATCCTTCATCAGCAATGTTATAGCTCTGAAAAGCTATAAGGTATAATAGATACATATATCACATTATTGATAGAAAATATACTTGATGGCTCAGTATATGATACATTGGTGTTTGTCAGAATCTTAAGCACAAAGTTCGCATAATCAATTTTGACCTCTTGCACAAGTCCAAGAATTATTAATTAAGATTAGCACGGTGGCACAGTGCTTTGCACAGTTGTCTCACAGCGCCAGGGACCCAGGTTCAAATCTGGCCTTTGGGTGACCGTTTGTTTGGAGTTTGCACATTTTCCTATGTCTACAGGGGTTTCCGCCAGGTGCTCCAGTTTCTTCCCTCACTCCAAGGATGTGCAGGTTAGGTAGATTGTCCATGTTAAATTGCCCTTTAGTGTCAGGGGGATTAGCGTCATAAATATGTGGGATTACAGGGATAGGGCCTGGGTGGGATTATTATCAGTGCAGACTCGATGGGCCATATGGCTCCTTCTGCACTGTAGGGATTCTATGACTCTATTACCTTTTCTTTGCATTTTTGTTTTTTGTTCATTTTTTGTACTCAGAGCACATCAAACAGGCAGCAATTTGGGCAACTACTAGTCTGCATGTTGGATTAGATTAATAAATTTTGAGCCCAATAAATTTGGCCAATCAGGGCTCACTGAAATACAAAATATGAAAGAACTAATCATGCTGCTCACCATTTGGGAGGGTGGAAAAGTTTGCTGGATGGTTTCTGATTATGTGGAATAGTTTAGTTTAGAGGGTCATTAGATTGGTCGCACTGGTTGGCGCAACATTGAGGGCCGAAGGGCCTGTATTGTGCTGTAATGTTCTATGTTCTATCTATGTGTATGGGCCAGAGAATCAAAGGTTACATGGAGTGGTATCAGTAATATTCAATGAGTACACCCATCTGCAAGGAATGGAAAATTAAAGATATCCTAATGGTTTAAAACATCCAAAACATGAAGAGAATATGAGTACCTGGCTTGCTCCCAGCTTTCTCTTTATTTCAGCTTTAACAGGATTGTAAATGGCTGCTTCATGACCCACACCACCCACAGTTTCTGGCTGTGTTGAAAAAGTGCTGATGGCAAGACTGATTGATATGAAATTAGCTTTGGGAGTCTTGATAATGTCAATCAATCCCTGTTTGAATATTTTCATTTGGTCCTTGCCTTTTTCCTATTAAAGGTTTTGCGGTCTAAATAAAGATCTGCC
This sequence comes from Sphyrna mokarran, assembly GCA_024679065.1. Classification (NCBI taxonomy): domain Eukaryota; kingdom Metazoa; phylum Chordata; class Chondrichthyes; order Carcharhiniformes; family Carcharhinidae; genus Sphyrna; species Sphyrna mokarran. Next base: position 82,124,050 of record JAGIQG010000005.1, on the reverse strand, counting down.
CACAAATTCAAATGGGTTGACCTCAAGAGGCGAGTCAACATTCTTTTCCTATGATTTTCATTTCACTACCAATCTTTTAACTGGTCCAGGTGGTTGTTGGACAGCTAGCAAACCCCCATTTCTCTACCTATAGCAGCCAGTCTATGTTAACTTCTAATGTCAGAAAACATCGTGCCCATGTTGAAATTTCCATACCTGTTGTTTTTGCAGCGTCTCACTTTTGGAGCTTTTCAACAACTCTTCATGCTACTCGGAGGCTTTTTTTCCCAGTGTGCAACTGTCAATTACAAAGGAAAACAGGTTTAAGGTGAGAGGGGGAAAGTTTAAGGGAGATGCGAGAGGAAGTTTTTCCGCAGAAGCAGCGGATGCCTGGAACATGCTGCCAGGGAAGGTGATGGGAACAGGTATATTAGCAACAAGCATCTGGATGGGTACATAAATAGGAAGGGAATATGGACTGAGTAAAGACAGAAGGTTTTTTTTTACATTAGTTAGGGCATTATGATCAGCACAGACTTAGAGGTCTAAGGGCCTGTTCTTGTGTTGTACTTTTCTTTGGTCTTTGTTATTTGTACTGTTTACCCTTGCTGGAGACCATCCATTTTGCCTCTCCTTCACTTGATCTGAAGCCTCAGGCCTTGTTGTCAAACAAATTGAGTGGAAGAAACCTCTCAAAGATGCACCATCACTTGTGCTTGCCTATCCCTCCACCAGCACAGAAAACTGCACCCTGCGAGGCAAAGATAATGAATTCACTTGCAATCTGGGATTCACCAAGTGCAAATAAGCAGAAACAGCTGCTTGTGATAGAAACGTGAACTGGAAACCATTCAACACAGAGCCAGCTCTCATCCCGGTTCCGCTAAAAAGAATGATTCCGACTTCAAAAGATGCTCAAACAGGCTGGGAAATGAGGAGACTTCAATCAGTTCACAGATTTTATACAGTCTGTTCCCCCATAGATCAATGAGATGAGTCACAGTCACTGCTACGAAGGGGCACTCATGTCACAGGAATTTAACATACTGTTGCCATTTCTCAGGATGACAATATGTGGCATACCAGCAATCCTCTCAAATAGTATCTGGCTTGGGGGGGTCAGAAAGCCATTTGGATGAGATTTGACCAGCTGCCCCAGCAGCTTTAGGTTTGATGCAGTCTGGTTCTCTCAAGACTAAACGCCTAGAACTCTTCAACTTTAGCATCTAGAAACCTCTTGACTGAGCCACAACAGTCTCGTACCTCCCATGTTGAAGCCACTGAAAGAACACCTCATAAAGTAGGTAAGAGAGCATTTAAGACAGTTACTAATGGTTCTCACCAGGGTGAAAATGAGCGTAAAGGTATTTATGTAAAGCAGTAAAATGATGTTATGCCTGCTATTGCACCTACTAAATTACCAACAGGCAGTGGAGAGGAAAATTATTCCCTTGTTCTCTGAATTATCAAATACAATATCTCTTGGGAGATTATCTAATTGGAACATGCTTTTCAGACACAAAGCTTCCTATTTAAGCCAAGCATTTTGGAAAAGCAGTACATGATCCTGCAAACACATCAGTAGAGGCACAGATTAGAGTGAATGCTTTCGTAACAATTCAAATGAGCAATAATTGCCAGGACAAAGGTGATTCCATTGTTTCATGCAATTTCCAACTGTTATCCACAGGGTGGAGTTTTAATTTACAGTTAAGAAGTCAACAGCTCTGACAAAGGGTCATTCAGACTTGAAACATTGGCTCTATTCAGTTCCCACAAATACTGCCAGACCTGCTGAGATTTTTCAGCATTTTCTGTTTTGGTTTCAAATTCCAGCATCTGCAGTACTTTACTTTTAGCCAACAGGTCATCTGGGCTGACAATTGTAATGGGCGGATCCTGACTAATATTAATAGATGGATCTAATTTACACCTCAGGCTAGCTTCCTGCTGCCATTCAGATCTATTGGTCACTCTCAGATCTAAGCTAAGGGTTCATAATGAGGTCATCTGTTCAGCCTGCCTGTTGATAGGGGTGCCAGGATGAATTGGAAGGCTGATGATACCATAAGAGGTTTTGAGAATTATTGAATCCCTGCAGTGTAGAAGGACGCCATTCAGCCCATCAAGACTGTTTCAGCAACAAGCTCACCCAGGCTCTCCCTCTATAACCTTAGGTAGTTGTCCTGCTAATCCCCTGATTCTGCATGATAAATTCGCATAACCAATCCACCTAATCTGCACATCTTTGGATTGTGAGAGGAAACTGGATTACCCAAAGGAAAAACACGCAGGCATAGGGAGAATGTGCAAACTCCATACAGACAAACCCCAAGGCCAAAATTGAACCTGGATACTTGGTGATAGCAATGCTAAGCACTGTACCATCATGCCATGCAGGGTTTAAACAGAAGTCTCTTTTTGTATATGATGTCTTGGTCAATTATACAAACCACCCATCTTCCTCCCCTGCCCCCCCACCCCACCACACATTCCTCTCACCCTTGAGTATCAATCTCATCCTATTTTCTTTGTTTTCAACTCTGACAAAGGGTCATTCTGATTCAAAACATTGGCTCTATTCTCTCTACACAAATGCTATCAGACCCACTGAGATTTTCCAGTGTTTTCTGTTTTTGTAGTTAATTTGTCAGGACGAGTGGGCAGCACGGTAACACCGTGGTTAGCATGCTGTTTCACAGCTCTTTTGTTGCTTTCTAAAGACACCAGCAAAAAGCAAAGGGTCAGCTGCATCCTTTTGTGGAAGAAAAGTTGAAATGTGGATTAGATGGATTAGGTGGAAAGAGCGTTGGTTCAACTCGATGGGCTGAAGGTTCTCTTCTGCATTTTAGTAATTTCTGACTCTCTGTGATTCTGAATAGTTGGGAGATGAGTGAGGTTGATGGTAAAAATCTTGGAGAAATTCAACACATATCTCCAGCAAAGGTCAAATCATCAGATCCACAAAAAGTCTAAGATTGGAATTGAGAGAGTTTGTTGATTTTTTTTTAATGTTTGAGGAATGTAGCTAGCATGTGTAAAATTAAGAGAACAGATGAAAGGCGGGAGACTGGCCCATTGGAGCTCTGCACACCCTGATGCATAATAAGACCTGACTGGAAAAGACAAGTTTATAATATCACTTACGGAGTCCATATCCTTTCATTCCCATCCTGTTCATATACTAATGCACCATAAATGCTGCTATTGTACCCGCTCCCACCATTTCCAGGACAGCACGTTCTAGACATTCACCACTCTTAGTATAAAAACATCTTATCTTGCACATCTTCTCTAAACCTTTCCCCATGCACCTTAAACCTATGTCACAGGTTGTAGGCACTGACACAGAGTGCATGGACTCACAAGCAGACAGATAAAGACACTGATGACCCAGATGGCTAGCCTTCACTTAATTCCAGGGAAAGGCAGCAGGATTGATTTTCTGAATAAGCAACAAAAGAATGCACAGCATTCTGAAAGAACATTGCGCAAGAGATTTGGATGACCACATGACTTCACAGACATAAGAAAATAGCTACATATAAATCAAATGCAGAGCTTGTGGAAAGTCCAATTACTGGGAAAACATGTGCAGAACAAAGGAATAAGATGATAGAAGAGTTATCAAAGGCTGGGAAATAGGATGAATGCGAGGGGAAAGAAACCAAAACATCCAGACTCTGGAAAATGATGATGAGTTTAAGCATTTAAGAACATAAGAAATAGGAGCAGGAGTAGGCCAGTCCCTTGAGCCTGCCCCGCCATTAAATAGATCATGGCTGATCTGTAGTGGTTCAGTACCACTTTCCTGCTTTCTCCCCATAACCCTTAATTCCCTTGTCAGTCAAAAACCTATCCACTCTTGACTTGAACATATTCAGCGAGGAAGCCTCCACCACCTCATCAGGCAGAGAATTCCAAAGATTCACCACCCTTTGAATGAAGAGACTCCTCTGCAACTCCGATCTGAACCGCCCCCCCCCCTCTAATCTTGAGGCTGTGCCCTCTAGTCCTGCTATCTTTGCTAAGTGGGAAGAGTCTCTCAACTTCTACCCTATCCATCCCCTTCATTATCTTATACATCCCTATAAGATCCCCTCTCAGCCTTCTAAACTCCAAAGAGTACAAATTTAGCCTATTCAGTTTCTTAGTCACCTTTTGAGGGTGTCATGATGGCACAGTGGTTAGCACAACTGCCTCACAACACCAGGGATCCAGATTCAATTCTGACCTTGGGTGACTGAAGTTTTCATGTTCTCATCATGTCTCAGTTTCCTACAGCAATTAGATGGATTGGAGTGTATAGGATAATAGAGGGTGGGAGGCGAGTGTTGGGGCTTAGTGAGATGCTCTTTTGAAGAGTCAGTGCAAACCTATTTGCTGAATGACTTCTTTCTGCACTGTAAATATTCTATGGTTTTATGGTACAATAAGTATAGGGACCATACAACTAAATAAGATGTCTGGATGCAAAATTTCCCAAAGAAATGCACACAACCATTCAGACCAGGAAGAAGCTGAGAAATAAGTCCACAACCTTAAATCTCAAGCTTATTTTAATACTGAAGCATACTGAAGAGTAACATCATCTCACTCAGACAATACCAGAAGTTCTTTCTTGAAAATTTGAAAGAAAATGGTTACCGATAGATAGATGACTTTGAAACTGAATATTATGGGAGAATTCAAAATAGATAACTAGAAACAACCAAATCAAATGAACATTGAAAGGAACTAATTATATATTTTACATTGCTGAGGCAGATGGTATTGCTATTCTAGATTAAGCAGTTGCAAAGGGCCACAGCTGATTTCAGTAAAATATTAGACGAAAAAGGCATCATTGAGAATTGAAATACATCCATTGAAAAGTGCCCTACCATTAGAAACAAGAAAGATCTGGGCAAAATATATACAGGTATATATACTATAATGATAATCTACTATAATGATAATCCTTTGACTTTATCCACTATAGAAGACATAAAGCACTGATTGTTATTTGGGGATTTGGTTAACATATTGTGAATTCATCTATTAAAACTAGGCACATGACAGCAGTTATATATTTGAAGATATCAAAGTTATGTGTGTGCTCTGCTCAAAGCAAAAGTGAAATAAAAGATGGGATTTTCCAGCCCTTCCTGCCTGTGGGATCTTCCAGTCCTGTCGAAGTCACTTCCCACTGACAGGGAGCAACAACATTAACCAAAGTATCTTGATAGGTGCTTTGAAGAGTTTGACTATCACATCACTATTGATCCAGAGAAGGAACCAGTGATTCATCTGCCACATAAGGAGCAGAGTTTTACTGGCCCACTTGCCACGGGTATCGGAGCAGGTGAGGGGCGGAGCATGGGAAAATCTGTTGACCTCAGGCGGGATTTGATGGTTTTGAGATGAGCAAGGCCATAAAATCCCACCCAGTGTACCTATGGTATTGAAAGCTTGATAGAGGGTTCTGAGAAATGAAAGAAAGGAAAATAATTTCTATATTTACGGATTGGTGATGAGAAATAACATGTGGAACTCTCCAAAAGAATGGCAAAGTGTCAGGTTTTGACTCAAAGCCAGCATGTTTCTCTCCAGAAACACAGTCAGCTTTCCGACCAGATCTTCTGATATTCTGTTGAGAAAAATCAGAGGGCATGGTCTTTGCCATTATTCTGGCAGGGTGGACTTGACAGAACCAGCAAGGCAGTTTTTAAAGGGGGCCCAATCTGCAAAAATAATAGACTTGCCCCCTTGCCCACCACCCTCCCCTCTCAATGGTCATGAAGGACACCCCAATACCTCTTCAAAAGTTTCCAGGTGACCTCATCCCCATCACAAAAGTCTCAGAGGGCAGTATCCACCATGCTGTCATTGGCACACACCAGTCCCGCCCAACACAACACACAAACGAAAAACCTCCATTTCCCAATGCAGAATGGTAATCTCCTAGCAGTGCCCACTTTAGAACACCTGGAACTGCTCCCTGGCACAGTCCCCAACAATTCCCAGTCTTGGCTCTCAACCCCAGGTCCTTCAGACACCTCCCCATCCCCCACATGGTCACCTCAACCAGCTCTTATTAACAGAAATCAGCAGTGAATCGTGTCAGTGTGATCAGGGTCACACACACACACACACACACACACACACACACACACACACAGACAAACACACACACATAACACACACACACATATATTCCATGGGAGCAGACACTGTGGCGTGAACCCATTATAATTACTTTTAATTTAATTTAAATTTATGCAAATCGGGTTGATGTTCTTTCCTGCAAGATACAGCAGCCATAACAAGATCTGCATTCGCGGCAGAAGGGCCCGCTAATTCCCGTCTAACATGTGAAGTTAAACAAATGGATTGCAGTCAAATATTGAAATTCTCATGGCCAATACTGAAAAACATGATGAACTCTTGACAGAAAAGGAAAGAGAAGTAGTTCAGAAAGTTCAGGCAGTTAAACAACAGTCCCAGAAACTTTCAGCACTCCGTACAACAGTGCATCAGTCTGCAGCACATGTTGTGATCTGAGAAATATATTTCATGAAGCTCAATCATTTGAGTTTAAAAGTATGCTTACTTTGAATGTTTGAGAACCACAAGACAAGACATATCAACAAAGCTGTCACCTGAGATAGGTGGATACATGAAACCAGTAATGAATCACACCAGCATGATATCATGCTGTCATGGTGACACAGTGGTTAACACAGCTGCCTCACAACGCCGGGGATCTGGGTTTTATTCCCAGCTTGGGTCACTATCTGCGTGGAGTGTGGAGTTTGCATATTCCCCCCATGTCTGCATGGTTTTTCTCTAGATGCTCCCACAGTCCAAAGATGTGTGTGTTAGGTGAATTGGCAATGCTAAATTGCCTCTTAGTGTCAGGAGGAGTAGCTAGGGTAAATGCATGGGGTTATAGGGATAGGGCTTGGGCGGGTTTGTGGTAGGTGCAAACCTGATGGATTGAAAGACCTCTTTCTGCACTGTATGATTCTGTAGTATGACTGCTGGCAAAAACAGCAAATTTAAACCTTCTAAAAAGCAGAAATGGGACAGAAATAGATGTGTAAAATTGTAGTTACTATTGACTCAATTTTTACTGGAAAAAGAGAACTGTTATATTATTATGCTCTGAGATTGTTATTGGGTTCTTGAGCATGAATCGTGTGCTAATCTATTTTTCATGATTTCCAAATTATTGGTTTTTCAAGGTGATATTCAAAGAGTGTCAATCTTCATCCATCACGTAAGCAATGTATTCCTTCATATGGAACAGATGTGTGTAGCTAAGGGGTTTTGCCACTACATGTAGTGATTCAGGAGGAAACAACTGCTGTTTTACAGAATTTGCCTGGATAGGAAGTTCATGCATAATGAAAACTGCTTTCAGAGGGCAAACAGGAGCTGAAAACAGTTGCTAAAAATGTTGGATAGCGGAAACACCACGGTCATCACTGTGCTACCCACCTTATCCACATGTTCACCCATCAATACTTGCCAATGACCAATGTACATTGACTGTGGTTTAATAGAGAGCAATTACAGAGCATGTGGTCTACTTTGCAAAGACATTAACGTGGATTTTTCTGATACTTATTTCAAAGGACATCCAGTTTTCCATGTCTCTACCTTTTAATGTTGCCTGATGATTTCCAGCAAGTTTCCTGAGGGTGGAATAGGTTTTCAGTAAGTATTAGCTATTGGAATATATCTCATATTTCAAATGATCACTGCCCATGGTATTTTCTGATCGACCATCCAGAGAACGTGACACTGCCCCCTAACCCTCACACCTACCACTCCCCCGCAACATCTCCCCATACCCACTATAGAACATAGAACATTACAGCACAGAACAGGCCTTCGGCCTTCGATGTTGCACCGACCAATATAAAAAGCAATGCCCCTCCAAATTAAACCATTCCCTTCTCTTCCATATACTTATCAACTAAGCTCTTAAACGCCACCAAACTTGGCGCATCTACAACTGCTGCAGGCAGGGCATTCCACTCCCGAACCACCCTTTGGGTAAAGAACCTGCCTCTGATATCCGTCCTATAACTATCACCCCTTAATTTAAAGCTGTGTCCCCTCGTGCTAGCTTTTTCCATCCTAGGAAAAAGGCTATCACTGTCCACCCTATCTAAACCTCTAATCATCTTATATGTTTCGATCAGGTCCCCTCTTAGCCTCCTCCTTTCTAACGAAAACAACCTCAAATCCCTCAGCCTCTCTTCATAAGACCTGCCCTCCATACCAGGCAACATCCTGGTAAACCTCCTCTGTACCCTCTCCAATGCCTCCACATCTTTCTTATAATGTGGGGACCAGAACTGCACACAATACTCCAAGTGCGGCCGCACTAGAGTTTTGTACAGTTGCAACGTGACATTGCGGCTCCGAAATTCAATCCCGCTACCAATAAAAGCCAAGACTCCATATGCCTTCCTAACAACCTTCTCGACCTGACTGCCTACTTTCAGGGATCTATGCACATACACACATGCACATATACATACATACTATGTCAGCATGTGGCACACTCATTAGCTCTGGATTTGATTCTTGGTTTGGGTCATTATTGGAGTTTGCACATTCTCTCTGTGTCTGTGTGGATTTCATCTGGATGCTTTGGTTTCCTCCCACAGTCCAAAGATGTGCAGGTTAAATGTGCATTGATCATGCTAAATTCTCCTCAATGTGCCCGAACAGGCACTGGAATGTGGCAACAAGGGGATTTTCACAGTAACTTCATTACAGTGCCAATGTAAGCCTATTTGTGACTAATAAATATAATTTACTTTGTTTTACTTTACTTCTTATACCCCCATTCTCCTCATCCCACTGATCGATTGTTAAGCCAAAGAATGAAAGTCAAGAATTGAAAAAAATGATCCTCTCCGGAGAGGCTATGGGGGCTTTTTTTGTTTTGACTCCCATTCCCAATGATTTAATTCGCCATGAGGCTTCATGCCAGGAGTACTCACTCATATTATTAAATTATAGTCAGGATCGTTATGTTATAGTGACTGAATAAGACGACTTCATTCTTATTTCAGAATACCGAGATTTTTATTGATACTTTGGGAATTGCATTACACAATTCCATCCATTCATAATGAGGGCCATGAGTTTGTGGTAGCCGAATAATCAAGTTCTGTTTCTGTTATATGGGATTATGGGATTTTCCAGGATTTGATCATGGTTACTTGACATTAAAAAATTGTCGTATATTGCAGCATGAGGGATTTAGAAAGATCAGAATGCAAAGTTCATACTAAGTAATGTTTACTGAATACTGGAATTGAGGAACTCATTTTTGGTGTGTCATAATTTAGAACACCTAAGTATAGAAATTCCACGTTGTTCAAAATTCTCCAATCTTTTGAGCAGGCTCGGACAATTTAGCGTAAATGTGCTCATATTCCGAGCATAAATAGAGAGAACATCCGCCTCACAACCTCTCATTCTTCTGTCAAAAACATCAATAAACTTGGCCATGCACATTTATTTATTTTCCTTGGTATTTAAAATGGAAAAGGAAATCTTGCAAAAGTACAATTGGTTTTAGAATGACGTGTTGATTACAAAGATCTGCATTTGATATATCCCTTGTTGTTTCCATACAACTTTCAAAACTGTAAATGTCCAAATCAAACCAGTATGTCTCTGATCTCATACAAGAAAATCTCAGGTAGTTCTAGATTTAAGTAAGTAGAAGTTGTTATTCTAAAATCAAAAGTTCTGCACTGTAGGGTTCTATTTAAAATGCTGGAAAATCTCAGCAGGTCTAGCAGCATCTGAAAGGAGAGAAAAGAGCTGACATTTCGAATCCAGATGACCTTTCGTCAAAGCAGATTCCAGCACCCGCAATAATTTGCTTTTATCCATTTTTTATTATTATTATTCTAAAATGCTTGGAGAAATCTTGAAGCATGCGTTCATTGGGTCTGAGGGTTGTTCTGTATTATTGTCACAGCTGTGAAAACCGATGGGTCACAGTGCGTAAAGGTAAATTACAAATGTAATGAAAAAGGTTGTGGATAACTACCATTACAAATTCAACAATGTGTGTAAGCCCATATTCAAACATGACTTCTTATTCCATTCATTTTGTTCCTGGCTTCAAGCTGATTAGTAACAACAACATTCTCCTTTATCAAGTGTCTGCCTCCTTCCCTTGGTAAAAAATGTCAGATGTATACTCAAGCAAAACAGGGGCAAAATTTGAAATACTCCAGCGAGTATTCAGGCCGTAATCCAAGTGAATTCCTCTGAAATAATCAGTGCTTTGCCAAACTTGATTTTAAGGATGCCTCCAGAGTTAGGAATCTCTTTCCAAAGCCCCCACCACCTTCAATACCATTGGCTTCATAAAGAGTGGCTGGGAGTTCCCACCATTCAGTAGAGAACACAGAATCCATAACATAAGGCCAGGAGCTGATTTATTAGATGCCCAGTCTTATCCCGATTGGTACCACAATGATGGATAATCAGTCTCACCCTTCCATTAGCAAATGGCAACTGAAAAACATTTATTCAGTTCAATGTCCCTTTCAATGGGCCATATATAACCTACAGTCTCAGAGGCTTTCACCAATTAAGTTCACCTTGAAGTGAATAAAAAGAACCTACAAATTCCACAAAGTCAATTTCAGTCATTGAACAGAATATCAAGGATTTCACCCTAATGTTAGCAATTTATATTGGTTAGCTCCAGCTGGTATTTTTGAAGATGAGGCTGGCTATAAGATGTTAAAACGCATTCAGTTTAACATTTTCTGCAATCATAGAACATAGAACACTACAGCACAAACAGGCCCTTCAGCCCACAAGTTGCACTGATCATATACCAATCTATATGTAACTCTCAATCCCATTAAATTACATTTACTCATCCAGAAGTCTCTTAAAAGACCCCAACAAGTTCGCCTTCACCACCACCAATGGCAGCCGATTCCACTCACTCACCACCCTCTGAGTGAAAAACTTACTCCTGACATCCTCTCTGAATCTGAAGGATTCACTCAAATTGCTGCCATTTTGGAATTGTTTATCAACCTCAATATATCATGTGCCTCCATAGCTACCTACACTCAACTCAACACAGCCCATGAGCATTTCAGATCAACAGCATGGTTTTCTGCGGAACACAGAAAGGTAGGCCAGAGTCCACATGGCAAAAAACTGAAACGCCTGCCTCTTGACACCCATATATAATCTATTCTGATGCTGCCAATAACCTGGATTGTAGGAGCATTTTTATTGCTGTTGTACAAGTGATGGAGACATTGTGCAGCTGTGGTGCAAGCAACAGAACACAAAATACACAAAAAATGTCCCTTGGTTCTTCTGGCATATTTACATAATTAACCTATTTATTTTAATTATGACATGTATTAAAGACGTGCAGTCATGTGAAATTCTGTCACACTTGTTCTTTAAATGCAAAGTCAACAAACTCCCCCTTTTCTAAACATACACCTTAAATTACCTTGCAATAAATATTTAAAACTCAGCCTGGATTCTAATACAAAAATACATAAGTGGTTTAATATGCATCCTAACCAACCAGTTCCAAAAATGAAGAACTTTGAATCATCCATCATCTAAGACATACATTCAATTCTTCTTTCATTTTTTTCTAAACCCCGATTTCCTTGGAAAGTCCAGTACGTACATTGTATATATATTTACCGCCTTCTCTGCTCAACGCTAGAGTCTACTCTAACAATCCCCATTGAGAATGATGTTTAAAAAGAGATGAATTTCCCAGCACCCAATGACAAGAACTAAAGAACAACATTTCACATTTTAAGGCTTGGACCATAATAAAGTAAAATCAATACAAATCAAATATTAGACCATTAATATACTTAACTAAAGAAAAGGTACTTTTGTATTAACAAATAAATGCAACTAAAATACCAGTTATAAAAATAATTTTATGTAACTCATCACTTCTGGTCAATACCTAACATTTCAGGAACAGTTCCATACTCACTCCCAGATCTCTAGTAGGTTCACATCTCTCCACCTCACCAAATCAAAATTTCCACTGTCTTCAACAAAAGCTAATCACTTTTCAAGTTTTCTAGATTTGATTATCACCAACATGCACACCTTGATGATTCCCCATTCCCCAAATCTTCAATAGCCCTGTCCGTTCTGTTCCCTTCCTTTTAACAAGAACTAAAATCTCACAAGCTTCCTGCTTGGTAATTAACATAAAACAATTCTCCACCTTCCCGACAGCAGTAGCTTCTTTGTCTCTGTTACTCAAACAGAACCTGTCCTTTACCTGGGATTCAGCAGAAAGATGTTAAAACTGATACCCAACATCTTTATAGGTTTCTATTTGAATGTCACTTCCCAAGGCAATCAGATCACGCAGAGGCTCTGATTATACTGGCACGGCCACGCAAGGCTCATAAGATCACCTCTGAGGCCCACGGGGGATGCCACTCTGCCAACCTCGCCTATCCTGATTTTGAGACGGCTGTGCCAGTAAAATCAAAGCTTGAATTTCCATTGTGCTGAACAAAGCTATTTGGCCCACTGAGTTTGCATTGGTTCTCTGAAAGACCATTTTACCTAATCCCACTCCACTGTTTTATCCCCATCACTTTGCACATTCTTTCTTTTCAGATATCAATCCAATTCCAATCAAACCTGTCTCCACCACCTTTTCAGGAATTTCATTCCAGACTCCAACTATTCTCTGCGTGAAAATGTTTCTCCCTACATTACTTATACTCCTGTTGATCATTATTTTGAATCTGCAGCCTTGGGTTCTTTATATAGTCTTGAGTGGAAACAGTTTCTCACTGTTTACATTAGCTGTACTCCTCAGGATCTTGATTTTGTCTATCATGTCTGCTCTCAGCTTTCTTTTCTCCAAAAGAAGTAGACCAACTTCTCTAACCTATTCTAAATCCTGAATTTCTTTATTCTATAATCATTCTTATAAATCACCTTGTATTTTCTCCAATGCCTTCACATCCTTCCTCAAGTATGACATCCAGAACTGGACACAACAATACTCTAGCTGAGATCGAACTGCTGTCTTATAGAAGTTCAATATAATTTTCTTACACTCTTAGATACCATGCGGTTTATTAACTGCTCTCAACATGATCTGCCATCTTCAATGACTTATGTGCATATTTCTGTACTTTCTTATGAGTTTCTCCCTTTATATTCTACCATTTTCACTATTTTTCTGCCAAAATGAAATACGCAGAGGTGTACTTCTATTGATAGAAAAGAAAATTAGATGGGCTGTATAGCAGATGGCTGATCTGCAAACATCAGTTCTCCCAAATCAAAACAGAAAACCTGATTGACATCAGTATACATGACTGTCTATCTATCTGGAATTTGTTGAACATCCTGGGCAATTATTCATTGAATGGGAAATCTATCCTATTGCACTGAGGAAAAGATGAAACCTTAAAACAATATTGAGGAGGGGGGAGAGAAATGGAGGATGTGGGTGAAGAAGAACTTAGATAAAACAGATTAAATGTGTTATAGTTCTTAATGAAGGAATTGACTACATTCATTGCAGGGGCAAAATTAGTGGTGAAAATCAGTGCCTGGAATTGCACAGGTCTTCTTCTCCAGCACAACATTGATGGAACTGCTGGAGAAACAATGTAAGCAGCTAAAAATAGCCATTTCAAATCAAACCAATCAATCACTTGTTAAAATTCTACTGGAAATTGAGAGCATGGTTTTGAAATATAGGGCGCTTGCCTGTCAGAGCTGCCATTGTATGAAAACCTGTATTTTCTATATTTGGCATATCTGTGAAGCAAGTTTAGTTAATCAAAGTTGAATCTGAGCCCAGCTCATGTATGCTGACAATAGAAAATTTCGGACTTGAAAAGTAATGAAGTGCAACAGCAATTAATAATGTAGAGTTATGTGAAACCCAAAGAAATGTTTATTACAGTTCATTGAGGAAACTGTGTTCTGAGAGAAACGTATTGTGTCAAACTTCTTCTACATCCTAGGAATATCAAATTCTTTTTTCCACCTATCCTTTTGGCCACAGTTGACATGTCTTATTTGCTTTTCTCCTACTTGGCCTTTGGAACCAACAATAGTTCACAATGTCAGGGCAGCAATAATGATTTCACAGTGGGAGGAGCCTGCCAAACACCTGTAAAGCTTATCTTATGAAAACAATGTGAAATAAAAATGTAGCTAAATGCCCAAAGTGCTTAAACAAAACTGAGATTGTATTAGTTATCAAGAGAGTGCTATGGTAACTGGAATCTGCTAAGGATGTTGCTTGCTTCTTATTTCCTATTGTACTGGATAGACCTCTTGTTACGAAGAATTTGTGCTTCACAATTGATCACTCATTTCCTTGGTAAGATAACTGGTAAATTTAATCAATCCAATCAACTAATCTTATTTTAACAGAAAGCCATAATAACATGCATTCATATAGCACCTTTAATTAAATAAAATGTCCCAAAGGTGCTTTACAGGAGCGTTATAAAGCAAAATCTGACACCAAAGATGTTCAGGCGAATATTTCTCCATTGGCCATTAGTCATCAATCATACTGCACAAAACTTTCAATTTTCACAATTAAATCTATCCAATGAACTGGCCATTGCACCTTTCAAAGAGTTCATTAAAGTTGTATTGAAGGGCTCAGCCTCGTCCACAGGTTTTTCGGGGTGATTCTGGCTGAATATTTTAATAATTAAAGGAGTAACGAGGTAGCCAGGATAGGGCTTTAAGGTTCAGCATGCTACAACTGTTCAGGATATCTACTCAGTATCAAGCACATTGTAGCTCCACCACATAGATTAAGGGAATGTTTAAAATCACTCTCAATTACATCTCTTGTCAAAGACTGCATTTTTTCCAACACTCTAGTTGCTGCTGTCTTTGCAATTCTAGGAAGGATCACCAGAGTAACGAGGGGATGCTTGGATATCCAGCTAGTTTAGAATCTTTTTGAAGACATCTCAGTCCTACTGACAAAAATGTCATGGCAGCTTCTAATAATTCTGACACAGACGTGTTGCACGCACTAGCCATTTATGTGCTATGTCACTGATATCAGTTGCATTGTTTATTTTAAGGAATCCAGGAACTTGATAGAAATGTATAGTCTGGCACTGATGAAATTTGCCTTATCTCTCCTTACCATTGTGCTGATAATTTGATGAACACGTGCCCAGTTGGTACTTGTCTATACCGAATAAGTCTTTTATACTGTTTGAAATGAGATGTTGGAATAAAAAGTTGAATGCCATGGTGAATTTTAGTATCACTGGCAGGGCTATCTGGGCAGATAATCTGCGCAGAAGCTGACACAACTGTCAGATCCAAAGAAGCATCACATTGGACTTGGCTGTTTCTCTATCCAGAGATCCAGCTGAGATTTTCCGGCACGTTCTGTTTTGATTACAACTGTCCCATTGCTTTTTTTGGGGAATGCATTTTATTCACTGAAGTTTTCCTGAAAATGTTATGATATTACAAGCAGGGAGAGATGTGGGATCATTTCCTCCCATTTTCTTACCAATTGGTTGAGTGCAACAAAATATATTTTTTAGAGAAGGTTTAAAATCTCTTGAGCGCTGTGCTGTTAAAGAACTGACACAAGCAACGCATTCTTGGAAGTTTAAATCAAAAGAAAGGATAAACTTTTGTTTGCAGAACACCCAAGATTGTAAAAACAACAAAACAGCCATTCCCCAAACACACAGATACAGACACACTCACATGCATATAAAAATAATATTTTCTAAGATGCAACATGCACTTAGTGTACTAGAAGTGCAAAACAGAAAGATTTAAAGCTTTACACATTCCTTAACACGATGGTTGAAAATGTTGCAAACCTGAAGAATTCTCTCTTTGCTTCTTGAAAACTATAGAAATTGCATTTTGAAATGCAAAATTTTCATCAAGTTCTTATAGTAAAGAAAATATAAAATTGGAGATGAAAATAATTAGCTACTTTTCATTGTCCTTTTCAGGCAGCGATTTTTTTTTTCTGGGCAAGATCTTTGCCTTTGAGCTGATAATCTTTGGCTGCTTTGCTGTGCTGTCCTTGTGCATTAATAAAGTGTCAGTTTCCTCTCCAGCCACTTTCAGACATGTGAGGATAGTATCAATATATTCTACTGTCCATAGAGTGAGTTGAAGCCCATATTATTGACGCAAAATATGTAAATGCTTGATATTCCATCACTATTCCATCTTTGATTGTCCTCACTTACATTATTTTATTCAAAATCCTATCTCTGTGGAGTCAACAGGTTTAGCATCTCTTGTCATTTTAAGTCTCTTCTACTGAAATGGTGATGGGTAGTTAATTAATATCTGGCAAAGCTATTTACATTTTAAGTGACTTCCCAGAGATATGTTCAGGAACTGTGCAGAATTCACAAAAGAAATCACCTGACATTTAGAGTCCATTTTGTGAAGAAACAATGTCCTTGATCCATGCTACTTTTTAGAAGTATATTGTTGGTCACCCAGTACATTATATGGATAAATATTGTGATTGCATAACAGTGGCCTCAGAATTCATTAGGTGAGGTAACATCTTATGGGGTTCAACCTTATCTTATGCTGCCTCATTCTATCGGCTTCAATCCTAGACTGCTTCTCCTCCTCTTCCACTAAAATAGCAAACAAGAACATTAAAATGTCAATGGGAATCCCATAACTGTAACTCAAAACCCTTTACTTTGCTGAGGTGGAAAACTTTCCTGGTGGTCTCACAAATCTTCAGGCTGCCAAAGGCAAAATCAACTCTATTCAGGTATATAGAAAAATATCTCTGCTCAAAAGTTGCCTTGTACATTCAGTATTCACTTTTACAGACTGTTCCTGCCTATTGATGCTCTGGAGGGACGTGTTGCTGCAAGAATTAATTGATAACGGCAACTCTTTTATTTCATTTCAAATTACAAATGCACAATGATGAAGGTTAATAAGGCCATTTGAAGAAAAACATTTACTGAGGTACATTTCTGGAGAGGTAGAATTGAAACTTCTTTAGAACTTAGCTTACATGTCAAGTACTGTGTACAGTTCTGGTCACCACGTTATAAACTAAATAAGAACAAAAATATTTACTAGAATGGTATCAGAACTCAGAGATCATAACCATCAGAAAAGAATGAACAGGCTGGGGTTCTTCTTTGTTGAGATAGGACAAGTCTGAGTTAGAGAGGATCTTGTGGTTATGAAAGCATTTGGTTAATGTAGAAATAGAGGAGATTTGATGTGCAGATATGGGTAGAGAAAAAAGGCATAAATATAAGATAGATGTTAGTGAATCTAATCAGGAATTCATGGGAATCTCCTTCATCCAGAGAGTGCTTACAAAATGGAACTTGACACAGTGAAAAATATTTGAGGCAAATAACACCAGGTGCATTTAAGAGGAAGCTAGAGATGCATGAGAGGGAAAGGAATAAAAGGATACATTGATGTGGTTAATTGAAGGAAATTGAAAATATGGAGCATTGACATTGGCACGGATCTGTTGGGGCAAATGGTCTGTTCCTGTGCTATAATACTTTGTACCACATTATGCAATACGTTTGATGCAAGGCAATGCTAATCACAAGATTTGGGCACTTTTACCCTTCTTATGGTTAGTTCTAAGGTCTCAGCACAGTGCCACAATACCCCTAATCTGGACACAAACCTAATAGCAATAGAATGCACTTTGAATTGTACATCTCATAGTGGCACAATGATCAGGACTGTTGCCTCACAGCGCCAAGGACCCAAGCTCAATTCTGGTCTTATGTGACTATTATCTGTGTGCAGTTTGCACATTCTTCCTGTGTCTACATAGGTTTCCTCCATGTGCTCTTCTCACACTCTACGGACGTGCAGGTTAAGTGGATCTGCAAGATAAATACGTGGCGTTCCAGGGATAGGACTTCTGTGGGATTGTTGTTAGTGCAGGCATGATGGGCTGAATGACCTTCTTCTGCACTGTAGAATTCAATTATCATTCCAATTCCAAAGAAAAGTTTAAAAAAAAGACAAGCAAATTTATGATGAGAATACCTTTCCCAAGATAGATCCTATTTCTTTTCAAATTAAGATCGATTTTGTAATACATTGAGTGAGATCTTCCAGCTGCCTGTGTTGGTGAGATCTTCAGACTCAGCTGACTGCGGACCCCAGCTGCTGGTTTTCCAGTGGTGCGAGTATTGGAAAATCCCATTGATAGCCACGGGACCAGAAGATCCCTCCGGTGGCCAGCAGCGCACAACTTCCACCACGAGAAACATGCCGTGTGGAAGTCTGTAAATTTTGCCCATTGCTTCAAATGACCATTTGATTTATCATTTAGCAGTACTATGTTGACAGAAAAACGAAATGGGTGGGATTTGCCCAAAAAAAATCCTAAGTGTCAAATTCATGTAAAAACTGGAGTAAATCCTATTGATTTTTTTTTTCCAGTGGGAGTTTCAAAACGAATCTTCCATTCACTGTGCACTGCAGAGTGCACTAGCATAAATCACATTAAAAGTCCGTAGGTGGGGGCTATTCCTGCTGGACAGGCCAGCACCAAAGCGCTGAGCAGGCCACTGAGATTGGCACATATGCAGTAACACTGCACTGCAAGCCTCCTGGTTGCTGGTCAGCCCTGTGACCCCGCTTCACTAATTATGCGACATCCTCCAACACCACAATCACTGGTTTCCCAGATGTGTACCGTCAGCTTCGACCTCATAACCCCCGGCAGTTCTGGTCTCCCAATGTCCCCCTCCTCCACCACCAGCAGCCCCGAACTCCCAGCAGGCCAGGGTATTTTAATATTCTTTACCGAATGTATGCATCATTGGGAAAGCCAGCATTTATTGTTCATCCTTGATTTTTCTTGAGATAGTAGTGACCTGCCTTCTTGAACCATGCAGTCCAGGTGCTGTGTGATCCCTCATGGTGACAGAATTTCAGGATTTTTGAACCAACAACAGTTAAGGAATGACAGTATTGTTCCAAGGCAGTGTGATGTTTGATTGACCCATAAGAATGATTTTCCTCCTTTAATCTTGTGTTCTTCCTTCAAATTAAATCACATATTAGTTGAATTTTGAAGGATCTACTTATTACCAGTATTTTATTACATGGTTGAAATACTTACAATTCCATACAGCTGACAGAAAAAGAAACAAATGGAAAGAGAGACAATGGAAATTTGCAATCTTCCACCCAACCATAAAACTTGCAGCTGTTCTCTCTATTAGAGAAATTACAAAATAATCAATTCCACCAAGTCAATGAAATATGAATCATTATATATATTTATATATGTATGTATATAGGGATGGGCAGCTAATTTTATTAATGGGCATCAAGTTGAAAACCTACCCCAAAGACACAAAACCAGAAAGCTGTTATAAACACAAATTCTGTTTCTGTCAGAAAGGCACAAACCAGAGCTGCCAGAATGGGCTTGATAGTACAAGCTGTCAAATTGTCAAGCCACATACGTTGATCTTTCTTTGCCATATTGCCAACACACAATGGGTATTCGTCAGTGAGCCGGACATCACATTCAAACTTCAGAGAACAATCTTACAGGCGAGAATACAGGCACAAAGCAGATTTTTGGCCTCTCACGCAATCTTACCAGCTCTTCCCACTGATCGATGGGCAGAAGCAAGCCAGTAAGATAACTCCCTCAGTTTTTTAAATACTTATTTCTTATTGTCTTGACTCTTTCTTATGTTGTTCTTTCTTAGTTTAATTTATTTTATCTTCAATTGTGCTCTTTTGCTACCAAATCTAACCCAACTATTTAACTACTTTTTTACAAAGAACGTCCAAAAAGTTGTTTATTGACTGTGGCTGGAATTTTCCGACCTCTCCTGCGGCTAGGATTCCTGGGCCTCACTGCTGTGAATGAAGATTTGGCTGAGCGCCAAATCCTCCATTCTCACTGACAGTGATGGCAGGACTTACAACATCAAAGGTGCCGGCCTGTTTCTTTCACTTTTTGTTTCCATCCCAAATGTCTTTCCATCAATTTGGGCTTTCATATGCCAAGACTCAGCTGAAAGGCTGGCTGCTGAGTTTTTTTAAAGTTAATGCAGTTGTATACAAACTAAAAGCAGTAGTCGGCCATTTGGGTCTTCGAGCCTGCTGTGCCATGCATTTTGATCATGGTCAATCACCGAATTCAATGTCTTGAACTCCTCTTCCTCCCATATCCTTTGATCCCTTTAGTCCCCCCTGAGGACAGGCAGCATGCCCAGATAGGGTGCCTCCATGCACTGCTTTCCCCACGCACCCACACACACACACATACAACACACACACACATATACAACACACACACACACACACACATACACATACAATACACACACGCACACACACGCACACACACAGTTAAAATAATCTGATTGACTTTCTATTGGGTCATATTTGACCTCCTTGAGGTAAGAATTCTTTGGGCTTTTCCACATATGTAGAAATGCTTCAAATGCATTTGGAAATGTGTTAATGATTTTAAAAAAGACTGCAGAGGAAGTTTGGTACACTGACTCACAATAACTGCACATATTAACCAAAGGAATCTTTTCTCTCTTTAGTTTCTGTGATCATTGTCTTGTTATTTCTTACCGGAACATGCTTACTTTCCACTTCATTAAAGTGGCCTTTAAAACAGTCCATTTTCCCCTGTTTCTAGTTCCACTTCTCAGTAATCCTCATGTGGTTTGGAGTGTAACATTTCACAAATAAATATATTTGTCATAGGTATAAATTTTCACTAGTACAATTTTGCAAAGCAAGTTCCGAGTAAGTGCCAATGCAATTGTACTGACAAGATTTATGTAGTGAAATCTAAGCACTCAGCAATGTTCAAAATGTCATTGGTTTATGGCTGCAATTAATTTTCTATAATTTTTAAAAGCCGACATGCAATTTATTACAATTAGAGACTAAAATTCTATTCAAAAATCTGGAAATAAAAATATTACTTCACTATTTTTACTCAAAGCTACAATTTTGCTAGCATTAATGAAAATGGGAATTTCATTCCCCCAGTTGTGAACATACCTTATGCCTCCCATTTTACAATGTGGTTGGTGGGTTTAGTCCTGCAAGCGCAGAAGAGGCAAGTGAGGGTCAGGAAGTCTGACCTTGCCCAAGATTCCTGGCCGATTTGCACTAGCTTCTGGCTGACCTTTTGGCCATTTTGTGAGAACATATTTTAAATGAAACACAGTACGATTTCTCTTAAGTTTAGGAGGAATCACTTAGTACTTCAGATGGCCATCTGGAAGTTGCTGCAGAGATACTTGAGGTGCGAAGGAGATCTTATCACTTTTGTGCATATTTTTAATTTTTAAAATGTTCCAGTTCCTCTATTTTAATTTTCCTCTCCGAGATGTTTGAAGATTTTTTGATAAGAGCTTACTGATGTTGAATTAGAAAGAGCCAGCGCATTTGCAAACTCACTGGAATTAAATCATTTAAGAGGCTTCAGTAGATAAGAAAGAGCTAGAAAGAAAGAGCAGTGACTTTACAAAGGCCTTGAACTTACAAAATATCATTGCAGCTCTGGGGCAACAAAGCATTTAAATGCAAACTGCAGAGTACAATGTTGTAACCATAACAAGTTGAAATTAATTATTGGGATTGTTTTTAAAAAAGCACGCCCATTGCAGATATGGTTGATGAATCCCTGCTACAACTACAGCCACGGACTTCATCCCTCCTCTGGCAACTATCAGAGGTTGAACTAAGCAGTTCACAACCTTGGTAGTATATTTCACCTAAAGATGAGCTTCTGACAATCCCATGCCATCACCAAAACTGCCTAGTTCCACCTCTATATCACCAGAATCTGCCCTTGTCTCAGTTCATCTGTGGTTTAAACACTCTCTGAGCCTTTTTACGTGTCTATATTTGACTTTTCCAGTGCACTCCTGATCATCCTCCCATGTTCCACCCTCTATAAACTTGAGGTCATCCAAAGCTCAGCCACCCATGTCTTCACTCACATCGAATTGTGTTTATCTGTCACTCTTGTGTTCATTGACCTACACTGGCTTCTGGTTAAGCAATGCCTTTATTTTAAAATTTCTGTTCTTGTTTTCAAGTTCTGCCAAAGACCTTGTCTTCCCCACTTCTCTTCCTCACTTTCTCCTTTGGGATGCTTCTTATAACCTAGGTTTTGACACCTGATATGATAACATCATAACTTGCTAACGTCTTTAGTCCTTGTTGATCAGAAAGCAAATAACATGTTGTGCATCTAACACATTCTACACCTGAGAGATCAGCAAGATGATAGCTTCTTTTCTGGTCTGTGGTTACATTAGTTGATTTCAGGCAGAACAGCAATGGCTCATTACAATTAATTTTGCAACGGGCTATTAGTACCTGTTGAACAACTCCATGATCCATGTTTTCATATCTCTTTATAATCTTTTCCCAGCTATTTCTGGAACTCTATTCAGCCCTGTAATCCTGTGAGATATCTAAGGTCCTGCAATTCTGGCCTCCAGTACACCCCATCGTTTTGCCATGCTTTCACATATCTGGGTTCTAAACTGCAGAATTCTCTCTCTAAATTTTGTCTCTTGACTCAGCTTCTTTCCACGTTCAAAAATATCTATAAAAACTATCTGTCTGACCAAGCTTGTGTTCATCTGCAATAATGGGTGGAATCTTTTGCTCTCACTGGTGACAAGCTTGAAGATGAGAGTTAACCAAATGCTGGTATTCACAGATGGTAGGCATAATAGTTGAATCAGCTTGTTACCTCTGTGGGGAAGTCCCTTGTTCAAAGGCACACAGTACCTGATCAAGGGGAGGGGAAGGGGACTTGGAGAGGAAGGGGGGGGTGTGATGTGATTCCAGATTGCCATTCTCCTACCCTTACTGTTGAGCTCTAATTCCTCCTCTCATGACTTCTGCCCCACTCCATGATGCTGGGAATCAGTAAAGTAAAGTTAAGTTTATTTATTAATCACAGGTAGGCTTACCTTAACACTGCAATGAAGTTATAGTGAAAATCCCCTGGTCGCCATGTCCTAGCACCTGTTTGGGTACATTGAGGAAGAATTTAGCATGGCCAATTCATTTAACAAGCACATCTTTCAGAGTGTAAGAGGAAACCAGTGAATCTGTACGAAATCCACCAGACATGGGGACTCAGCACAGACAATGACCCAAGCTGGGTTTCGAACCGAGGTTCCTGGTGCTGTGAGGCAGCAGTGCTAACCACTGTTCCACTATGCTATCCTCCAACAGCTGCCTGTCTTTTGAGCAGCAGTTACCACCATCCCAAAGGCACTGCTGAACATGAGAGTTCCTGGTTTCTGACTGGCCAGGCAAGAAGCAGAATCTTCCGGCCATGCTCGGAAAATTCCCCCAGACCTCTGGCTCTGGGGTTTTGATTCTAGCAGAATGTGGGCTCTCCATTACTTGAATAGGCTTATGGTTCATTAGAGGCTTCCTAAAATGAGGCTGCATGAGCTTCTCGCTGAATCTGCAGCCAGAATTGAGACCCCTGAAGCTACATACAAGATTTTGTCCAAAGTCTTTTAACATAGATTGGTGACATTTTTCAACAATACTCCTGAGAAGCACCTTCAAATATCTTATTATATTAAAGGTACTATGCCTATCGAAGTTGCCAATTTAACTCAATCCCAAACTACAGAAAATAGGTGCAGTTATGATGTGGAAGCAGAATTGTATAGGTTGCCTCTCATGCACTCCAACAAGAGACATACTGCTGTCCCAAAGGTATCAGTCAACATAATGCCACGATTCATGTTGTCAGTTTACCTGGAAGCAATGAAAAATGTTAGCATAATTACACTGAAGCTGCACTGGAACCCAATTACACTTCCGGTTTTTCTGTGTGAAGCTAGTGCTGAACTCATGACCCCTTTCTAGGAAGGGATAAGAGTTCAGCAATTTTATGGGCTCCTAAGTGTGACTCCGATTACGGCAGACTAGGTTCTGTAGATCATCAGGCACATAAACACATCCTCTCTCCCATTTTAACACCAGGGGGTATATTTACCTCTGTTGAAAAAATAATCCTTCAATAAACCCTCGTTCATTTAGTAAAAAAACCTGTCTATAACTTTATCCACTGAAGACGCATGCAAATCTAACACTAGTCTTAAAGTGTAGGAAGTCCCTCATTTTGTAGCTAATACTCACAATTAGATCATTCACAAATTAATTATAACTTGACAGGAAGTCTTCAGTAAGCTAACAGGCTTTTTTAATTGAATTTTTTAAATCTATTAAAAATACGACTGAAAATTCCTTTGCTTATGGCATCAGCTAATCATAGTGTCATGAAGGCAACAATCGTGATCTTCTGCAAAGGGATATTGTAGGAATAAGTGAATAAATTTTCAAGAATTCTTTCTTAAAAAAACCACTGATGGACATATATGAAGTGGGACAATTCCACAAAACCTATTTTAATAATTCAATCATTTAATCATTTATATCCAAATGGAATTAGGTTCACAGCAATGTCTGCTCTGTTTATTGGTACTTAACCAGAATAAGTATTTTCATAGTTCTTACTTGGACACTTTAAAATCTATTTGGGTTTGTTTTAGGAGTGTCTTCTATTCTAATACCAACTGAGTAACAGGACTTAGTAAGTTTTCTTCAGTCCTGCCAAACCAACATAGATCCGTAAGTTTTTAATTTTTTCCAGTTCTTGCAAAAAAAAACACTTTGAACCTTGGCACCAAAATGTGGGCTGATCTGTAAAACCACACCTGCCCATAATGAAGCGTTTCTGTACATCTGGAAGAGAAGTGGTTTGATCATTAAGAGCCTGACCACCATGAAAGGGTATTAGTTTCAATCTGCACATGGAAGTCAATTAGACTTCCAAACTGCGAACGAATGTGATGTCTGTCTGGTGTACTTGTCTTTTGGTCACACAATACCTTGGGATCCTGCTGAGGGGTAAATGCTCTTTTATGGGTTTAGCTGCAGTTATTGTGTAAACACAGTAAAGTTTTATGAGAAAAATCACCAGTTTACCAGTGAAGCTGACAGCCATTTGCCTACACAACAGAAACCAGATATGGTGTAAATGAGTAAATGTGGATTTGACTCAGTTCTGTGTGAATGGCTGTCATTTGGTAAGGCAAGGTAGTTCAATCTGCAATTGGCAAGCCTCGGTAATATTAATACAGCCCATACAAATGCCCATAGACCATCTGAATGCGAGGGATAGAGGAGAAATTAGCACTTATTATTTGCATAGGCTATATGTAAAATTAGCACCAGAATATAAAATGCCATTAGCACTTAAAATGAATGCTCAATGTAGAGTGGGCGCTCATGTGGGTGTTGGGATCATACAAGTACAAAAAGGGGTCACGTGTCAAGAGTTCTTCCAAAGCGTGGGCAGAGACACAGTATGTAAGAGCTGTTCTGTTAACAAACATCTACTATTGTTAGTCCCTAGTTGCCAGATTTTGGAACCCTGTGCTTCCACATTTGTCAGGAGGCCGGGGCCAATAAATTTAGTTGCAAACAAGCAACGATGAGAGTCTGCTGATTTGGTCAGATATTAAAGATCTTTATCTTAAACGTCATGAACTAGTTTATAAATTAGCATTCGGAAATGGTATAAGTCAGGATAAATTTTCCATTTAAATATCCTAGCTGTAGTAGAACGAAGCACATTGGTATCAGCTATTGAATGATAATTCAGTGATAACAGAAAATGATAACAGGAAATTTAGCATGTCAGCTATGACTCTCACCAATCTTTACAGATGCACCATAGAAAGTATTCTTTCTAGTTGTACCACAACTTTGTATGGCTCTTGCTCTGCTCAACGTCACAAGAAACTACAAAAGGTCCTGAATGTAGCCCAATCCATCACGCAAACCAGCCTCCCACCATTGATTCTGTCTACACTTCCCACTGACTTGGCAAAGCAGCCAGCATAATTAAGGACCCCACGCACCCCAGATATTCTCTCTTTCACTTTCTTCCATTTGGAAAAGGATATAAAAGTCTGAGATCACGTACTAACCAACTCAAGAACAGCTTCTTCCCTGCTGACATAAGACTTTTGAATGGATCTACCTTGCATTAAGTTGATCTTTCTCTACACTCTATGACTGTAACACTATATTCTGCACTCTCTCATTTCCTTCTCTATGAACAGTATGCTTCATATGTATAACGTGTAAGAAATAATACTTTCAATGTATGTTAATATATGTGACAATAATAAATCAAATCAAATCAAATCAAAATTAACCTTCCTGACTTTTAATGTAAATGGCTGATCATAATATTACTCTGGTTTCCTTAGTCATCAACCCAAATGTCAGAATCCAAATTATGAGTTGATCATCCAAACAAATTATTGATGCAATTGTGTGTTCAGTCCTGGCCAACAGCTTCCTGCCATCAGAATTTGTTCAAAGCTGTCAACTTATTTCTGCCAGTCTCTCTCTCTCTCTCGCACTCATTTTGACTCAATATTTGATTCTTAATGGTAGCATGTTCTATTTATTCCTTATTGACAATTATAATTAAAACTCATCTTATTGCAGCTAATTAGGTAACCTGAAAGGCAGTGCAATTATTCAGAAAGACTTTGCACTATAATGCAAAAGAACTGCTAATTTAAGTAGTATTCAGAGATGCAAACCCATGGAACTTGTCCTGCCATGATTGCCACTGGGGCAAATGCATATAGCCAAGCAGCAGCAACTTGTAAAGTATTGCTCTTGCTCTGAAAGTTGAACAATGCATAAAAGAAATCAAAAAAGTGAAGGAAAAGCACATGGAGCACTTTCAGAGGATGTTTGCATCTAAGCAGTCAAAAGAAACAAATAAATAAGATACCCTGCTCTAAGCTAAAAAGCATTATTTATTAGAGAAAATCATATGCCATCCAGGAAAACATGGGAATCAGCTTCAAGACAGCAGATATGACATTCCAAATGAAAACGGTGGAATCAAACTTAATTAGAGATGTAACATGGGCAGTGAACAATCAGTTGTACACCCAATCCAAATTTCCTTCCTATTTTCTTAGCGTTGAAGGGGGCACTGAAGCTCAACATGACAATATGCACACTACAGATTACACTATCAACATTACCGAGCAGCATCAGTTTACAATGCAGACTGGAGGCTCCAATATTATAAAACATAACTCTCCAAGTTAATTACACAGGAGTTAATTGCATGCATTACGAATTACTACCTAACCACAGGTTAGGTAAGATTGAAAACAATAATTTTTGGCTGGGTATGCTAACGGAAAACACAGCAGCCATTTTACAAGCAGAACGCAAATATTACAGAACTGCAAATCTGTAGATTTTGTGCTGAATTAGATCATTTACTGCAACTTCCAGTACTTCAATGACTTTGCTGGTACAGATCATAGCTGCAAGCGTCAATAATTTGAGCATCTGAAGATTCAAAATAGTACTATTCCAGCCTCAAATGTGAATTCTTCATTTACTTGAGGATACGTGTTATGTAAAGCTGGCAAGAGTTTCACAAGCTCATGGCAACCTGATATAAGTTTAATGTATTATGTTGTTACCTCTGCAGAATTGTACCACAACTTGAGGCATCAATTAGTTGTTACCTTTTATTCATGATTATGAAACTAATGCCACTGAACTTCCAACAGAATTATTGCCCTCTGCTGAGTGAGAATCATCCCTTTTAAAGCTATATTTTTAGCAGATTTCTGATTTTTTTGTTTGTTCTGTAGCATTTGATCTTGACTCAGCAACTAGCAGGGGTCAACAGTGCAGACTTGAAATCAACAGCTATATTTCTCAATTAAACATGAGGCTCATGAGTCTAATTTTTAAAAATTTCATTTATTATTATCACAAGTATTGGGATACAGTGAAAAATATTGTTTCTTGCACACTGTATAAACAAAGCATACCATTCATAGAATATATGGGGGAGAAGGAAAGTAGTGTTACCATCATTGCTATGATGGATCCATTTTAAATAGATAATGGCAAATAGGAATCGGAGCAGGCAAGGTTTTTTGTTGGCCTTGGGCAGGAGGGAGGGTAAAATTCCAAAGATTTGTCAACTATTTCAGGTGCATATATTATTTTAATCTCTAGCAAATGCTTATAAACAAATGCTTGTACTGTCTCAGTGATCTACCTTTGGATGTTTGTACATTAGGGTTAATAATACACCTTGTGTAGCATTCAAATGTTCTTATTCCAATACTAATTTAAAACTGTGAGTACCTTATATTGGTAATATTCATGGCACATTAGCTCTTAATAAATATTTAATATCCATATAACATTAAATGGATGGGCCTCGAAATTCTTTGTTGCTTTTTGCAAAAGCTAGGCAGTTTACTCTGTCCCTTGTACATTGGGCAGGTAGTGCACCTTTCACCATACAGACAGACGTGGTTAAAATGGCAATAGGAGCCCACTTTGGCACATGCCAAATGGAGAGTATATTAGAGTTCTGAACAACTCCAGAGCAAATTTTCAATTCAGAACTGATTGGCTATATATATTTCTCACCAGTAACTGCATGGTCCACAATTTTACCATCATCAGAAACCTGCCTTTACCAGCATCCCCATAAGAGTAGGTGCTTGGATGACCATAACCCAGTTGGAGCCAGTGCCTGGGTGACTGCACTCCAGCGAGAGGCAGAACCTCAAAGTTGACTTTCCCATGAGCTTTGTGTTGTCAGCAAATTTATACTGTGTATTTGATTTCCACCTCTAAACCATTGATATAGCTATGACACCTAGTTAGCCCACAAGTTACAGGAGAAAGCCCTGTGTAGGTCTCTTTTTATAGCATGCACAAATGCAAGCCACATAATCATTTAATCAATCCCCTGAATTGTTCATGCTCCCAATTTTCTAGACAAGTTACAATTTATAAACTTCTGTTTTAAATGTTTACATGCAGAAAATGTGCTACAGAAATAAATAATGGAATATAGTTATAAATGAACAGTGAAGTTACCTTGAATGAATGTTTAGATAAAAAGAATACATTTAGATCTGCCAAAGTTCCTCCAGTTGGTGACTATTCTGTAACTGTGGCTAGAAAATGAACATTTGGGCACAATTGTGATGCCCACAAAGTTAAATAGCTAAGCAATGCTACTGTCAAGGTTCGCACATGAAGATCAGCCATTGGAGTGAGATTCCAGAGACTGACTGGCACCTGTGGAAATGTATCCCACATAAATTAGGGCATTCGAGAGACAGCAAACAGGGGAGGGAAGTTTTCTGTTTCAGTTTTCAGCTTTTTGAAGACAAAGGATTTTTAATTTTCATTAAATCAAGTAAGATTTAACACAAGTTGTCATTCATTGCTTATAACACTCTACTTTCATGATGTGCAAGATATCAGAGAACTTTTCTATGGCATGATAAAATATAGCTAAGTACTTTTGTCATTAACTCTGTTTTATCCTCCCCCTCATTATTTGAAAGAGCAACTTCAAAGGGGGTTTTGTCACAAGAAAGTGACTAGGAAACTCAAATGACTATTCAAATACTAAGACACTTTTTTATGGCAATCTATAGCTGATAGGGGCAGACTCCTTGCCTTAAGGAATCACTCTAAATTAGCAAAAAGTAAACATATATGTTATATGTTACATAAAATAACAGTGTAGTCAGGATATGTTACAGGGATATGATTATTGTAGTACCTAAAACACTCAGAAATTGATTTTAGAACTTATGATGTCAGATAACAACATTGATTTTGTTACAATCTCAGGACCTCTGCCAATTAACCCTCCACATATCAAGAGTAAAAAGCTAAAACATGGCAAAAGGAATGTCAAACAGAATGTTGGGAAGCAATGACTAATTAAATGAATTTTAATTGAGGGACCTAATTATAAGACAATACTTCCACTTTTAGTAATTCATGTTAGCACTAGTATGATCGAATGAACGTTGAAGATGTTGCCTTGCTTAATGCAAAGTAAGAAACAATTCTTGTAATGTTAATAAATAGCAATGTGGTTGTAAAAGTTTATGTTGTGTGAAATGCTCTAATTGATGTCAGATTTCAGAGAAATGTTTAAAGAAGCAGCGATGCAGCAAACAGAGGTGGGGTTAAAAAGTAACAGGGTTTGGATAGTGTGGAAGCAGAAAATATTGGAACAGTAACATTTTCAGTTCAACAAATACATAAATCAAATGGTATAATTAAAATCCTCAGAAGATATAAAAACTTAAACTCACGTTGCCAGTAAATCTCACATGCATAGTTTTTCAACTAATTGGGTGCAATCGGAATTTACTGCATAACTTTTCTACTATAAATACAAGTAAAACTTTATTACCTTGTAAAATACAAGCTGTGCATTCTGATGCTCCTGTGTACTGAAGAACTTAATCACTCCCTCTGCGCTAAATTAAGTAGATCTTGTTTTTGCAATGATGCATTCCAAATATACTTTAACTACCTGTAGCTATATTGTAACGAAGGAAAGCAATCGAGGAAATCTGTGGAAAAAAGTCTGAAAGTTACCAAATTCTTATACTTACATAAAAATTCAGAAATCAAAACAGAACAGGCCAATTCAGTATTTTATTAAAAAGTATTAGCTAGCAACAGAATCTTTGAAATGGAATTCTTCAAGCCTTGGGCATATTTTGACTGCAACTGGAATTAAGGTTTGCAGGTTAGGTTGATTAGCCATGTTAAATTGTCCCTTAGTGCCCAAAAATGTGTAGGTTAGATGGATTACCATGGTAAATGCATGGGAATATGGGGAAAGGGTGAGGGTTGGTCATGTGTAAAATACTCTTTCAGAGAGGTGATGCAGACCTAATGGGCCAAATAGCGTCTTCTGCACTGCAGAGATTCTATGAGATGAATATGATTGTTCTAAATAGGGCTTTTCCAAACTAACTATGTTATTGCTCATGTTTGGCTTGCATTCAAAATATTAGCTATTGATCCTCTTTCAGATATCAGTGCCCATGCTGTGTTCTCAAGTTAAAGCAAACCTTTTTGTCAGTTTTATGTACACAGTCTGCCCTAATGGTATTATCACAAGACTATCAATCCAGAAACTCAGCTAATGTTCTGGAGACCCAGATTTGAATCCCACCTGGGCAGCTGGTGGAATCTGAATTTAATTTTTAAAAATCTGCAATTAAGGCACAGTGATTAGCACTGGTACTTCACAGCACCAGGGACCCAGCTTCAACTCCGACCTCGGGTCGCTGTCTGTGTGGAATTTATGCATTCTCCCCATGTCTGCTTAGGTTTTTTCCAGGTGCTTGCTTTCCTCCCACACTCCAAAGATGTGCAGGTTAGACTGATTGGCCATGCTAAATACTGTCAGGGGATTAGCAGAGTAAATATGTAGGATTGTGAGAATGGGGCCTAGGTGAGATTGTGGTCAGTGTAGACTTGATGGGCCAATGGCTTCTTTCTGCACTGTAGGGATTCTCTGATTCTTTGACAAATTTCAAAATTATTATCATAAAATTATACTGAATGTTTTTCTTTTCAGAAAGTAGTGTGTGTGTGTGTGTGTGTGTGTGTGTGTGTGTGTGTGTGTGTGTGTGTGTGTGTGTGTGTGTGTGTGTGTGTGTGCATATAAACACATGTGGTGTAGATGTCCATCTTTGGCACCACGTGCAACCTATTACTTACATAGAAGTAGAAGCATAGAAAATAGGAGCAAGAATAGGCCTTTCAGCTCTTCAAACATTCTCCATCATTCATTATGATCGTGGCTGATCATCCAACTCAATAACCTGTTCCTGTTTTCCCTCCCAAATCCTTTAATTTATTTAGCTGCAGGAATGATATCTATTTCTTGAAAGCGAACAATGTTTTGGCCTCAACTCTTTTCTATGGAAGAGAATTCCACCAAGCTTTGGGTAAAGAATCTTTTCCACATCTCAGTGTTAAATGTGTTACCACACATCCTCAGACAGTGAACCCTGTTTTAGACTCCCTCTAAATTAGGAGTACCCTTCCTGCATCGACCCTGTGTATTCCTGTTAGAATTTTCACAGAATCACCATATTTCTTCAAAACTGAAGAAGCCCATTCAGCCTAACTGAGACTGAACCAATAACAATTCACTCAGGCCCTATCCCTGTAACCCTACATATTTACTCTGTAATCCCCCTGACACTAAGGGGCAATTTAGCATGGCCAATTAACCTAACTCACATATCATTGGACTGTGGAAGGAAACCAAAATCACCCGGAGGAAACACACACAAACACGGGGACAGTTTGCAAATTCTTCACAGTCAACCAAGGTCGGAATTTAAGTGATGTTGTAGGTGCTATGAAGCAGCAGTGCCACTGTGCAGCCCAAATTTTATAAGCTTTTATAAAATTCTTCTTCATTCTTCTAAACTCCAGCAAATATAATCCTAACCAACTCATTGACAGGAAATATCAGCTGAAGGCATTTCACATGGTTCATGACTGATGTCCCAAACACTTTTTCTAGTGCATACAGCTCCACATCAGACATGGTTAGCATCTATGGGGGAGTGGGAGTGGTTCCCACCAGATTTCCAACTGCTCCCCTCTATTGGAGAATAGAAATCCTCACATTGCTGGTGGGAACAGAGGCCATTAAGATCCCCCGGGAGGTTTGGGGTGGAAGGAAAGGTGCCCCATCTGCAGCACCCAATACTGCACCCTGACACTGACCAGCAGGCACCTTGACATTGGCACTGCCAGTGTCTGGTGGGCAAAGGGGCTGAGTCAGATGGCGGGAGGCAAACGGGGGGCAGTCCCTATAAGGGTTATGATCGTGGGGATGGACCTGCTGCCACTCTGCTCTGCAAGTGGAATTGGTGGGAAAGGGAAGAGGGCAATTGGGACTGGCCATCAGGGTGAGAGGGAGTTTAAGCCTGTCATCAGGTGGAGGGCGAAGTGAGTCAGGGCTGGCAATGGCTGTGGGGGGGGTGATCAAGGCAGGTCAGGGACAATGGAGTGTGGATTGGGTGATCCTGCAGATCATCAACTGTAGGTGGGGAAGGCCAGCAATTTGGGGAGATGCAGGAAAAGCCAATGAGAGGGGTGCTGGTGATCGGAGATGTCAGTGATGGGGGGTGGGGGGGGCATTGCAAATGTGCTGATCTCACACTAACAGCTTGGCGCATGTGCAGTGGCCCACTCAGGGCTATGTTGTCAGCCTCTCAGGTGGGATGAGGCCCCATCCTCTTCTTTTCAGAGTAAACCACACTGAGACACTTTGTGATGCACAGAGTGTTGGTGATTCATTTAGATATGTACATCCAAAAAACATGCAGAAAATACTCCCATTTACCCACCTGTTGGGCACTTAGTTTTGTTTTGGGAGAATCCTGGCCAGTCTCTTCTCATATATCAGTCCTGCAATTCCAAGAATCAGTCTGGTAATTCTTTGCTGCATTCCCTTCACTGCAAGAATATTCTCCTGCATATAAGGCCAAAACTGCGCACAATGTTTCTGAGTGTGATCTCATCAAAGTTCTTTATAACTGCAACAAGACATCCCTGCTCCTCTCACTATGAATGCCAATATACCATTTGCCTTTTTCACCGCCTGTTGCACCTGCATGCTTACTTTCAGTAATTGGTGTCCAAGAACAAGCAGGTCTCATTGTACATTCTGTCTCTTAATCTATAACTATCCAGATAATAACCTGCCTTCTTGTTTTTGCTATCAAAGTGGAAAACCTCATGTTTAACCACATTATATTGCATCAACCATGCATTTGTCCACTCACTCAACTTGTCCAAATCACACTGAACCATCTCTGCATCGCCCTCATAGCTCATCCTCTCACCCAGCTTTGTGTCATCTGCAAATTTAGAGATATTCCATTTAATTCCTTCATCTAAATAAATGATAGGCTTTGTGAATTTCTGGGGTCCTATCAGTTGTCCCAGGGGTACCACACTAATCACTATCTATCACTAGGAATTCCTACTCTATGTATCCTATCTACCAACTCATTTTTTATTCATCTCAATATACTACCCCCAATCCTTGTTTCAATTTTACGTACTAATCTCTTACGTGAGACCTCGTCAAGAGCCTTCTGAAATCTAAATAAACCACATCCACTGGCTCCTCTTCATCAACTCTATTAATTACATCCTTAAAGAATTTCAATAGATCTGTCAAGCATTATTCTCCTTTTATAGATCCATACTGACTCTTTCAGATCCTATCATTGTTTTCCAAGTGCTCTGCTGTTAATTTTTTTATAATGAACTTGAGCATTTTCCCCATTACCGATGATAAGCTGACTGGTCTATAATTATCTGTATTCTCTTTACCTTCTCTTTTAAATAGCGGGGATTATATTAATTACCCTCCAATCTATAGGAACTGTTCCAGAGTATATAGGATCTTGGAAGATGATCATTAATGCATCCATTATTTCGAGGGCCACTTCCTTAAGTATTCCTGGAGTAGATTATTTATCAGTCTTCAATCCCATCAATTACTCCAACACCATTTCTCTACTAATATTTATCTCCTTCATTTCCTCCCTCTCACTAAACTTTATTTCCCCAACATTTCTAATATGTTATCTGTATCCTCCTTTACAAGAAAAAACAAAAGTATGTATTTAGTCCGCTATTTCTTTGTTCCCCAATATAAATGACCTTTTTCTCACTGTAAAGGTCATTTGCCTTCACACATTTTTTTTCTCTACACAATTTATTGAAGTTTTTGCTGTCAGTTTTTATGTTCCCAATAAGCTTATTCTCATATTCTATTTTCTCTTCCTTAATCAAACCTTTTATCCTTGTTTGCTAAATTCTAAACTGCTTCCCAGTCCTCAGGTCTACTATTCGTTCTAGCCAATTTGTATGCCTCTTCCTTGAATACTACGCCTTTTTTTTTGAAGCCATGGTTTGACCACCTTTACCATTTTGCTTTTGCACCAGACAAAAGCAAAAGCAAACAATTGTTGCAGTTCATCCATTCACTTTTGAATGCTTAATACTGCCTATCCACCATCATCTCTTCAAATAACATTTCTCAATCTAATATAGCCAGCTTGTGCCTCATACCATTGTAGTTTTCTTTATTAACAGTAAGGACCCCAGTCTCAGGTGCAACTGTGTCATTCTCCACCTTGATGGAGACTTCTATTATTTATTGTCGCTTATCCCCAAGAGACTTCGCACAATTATTCCTTTCTCATTACACACTACACACTCTAGGATAGCCTGTTCTCCAGTTGATTCCTGCTCCATGTTTTTTTTTAGAGCAACACAGCACGGGAAACAGGCCCTTCGGCCCAACGAGCCCACGCCGCCATCATAACTATATAGTAGCAATTCCATTATCCTATTATAGATTTAGGTTATTCCTAATATGGAAGACTCTCACTATAGGGACAATTTGTTTCCCAATCAGCCTAAGAGCGAATTTTTGGGTTGTGGGAGGAAACCGGAGTGCCCGGAGAAAACCCACGCAACCACGGGGAGAACGCGCAAACTCCCGCAGACACCGGCCCAATTCCAAGTGTCTGCACAGCCACATCGATAGTCTCTGAGCTGTCATGGTGCCCTTCAGATGGTCCACATAAAGCACTCATTTACGACATGAAGTACCAGGTTGTTGTTGTCCAGAATATCATCGCTTCCACTCTCCAGGAACTCCTCCTCTATGCTATTGTTAGTAATTTGGTTAGTCCAATCTACATGCACATTATACTCACCCATAATTACTAATTTATTGCATGCATCTCTAATTTATTGTTGAATACCATCCCCAACATCAACACTGCAGTTTGGGAGTCTATATTACTACCCCCACTGAGATTTTACGCTCCTTGGTGTTTGCCTTGTGATGGGCTTTTCAAGGCAGTAAAGAAACTCATTCAGGAAAGTTTTCTAGTCCTTCCTGCTGCGGGAATCATTACAGGCATGACAGAAAAATCCCATCCATTGACTGGAATTTTACCACCTCACCCATCCCAGGAATTGGAGCCGGCAAGAGATGGATAATGGAAAGATCTATTGACCTCAGGTGGGATTTTACGATTTTGGGTCAAGGCTGTAAATTCCCATCCATTGTCTCCTTGAAACCTTGGCATCCATACCAGGATGTTGCCTGGTATGGAGGGCAGGTCCTATGAAGAGAGGTTGAAGGATTTGAGGTTGTTTTCATTAGAAAGGAGGCGGCTAAGAGGGGATCTTATTGAAGCATATAAGATGATTAGAGGTTTAGATAGGGTGGACAGGGATAGCCTTTTTCCTAGGATGGAGAAAGCTAGCACGAGGGGACACAGCTTTAAATTAAGGGGTATGAGTTATAGGACGGATATCAGAGGTAGGTTCTTACTCAAAGAGTGATTAGGGAGTGGAATGCCCTGCCTGCAGCTGTTGTAGATGCGCCAAGTTTGGTGGCGTTTAAGAGGTTACTTGATAAGTATATGGAAGAGAAGGGAATGGTTTAGTTTGGAGGGGCATTGCTTTTTATTTTGGTCGGCACAACATCGAAGGCCGAAGGGCCTGTTCTGTGCTGTAATGTTCTATGTTCTATGTTCTATGTTCTATCCCTAATTCTCTGCCATTTCCTTGAGGGTTGGGCCAACCCCTTTCAGAACTGCAAATGGAGGAAAGGAACAGAGAAAAGAGATTGGCACAAAACAGACAATTTTAACATGAGAAAATGTATTGGATTGGGTGAAAGTGTGTTGGGGGGTGGGGTTAAATTGGAAAAATAGTCCAGCATATTAAGCCAACCTGAACCAATTACTTCCAGGGTTTAGGGAAGTGGGGAAGTGGTGGGCAATCAACCCATCCTCAGAAGGAAGGTTAGCTGGGAGGTAAACAACTAGTCGTCCTGTTAGCTGAAATCTAAAAAGAGCTCCCTGCATTGCTTTCACTATGTCCTTAAATACATTTTCCCTTTGATCTTTCCCTTATTTGATCTAATTTCTTTAGAACTGCACTCTTCTATATATAATTACCTTCATCTCTTTAATTTGACTTTTTAGAATTTATACACATAGTAAATACACTTCCCTCTGACACCTTTCCTTCAACCTAACATCTCTACTTTCGAGCCCTTAACAGCCTATTCAAATCTAGCCATGTTCTGCCCTCATTGTTGCTAAATTGTCACATGGTGGCAGTGTGGCTAGCACTGCTGCCTCACAGTGTCAGGGACTGTGGTCCGATTCCCACACTGTCTATGTGGAGTCTGCACATTCTCCCCATGTCTGTGTGCATTTCCACAGGTGCTCCAGTTTCCTCCCCCAGTTCAAAAGGCATGTTAGTTAGGTGCGTTCGCCATGCTAACCTCAATGTACCCAAACAGGTGCCGGGATGCGGCGACTAGACGATTTTACGGAACTTCATTGCAGTGCTAACGTAAGCCTACTTGCAACAATTAAATAAACTTAAGGTAAACATCTGTAGCTAGGCTCGTTAACATATCAAATGCCCCAGTTCACACAGCCACTCTGTCCCTACCTTCAGTATCTTTTACATATTCCCACAGTTTAAAATATAAAATTAATACATTCCCAGCAGAAAATATTTGAATGAATTAAATTTTCTTGATCATTCGTGACACAGGAAATAGATTTAAGTGCTGCTGTTGCTCAAAGGAGATGTCAATCAAGAGTCAGATGAGCCCAAACACTAATAATTATCCAACTGGCTGCTGACACTGAAAGTGATGTTCACCATGGGTTTTCCATTTGGAAAATATAGTAATTATTGCTGATTCCAATATAATAATGAAGGAGCATATCCTACCAAGTCAAAGCTTCACAAAACACAGCCACATCGAGACGGCAGTATCTAGGAGCATCAGTTGCTCAGAACATATATTGACTCCGATGAGGACAATGTCTTGGGGGAATGACTGATAGGCTGAGCCCCTCCACTATCCCCTCCCCCCTCAGCCCCTCACCATGCATCCCCCACAATGCAGAGGACAGATCCAGCTATTTGGGGGCTCTTCAATGGCAAATTGGAAAATTTCCCAACTCACATTATCCACCTTAGTAGCAATGATCCAAGTCATGTTAACTGGCAAATTGTTGTTCAGCATTTAAAAAATTATGATGGAATACAGAGCATATTTGCTGAATTAGTCTTAATTCCTGCCATACTGTAGTTACTGCTGAGTTTTTTAATCCAGTGATCAGGAATTTACAGTACCGAACCTGTTAACATGATCACCGTGCAGAATGGCTGAAACTAATATGATCAAAATGTTTGAAATTTTTCAGAGTATGCTGTAAATAGAAAAACGTTCTTAGTCTTCTGTACTTTGTTTCTGTTTAGCTCTGCAATCATTGCATTGTTTTTGTGAAAAAATCTAAAATGAAAAATCTAAAATGAGGGTTTAATTCTTTCTTGCAATGCAGGAGTTGTTGGTATAAAAAATTTTTGTGTCATATTTTAATTGGCTCATTAGCATTGCAAAATAAATGTCAACATTCACATTACGCACAAAGGAATTTTACATAAATGCTTTAACTAGTTTGCCATTGTAAGAGATTAAAATTCATGCTTGGAAATAAACATGGGAATACTTCTGTGCAGTATTCAATGTCACAATACATCGCAGCTGTGTAACCCTTACACAATAAATAGATTTCAGTTCAGGAGCAGTTTGAAGCTGTGCCAGGTACATTCATGATAGTCAGTGATCTGAACTGGGTCAGAGTTTACTTGCATTGTCCTTGATTCAGTCCACCTTGCAGTGTGGAAGATTTGTGTTTCTTTCTCCACTTTGGAAAAACTTGGTATGCCACATTTTGGCTCGTGAAACTCAGAACACCTGTATATTCTAATTCTCACATGAGACACACACACTTGGGAGCTCTGATCTTCTTAGCATGTGGAGATCAGAACAAGCTTTCTGTGAACAAAGCACTTGGCCTCCTTTCTGCTGACTCCGATCATTTGTAAAGCAAACTTTCAGGCCAACTTGATTCTAATGCATTGGGAATTAAGCAATAGCATACAGCAGTTCCGATAACTGAACATGTTAGCCTGGAGCTTTCATTCCCATTTGTGGTGGAAATTAATGCAGTAGCTGCAAACTTGTCTCCATGTCTCTGGACTTCATCGGGTTCCTACCAGATACTTTCCTATAAGATTCAGCAATAGGAACACCTGCACTTAAACATAAATGATAGTTAGGGATACACAGCAGCCCAAAAACAA
Source organism: Sphyrna mokarran (assembly GCA_024679065.1). Taxonomy (NCBI): domain Eukaryota; kingdom Metazoa; phylum Chordata; class Chondrichthyes; order Carcharhiniformes; family Carcharhinidae; genus Sphyrna; species Sphyrna mokarran. Next base: position 82,084,861 of record JAGIQG010000005.1, on the reverse strand, counting down.
AACCTGGAACTGAACAGCAATAAATCTCATGAGGTTTGGATACAAAAGTGAGGAAATAATCCTTCAAGATACAAAGTCTTGATTTGGACTCCGTCTGCAGGATTGCATTCAATTTTGTGCACTGACCAATGGGAAATATATATTGGCTTTGAAAAGGGTACAGAGGAGATTCAGTAGAATGATATGAGGACTTTCTTTATAGGCTTAAAATATAAGCACCATTTACATGCTTGGCTATTATATTTATGCATTTATACGATTGAAGGATAATCTGGTTGATGAATTTAAAATAATCAATGGATTTGATGAGTAGATGGTGGGGGCATCCAGAACAGGAGGACATACCTTAAAATTGAGCTAGTCCATTCAGGAATTAAATTATGAAACATTTTTTAATATTAAGGAGAATAGTCATTTGGAATTCTGGTTTCTAAAAAGCTGTCAAGGTTGTGTCAATTGAGATTTTCAAGATTGAGATTTGAAATGATTATCTTTTTAAGACAGTGTAGCAGAAGAAGGTCACCCGGTTTGAGGGACAAATGGAAATATATGCTGGAATTCCACTGCCCCTGCCTGCCACGGAATTGGAGCAGGCGACGGGTGGACAATGGAATTTCCTGTCCTGTTCGAGTGAGGCCATGAAGCCTTATCCATAGAGTGAGTGATAATCCCAGAGGATGGAGCTTTCCTTCAAGCAGTTGTACATCGGGAAGCCATGTAGTAAGCTTGTAAGTACTGGAGCAGGCTAGGTCTGCAAACCTCTGTACCTGATTTCTCCTTATCAATGAATACCTTTCATTCCTAACAAAACATAAAGTGTCTTGACATTTCCAAGGAGTGCCTCGCTGTTACAGGATTGATAGATTTTTGTTGGATAAGGGTATGGAGGGATAGGTGTCGTAATTTGGATGGGACTCATTGTGGCTTCAATAATGAATGATTTATTACCAATAAACCTTATCCACAATTTGAAACATGATTTAACAAATTCTAAGCACGACTCTCCAATAAAATGAAACCCTACCTCATTAAAAATCAGAACCTCGTGTTGAAGATAGGATAATTCTTCAAGTGTCCCAAGTAATTTTTCCATCTCCAGGATGATGTTCAACATTAATGGAACTACATAATGGCCATCAGGAATATCAAATATGAAGAGACTGGCCAGGAGTTAGGTTAGATGGCTTGGTCTTAGTTCTATCATCACAGACTTGATAAAGCAATGTGTCATGAAAATCAAAAACTCCCATCTTCAGCCTCCCTACACCCATGGGAGTGGCCTGGCAATTTATGGGTGCACATACATGTGGGGTCTGCAGGTTCCTTTATGGTGTCTATGTTTTTAATCATGGTGGACACACATTGAAAGTGCTTGAAGGTGCACAGCATCAGCTACACAACGATGTAGACTGTGACCGAGAAATTATAACAAAGTTTCAGCACAAACAGAATACCGGAAGCCCTGTATTCTGATAACAGCACGGCCTCCACGAGCGGTGATTTCCGAACTTTGTGTTCTCCCCTGGTAGTTGACACATCTGCACTGCACCTTATCACCCATTGTCAAATGGACTGGCAGAACGGGTGGTTCGAACCTTCAAAAATGTTATGAAGAAACAACCAGCGACACTACGGAGACGAAGCTGACATAATTTTTGTTCAATTACAGGATCACATCAACAATACAACAGGTGTTTCTCCAGCAGATTTGTTAATGGGATGACAGCTTGTATCAGACCAGGTCCATTATTCCCAAACTTGGTGGGAAGGTGGAGTCCCAACAGGAAAACCAACAAAGAAGATACAATTCCAAAAGGACAGAAAGAATTTTTGCAATGGGTAACCTGATTCACGCAAGTAACTTCGGGGATAGTCCCAGATGGATCCCTGAGGTCATTATGGACAAAGCATCTTACAAGGTCAAAGTTCAAGGTAAAACTGGAAAAAAAAACACTTGGATCACCACCAATAGGGAGCCCTTGCCCAAGGAATCCCCTCCACTAGCCATGGAGATAGCCACTGCCAGTGCCAGCTTGAAGCTAACTCTGTGTTGGCCCCTCTGAATAGCTGAGGTATGGACTCTAACATGGAAGGTGATGAAATGGACCTTTGGACTGCAGTGGAACCTGAGGAGGATCCTACATCGATAACTCTACAATGTTCCCTACGAAGAAGAAGACCTTCTATTTGGTTTATATTGCCTGATCGAGCCCCGCCTTCAAAGGACCTCCAGCAGAGCACGAAGCACCAGAAAGAATATCCTCACAGAGGGGGTGCTGGGAGGGATAGGGATCTAAGGGGGAACATCTTTGTTATGATGACCACAAAGGCCACAGAGAATCATCAATAGATCTACCTGTGTACTTCGTGGAGCACAAGTGCCTTATTAAGTGAGCAGAGGTTCATCCAATGGAACATTACCTGGATCAGAGTTGTAAGTCCTGAGGTGAAGACTACCTGACTATAAGCCATGGGAATGGCCTTTTTCTTTAGTACACAATTAAGAATGTTGGTAACAGGAAACTGGCGTGTGGCTGAATTAGTACAGCATCTGTTAAAGGACCACATTACCACAATAGGGAACAAAGATAGTTAAATAAGAAGTTCAAATACAGATCAGCCATATTCTAATTGAATGGAACAGGCTTGATGAGCTGAAGGGCTGACTCTGTTTCCTCTGTTCTTTGAGTCTGGAACTACAAGTGAGAATCACTGACAAAACCAACAATAAAGCAGTCAATCTTGGCACAGACTCAGATATGTACCTCCCTCTTTGAGTAGCATAGAATTCAGCTGTAATGTGGAATGAAGCTATCTTTGGGACTCAGGACAAGGCCATGCCAGGGACAAAGCAGCAGGAGGAAATTCTGGACTATTTTGCTTCGTTTTACATACCCTGCCCTGAAATTTAAATTATCCAGATTTATGTGAAATGAACATGTGAATAGATTAAAGTCAAGGAACATCATTTTATTAAAATCTTATGATGTTATTCTATAATCACACAAGTGGTTGCAGTTACAAAATGATTTTAAAAAATGAAAAGACGTTTGTTGAACATTAACAAGTGACTTCCCCACATAACTGGGATTTGAGTATTTGTTTTACATGAAAACCTAGCATCACCAAGCACACGGAGCCAAATGGCCTCATTCTTGCTGTAATTTCTGTAACTGCTCCAGGCAAAATGGACAGTTTTCTGAGAAATCCTAGAAACCCTACAGTGCAAAAATAGGCCATTTGGCCCATCGAGTCTGCACCAGCCTCAGTCCCACCCAGACCCTGCTGCCATATCCCTCTAATCCCTCTAACCTACATATCTCAGGACACTAACTGGCAATTTTAGCATGGCCAATCAACCTAACCCACACATCTTTGGACTATGGGAGGAAACCGGAGCACCTGGAGGAAATCCGTGCAGACATGAGGAGAATGTGCCAGCTCCACACAGGCAGTGACCCAAGCCAGAAATCAAACCCAAGTGCCTGGAGCTGTAAAGCAGCAGTGCTAACCACTGAGCTACTGTGCTGCCCTAAATGTGATGTAAAGGTTTATCTTTTCCATTTTTAAAAAAACTGAGGTAATGTTGACATTATGCCAAATTTTAAATTTCAAGTGAAAATAAATTGGAATTGTGACCAGAATTTTCCAACCCCATTTTGGCAGTCCCCACCACAGGGGGATGTGCTGCGGCCTAGCCAAGGGTCCATTGGTTTTAGTAGGACTGGACAATCCCAATGGTGAGTGGGACCAGAAAGATCATAAAATGCCTGTAGTGCAGGAGGAGGCGTTTGGATCATCGGGTCTGCGCCAGCTCTCTGACAGAGTATATTATCCAGGCCCTCTCCCCTACCCCATCCCCATAACTTCACACATTTACCATGGCTAATCCATCTAACCCATATATCTTGGGACACAAAGGGGCAATTTACCATGGACAATCCAGCACATCCCACCCCGTAATTATATATTTTGGAAGTAAAATAATAAGCTAATCAATAAATTGTAATTTTAAATTTATGTAAATATTGCAAAAGATGCATATTTCATATTTTGTGTAAAGCTTGGTAAATCACAACTGAACAGTGTTTGAAAAAGTATGCAGCCTCATAGTACCAGAAACTTGTGTTCAATTCCGGCCTTGGGTCACTGTGTGTGTTGAGTTTGCACATTTTCCGTATGTCTGCATGGGTTTCCTCCAGTGTTTTGGTTTCCTCGCTCACTCCAAAGATATGCAAATTAGGTGGATTGGTCATGCTGGAGAGATGGTGGGAGCGAGGACCTTCCTATCCTCTGACAGATACTCAATGGGCCAAATGGCTGCTGCTGCATTTACTGCACAACAGTCATCACACTTGACAGTAATTTGTCATTATGTGAATATTTTTGAGAAATTTCAGAGATTATGGGTTGGATTCTTCAATCTCATCAGCGCTTGGGAGCCTCCTGTTCCATTGCTATGAATGGAGATTTGGCTGAGTGATATCGGATAATTCCGGATCAATGCCATCATGAAGGAAAAACTTTTTGCTTCTAGTGAATTATAATTAATAAATAATAATTTACTTGTAAATTCAACTTCTGAAAACATATGGGCAGAATTTTAGTTTGGAGATAGAGGTGGAAGGACCAAGCATTGGCAGACTTTTAAAAAAGGCTGTCCCACAGCAAAAATACATTGTGGTTGGCTGGACAATTTGAGGATCAGATCCAAGTGCTGCCAGTCAATCTGGTTGGCTGGTAATGAGGGATCTGCACTCGAAGGACAGAGAGTGTGGAGAAGAGGGGATTGTGGGGGGAATGCATTTTGGAAGCCAGCCACGGAGGGGGACTATGATCTGGGGGCATGCCCCTGTTGCACACAGGGGACCTTCAAAGGATGCACTCTTCCCCCTGCCTTTCCCGCTTTTCACCAACTTTGGCGATAAAATTGCCATCTCATTCTCACCTACCTTTCACTGGCCAATGTTTTTATGATGTAAAGATGCTGGCGTTGGATTGGGGTGGTAAGAATTCAGTAAGAATTTAGCAACACCAATTTTTAATCCAACTGATTTATTTGGTAGTAAAATTGCGAGCTTTCAACACTCTGTGTCTTCCTCAGGCAAATGCAGTGTTCTGGTCTGCAATAGCACACATCAGCACAGACAGTCAGAGATTGCTGATTAGAATGCGAATCCTTACATCTAACCTGCCATTCAAGTGTTAAAGTGGCTAACAATGTGTGTGAAGGGAATCCTAAGCATTGGTTAGAGAATTGTGTATTTTCTCCAGACAGCACGGTAAGTGAGGTTTTTTGCTAACCCAGGCAAGTTACGGGGGTTACAGATAGTGTGTCATGAAGCCAAGATCCCTGTTAAGACCGTCCTCATGTGTGCGGAGCTTGGCTATCAGTCTCTGCTCAGCGACTCTGCGCTGTCGTGTATCACAAAAGCCCCCTTGAAGAACATTTACCCACAGGTCGGAGGCCGAATGCCCATGACTGCTGAAGTGTTCGCCCACAGGAAGGGAACTGTTTTGCCTGGTGATTGTTGAGCGATGCTCATTCATCCGCTGTCATAGTGTCTGCATGGTCTCCCCAATGTACCATGCTTCGGGACATCCTTTCTTGCAACGTATTAGGTAGACAACGTTGGCCGAGTTGCAAGAGTATGTACCATGCACCTGGTGAATGGTATCCTCACGTTTGATGATGTCGTCCATGTCTATGATCCGGCATGTCTTGCAGAGGTTGCTGTGGCAGGGTTGTGTGGTATTGTGGTCACTGTTCTCCTGAAGGTTGGGTAGTTTGCTGCGAACAATGATCTGTTTGAGGTTGTGCAGTTGTCTGAAAGCAAGAAGTGGGGGGAGACCATGCAGACACTACGACAACGGATGAATGAGCATCACTCAACAATCACCAGGCAAAACAGTTCCCTTCCTGTGGGCGAACACTTCAGCAGTCATGGGCATTCGGCCTCCGACCTGCGGGTAAATGTTCTTCAAAGGGGCTTTTGTGATACACGACAGCGCAGAGTCGCTGAGCAGAGACTGATAGCCAAGCTCCGCACACATGAGGACGGTCTTAACAGGGATCTTGGCTTCATGACACACTATCTGTAACCCCCGTAACTTGCCTGGGTTAGCAAAAAACCTCACTTACTGTGCTGTCTGGAGAAAATACACAATTCTCCAACAATGCTCAGGATTCCCTTCACACACGTTGTTCGCCACTTTAACACTTGAATAGCAGGTTAGATGTAAGGATTCGCATTCTAATCAGCAATCTCTGACTGTCTGTGCTGATGTGTGCTATTGCAGACCAGAACACTGCATTTGCCTGAGGAAGACACAGAGTGTTGAAAGCTCGCAATTTTACTATCAAATAAATCGGTTGGATTAAAAATTGGTGTTGCTAAATTCTTACTCAATGTTTTTATGGCATTGGATGCTGATAATTGGCCATTAATTAACCAGTTATAGACCTCAAAAGGCCTTAGGGCAGGTAGCATAGTGGTCACGCTACACAACCCCATATTATGAGGATTGGGTCAAGTGCAGACAGGAAGGTGATGGACTATAAACCTGTCATACTTTATGTGCAACTGCTGCTGAAAACATGTTGGGCAGCGTGGTATAAAATCCAGCACATTGGACATCTGAACTAGTAGATTCATTAAATAGCTATTTTCATAGTAGAAATGAGCATTAAATGCCAAAAACTTTAAAAAAGCTAAAAATAAACCAAAGAGAGGAACCAGTTAAATCTAATACAAGTAAAAATATATTGAAAGAGAAAAGGTTATAAAAGGTAGGCAAGTCTCCAGGATCCAATTACTTCCGCCCCAGGCAATTAAAAGGAGTTGGTGAAGAACATTTTGGAGCATTAGCTGTAAGTACCTAAAATATCCTCAATTAGGAATTGGCTTCTTGAATTAAAAAATTGCCAAGATCACTCCAATAGTTTAGAATGGAGAGAGAGATAAAATGGGAAATTATAGGCCATTGGTCTAGTAATTTAAGTTACTAAAATTTATTTTTGCAGATGAAATAGCTGAGTGTTTGTCTGAATATGAGTTGATCCAAGAAAGCCAGTATCAATTGTGGAGGTGAAGTCATATATCAAACAGAGTTAGCTGAAGATGGTGAGGAATTCATTGGCATGCTGGAAAAGGGAATACTATGCTATTTACATAAACATCCAGAAGGCAATTGCTAAAGTTCCACATAAAAGACATAGAACATAGAACATTACAGCGCAGAACAGGCCCTTCGGCCTTCGATGTTGCGCCGACCAATTAAGAAAAAGCAATGACCCTCTAACCTAAACCATTCCTTTTTCATCCATAAACTTATCTACTAACCTCTTAAACACCACCAAACTTGGCGCATCTACAACTGCAGCAGGCAGGGCATTCCATACCCTTACACCCTCTGGGTAAAGAACCTACCTCTGACATCTGTCCTATAACTACCACCCCTTAATTTAAAGCTATGTCCCCTCGTGCTAGCTTTCTCCATCCTAGGAAAAAGGCTATCACTGTCCAACCTATCTAAACCTCTAATCATCTTATATGTTTCGATCAGGTCCCCTCTTAGCCTCCTCCTTTCTAACGAAAACAACCTCAAATCCCTCAGCCTCTCATAAGACCTGCCCTCCATACCAGGCAACATCCTGGTAAACCTCCTCTGTACCCTCTCCAATGCCTCTACATCTTTCTTATAAAGTGGGGACCAGAACTGTACACAATACTCCAAGTGTGGCCGCACTAGAGTTTTGTACAGTTGCAACATGACATTGCAGCTCCGAAATTCAATCCCCCTACCAATAAAAGCTAAGACTCCATATGCCTTCTTAACAACCTTATCGACTTGACTGCCAGCTTTCAGGGATCTAGGCACATATACACCAAGATCCCTCTGTTCTTCAACACTATTAAGAGTCCTACCATTAGCCCTGTACTCTACACATTTGTTATTTCTGCCAAAGTGAATTACTTCACACTTTTCCACATTAAACTCCATTTGCCACCTCTCGGCCCAGCTCTGCAACTTGTCCAAGTCTCTCTGCAAACTATAACACCCCTCTTCACTATCTACCACTGCTCCGACTTTGGTGTCATCCGCAAATTTACTAATCCATCCTTCAATACCCTCATCCAGATCATTTATAAAAATTACAAACAGCAGGGGCCCCGAAACAGATCCCTGAGGTACACCACTTATAACCGAACTCCATGATGAATAATTTCCATCAACCACTACGCTCTGTCTTCTATCAGCTAGCCAATTCCTAATCCAATTAGCTAAATCACCCTCAATCCCATACATCTGCATTTTCTGCAGAAGCCTTCCATGGGGCACCTTATCGAACGCCTTACTAAAGTCCTACTAAAGATTGTTAACATAAAGTAATTAGAATACAAATGCATGGAATTTGAGGCAACTTGCTGGTTTCCCTGTAGGAAGCAGAGAAGGAATAATGAACTAAAATTGGCACAATGTGTCTAGTCCTGTCCCCAAGGGACTCCTGTTCTTATATTCCTGTATTCCTGTATTCCATCATATGTTCCAATGAAAGGACACAGCAGAAATATTGTTGATTATACAATTAAGGATCAGGTAAAGGTACTTCTCTGAATACTACCTCTTCAGGAACCATGAAGAAAAGTAAACCTGTTCCGATTAAACAAACCAAAACATGAAAAAATAAATTTCTTCAAATTGCAGTAGTTCCCCAGCACTGATTTGAAAGTATATTCTTTCATTCACAATAAAGGGACAATATTTGGTGCCAGGAGTTCCAGCTGTGGATGTGAGATATATAAAGCCTTCTAATCAACATGGCATAGCAGGACATATTTAATGAAATAACATATGAATAATGGGACCTTTCTGTCAAGATTTTGTTGTTTCTCAAGGTGATACGTATTTTTTCCAAATAAACTAGAAATGGTCCAATACAAATTGCTTTCAGCCTGGTATTGTGTTTGGGCCCAATCCAAAATCAGACATGCCACTTCAGCATGTGGCCTCCAATGCGTGAGCAAATTAACCTTAAATGTTACTGTTTTAGTAGTTAAAGCATGCATAAATTCTGGGAATTCCACTTTAGATTTGCCTATAAAACAACTGCCAGTTAATCAAAAACAAACGTCCACGCTCTTTTTTTCTGTCTCCGTGCTTTTCCTTCATCAATGTCAACATGAAATATCTTCATGCTCTGACAAATTTACTGGTCAGAAAGCCATCAATTCAGAATCCCTTCGGAGCAGCACTGCAAAATTGAAATTTCCAGACATTTGAAGATGATAAGCAGAATTCCTGGATTCAGCTGGTACTTGCGGTGGACATGTTGCCATATACCACATAAATTCCTGCATGCACAGAGAAGTACTGTCAGCAGACAACTCCAATCTCACCCTGCTCCAACCTTGCTGCAGTTTAATCCCATTCAAACAAGTCTGAGCACTTTTAGTCAGGAATAATGTGTGGTGCTTGATCTTGAACACAGTATTTGCTTCACATTTAATTTAGTGGAATAATACTGATCTGCAGAACAGTCACTTATTCATTTAAAACATGTGACATAAACTAGTGCAAAATTAGAAATAGAAATCATAGAAACCTTACATATAGAAAGAGGCCATTTGGCCCATCAAGTCTACACAACCAAAATCCCACTCAGGCCCTACCCCCTAATTGCTACATATTTTACCCACTATTCTCTCTAACCTATGCATCTCAGGACACTTAGGGGCAATTTTAGCATGGAAATCAACCTAAACCGCACATTTTTGGATTGTGGGAGGAAACCGGTGCATTCGGAGGAAACCCACGCAGACAAGAGAAAGATGTGTAAACTCCACACAGACAGTGACCCGAGCCGGGAATTGAACCCAGGTCCCTGGAGCTGTGAAACAGCAGTGCTAACCACTGTGCTACCATGCCGCAAAAATTTAATTTGTTTTCAGGAAGTATCTTTCATCCGATACAGCTAGTTGTTTGAATTTGCTGAAGAACAGAGGGGTATCTTAATAACAGACTAGTCAAGAGATGAAAGTTATACATTGATTCTCTGAAGACAGGCCTCTCTTTCCTTTTCACACTCAGAGATTGGGCCAATGGATTGGAAAATGATTCAGATGACCAGATGTGTTTAAAAAAAAGTTTGCCTTGATCAGATTTAGAATTTCCAATGACCTACATTTGAGATGAATTTCAGTGGCTCGGTAGCACAGTGTTAGCACTGCTGCCTGAATGTGCCAGACACCCAGGTTGAATTCCCACTTGGGTCACTGGCTATGTGGAGTCTGCACATTCTCCCTGTGCCTGTGTGGATTTCCTCTGTGTGCTCCAACTTCCTCCCATAATCCAAAAAGACATGCTGGTTAGGTGCATTGGTTTAGGTGCTAAATTCTCCCTCAGTGTTCCTGAACAGGTGCTGGATGTGGCGACTAGAGAATTTTCACAGTAATTTCATTGCAATGTTAATGTGACATTAATAAATAAAACAAACTTTTAAGTGAAAAACAAAATTAATCTGAGCGTTTCAAAGTGATTGCTCAGCTTTATCTCTCAGCCAATTATGAAAGTTATTTTTGACTTCATTCCATTTTACTCCAGTTCTAATCCAGATCTGGGAAAGGATTAGTTGGCTCCACTTACACATGACAGTTATTTCTTTGCTTTGTGAAACATCTCCAATTATCGATAATGATTCACCCCTTTTACAATACTTGTGTTAGGAAATCTACCTGCACAACAGAGCAAAATTTGGCTATTATTGATACTTCTGCTAAAATGATGATCTTACTGCTGGGAAAACCCACGCAAATTGTTAGATGTGAACTTTACAGGGACTCCAGGCCAGCTGGCAATTCAGACCAACAATAATTCTTTCTATCAGGCGTGTGTCATGATTCTAACTATTAATGGCAATTGATTCAGTTAGAGTCTTATCTTGCTGTTTGTAACATCGTAGTTTTTGTTACGTAAATTAAAAGCTTGATTAAAAGAAGAATCATAATATCTAAACATTAGTACTATTTCAAAGTGCATTTTTTAGGATTTCACCAGAAAAGAATAAAGGGATAATGTTAATTCCCTCCATGAGACAGAAACTGAGCAAGATGGAAGGAAAACCAAATGATGCAGCTACTGCTCCCTCTCTGTCCTTTTGTTTTGTTGGATAGTTGAGGCTCCCATTTGATGCAGGCAGGAGAGTCTTACATTTTTATGGCCGACAGAATGGCCAATTTGCTGAGAAGAAGCGGTCAAAGCAGAAGCAGAGACCCGTAAATATTCATACAAAAATTTATCCTTCTGGAGCCCAAGTGGAGCAAACGTGCTGCTCACGGCCCACAAAGATAGTTTGGACTTTCCCATCCTCCAGACTCTGGTTGTCAGATCACCCTTCTGGTTATTTGCGGAATAAAACTCAGCTAATTGCCCCCGAATGCCCTTTAACCTGAGAATCATCACACCTCAGATGAGGGGCAACATTAAGAAGGTGGGCTTTATGAATAATCTCAGGAATTGAAATCACATTGTTGACTGGGCTCTGCATCGTAGAGTGTTGAAATTGGGGATCAGGTAGCTGAGTTGACTGGATTGCTGGTTTGTGATGAAGTGGCTCAGATTAAATAACTACCAGCCAACTCTCCCTGGGCTGGGAGAATTGCCCCCAATTTATTAGATAAAATTATTATAAGCATATGAATATATGTTTAGATAACAATATATATCATTACAGGGAGTGATATAATATCACCCGCTCTAACCAGTTTTGAATGCACAAACAAAAGCAACTCTGTGTTCAATTTCTATGCCAGTTCTTTTGACTGTATTTGTGTTAATCTAAAACTCCAGATAATACAACATGATCTGAATTAATATAAATCCTCAGACCTTTAAACATGAATGAAACTGACTCTATAGAGTTTAAAAAACATTGGCTGCTGCACTGCTTTGATTGAGTGGTCATCTGCGCAACTTAGAAAAAAAATTAGCATCTGTTCCTGTTTCAATAAAGTTCATTGTTGATATTTCCCAAGTGCTATTGTTATATCAGCGATTATTATGAATGCTTGGCTGTGTATAAAAGAATTCCAAAAGCATGTATCTCCTTATGGAGGAAATGTTGACCATTTAAAGAGACTATTAAAGGCTCATAGGGAAGAGCAGTTATGCTTCAGTTATACTAGGCATTGGTGAAAGCACATCTAGAGTATTGTGTACAATTTTAGTCACTTTTTTCAAGGAAAGATGTAAATACATTTAAAATATTTCAGAGAAGGTTCACAAGATTAGTATCTAGAAAGGGTGGGTTGTCCTATGAAGCAAGGTTGAAGGATAGGCTCGTATCTGTTGGAGTTTAGAAGAGTAAGAGGTTACTTGATTGGAATACGTTAGATCCTGAAGGTCTTTACAGAGTGGAGGGGATATTTTCTCTTGTGAGGGAACTTAAAAATAGGAATCACTATTTAAAAGTAAGCGCTCACTCAATTAAGACAAAGATTTTTTTTTCCTCTCAGAGGGTAATTCCTTAAATGCAATGGAAGCAGAGTCTTTAAATATTTTACGGTAGTGGTAGATAGATTTTGGAAAAGCAAAGAGGTGAAAGGTAATCGGGATAGGCAGGGATGCGGAACTGGAGTTACAATCAGATCAAGCATGACCTCATTGAATGGTAGAGCAGGCCACGTGTGGGGCAGAGGAGTGGGGATGTGTAGCCCACTCCTGTTCATAATTCATACTTTTGTTTGTTCATATTAGTTGTCTTTTATGTGCTAATTGAATAGAAACTTGTTTCTACAAAAGATTGATCACTTGAGGGGATTTAAAATGTGTTTCATGAATAAGTGCTTTTTTGTAACGTGTATACATGCGTTCTATTCAATTGTTAGAATTTTTTTTCATTTTGACATGGCTCCTGAGGTCTGTTCATTGTAGATGCTGCGTGTGGGTCTACAGAAGGAAGGTGAGGTGGCATGGAGATAACAGAGATGTTTGAGGTGGCATGGAGATATAAAGAGATGGGAGGCTGGGGCATGAGTTAGCATGTAGACAGAATGGAGAAGACAGGATCGGATTAAGATGTTTGAAGGGTAGGCCTCAAGGCCTAAACAGCTTTTTAAACAATTGGAACATAATCTGAGAGAACCAAGGTGGGCCTTCTGACCACTCCATCTCAGCACTCGCTCATCTAGTGCCAGCCTTAGATCTATTTCTGGGGTTAGCACCAAAAAAAATTTCTCAAGAAGCATTGGATATGTGGGAAATAATTCCCAGCCAAAGAAACAAATGTTGGAATTGGGTTTGACTGCATCAACCAACTTGAGGAGTTTGCAGTCATTCAACAAAGAAAAGCTATCACAATTTTAAGGACCAGATCTTATCTCAATTTACCAAAAAGCTACAGCTTACCTGCTGCTTGAATGTAAAGAATGTCAACCCCAGTTGGGGTCCTGGCAGTGGTTACAGATAAATGCACGGAATAAGGTGCTGAAGTATTGCGAGGCTGGGCTGATAGTCTCTCACAATGTTTTTGTGGAGCTAGAAGGAGAAATTCTGCCCTTCCCAACTCCAGAGAAAATTAAATTGAAGTATTTTCCTCACCAATTCTTAATCAGGACATCAGTAAGCAAGATGAAGCATTCACATTGCAAACTCCACTTATGTCTCACTTAAAACTACAATTAGGGTCCAAACCATGCCTTTAGAACTCCAATTTGCATGGCAAGGAAGCCTACTGTTGTTTTTGGCAGGTTTTTTTTCCACTCAGCAAAAGTCCATTGTTGAAGTTACAGTTGGTTAATTGTCTGTGTTAATATGATGGTGAGGCGCTCTCTAAATTGCAAATATACACAGTGGTATAGCCATTCATAATACTCTGCAGAAAACAAATGGCTCACAAACAAGCAATGTTCACTTTTAAAAGCACGCATATGATCACACATCAAAATTAAAGGGACCACATGATACAACAAGCTGATCACTCGTAGCAAACAAATATGAGAGAGAACATTGTCACTGATCCAACTATTCGGTTCTTATTACTCTGTTAACATCAGCATTGTCAAGTGAAAATCTATTTGTTGTCTTCAAACTCAACTTAAAGGATTAGATAAGCTACTGGCTACAATAAATAATGCTAGAATTCATGGTATAGGATGACTACTTTAAGGTTAACACTGATGGATGTGAAGTGAAACTAGCAGGATATGCTGGATGAGTCGATGAACTGGAAATATAAATTTGTGTGCATCTTATTTTAGGCAAGTAGATAACTCACTTATTTTTAACAAGTTGATGAACATCTAAAAAACACACACAGGAATGTAATACAACAGCATGGATAAAGGTTTCTGTATCAGGTGAGCTGAAACGTGTGAAGATAGTATAGAGGTGGAAATAGGTCATCTTGGTGATGCAAAGGCTGTGGAGTTGTATGTTCACCTCAAGGCCAAAAAGGAGTTGCTCACTGTTTGTGTCAGCCCGAAACAATTACCAGGAAGCGGCTGGAGTAGCTAACTAGAGAGCATCATCTGTGATAAAGGGCAGAAGGCATTGTCTTCAGTCCTCTTACTGTGTAGTAGAGGAGTTCTGGCTCACTCGAGACTGAATATCAAACAAATAATCTGACAACGCAGAGATAATGGAGGGTGTAAGAGATCGGGTGAGATGGTAGTGAGGGAGAGCTGGATGTCTTTGTGAAACCTCATGTCTTCAGATGCTGTCAAAGAGTGGCATGTCAATGAGAAATAGAAGGGAGCACAGGATAGTTCCTGGGGAATTGTAAAATTAACAGTGTGGAAGTGGAAAGCCATTCACTGGCTCAGACTAGATATTTAAACCACCTATTTAGCCTATTCTTAAAAATTGTCATGGTCTCTGCTTCAGTTGATAACTCCACCAATATGCACTCTCTTCTTCTTAGACAGTCCCTTGAGATCAAGTCTAACTTGTTCCCACACTGTTTCAATGAAAAATACAATTTGTAACCTACAGGCTCTGCGACATATGTGGCAGATGGTGCTCGAATGGTTGGGTGTTCGGAGATTTATGTGCTTTCTCTTTTGTCTCAACTTCACCTCTGAATGTTCTGTGTGGTCTGTCTACGTGCTCAGTCATTCCCAATTGAAGCTTCCTCATTTGGTCACTCACAAGCTAGGGACTTCCTGGGGTGGATATTTGAGGATAAATGCAAAGAGGATGGAGTACCGTATAAATCGCTGGCATTGATCTGTGCAGGATATCCAATGCAATCTAATATAATCCATATGATGTAAAATGGACCTCATGAGGGTAAATTTCCAGAACCAAAGACCCAAATACAAAGACCACAAGAAGTATCTCCAGTGTGGGTTATGTAATTTTTCAGGCTGCCAGGTAGTCATTTTACATTTTCAAATATGAAGCTGAGCACCTGTTTAATATCCCTTCTGGGAAATCGGGCACTGCACAATAGCATAGTGATAATAGAACATAGAACATTACAGCGCAGTACAGGCCCTTCGGCCCTCAATGTTGCAACCAATCGAGAAAAAGCAATGACCCTCTAACCTAAACCATTCCCTTTTCATCCATAAACCTATCCACTGACCACTTAAACGCCCCCAAACTTGGCGCAACTACAACTGCTGCAGGCAGGGCATTCCATACCCTTACCACCCTCTGGGTAAAGAACCTACCTCTGACATCCGTCCAATAACTACCACCCCTTAATTTAAAGCTATGTCCTCTCGTGCTAGCCTTCTCCATCCAAGGAAAAAGCCCATCACTGTCCACCCTGTCTAATACTCTGATCATCTTATATGCCTCAATAAGGTCACCTCTTAGCCACCTTTTCTCTAATGAAAAGCTCAGCCTTTCCTCATAAGACCTTCCCTCCATACCAGGCAACATCCTGGTAAACAATAGCTAGTTTTGCTTCATCCTGGATTTTTTAGCACTGTTGAAGCAGTCACCATACAGCAAAAGATGAGTTTTAAACATTTCATTCCTGTGAAATTAGTAGGAGCTGGAGTACAGTATCATGGTCAATCTACTTAACCTGCACATTTTTGGAGTGTGGAAGGAAATGAGAGCACCTGGAAAAAGCCCATGCAGACACTGGGAGAACAAGCAAGCTCCACACAATCACCCAATGCCAGATTTGAATGCAGATCCCTGGCACTGTAAGGCAACAGTGCTAACCACTGTGCCACCGGGACACCTGGAATTTATCCTTTTAAAATAGTTAAGCTGCCTGCGAAGGTGCAACAGGTGCCAGCAATTACTCCAACTAATGTTTGTGAGACTTGAGGCCTAATTTTCAAACGTCTGCTGGGGAATGGGCTCACTATTGGGTGTTTATTTTGGGACAGAATTCAGGTCAGAAGCCAAGCCTTAAGTGATTTCCACTCATATATTTTATTAAAGAAACACTAAACATGGGTTTCCCAAACCTGCTGCCTACAAATCGGCGAAATGTTTCTGTTATTCAGATAAATTCTACTTGTAATACAAACCAAGTGTGACGGCATGCTTTTCCATATCAGATTTATTTTTCACTGATGGAGAATTAAAGTGGTGGGTCACAATGAAGAAAGTTCAGATTAAAACCAGGTGGTCACCTTTTTGAACATGTTAAAAAAATGTAGAAATCTTGAATCAGTTCACAAAAAACTGTCCATCTATATATTCTAAAGTTCAAATCAAATTTACTCAGATAACTACAAAACAAGCTTTTAATCGGATGCCTGTGAATTTTGGAAGTGTCAGTATTTCTAAACACACAAATCTAATCAATAATTAGTATATGATTGATTAGGATATAATTAGTCTGGAGAAGATGACAGTCTGATGAAAAGTTAACTCCTTATAAAAAATCTGGAAAACTATAATGTAGTTAAAACATAGAAATTAATCAGTAACTGCAGGATTTTAAAAATTCTAACATAGAATATGGGCACCACTAATCTTCATTTGTTAACCATCCCCAATTGCCCATGAGAAGGGGGTGGGGAGTTCCTTTCTCAAACCACTAAAGTCTGGTGCAGGTGCACCCACAGTTCTGCTGGGAAAGAAATTTCATAATTTTGATCCCAATGATAATGAAGCAAAAGGAATGGTAATTTTGTTCCAGGCCAGGATAGTGTGTGCCTTGGACGTAACTTGCAACTGGCAATGCTTCAATGCATCAAATGCCCTTGTCTTTCTAGAAGATGGAGTTAATGGATGGGATTTTCCAGTCACGCCCGCCCCAAGACCAGAAAATCCCATCCGAGGTCAATGGATGGTCCGTGTCCTACTGTTTTAATTCCTGTGGCAGACTGGACAAGAAAATTCCACCCCATGTGTTTGGAAGGTGCTGTCGAAGGAGCCTTGATGAGTTCATGAAGTATGTCTTGCATTTAGTGCAGGCTATAACAATATTAAAATGGAAACATTTTTCTTTTAATTTCTTAATTAACTTTATATTTCTGCTGGCTACACATTAGGTACAATTTTCATTTTCTTTCCACTCTGTTGTCCTCAAGAAAACAAATGAGCAGTAAATGAAAAATAACACCACGTATTGCTACCTTTTCATCGGTCCAGTTCTCTGGGGACATCAATCTCGGTGGCCAGAGTTCCTATCTGAAACAGACGGCAACCACACAAATATGTGATATAGGGACGCTGGTACAACACCAGGCTTACCATTAATTAACTTCATTTTCCCTTTTCACCCACTATTGTTGGAAGCACAAATCTTGAGATGTTTTTAAGGGATCATCAGCTAAACCTATAAACCTACAAGTTGCTTTATTTTTGTACTAGCGAGTGGGTTTTAAAGGATTAGGAAGTGCGTGCTGTCACAATTATAGATTCTGAACTGTTAAGGGGCTTCTCACATTACAGTTGTTCCTTGATGAGGGCCCTTTTGAGAAGGAACAGGAGAAAGGAACAAACAAAAGTGCTACTGGAAAAAGAACAAATGGAAAGAGGCATACTCAAGAAATCCTTACCTTCCAAACAGCTTGTACAATTTCAGATAAGCATACTTCCAGTTTTCTGAGGAGCAGAGCATAAGAAAGTTCTGATTTTTACAAAAGGCAGTGACAGACTTGTGTCCCATCTAGCAATTGAACTTACAGCCAACTGCTACAGCTTGGGCAAGATTTCCCATTGCAGTGAAGGTTTCCACAGTTCCGGACATCTTTCCCTAAGTTTGCTTCCAAGCTTTCACAGTTAATATCAGCAATGTCAGTCACATACAATTTTTAAATAAAAGAGTGATGCCTTAGATGCCATAGCAAATACATTCATCAATTTCTCAATGGAATTCAGGAGCAAAAGCTTAAGGCCCTGGGGTTTGCACAGATTGCATGATTCCCCATAGTCTGGGATGCTATTTATTGTATTAATGTCATCCTGTAAGCTATTACTCTCAACCTGCTCATCTTTGATGGATTGCATTGTAGGACAAAAATGGTGCCCACTGTGTTTGGTGTCAATGTCATTTCATGGCCTTCTGCACAAAAAAATCTACACACATTCTGTGGAATACATGGTTCTTATCCATCTATTTCAACATTTCTCCTTCTACACTAGACCTTGATCTCTCTTGA
The DNA here is from genome assembly GCA_024679065.1 of Sphyrna mokarran. Lineage (NCBI taxonomy): Eukaryota > Metazoa > Chordata > Chondrichthyes > Carcharhiniformes > Carcharhinidae > Sphyrna > Sphyrna mokarran. The sequence goes on along the minus strand of JAGIQG010000005.1, from coordinate 82,066,283 downwards.
AAGCAGATGAGCCGGGAGTACATTTCAGTCTCAATCCTACACAGCCAAAAAATAGTATTACTTGAATCTACAAAGCATGTGAACCAGGTTCTCTCACAATAACATTTTATATTATGCATCACTGATGTCAGGAATTGCCTATGAATGGGCACAAATTACTGTGGGATGGAAGCAGTCTACAGGAGGCACTAGATGACAACATCTGTAATGATTGGGGAGGGTTGCATAACTCATGATAAAGAAGAGGCATACACAAAAATCAATAAGAAATGTATTCTATTCTATACACATCATCAATACTATAAGAATTTCGTTAACACTCATGCCATCATAGTACTACTAATATTTTCTAAATTCCCTAACCTAGAACCATAAGACTATAAGACACAGGAGCAGATTTACACCATTCAATCAAGGCTGATATGTTTCTCAATCCTATTCTCTCACCTTTTTCCCATAATATTTGATCCTCTTACCAATCAAGAACCTATCTATCTCTGTCTTAAATGTACTCAATGACCTGGCTTCCACAATCTTCTTTGGCAATGAGTTTCACAGATTCACCACCTCTGACTAAAGAAAATGTTCCTTATCCAGGTTCTGAAGGGCTGTCCCTTTATTCTGAGGCCAAGCCCTCAGATCCTAATTTCTTCTTCTAATAGAGATATTTTCTCCACATCCACTCTATCCAGACCTTTCAGTATTCTGTAAGTTTCAGTGAGATCTCCCCTCATCCTTCTAAACTCCATCGAGTACAGACCCAGAATCCTCAGATTAGTGACTGGGGACTCCCTAGTTAAGGGGATAGATAGGAGAGTCTGTGGGAAGGAGCGGGACTCGCGGTTGGTATATTGCCTCCCGGGCTCTGGGGTCAGTGATATCTCTGACCGAGTGTTCGGTATCCTTAAGGGGGAGGGGAACCAGCCCCAAGTTGTGGTGCATGTAGGTACCCATGATATAGGTAGGAAAACGGATGAGGATATAAAGCAGAAATTCAGAGAGTTAGGGTGGAAACTTAGGGCTAAAACAAACGGAGTGGTTATCTCTGGTTTGTTACCTGTGCCGCGAGATAGCATAGAAAAGAATAGGGAGAGAGAACATTTGAACTCGTAGCTAAAGGGATGGTGCAGGAGGGAAGGGTTCAGGTATTTGGACAATTGGGGCTCATTCTGGGGAAGGTGGGACCTCTACAAGAGGGATGGTCTGCACCTGAACCGGAGAGGTACCAATATCTTGGGGAGTAAATTTGCCAGTGCTATTCGGGGGGGTTTAAACTGACTCGGTGGGGGGGATGGGAACCTGAATTGTTGTGCCAGTATACAGGAGGATGTGAATAGGGAGATCACGGATAAGGTTTCTAGGTCGCAGCAGTATAGTGGCAAACGGGAGAGTGGTTTGAAGTGTGTATACTTTAATGCGAGGAGCATACGCAATAAGGTGGATGAACTTGCAGCCTGGATTGGTGCTTGGGACTTCGATGTTGTGGCCATTTCAGAGACGTGGATAGAGCAGGGGCAGGACTGGTTGTTGCAGGTTCCAGGGTTCAGATGTTTCAGTCAGAGCAGAGTGGTGGTAGAAGAGGGGGAGGAGTGGCATCGTTAGTTAAGGACAGCATTACGGTGGCAGAAAAGACGTTTGATGTGGACTTGTCTCCTGAGGTAGTGTGGGCTGAGATTAGAAACAAGAAAGGAGAGCTCACACTGTTGGGAGTTTTTTATAGGCCTCCAAAAAGTTCCAGAGAAGTAGAGGAAGGGATTGCAAAGTTGATCCTGGATAGGTGTGAAGGTAACAGGATAGTTGTAATGGGGGACTTTAACTTTTCTAATTAAAGAGAAAAGCTATAGTTCAAGTACGTTAGAGGGGTCAGTTTTTGTTCAATGTGTGCAGGAAGGTTTCATGACTCAGTATGTAGATAGACCAATAAGAGGTGAGGCTATATTGGATTTGGTACTGGGTAATGAACCAGACCAGGTGTTAGACTTGGAGGTGGGTGAGCACTTTGGTGATAGTGACCACAATTCGGTTACATTTACCTTAGTGATGGAAAGGGATGGGCACGTACTGAATAACAGTAGTTATAGCTGGGGGAAAGGTAATTATGAGGCTATTAGGAGAGATTTAGGATGCATAGGGTGGAGCAGGAAATTGCAGGGGCTGGGGACATCTGAACTGTGGAGCATATTTAAGGAACAGCTTCTGCATGTCCTTAATGAATATGTACCTGCCAGGCAGGGAGGAAGTGGTCGAGTGAGGGAACCATGGTGTACTAGGGAAGTTGAATCTCTGGTGAAGAGGAAGAAGGAGGCTTATATAATGAGGAGACGTGAAGGCTCAGTTAGGGCACTGGAGAGCTATAAATTAGCCAGGAAGGAGCTAAAGAGGGAGTTGAGAAGAGCTAGAAGAGGACACGAGAAGACTTTGGCAGATAGGATTAAGGAGAATCCGAAAGCTTTTTACAGGTATATAAATAATAAAAGATTGGTTAGGGCAAGATTAGGGCCAGTCAGAGATAGCAGTGGGAAGTTGTGCGTGGAGCCTGAGGAGATAGGAGAGACACTGAATGAGTATTTTTAGTCAGTATTCACGCAGGAGAAAGACAGTGTTGTCGGGGAGAATACTGCGACACCAGGTTGTAGACTGGGCAGGATTGAGGTTCATAAGGAGGAGGTGTTAGCGAATCTTGAGGGTATGAAAATTGATAAGTCCCCGGGCCAGATGGGATTTACCCTAGGATTCTCTGGGAGGCTAGAGAGGAGATTGCAGAGCCTTTGGCTTTGATCTTCATGTCGTCGTTAGCTACAGGTATAGTGCAGGAAGACTGGAGGATGGCAAATGTTGTCCCTTTGTTTGAAAAGGGGAGTAGGGACCATCCTGGAATTATAGACCGGTGAGCCTGACTTCTGTTGTGGGCAAGGTCTTGGAAAGAATTATAAGGGATAGGATTTATAAGCATCTAGAGAGAAATAAATTGATTAGGGATAGTCAGCACGGTTTTGTGGAGGGTAGGTCGTGCCTCACAAACCTTATTGAGTTTTTTGAGGAGGTGACCAAAGAGGTAGATAAGGGTAAGGCAGTTGATGTAGTGTATATGGATTTTAGCAAAGCGTTTGATAAGGTTCCCCATGGTAGGCTACTGCAGAAAGTGCAGATGCATGGGATTGGAGAGTGATTTAGCAGTTTGGATTAGGAATTGGCTAGCTGATAGAAGACAGAGGGTGGTGGTTGATGGGAAATATTCAACCTGGAGTGCAGTTACAAGTGGTGTACCTCACGGATCTGTTTTAGGGCCACTGCTGTTTGTCATTTTTATAAATGACCTAGATGAGGGTGTAGAGGGTTGGATTAGTAAATTTGCTGACGATACCAAAGTGGGGGGAGTTGTAGACAGCGAAGATGGATGTTACAGTTTGCAGAGGGACATAGATAGGTTGCAGATCTGGGCCGTGAGGTGGCAAATGGAATTCAATACGGATAAGTGTGAGGTGATTCACTTTGGTAGGAATAACAGGCATATGAAATATAGGGCTAATGGAAGGACCTTAATAGTGTTGTCGAGCAGAGGGATCTTGGGGTACAAGTACATAGCTCTTTGAAAGTTGGCACCCAGGTTGATAAAGTTGTTAAGAAGGCGTACGGTGTGTTAGCTTTTATTGGTAGAGGGATTGACTTTAGGAGCCGTGAGGTTACATTACAACTGTACAAAACTCTGGTGCGGCCGCACTTGGAGTATTGCATACAGTTCTGGTCGCCGCATTATAAGAAAGATGTGGAAGCATTGGAAAGGGTGCAGAGGAGGTTTACCCAGGATGTTGTCTGGTATGGTGGGAAGGCCTTATGAGGAAAGGCTGAGGGACCTGAGGTTATTTTCATTAGAGAGAAGAAGGTTACGCGGTGATCTAATTGAGGCGTATAAGATGATCAAAGGACTGGATAGGGTGGATAGTGAGAGCCTTTTTCCTCGGATGGTGATGACCAACATGAGGGGACATAACTTTAAGTTAAGAGGTGGTAGTTATAAGTCGGATGTCAGAGGCAGGTTCTTTTCACAGAGGGTGGTGAGGGCGTGGAATGTCCTGCCTGCAGCAGTTGTGGACTCGCCTACTTTGGGGGCATTCAAATGGTCGGTGGATAGGCACATGGATGATATTGGAATAGTTTAGGTTAGAGGGTCCACTGGCCGGCACAACATCGAGGGCTGAAGGGCCTGTACTGCGCTGTAATGTTCTATGTTCTATGTTCAAACATTCCTCATACATCAAGCCTTTCATTCTCGCATCTTTTTTGTGAAACTTTTCTGGACCCTCGCCAAAGTCAGCACATCCTTCCTTACTGTTATGTCTTGATGTTTTTTCCAATATCCATAGTGGAAATGGAGGCAGCCTGCAGACTGCTAAGTCCTCGTGTCTGTGATTATTTAGACAGGATCCTCTGGAAAACTGAAAGGACACTGGTCTGTTCTGGGTATACTGCAATGGTAGGAAGGTGCACCCTCATCAGCTTGTGGAGATCAAGCTGATGTGGTCACAGGAAGAATGGATTTGAGTTGGAAGCCACTCCAGGAGGTATATGAATAGATGGCCCTAGGGTGTGCGCCTGCTGATCCTCAGGGTCCTTTCTGTCTCCTTGAAGACTAGGAGTAGCTGGGGAGAGATCAAGCTGTTTCTTCTCCTTCTCAGATAGACACCGATAGATGCCACCAAGGACTACAGCGAGGGGGCACTGCTCCTGCAGCAGTGCAGGACTGATGTCCTTGACCAATATTTCCATGGTTGCAGCCAACCTGCTAGTACTGCTATTGGTGCATTGGCATATTGGCATTATCAGCTTGGATTGAACATGAACAGACACTGCCATCATTCAATGCAATCTGTGGAGTGCAGTTGGCATCTCTTCCTGACGTTCCCTTGACAGTCACTGTAACTCATGCAGCTGATTATGATTGAGTTCAGAGGCTCACGTGAACTCAGCAAAATCGTGGCCTCCAGCCGTCTTCTGAGCTCCAGCAACCTCTGACATTCCTGCCTCCACCTATTGTAGACCAGATAGTGTGCTGTGTTCACCAGATTTTGAATGTGAGTCTGCTCTAGGTCCACACATGCAGGCAATGTATGAATTTGTGCCACTGAAGGCGTGGGTGAGCATTATGAAGGGTCTTCAAAACTGTCTTTCTCAGGTTCCTTGTCCAAGATGTTTTCGGAAGAAGTGTTTTGAGCCCGGATTGGGCAAGTCCGTGATACTGAAGAGAGTGGAGAAAATTAGTGCATGGCAAAGGACTTGAGAAGAGGAGAAAGCACTCACAGTTTCATTGTTTGTGCTGGACACTCACTTGGCCAGCCAGAGTGATGGCAAGTTCCTCTAAAGGAATAAGGCTCTTGCTAAATAATTAGATATATCTCATGGAGATAAAGTGATCAAGGGATATGGGGAGCCGGGGCAGAAGACAAGATCAGGATATTGAATTTGATGATCACCCATAATCAAAATGAAGGCTGAAGGGCTGAATGGCCTACTCCTGCTTCTACTTCCTATGTTTCCATGTTGGGCACTCCTCCCCAGGTCTGGGCCCTCCCAATTGTTGTGTATGAACTTGTTCTGAGTAATGATAGTTAGAAAGAATATGAACAGGATGCACATCAAGGATAAGGGTGTGGGAGGGGGTGAATGGAGCCATGGACAGGATGAAAAAATGAGAGGAGATGTGAATTTGTGTGTGAGTGGCGATGTCCCTTGAAGTGGCAGAGTATGAGATGAATGTGAATATGAAATAAGCTAGTGAGTCCGTGTGTTAAGACCAATGAAATGACGGACTTAGCCTAGTGGAATGGATGAAATAATTCAACCTCTTTCTGCATTGAGTGGTGCACTGTTACCATCACCTCCCATGGTGGAGTGGATAGGTTGATGGTGGACCTGCAGCCAGGGGATGGGTAGCGGATATTACGGCGGGTCTCAACCGTATGCAGTAGGCAGCTCTAGGAGGCATGCTGAACTTTGGGGCACCAGTTTTATTGGGTTTTCTCATTGCTGTGCAGTAATCCTGGGCTGCATTGAATGATAGAGAAGTACAAGGGTGTGCTTTAAAATAGATAAACTGGGCAAGGCAGTGATGTGGTCACAGCATCATGGACAAATGGTGGTCATCTGCCAGTGATCCAGTTGGTTACCCGTGCATGCTTATTTCATTAGACTGGAAGCACACAGTAGGGTACTAAAACTCACCATTGCAACCGGCAGGAAAAAAAGCACAATTTCTCACACCCACTGTGACACAAGATGCACAGAAAGGAAAATTCCACCTATGGAGCTGAGCCAATGTCCTCAGCTCTGGTACATCACCAGAAGATCCTATACTGGGGTAAAATTATGCCTTATTCACTCATACCACTTCATTTTTAATCAGTTAAAAAGAAATGTAAGTTGGCATACTAATGTAGACATCATCATGTTCTTTCCACATTGAAACCATTCGCTTTTTCAGCTGGCAGTGTTCAGTTAATGGAATTCTCCATGGCTATTCCAGTGCTTCTTTTGCCTGAAGGCAAAACTGCAAGATATAGATGGCATTAGGTGGATACCATCCAGGAGAATTTTTTTCTGAGTTTCTATGCCAACCCTCTTGTTATGAGCTGAGTGATCCATTCAGTCTACTGCCCATTAGTGCCAAATTATGAGAACTGTTGTTTTGCAGACAGAATTTAATTTAAGACACAGCCGCCCTTTGGAATGAGGAGATTTATATCTCAGCAGATGGGGCAAGTTTGAAGCCAGGCCTTCAAGCAGTGTTCTAAATCAGTGCTCAACCGACCTTCAGTATCTCCAATTTGTGCTGCAACAGCAACGCAAAGGCTGCATGGAAATTGCGATATTTATTTTGGTATCCTCCTCGCTCCTTGAGTTTTTGATCAGAAACGGAAAAGGAATTTGCCACAGGGATCAGTTCCCTCCATTCTGGATTAACTGATTTCACAAAATGTTGTTTTAACATTTTGAATAATAGTTGATGAATTTTTGAACTCTTGCCCATTTAGAGACAAGAGGCATGTGAAACATTATTCCATGTTGCTGTGGTAATGCCACTCATTCCATGGATTTATAATATTCATGTGCAAGTATTTATGAGCAAATTTGAAAAATCATTGCCTTTGCCAGTTTCTTTGCCAGTTTGCTCTTAACCTGTGGCAGTGAGATTGACATTGCCATTGGCACAAATTATATTTATAAAATAATAATAACAAATTGTTGGCCCCGCACAATCTCTCCTATTGAATACAAACTATGGAGTTTGCCAATGTAAAAACAAATAAATAATGGGTCAATTCTTCTTCTGTTACTGCAGTACACAGCTGAATAGCAGCAGTGCTGTAATTCAGAACATATTCAGGTTCTGTCAACACATTCAATATCAGTGAAGTAAATTTAGTTACAGATGATGACAGTGATATAAATGAACTGAGTTCTAATTCTTATATATGGAAACAACAATAAAAACTTAAGGTTATATCACACTTTTAATGTAATGAAATGTTTCATGGTGCTTCACAGGAGCATTACAAAACAAATTGTGACTCAAAGGCAAGTACGTAGATATTAAGTCATTGACCAGGAGCTTTGGTCAGAGATATTGTAACGACTTCAGTGAGACCAGTGAGGTTGGCCTCTTGGAATATGAACTCCCTGTTAGAGCATATTATTGCTGGTCTGATCAAGCAGTTTTTTCTGTATATGTAACTGGGAATGTCAGCTTCCCTGCATTCTGGATTCTGACCCAAAGCCCGTAGCACTCTATAAACTATAATAGAGCTTGTATCTAAAAGGGAATCTGGAGAAGGGACACCGCGTCTACTGAGTTATTTCAAAGATGTTTTAAAGAGTCACTCCTTAAAACATTATTCAATTTAAATAAAGAAATTGAGGTGGAGAGGCATGGAATGGGTATTCCAGAGCTTTGTCCTAAGCAATGGAAGGAAAAGATACAAGTTGTGAATTAACATTAGTGATGCACAAGAGTGCAGAAATAAAAAAAAGTAGAGACCTTTGAGGGGCTGCAAGAGATCGAAGTGGCAAGGCTCGGAGGGGTTTGAAAACTCGGCTGAAAATTTTAAAAGGATGATGTTACTTGACTGAGGGGGCCTCTGTAGCTCAGTAATTATGATAGGGGAATAGGACTTAGTGTGGGTTAATACAAGGGCAGGTCGTTTTTTGGATTTCCTCCCCTTTCTGGAGGGTGGAATGTGCAAGAAGCCAGAAGTTCTTTGGAACATTGTCAAGCATAGAAGTAATGATGGCATGAAAGAAGGTTTCAACAGCAGATGAGTTGAAACGGGGTGAAGTCGAGCAATGTTACTCAGGTGGAAATAGGCTGTCTTAATGATGGCATGAATTTCAAGTCAGGAGATCAAATGTGACATTAAAAGAATGAACAGACTAGCTTAATTTCAGACTGTTGCCAGGGAGAAGGGTGTCATCAGTAGCTAGAGGATGGACTTTGGATTGGGAACTGAAATGGTTTCAGTCTTCCTGATATTTAATTGAAGGAAATTCAGACTCAACTTTACTTAGATGTTGCTTAAGCAGGCTAATAGTTTAGAAACAATTATGGAGTTGAGAGAACTGATGGAAAGGTAGAGCTGGATGTTGTCATCATACATGCAAAAAGTAACACTGCACTTGCGGATGATGGAGCATGTGTAGATAAGAAATAGAAAAGAACTAAAGGTAATACCAGCAGTAACAGTGCAAGAACATCAGGAGAAATTGTTGCAAGTGATTCACTGGCTTTGATTTGATAGGTAAGAAAAACATTTTAATTGTAACAATTTGATTGTGAATGAACTATTTCAGAGAAGTATGCTGAAACACTTCAATAAGAAATAATTCAGTTTTAAAACGGTTATTTTCTTCTCCAGCACAGATAAAATACAACACTTCCTTCAAATGGAAAGCAATAAATGATTTCAGTCTGCATTATTTGGAAGTTTAAAAATAGAGCTCTGGTTTTCAGAGGTAGTTGGCCAATAATTAAAACCTGCAAGCAGCAGGTGAAATGTTCTGGAGACAAAGAACAAGAGCCTTGCCTTTAATCAGAAAAATGTAGCTGAAAAGTTAGGCATTCGTGAAATGGAATTTAATGATTGTGATCTTACCTGTGCTGCTCTCTGGAGGCAGCTAGTGTTGTGGGCAAGGGAAGAAAAAGTAAAACAATGCAATTGGGGAGGGGATAATTAATGGTGGGCAAAAGATATTCTATCAGCGACCTTCTGTAGCCAAGCAGTTTTTCAGTAGTTGCAAACATATTGAGTCCGGATATTGAGACACATCTGTTTCCAATATTTATTGGAAAAAATCCCACCCCCCAACTCCATTGAGTGGAAAGAAGGAACTGTTTTCACTTTGTGGTTCTGACTTTTTTATTTTTCTGGCCAAAACCCACCACACATGTGTTCACTAAATTGAAAAAAAACCCTCTGCGTTCCGCACTATATTAATAATTAGATTATGTTGTTTCCAAATGAATGTATTATTAAGTTCCTGATTTTTGTTGTGGGGGTAGAGAAGTTGGTTTGTTGGTATGTTTAAGTAAACTAAATGGATCAAATATGGTCATTATCCATTTAGCAATTTGACTACAAGGGGCAAGCAACCTGGTAGCTGTAATTTGGAATGTTCACTGGGAAACCCTAGTGCTCATGTTCGTTTTCACAGAAACTTACCATAATGCTGCAATTCTTGTTCTGACTGAGGCCGAAATTTTCCCCATCCTGCCTGCCACGAGAATTGTAGCAGGTACAGAGACAGACCATGCAAAGGTCTATTGATCTTGGGCAGGATTTTCCAGTCTTGGGGCAAATGTGGCCAGAAAATCCCACCCTGAGAATCATACTTTGGCTTTCATCCTAGAGAATAAGGTTTGACAATCTTAAACAGGTCACCAGGAGATAGTAGGAAACTGATTATCATTACACTTTATTCTATACCATTCGAACTCCACCTTGTCTACCTTGCTTCTCAAGTGAATTTCCAAGAGTTAACTATGACTTAGTCAATCATAGTTTCATCTTTGACTGAGAAGGCTATGGATTCAAGGTTCACTTGAGACTAGGCTGATAAACCAATGCAGCAGTGAGGGATAACTGCATTCCCAGAGGTGGCACCTTTTGGATGAGATATTAAGCAAAGGCCCCATCTAACAGCTTGGTGGACATTAAAAGATTTCATGGCTCTGGTGAAACGGCCAAATTACCTTGCAGTATAGTAACAGGTTGCTACATTTCCAACATTACAACAGTGACTACATTTCAAAAGTACTTCATTGGCAGCAATGCATTTAGGGATGTCCTGAGGTTATGAATGACACCATATAAAAAGCAAATCTTTTTTTCTGTCAGGGATCTACCAAAAAGTGACATTGAAACCAGTTGTGAAACTGCTATGGGTTTTCTGACTAGGGGAAATTATGACCTGGTATCATTTTGGGGAAGAAAGTGAGAGAAGTTAAAACAGAAATCATTATTTCATTTTCCTTTACAGAAACTTACCATAATGCTAAAATTATTTTTGATTTGGCAGCAGGACTGAAGATATGGGTCTAACTGATTAAATAATGTCCTGTTGCTATAAAGCAAACTCATTAAATACCATTAATGTAAAACAAAATGGAGCCTGCAAAGTTGTTGAAGATTTTGAATGCCCATGATCAAACATAACATTATTCTAATTAGCTTCACATGTCTTGCCCAGGCATCATATAACTGGATACATATTGCTTAAAATTACTTTTCTATTATAACATCTCCGTATATAAAAGCAACAGTAATATCAGAGACCAAACGTGTGTGAACATGCTAGCACAAAAACGCGAAAAGCAAAGTCAGTTAACAAAACAGCTGGCCTTCAGCTTGATCTCCTAACATTTGCAAAACAGATTTTAAATATTTCCACTCAACAGTTACTCACCATTAAGACATTTAAATATGGAGTCATTCTCTTGGACTATTGCCATGTGTTGAAACTAGATACCAAGGCAGTGGTGATCTTATGTCCCATTGTGTCATTATTGCTATCCTGCTTATGCTGCTGAGCTTGGCTAATGGTAATATTCCTCTGCCTGCTTTAGCCAATATTTATTCCTCAGCCACATCAATTAAAAGAAAGTAAACTATATGGTCATTAGCATTCTGTTAGCTTGGTTTCTTGCTGAGCATTAATTGGCTGCCTTACATTGCAATACATTATAGTTCAAAACTGGTTCACTGGCTTTAAAGCACATTGGGGCATCCCAAGTTTGTGAAATGCGTGATGTAAATTCAATTTTTGTGAACTCCAACATGATAGCAGAACCTGAGTACTTAATTGAAGGTAGCTGTGTAGTCAGTGATGCTGTGTTGTCAGAGTAATATCTTTTGGATATATTAAGTGAAAATTGTGTCTATTCAGTGAGGTGGGGGTGGGGTGTGATTTTACAAAGTTGCCATGGCAATATTTTAAACAGTTTAAAGTTCGTTAGTGTTCAGACCAGGAATCACCCCTCAGCCAGCACTTTCAAAAGTAGATTAACCTAGTCATTGATTATACTATTTACATGAACATGCACAGATTTCCTTCTGTATTTGTCTACAGCCATTTAATCTAAAAAGTAAATATGATTCATTGGTTTTAAAACAAGTTAGGATATCCTGGGATGCAATAAGTGTTACAAAAACTTGAGATTTGCCTTGAATCAATTCAGCTTTAACATGAACTTAAAAGCTTGCAAGGCATTTACTTTTACAGACTTATATTGATGCATAAAAATAATTTAAGTTTTGAAAATAAAAACTGTCTGATAACAAGTCACTCTCTCATTATTGGATGTAAAATGCAAAATATTAAGCTGCAAAGTAGATTTACAGTGACTTAGGCTATCATTAGCAAAGATGATCAATCATTCCATTCTAATGTCTGTGATTCAGCGTGTTAACATACTCAGATCCATAACTTGGTTTTGGATTGGCATTCGGAAGTCAGGAGCTTGAGGCTCCTGCGTTTGCATCGACCGGTAATGAACCCTGCATGCCTGTGCAGAAGAGAAGAAATCAGATGACACAAAAAGCAGATTAAGTGATCTGAATGCCATTCCAAGAAGGTATTCCATGCAGAACCAAAGGCTAGGATTTTCTGGCCATATAGCCAAAATTTCATTGACTTTCCATGGGAGCGGAATGGGATGAAAAATCTCACCCAAAGACAGAAATCTGAAAAATGTGTAAGAATCAACTTATGAGAAAGGAACAGAGCAGGTCCTGAGGTAAAAACAGCACTGTAAAGAGCAGAGTTGAAGCAAAGTGGGCTTGAAAGAAGCCCTAAAGATTTGAGGAGGCAGCTGAAGGTTGGTGACTTACTGTAGGCATTTTAGAGCAGTAGCGTCCTGTTTCACATAGCCAAAAGATCTGAAATTGTACTTGGAAGTTTGAGCATATTCTGATATCCATGAGGAAGGAATCTCAGAAAGTAAGACTGATCCTTGTTCAAGCCATCTGAGTGAGAGCTCCATTTGAAGAGAATGCCATAGTGCAATCTTCAAATGTGGAGATTGGGCACAATCGTGAGAAAGACAAAGGCTGGAATTTTTTGATTGTTCATGCGGACAGGATCTTCTAGTCCTGCCATTGGCGCACACCCCACAAAGAGTTTCCAGACAACATGGGTTGCAATCAATGGAAAATCCCACTGACAGTGGCAGGACTAGAAGATCCCACTGCCAGCAAATGACACGCTGCCTCCCACCAGGATAAATTCTGTGGAGAGGTCAGAAAGCACCCACCCCCTCCCCCGCCATCCCCCAAAATTTCAGTTACAATTGTTGTTCACAATGTGACAAACTCTGGGTGGGTTGTTGAGAAATCAACAGAATCAGAATTGTTCATATTTACCATTTACTTTGCAGTGTGGGGGTATCTGTAGTTTGCTTTTAAATTTACATGTGCCTCGTACTAACCCTGAATGTTAGAGTAAAATATAGTTATTATAGGAGATATTTATTTAAATTTGTTTCTGTCTGTCTGTCTGAATTTGTTTCAGTCTGTAAAGACATTGCTGGGGTAAAGGCATAATGTGATTTGAATCATTTTCTTGTTTTGATATTGACATCTTTCCAATCTCTTTGTCTGGTATAACCTGTTTGATAAACATTTTATTCTTTGTGTTACAAGTTCATCAGCTGACTCTTGAGAATTTGTTCATAAACTTTCCTCTGGCATTTCTAAATAAAAACAAAGTTAGGATGTATCCAGCTTGTTTCACGCTAGGATCTGACTTGTCCAATATTAACATCGGCTGGGACTGTAACAAGTGGAATGGCCATGGATAAGTCAAATTACATACCTACATGAACAAAAATTATCGATGCTTTCAGCACTACACATGTGAACCAGAAATTGGATGGAGTATCAGCCACTGAAGGAATCAATGTGGTATGTGATGAATTCACACCAGGAGAGCATTAAATCCCATACTGGTTGGGGCACATGAAACCTATCCAGAATTATCTGTCTGTCACTGATGTTGAGCACCGTGTGTTACGATCTTGGTTAGACACAGGAAAAAAGATGAAATTTGGAACTTCAGTTATTTATTGAAAAAAATGGAGCTACAAAATGACACGGTTTAAAACAAAAGGATTTGTACCACACAAGTGTCAAATAAAGCAAAGACTAAATACTTCTGTACTTGAAAACCCAGATTCAATGTAAGTTAAACATGAATCAACAGGCAAACTGCAGTTGATTGTAAACAATTAACTACACATTAAATGGCAAGAACAAGGTGGGTTTTATGAATTGGCTATGCAGCTCTATCAGAAGATCCAGAAGGAGCAGTCTTGTTTTTCTTGGATTTACATTCAGGTAAATAAAAATGTTTAATCTTCTGGTGACAGCTCCCTTCAAGGACACAAATGAAAACAAAATACTGCAGATACTGGAAATCTGAAGTAAAAACTTAAAGGACTGAGAAAAATCAGCAGAGTTTTTGTGACCTATTTTTCCAAGGAATCTGAAGCAGACATGAAGTTCGCAATTTGTATGGACAATTGTCAGCAATCCATGATTTCAAATCTTGTATCTGTTTGAGACAATGCTAAATTAGAAAGGGAAAACTGAGAAAGGAAATTGAGAAAGGAAACTGACCAACAAACTAATCACAAGTCTTTCTGTTAACTTTGTCTTCTTTATGAAGAATTTCAGCTCCTCTCCTTCTGGGAGCTAGATACCTAGCCAACAGCAATGTACAATCATCACAAGCTCCAAAGGCATGGAAAGAGGAGTTTTTCCATCCCACCAGCCATAGGAATCTTAGCAGGTGGGGGGGTAAGGCAGGAGCACACCATGCAAAGGTCCCTTGACCTCAGGTAGAATTTTCCGGTTTTAGGGCGAGTGTGGCCAGAAAGTCCCACCCATGATTTTCATAAAATATGACACATACCTGCAGAATCCCTTAAATTCCTCTTACAACAGTATAGACAGCCATTTACCGCTGTTATCTTCAAAAAGCAGAAACACTGTAGCTGTTTCCTTGCTTATTCTCAGCTTCTTGATCTAGTCGCTGTCTTCTTTGGGCCCTTTATTTTTTTTTTAAGCAACACAGCACGGGAAACAGGCCCTTCGGCCCAACGAGCCCGCGCCGCCGTCATACTATATAGTAGCAAATACATTATCCTATTTTAATATTCCTATATAATAATATATATATTATTCCTAATATGGAAAATTTTCACCATAGGGACAATTTGTTTCCCAATCAGCCTAAGAGCGAATTTTTGGGTTGTGGGAGGAAACCGGAGTGCCCGGAGAAAACCCACGCAACCACGGGGAGAACGCGCAAACTCCCGCAGACACCGGCCCAATTCCAAGTGTCTGCACAGCCACATCGATAGTCTCTGAGCTGTCATGGTGCCCTTCAGATGGTCC